>QLNU02015360.1:110319772-110364966 GCA_006491805.2 Dysdera silvatica | reverse complement strand
TCGCCCCGGTGGCTTTGTGTGTTGACCATTATTTGGCAATTATGTTATATCACTATGAATGGTAATAATATCTTGCGACCGGAGGGACCCTGGTTCGAATCCAGGATGGGGAAAGCGTCTCTTTTTCTCCAAAATTACATAAGCTCTAGTTTGAGCTGTAATTAATACGTGGGTGGCAAAAATTATAGTATAATAAATTCCCCCACGAAAACTCACAAAAATCTCGCCCCGGAGGCTTTCTTGTGTTGACCATATTTGGCAATTGTGTTATCCCTGCGGAGGGTAATAATACCTTAACATCTTTACATACGGAGAAAGAGAGCGTTGTTTCCTGTCCTCATTCGTCTAGCGGTCCAAGACACTCCGGGCTAAACGGAGGGACCCTGGTTCGAATCCAGGATGGGGAAAGCGTCTCTTTTTCTCCAAAATTACACAAGCTCTAGTTTGAGCTGTAATTAATACGTGGGTGGCAAAAATTATTGTATAATATCTTACAACTTAATATATGGAGAAAAAAGCGTTTTTTCTTGTTCTCATTCGTCTAGTAGGTCAAGACACCGCGGGCTCAACGCGAGGACCCTGGTTCGAATCCGGGATGAGGACGGCGTCTCTTTTTCTCATAAACAAAAATAGCTCTAGTTTGAGCTACTAATACGTGGGTGTCAAATTTATTTGTAATAAAAAATCCCCCACGAAAAACTCACAAAAATCTCGCCCCGGTGGCTTTGTGTGTTGACCAATATTTGGCAATTGTGTTATCCCTATGAAGGGTAGTAATACCTTACAAAATGATCTTGAAAGATATTTCCAATAATCCAAACCTCTTCATGCCTAGGGTACAAACACACGGACTACAGTTAGTCGATAAACGTCCTCCTTTTTTGGCACAGTTGCAAGTCGAACGAACCTCTTACGGCCGAGGAAACTTGAACGTACATTTTGCCTAGGAATTCGAACTTCTTAAGGCCTAGGATATAAACCCACAGACTACAGTAAGCAGTTAGTGGGTGAACGTCCCTGTTTTATTTTTGGTTTTTTTTTCCCACAGAAGTCGAACCAAGAACAAAATCATGCTAGGCAAACGCATTACCACAACGATATTGTAGGGCCCATATTGCCAATGAATTGATTGGTTGGCTGTATTTTTATGGCGTAAGGATAATATTGGCCATTCTGTGCCAAGTAAGCCGAGACAGTATGTACGATTTGAATATCAAAAAAAAAAAAAATTAAAATTATAATATTAAAAGTATTGTACATACAATGAAACAGAATTACGTAATAAAATCGGAGGAGATTTAAAAAGCCAATATTAACCAATGAATTGCTTTCTTCATTTGGGTTTATAATATGCATACAATAATATCTAGAATACAAAGTTCATATTCAAAATGAATTTAATTTTTTACCTTTTTCTTTACTCGCATTCGCGTTACCTACCTTAGGGATTACCCGGCCTATCTCCAGTCCCCTTTACGTAGAATAATCGGGACTCTGTTGTATTAAATCAAACTTCAAGACTGTTTTTAATAACTAGTTTCTCGTAAAGATTACGATATTGGAACGATTACATCGCAAAGTTGCATTGTTCGTTCACTGGACTCCACCCTGATTGCAATGAATTATGAAGGCACAATACGATAAGAACAAATATCATTCACACGGCATTAATCTCACGTGGTTTTTCGCATCTGATAAAACTCATAAATAACACGGAAAATAACTCGCATAAATTTTATGTAACTCACCGTATATGTCAAATGGACAGTTAGGGATTCGTAACAAATTAAAAATTGCATTATAATTAAACTTCGAATATGCATTAAGCATTTCTAGGGAGTGGGGTGGGGGAGGATTAGACCCTCCAGATAAAAATTATCTCTCTTAAGAAAACAAAACTAATAGATATGAGCGGGGCATTGGGTGGGGCCCATAGCCCCTTCCAAAACTCACAACTAGCTTCACCAATGAACATCTCCCGCCCCACACTGTTTCCCCACAGAGGAATAGAAAATGTACATTTCCTGAGGTATCCGCATTTCTTCACAGTACACTTAAAACGTAGCGCAGTGTTGTACTTTAGGTAACTCTGGTAACTTCGTGCTTATAATAACGAACAACTTCGAACGTTTGCAATCCCTTATTGTTTTCACTTATAAGTACAAAGTTACAGTCAGTTATAAGCGCCATATAATACAATAAATTATATGCTTATAACAAATAACTTTAATTACTAGGTAGAAGCATGGATAATCTACATTATTGCGCTTATAAGCATAATCATTATTATTAGTATTGTGATTATACGTATAACCTATATTATTTTTGCGTTAATAACATATTTTTGAGCTTATCCTAAAATATAATTATAATAATTATTAGGAACTCTTGTTAGAAATCTAATTATTACACGCTCACAGAAATAAATTTTAAAAACGGAACGAGAACCATATAATAATTAAGACAGAGTTAATTATATCATCACCATTATTATTATTATTGTTAAAGTAAGTATTTACAATATAAGGTTCTTAAAACAATATATTCGAGGTTTCCGCAAAGTGCACTTTGTCCCGTATCTCGGGGTTACTTAAACCGCTTTTCAATTTAAAACATCTGCGAATTCAGGAGCATTTACTTTAGAGATTAATTAATTGTTGTAAAACTTGTGTCTAAAGTTACGCTCTATATTTACATGTATGAAAGCTTTCTAAAACATGTTAAAACAAAACAAAACATGGAGGCTTAAGTTACCCCCCCAATATGGGGTAACTAAAGCCAGCAGTAAGAATTCACTGTTTGGCTTATGTTAGTTGGTGATGGGGTATTAAAATTCGTATAAAGAGCTAAAATAAACGTCCATATACTGTTCAAAATATTTATTAGTAAAAATAAAAGTGTAAAAATAATTGTTTTGCATTTTTAGCGTTTTATATGTTTAACTCACACTAAAAAAGTTCAAGATGTTTAATTTAACATGTGTTGCCAAATACGAGTCCGAAATTTACCCAGCATAATGGCTTTACACAATAATTTTCAACACTCGTGTATAAATAGCTCAAGGTAGAGCTTTTTTTGTTTCTGGAGAAAAGGAGATGCCGTCCTCCTCCTCCTGGATTCGAACCAGGGTCCCTCAGTTGAGCCCGGAGTGTCTTGACCGCTAGACGAACGATGTCAGGAACAACTCTCTTTCTCTCTGTATATAAGGGCGTAAGATATTATTACCCTTCTCAGGGATTACACAATTGCCAAATAATTGTCAACACACAAAGCCTCCGGGGCGAATTTTTGTGAGGCTTCGCGGAGGAATTCATTTTTACTCAATAATTTTCCACACCCACGTAGAAACGAACTCAAATTAGAGCTATTTTTGTTTAGGAAAGAAAGAGATGTCGTCCTCATCCTGGATCAGGACGGCAAAAGCCACTCCTGTTCGGTGGCATTTGTTACCCCGTACAGGGAGCAACGACGAATTTAAAAATATATATAAAAAAATGGAAATATAATCTAGGAAGTATAAGAGCCGTAAGAGTATTGTTTGAGGTTATGTTTAAAAATGATTTTAGTGAATTTAATTTAAAAATGTGATTTTGGCCATGAAAGATATGGACTGTATAATTTTATGACGAAATTATCCTAAATACAAATAAAAGTTTATAAACTTAATTTTAAAAAACACACACACATTGAAAATATATAGTCTAAAGCTTCATTAAAATATGGAATTGATGACATGGAAGTTAAATCTAACTCAAAACAGTGTTGTCAGAATCAGTGTCCGAAATTTACCCAGCATAATGGCTGAAGTTACCCCCAGCGGCTTAAGTAGCCCCGAGATACGGTACTAAGAAGTAGCAATGCCACGTGTAACCAATATTATTGTTCCAAAATTATCTGATCACCGGTATTTATTTCTGAGGGGATAAATATTGGGCTGGAATCACAATTTGGGTTATGGTATAGCATATAGAACAAATGTTATTTTAATAAATATTATATTACACTTACATCATATTTAGTAATTGAAGTGATGGAGAACGTTCCGGAAAACCCACATCGCTACCTTTACTCTCAAGCTTGTCGCAGTTCACAAGCACGTTAACATTCTCTTCGACATGGTACTCTTTTTCTGTCCATTTCTTCTCACGTTAAGATGATTTCAAACTTCCAATTCCATTCCGTTGTCTTCCATGTACCCTGAAATGATTGAATCATCACTAAACGAGTGGAGAGCTTGGGGTGTGAAGCTACGTTTAGTACAACTTTTCACTTGTTCCTTTGCACGGTATTTTATTTTCAAAACCGGTTTTCTAACTAGACCCTTCGTAATTGCTAGTAACTGTCGCCCCGGCAAAATTTTTAGTGTTATTTTACAATAAATGATTTGAAAAGCATGAGCAGATCGTTTTAGTGATGTTTGTTTTATAGGTAAGGCATTGCTGTTGGAAGAGAAGGTTGATATATTTGTTGGATACGTAGAACAAATAGGCTAGGACAACCAACAAGCGAAAAAGCAAAACTAAGTAGGGATTTTTAAAATTACAAATGCTCCTTTGTATGTTGGTCATGTAACATGGAATTTCACTTCTAACGAAAGTGGCAAGATCAATGCCGTAGCCAGGCTGGGTGGCTCAGCACACTAGGAAACAGCTTTTTGCCAAATAAATTATTGTAGAATTGTATTTAAAAGTTTTTGTTTTTACATAATAATGGAAATATATTTTAAAAAGATTTCAACGACAGAACTTGTATACATCATGGCTTTTACAGAGGTTTGAATCTTCATCTGCTTTATAATAAGAATAAAGGAAATTATAAAGATTTAGTGCAACTCTAAATTTTGCATGAAAATTTACGTCAAGAAATTTATTCATTAATGTTCTGCATATTAGTCTACTTAGATATTTAGTATTATTAAATATATTAATAAAATACATCAAAATATTCACGAATTTTAAGCCCCTGTAGCTTTCAGAGTCACCTTCCCCTGTAACAAGCGTTTAGCAGCGGGCCTGGGTATGGCGCTACCGCAAACTGATGCTGCGCCCCCAAACTATGATGCAAAATCTTGACAGAGATTTGCAATAATTTCACTGTCTAAATAAAGAACGTTAGAATTGATCACATGATCATTTTCCTGATATTGACAAGAACAGCAATTCTATTTCATATTCTGGATCAAATTATAAATAAATAGCTTATTTCCTTTTTGAGTTTACTGATATATAAAACGTTTTAAGGCGGCCTAACCTTATTGTCCTGTAAATCGAGACGCAAAAAGTTGAAAATTCTTATCTAAAAATAAAACGCAATCTGCTAATTATTATTATCATGTTAAAATAGAAAATATGCGTTTAAAGTTTCATACCGCTAGAATGAAGATTGTAGCAGAATTTCTAACATTTAAATCGTTTTGCTCTTACGAAGGAGTTGCTATGATAGGTAGTAGAGAGGCAGAAAGTTTTTCTACTACCCTGTTGTCCCGAGTTCGAATGCAAGGTGTAGTAGACTGGTGGAGGTTTATGTTCCTCGTCAAGCTGAAGGGCCATTGGTGCTAAGGCCGGCACCCTCGCACCAGAAAAAAATCAAGGCACTTTTAAGAAGCTTGAAAAATACACCTATGGATCTTAAATGGACTATTAGTAATATTCCAGAAGGTTTCTTCGATTGCTTAATAACGCCCTGGCATTTTGATTCGTCCTCTAAAACAAACGTACAGTATTTCCTATTGCAAACAATAATAAGTTCAGTATGATAAAAATAAGCTCTCTTGTTTAATAGCTTGAATAATTTATTACATGAAACAAACGGTAGCTATTAATTTGTTTAGAAATGAGCTTATTTAAACAGAACGTCATTGGTTAATATTATATTAATTATTAATTATATCTCCTATTATTCGGTATCTATTTAACGGTAAAGCTCTATATTCCAAATATCAAACGCCTTTGCCATTAAACAAAATTATAAATGCATAACACCATAGAAAACGAAAGGTATGTGTTATTTAAATATTACTGTATTAAAGAACTTAAGGATGTGATAAAAATTTCAATAGCAGATTTACGATTATAATTTGTTTTTAAAAATCAAAATGAATATTGCATGTATAATTCCAAAATATAAATCGTAAATTTAATAATCACCACGCCTTTTTTAAGCGTAAGTAAATTGTAGGTTTCAAAATTAAACGCTTGCTCATATAAGTTCCATTTCAGTATAATATGTGGTATGTTATTTATTACCCATGAAATTTGCAAAGAAATTGGCAAAGTTTTGACGTCATCGACATGCCTCACAAGGCCTGACCCACATTAAGGGCTAACTGTAATAATTATCCCCTCCTCGTAAAGCTGTTTGAATTACATAAAGTATATTTTAAAAAAGAATAAAAAATAATTTACTATCATTATGAGAATGTACTAATGGTTATTGAAATACAAAGCATATATCTATCTTTTTCATCTATTTCATATTCTGCATGCTTAAAGGACAACATTTATTAATTAAATTAGGTTTTCCGTTTCCAGTGAAACTCTTAAAGTTTTATTTCGGTTTGAGTACGCCAAATCATATCTTTAATAAATGAATGTCAAAGGAACGTATTGCATCCTGTTAGAATAGGTTCTTGTAATTGCAGCGCCTGTATAAACAAAGGCCGTTTCCATATTAATGATAGTCATATACCGACCATTTTATGTACGTTATTAGATAGTTATGCATGCGAAGTTCTCTATTAATGCAGCTGTTTTTTCAAGGATAACCCATCTAGCACTTACTTACACTCACGATCAGAAATTCAACAAAAGACACAAATGAACTACTAGGCTATGTGTACAAAGCTCCCCTAAATCCTTTCACACGCACACAAAATGGCGTTCTTAGGAATGCAAATCTCTCTTGTTAAATTCTTATTTATTATTAGGGCCGGAAACATAGAGGGAAGTGCCCAAACGCCTGGGGACATAAAGGACCTGGTGCGAAATGTTTCCGTTTTTTCCCTTTTTTAAAAGTACAGCAAAACCCTTTGTTAGTGAACGCTTATTGAACAGAACATTTTGTTCGTAAAAAGTGGTATTAATATATAGAAAGCAAAGTTTAAGCTGGCTCAAAACATGCTGTCGCAAAAATGTTAAAATGGGAGAAAACTTACAGCAAAATGCTAAAAAATATTAGTTGCTTTCGTTGTTCCAAGAACCCTATCCATGAAATTATTTACATCAACGATGCTTAACAGGTGCTGTTAAGAATTTTGAAGAGGAAACAAAAAGGAAAAAGAAAAGATCGCTGAAGTGCAAAACGGGTATTCTGGAATCGAGGAATCCTGTTTTCAGAGAATAAACTGTGGTTAAAAATGCCTGTCGCATTTTCGCGATGGGCAATAATTTTTTCTTCGCATTTTCGAGCAACTCGTCGCATTTTGCGAAAAATGCGACTGAGGCATAAACCCTAAAAGAAAATTTTTACCGGGAAAATTTTGTCTGATCGTAAAAACGGAGTGTCTATCAAGAGAGTTTATACTGTAGTTATACGAGAATTATTTGAAAAATTACGAGCTAAAAGATCCGTTAGCATTCAGCTCTAGTTTTCTAAATTCGTTATCTAAATTTATTTTTCATTTTTTCTTGAAAAATAGTTGGATTAATTAATTCTATGAAAATGATGTGCATCGACGCAGCATAAATCGACGAAATTATGTTTTATGAAATCTTTTATCTAACTGGTGGAGAGTCTAGAAACAAACTCTTTCTCTCTGCTCTCCACCATTTCTAATCTCATCTTGTCAATGTTCTCTAAATCTAAAAAAAAAAAAATACAGTTGTAACGTTGGAATAAGAACAAATGTATCAACAATATCTGTATGTAGGTTAAATAAATTTATTTCTTATTTCTTCTCTTTGGGTGGAGGGAGTGGGGATTGGTTATAGGGAGAGCCCCTGCTCTCTTCGGCCTTGGTAGATTGGTCTCATTTGGGGGCAAAACTGGCTTGATCAATTAAAGGAAAAAAAAAAGGAACACGTTCGCATTCCCTATACCGAACTCAGAACTATGTATATTGACAAAACTCAACTATAATCTCTTAGCTGTTTTCCAGTTATTACGCGTTCTACTTCCTTCTTCTGGCATATGGTTTAATTTGCTGAAATGGAAGTAACTTTTCGAAAGAAAAAGGTACGCGTTCACGAAATCGGACTCGTGACCTTATACAATAAAGAAAAACTGATTCTTCTGGTGACTGTCGATCGAAAATCTCTTTGCAGTTTTTCAGTTGCTACACATTTTGCTTCTGTTTACGGCACATGGCTTCATGTACCAGGGCGAAAACAGATTTCTTAACGAAAAAGGGCACATTTGCAATCGCAAGATCGAACTGAGGATCATGCATAGTAACGAAATTCTTCTTTTGGAGACAATCGATCATTTCTTGGCTTTTTTTTTTTCAGTTATTACACACATTCTTCTGTTTTTTATGGCATATGGTTTCATTTGTAAGGGCAGAATATAAAATTTTTAATAAAAAAAAAAAAAGAAAAACTCGTTCTCATTCCCTGGATCGAACTTCAGACCATGTAAAGGGGCGAAACTATGCTTTCGTGTGCATTTTCGGTAATTCTTCAACTTTTTTCAGTTAATGAATTGTTGTGCTTTCTTTTTCTGGCGAATGGTTTCATTGCAGAGGCAAAGTTCGGATTTTTAAATCTCGCCCTCCTACGTGAATGTTAATGCTATACAAGACCGTAGCCAAGATTTAATTTCGTGGTGGTTCAAAAAATTTTACAGCATGTATCGATACAATTACAGCATGCAAGTCCGTAGCCAAGTCCCATTAAAAATTTAGTTTCGGGGGGAACCGGTCCCTAAGATCCCCCTCTGGATGATGCTGTAAGTAAATAAGGGAAAAGCACTCCTTGTGTGCTAAACTCTAATGCTGTAAAATATCTGTAACTAAAAGCTCGATAATTTTATAAGGGTGGCACTTTCGGTATCTCCGAATTCTCTAATCATCAACGCTTAAAAACTAGCAAAAACTTGGTCATCATGTATGTCCTCTCGCTGTAAAATATACTGTCCCAATATTTAAATACACGCATTATCACAATCATTGAAAATAAAGCAGCACTGAAGTTTCGACTTTTAGTTCTTTACGCTAAAAGGATAATTTGACACATATTCGGCTAATAATGTATCGTCGTAGCAACATAAGCAGTCCTCACAATGGCAGTAATGACATGTCGCAACATGAACGAAGCGTTGGAAACGTTGGCGGTAGTAGGAGTTGGATCCATGAATCTATACTTGCCATTTGTGGAACACCCAAAATAATAGGTGGTGAATTTCACCCCAATAGGTCTGTCTCTCATTCCGTCTTACACATTTTTGGTTGGGTTTAAAGCTGGAAAATCTGAAACTATACGAAAGTAGCAAGCACTCCCTCTTCTCTCTTTTGAACGGGCTTCCAACAAATATGTTGGTACTCTGGCCCGATGTGGTGAAGCGTTATCAAGTTTAAAGATATGCTTATTGTGTAGGAAGCGATAGCCGACAATGAGGCTGAATGGTCGGCGAACCGTTCAACATTGCTTCCTATAATGAAAGCTGTCTCGATATGGAAGGACCCTAAGGCACGTTTCATTCGACGATTCTGTAATTTCACATAACCTTGGTACGTCCGTGCGACAGTTATATGTGAAAATCTCAGAAATTCTGCAGCTGCCGGGATGGAGCAATCAATTTCGCATTGATTACTTTCTCACCATCGAAGTCCCCACTTCCCCTTACCATTGTAATAACACGAGTATCAGACAATATAGAAATACCTTATTTATCTATAGCACACTGATCGCTATATTTATCAATATACTATTGTCCGGCTGGTTGTTAGTGTGTATAATAATTTGCATTCTTTCAGTGTATATAAAGTAACAATAAAAATCCAATTAATAAATTGATAGAGAAAGAATCACTGAGTATAATTATTTTAGATAACATTTTTATTCCGAAATTTAATACTTTCTAAATTAAGTGATAATTTAAGATGTATTTGTTAAAAAAAAAAAAGGTACATAAATTGTCATAGCGGAAAAAATACGTTCCAGGTATAAAGAAACAAGAGTACGAAAATTACCCGCAAAGTCAGACAACCCAGTGTACACTTAGCAAAGGCTTACGCAGAACTTTCTTAAGTGGGGTTTATAGGCTCAATGGGGGGTTACAGAGCTACAACTCACATATTCCTATGTTAAATATATTAATTTCATGGCAGTTGGGGGCGTTACAACCACTATCAACACTCCCTACGTACTCCAGTGACACTTAGAGTGAAAACAGGATAGAAATAAAGTTGTGTTTATGTAAGCATCGTCTAGACGCGCAGAGACACAATTTTGCGATATTTCGAAAACAAAGAGTTATTGACTTTTAGTGACCATGCGAGTAAACATTAACGATCAGCATCTATCTGGAACTTTTCAAAAATCCATGTTTTTCAGTATTTTTTTTTAAAGCGATATTTATATGAATGTTCTCATTATCGCAATATATGTACTCATTTGTTTTACAAATTATTGCGAGCTATGTTAATAAAATAAAGAAGAAATAAGGTTTTGCAAGCCAAACTGTCCAAAATAAGTATACTCTAAAAAATTAATAAATAATGAATAGATCAAATTGATAAAATATTATTGTTTGAAGTAAAATTATGTTATACAGGGTGTCTCAGCACCAGGGTTACAAACATCTAGGAGGGATAGGGTACACCTAGACGAAGCCAAGTCTCATTGAAAATTTAGTTTTGGGGACCGGTCCCTAAGACCCCGATACGGGCATGTCACTATGTGATGACCAATGTCCCTATCATAGAAATTGACAAATGAAATGTATTTATAAATGGATTCTCTTTATTTTTTTAGATGTCATCATCAATAACCATGGACAGCCGGACATCTAATATTCACTGTTCAGTAAAATTTATTTACATGGAATTGCAGATTAAATGCAAAAAAACTGCAATGTAGAATTCACTGAATAGTTTCAAATATTTTAAAAAATGTTGTGGTTATTTTGAGATAAAATCGTATTTTTAAAACCGACAGAAATAACAAACGATGTTTCTCTACAGAGAAAAAACAATATATGTATATATATATATATACTGTATAGGGTGCAATATCTAGGAGGAGTAGACATCCTAGACGAACAATATTTGTCATAAAACCTAGGGTCACAAACCTCACAGCGCCCTAAAACCGTCCAGCAATCACAAATAGTGATAACCAGTGCATGAGATGTGCAGAATGTGATGTCCAAATCATCTATGCCCTTTTACAGCTGACCTGAGTTTTACCTGGTACTTTTCACGCAGTGGTTGTAAATATTTGTGCATGCTGGACGGTTTTAGAACTAGCGCTGTGAGTGGTTTGCGACCCTAGGTTCTATGACAAATATTGTTCGTCTAGGTGTACCCTACCCCTCCTAGATGTTTATAACCCTGGTACTGAAACACCCTGCATGTATACTATCAAGCGCGGGCACAAAGGGGAGGTCATAGGTGTCATGCCCCCCTAAAAATATATTTTTTCACTGTAAAAAATTCCAACTTTCATGATAAATGAAGGGTGTTATTCCAAGACCATGGCAAATTCTGTCCTTGACCCCCCAAAATAAAAGTCTGTGTCCGCCCCTTTATACTATATATAAAATATAAGAATAACGATGTATCTTTAGTTGAAAGAATTGGGATTCTGAAAATTGTTGAAGATTAAGAATCCGTTGTTTTTCCTGTTCATAATACTGTCCTCATTTTAAAATTTGTGAAATCCATAATGTTCCATATAGATGTTCCATATTATAAAAATCCATAAATTCGAAATAAAATTGAAGAAAGGTAGATATTGATTTATACGAGTGGAACTGAACTTTTGCGAAATAAGCAGTAGTTACTTGTTGCCTGCCTATCAGTGTGTATCTCCATGCTAAATAATGCTACTGAATCCGATAATGAAATTTTCGAATTGCCGCTGAAATCGAAATCACATGGCTCTCGCCCGCTTCCAGGTATGAAATCCACAGCCTTACGAATTGCGTTGAAACTCAGTGGAAAGGGTTGTTTTCGCTGTATTTTCTCCGGCGACTGGTGTCAATAAACTGTTTAGACGAGTGAAAAAAAAACCAACATATGTACCAATGAAAAAAAAAAAACATCCCCCACCCGGTGCGGCCACAGAGAAAAAACTTTCGGCCAGGGGCGGGCAGCGACGCGCGCGCGCGCCGCTATTCCGATAAATCACGCGCGCCCACCCCGCGCCGGTGACGTCACGATTAGAGGCGGAGCTCGATTCGGGCCAATCAGGAGGAGCCGACGGAGGGCGCGCGTTGGGCTCGAGTCGGGCCGTTCGAAGCCTATTCAGACTTCACCAGGGCGAGATCGGCTGCCGGTCGGTAATACTGGCCTGCCTAGTTCACTCATTTTACTGTACTTTTTCTGCACTTCTTGCTGACAGGCTATCTACTATCACCTTCGGAATGACGGTGTCACTCTTGCGGCGGTTTTTTCCATGACAGCTCCGGTGAGTTTTACTTCTTCTTTTTTTTTTCCCTCGTTCTGTGGGGGCACTTAGGCCCTTCGGACCCCCTTCCCTACCCATGAGGAACCTATTTGAGGAAACGGCCTCGTTACCTAATTTAAAGAGCATCTCCCCCACCCCTTCTCACCCCACAAATAACTTTTTGCAACTTTTAGATTTTAAGGGGGACCTTAAAAAATAACTTCGTTGTACAAGCTCTACTCTATCCAAAGTTTAATTGAGACAGATGATTTTTTTTACACTCTTTAATATTAGGATGGCTTTCGGGCCAAAAAAATTTTTTTTCAGAAATTTAAGGGGAAAGAAAGTATATTTTATATTACGTTTAAGTTACGTGTTACATTTTTAAGTAATATTTAAGTTAGTTGGACAGTTTTTATTTGAAGCTCCCATTTACATTTTAAAAATATGACCGTGGAGGGGTCTACCCTCCTTACATTGTTTTATACTGACAAAGAAATCATGTATATTGACTGTAAGTAAACAAATAACATTTGCCATATTTTATTGCTAAACCTTTCTTGTTGTATGTCTCCCTCTGCTGCAATATTTAAGATAGTTTTAATTGTCTTGTCTTTGTATTGTTGATACAAGAAATTTTTTTTTTTTTCTTATAATCAAATTGTGTTATTTGTATGTTATAGTTAATTTCAGTGATTCAATTATATGCATACGTTTCTACATACATATATATACTCGGATTTTTGTTTTCTAAATTTTGAAATAGCTTTTATATTTCGGATAGTTTGCTCCAACGTAGAGTCAAATTTAAATCATTGCTTCAGTAATGATATTTGTAAAAACATAGGAATGTACAATTTATTTAAAAAGCGTTTTTAAAATGAAAAAGATGCCACTTTCTGACAGTTCGTTTTTGTCCTAGTGAACAAATACTAGCATGCGGTGAAAGAATGAGATGAAATTTCAAAGCGTTTGAAATACTATTTTTGTTTTGCAAAGTAAACAGGATATAAAGCTATTAAAACTAATGCTAGGAACCTTGAAGGTTGGACTTCAAATTTGGCAGGTTCAAGTTGGCGCCGACGTCAATCTTTGGTGGCAGAAACCGACACATTATACAGCTATTTTCACCTTGAAGTATCAAGCCTTCTGACATAGCATTTAGTTTGCCAATAGCAGAATTGTTTTGTATAGTTCAAATTTTTATTTATTTTTTTAATTCTCTGTTGTTTTTATTTTTTTACGTTAAAACAGAATTTTTGACTTTTGTTTTTTTTAATTTGACATAACTTTTGAGGAGCTTTTAAGCCTTGTTTAATTATGTTTAAACATAACAAAGACGAACAGCTTCCATTTTTATCGCCTATGCTCTATCTAAATAAGTTAGATTTTTAAATATAATTAAGGAAAAAAGTCAGGCCAGTATGATATTTTCTTGGATCAGTTTCCCCAGTTGCGACTGATCTCTTTCAACCGGTGACATAGCCGATTTGAGCGACTTCTGCCGGCAACGGTGAAGTTGTGGTGATTGCTTCTATACCTACTGAAAATATAAATTTCCCTTTTTTGTCAGTTTCAAAATACGATTTTCCCCATGTCGAAACTTATTTTCCCTTTACGAAAATTAGTAAAGTAATTAATTTCGTGATATTTCTACGAAGTGATCACATCTGTGACTTTCACTTCTACGTTGCGTAACTACGATGCCTAAATTAAAGGATATTTCAGTTGTAGTGGAATGTCAAAAAAATTTTAATGCAGAAGTATATATGTATATTGAATTATGCTGTTTGAGATCAGTCTTTCCCTTCATGAGTTATTACCTTGCACGATAGTAATTAATTCTCGATGTTTTATAAAATTTTCTATATATTTTAAATATGTAAATAACTCCAATTTTTAAATTATCGTATATGGGGAATCGCTGTTGATTGAAACTGATTAGATGTTTTACATTAATTCCTTTCCCTGTTATACGTTTAGTCGCATCATTCTGTTGGATAGTGACAGCTCATTGAAAATTTTCGTCTGTAGTCAGTTTCCATGCCATATTTAAAATATTACTTTATTTTCATTACCGAACACGCGTGTTTCTCTATGTAATTAAACTTTTGGGTTTAGCTATAATGTAATTTAATATTTCAGTCTATTTATCGGAATGCGAATTGTCTATCGTTAAAGAGAAGAGAACTGCGTATATGTTTTGGATAATTAAGCTCATATGTTTGAGAGTTCCGCTGATAATGTTCAAATTTCTAATGCACACTTCGTGTTAAGTAACAAAAGAAAGAAAATAGTGTGCGTGTTTTCGTTCATTGTGTATGTATCAATATCTTTTGTGTTCAAATTTTTAATAGTTCCCTTAAAGTTCGGAGTGAGTATTGTCGCCAAACTTTAAGTTTATATATAAAGACTGGGCTAAACTAAAAACGATAAAATGTTTGCAATTTTGAGGCAACTTGCTTATCATTAAATCCCCGTTGCACGAAGTCGGGGAAAGGGAGGGGCGGATTAAAATATCCAATGATTGTCCAGACCCATTTTGTAGATAAACCTTTAACCAATCAAGAAGTCAGTTGATAAACTGACAGATCTGTGAAAATGACAGAAGAAAGATAAAAGTCAGGGCGGAGAGTAAACAAGTTTATAGTCTTCCAAACGTCGACTTTTGGTGGTCGAATTGAAATGAACACCAAACAATGGAAGTGACTGCGCTTTTATCATATTCAGATCTAATTTATCGTTATTTACATTCTTATCGTCAAAAAAGAAATATATAATAAACCTAAAAATTATCGTCGCATTGAATGTGATTAAACGTACGCACATTATAAATAATCATTCACTAAATTATTTCTTGAAACCCATATATGTGTGTGTATCAAAGCAAGAGAAAGAAACGAAACTACCTCAAAAACTCCGCAATTTTTAAATAGCTTGTCAAAGCAAGAAGGGAAATGTTTAGTTATATACACCTGAAAAGAAAAAAACCGCTTTATACCGGACTGTAAAGTTAATTCGTTCTCGTAGTCAAAAAGCTTCAAAGCAGTTCAGTGCTTTTCGAATCTCTGTGTTTTATTTAATGGTGTTCTAAAATACCATAACTGCTTAAAGAAAAAAAAAGACAGGTAATTATGCAAAAAGAATTAGCACTCGTCTTTATGTTTATTAATTATTGAATATTGCTCATATTATTGGCTTTTAAATTACATTTGGCAATTGTGTTATCCCTGTGAAGGGTAATAATATCTTACATTATATTTACGGGGTAGTAGGTTTCTCTAAACAGTTTACATTATGTTTTGAGGTCATAGAGTATTAAGTCCTACTTTTTTTTATAAGAAATCAAACGCTCTCACCTTCATATGTCAAAGCGTATACGAAATTTTGCCTTGAGAACATGTGAAAATTTTTGCTGAACGAACCGCCGAATTCAGAAAATAAGACTTCACCTTTTGCCCACCCCACCTTCTCTTAAATGTTTCTAAACGTTTTCTTTATGTTAGGGGAAAGATGCCGAATATCGGATAAGTTTTGTGAAAATAAAATAATTACTACTTGAAAATGTAATGTTTACTTAGATATCGTTAACATTTAGATTCAATAAAATAACATTAAAAGAATTAACGAAAAAGTACAATTTTTATATTTTTAAAAAAGGTTGCTCAATATCGGATTGTATAGGTTCCTAATACGGGATAGGGATTTAAACAGGGCTAATGAATTGTACTGTAATTACATATTACATTCAAGAATGTTACATGAATGTTGTAATAGAACATAACATAAAAAATTAACTGTATAGAGCAAGTTATGTTGCAAGTTCATTTATTGCAGAAATCACATACAAAGGTTTTCCAGCTGTTTTTCTCACTTCCGGTACAGAACTCGTTAGCCCATCTAACGCACTTCATACATCTTACCCCTCGCTCACATGCTTTGTCCAATTTATAGGGTTGTAAACAAAACATACACTCCTTATAGGCACTGTCTTCATCATCGGTTGATACCAAAGACATTGCTAATTCGTCTGAGGATGAATCTTCATCTCTGAATTTAGCTGAAGGCTTGCCCTTAGCGTTTTCGATTCTTGACTTGCGTTTTCGATTTGTAGAAAAAGTGTTGTTCTGCAAGATGATTGTGAGGGTACATCTGTTTTGGATTGACTCCTTAGGCCTACTCCTTTTGTTGCTTTTTGTAGTTTTTGAGATTTCTTTCCCCTTTTTGTCTTGTGACGTCATTGCCTTTTCCAATGCATTTTTGTATGGGAAACCAGTGATAATTGCGGCTTTCTCCAGAGGACGACCTTTTTTAGGTTGTGATCATCGTGGACGTAGGACGGGTGGCAGTCAAAAAGAGAGACACTAGGCGACGACAGCAAGCTTACACTAACTGGTGAAATGGGTTCAGCAGTTGAGGGCCTGCAGCTCGTAGGTGATGTATGCCTATTATTAGTTTGACGATCAGCTGTGGGTCTGTTTCCAGTTCCACTCTCATGTCCTGAAGGAACGAAATCTGCTTCAGAAAACCTATTCTTGTCAAAAGGCATGATGCCGCATTTCTTAAAACCACACATAGCGATCTGCAAAGTGGCGGTCTTTGCATAAGCCTTCCCCATCAACTCTCCAACTTGATATGATGATAGACTCCTAAACAGATGATTCGGTAACCATGTCTCAACCTCTTGAGAGTAATAGTTTTTGAAAGGGCTCGTGAAAGACACGTCCATAGGCTGGAGTTTGTGCGATGTGTGGGGGGCAGGCACATAATATTAACTCCATGTTCCCTTCCCGAAATAATCACATTAAGATTTCGTGTGTGTGGGCGCTGTGCCCATCCAAGATTAAAACAACTTGATCTTCTTGAGCAGGCTTTACATACTGTATGAAGTGATTAAGCCAATCACTGAAGATGTCGGCTTGCATCCATCCAGAAGGTTGACTACGAGCAATAGTTCCGGGGGGGCAACCGTTTAAGAGTTCGGCCTTCATGTTCTTTCTAGGAAATACAATTAATGGTAGTACGAAAATACACGAGGCACTCACTCACTGATGCAGGTTACAATTGTCATCAACGCTCCCCTTTCTTGCGAGGAAAGAGTGCCGATCTGTTTTTGGTTTTTTTCCTTTCACGGATAAAATCTTAGAACGCCTGGATTGAACCACGTTTATGCCTGTCTCATCGACATTGAAAATTTTAGCTGGGTTCATATGAATTTTCTGGAGTTCAGGCTCTAACATGTTATAAAAAGTATCTACTTTATCTTTGTTAAAACCTTTGGCTCGAGCTAATGACATCGACTGAGGTGTACGTAGTGAAATTTCTGGATTTCGCTTGCAAAAATTGCGAAGCCACTTTTTACCAGCAATGCATTTTGAAAGAGCAAAAGGGTGAGAAATATTATTTTTTGCAGCTAATTGGAATGCGAGCTGTTTAACATCACGTGCTGTAACTCCATAAAATCTGTCATCTATAGTTTTACAATATTGAACTTAATTGCTTTTCAAGATTTTCTCCTAACGCACATTTTCTTCTAAGTCTAGTACGTATGAGTGTCTCGGTATCTTTACATTTATGATTCACATAATTCTTCAAAGTAGAACGAAGAACTTTGTAGACTTTAGATGCCTTTAAAAAACCCATTTTTTTCTCTTTAACGGCAGCTACAGCTTCTGCCATGCCACCCGGGTCCTATTTTTTCCTTTTCTTCATTTCTGATATCTGTAATATTAAAAAAATAATATCATAATATCGGATATCCTATATTAAGGACCGCCTCACTATCGATATTTCACAACCCGACTGTTCAGCAATAACCTAATTATAACCTCGAAAGCAAACATCAATAGCTATGCTTGCATTATATCATTTTATACTGCTATTCTTAACCTATATTATGATAACAATAATAGTACAGTTGTAATACCTTTCTAGGAGAAGCGATCCGTTCAATCGAAGTCTGCAAAACATTTGAAATCTCAAAAAACACAAATTCCTTCACCAGAAAAACAAACGTCCTCTAACAACGCTACAGATTGAATGGAGTAATCGATGACAACTAAAGAAGTAATTACGCAACAATCAGCCAAGTTGCAACACCTATCAATGAAGTTATCGACGTATCCGAAATTAGGAACCTATCCCATATTCAGCAACTTTCCCTACTAAAAGGAGAACATAAATTTTTTAAAAAACGAAGCTAAAATTCAAGCCACTCATATCTCCTCAAAGCAGGTAATTTGATTCTATGTAAGTTAATTTCAATGCCAGAAACCGATAAGATAGTAAATTGTAACTTTTGCGTTGAAGCATGAAAATGACATGCGCGTTTCAGAGTAAGAAAATAAAACAGTCGGAATACGGAGTAAATAGGGGAAAATGTAACAAGTGAAGGACAAATCTAAGCGGCAGCAAGAGCGACAAAAAACAAGGCAAAACATGGTGAGGGAAAAAAGGGAATAGCGACCTCCGGAGTCAGGGAAAAAATCGCAGTGATCCCGGATTTGATTTAAAAGCAACAACGAAAGGAGAAAGTGCGTTGTCGCCTAAATTAATTGTAAACTTTTTGTTTTTCTCCTTTTATTTAAAACCATTGCAAAGGAATGAAAGAACACTCGATGGGAAATTGACTTCGATGTTGCTCTGCAGCAAGACTCGCGATTTGGGGAAGGTGCAGAGAGAGCACTGTAGTTGTTGGGAAATAGACTGGATTTTTCTTTTTCGTAGTTGGGGATTCCGGACTTGCGAGAAATCGACATATTTTGAAAGGATGCCGATGTGAATAGACATGCTTTAAAATACTTTGGAATGGATTATGGCAGATGCACTCATGCTAAGCAGTGTTGACATTTTCGTCAAAGGAACTGTTGACATAGACTTTTCCTCTGAATCAACTGTAAGGAAAACGTCATGTTTCGATTTTGGGTTTGAAAATCTTTTAACATGTCGCAGCACATGAAGCCTGACAGGGATTTCCCGCTACTCTGTAACACGAAAACCTTATTTGAATTTAATACAAACCTGTTAGTCGTATCTGGTTTCTGGGACCCTTGTTTGTTCTTTTGTCAATAAATTTACTTACTCGTTCAGTGTTGCCTATTTAGTTTAGATAACCACATTTTAATTCCACGTGACTTACAAGATGCACATTTTTTTACGTATTATAGCGTTCTAATACATGCACAGGTATTATTACAACTAAAGGCGTGTCTGGAATTCGCTTTAGAAAAAGCGTTTTTTTCTCCCACTTTTAATCATTTGGAAGTAAAACAAAAGTTTAAAATTTCTCCAATTTCCTTACTTTATCCTGCTATTTCTCTTAAACTCTTCATAGGCTTTGTTGCCTTGACTAACCTTCAACACGTATCCCTATCCGCAGGATGGAAGTGAAATTTACATTACTTTTTTAGCGATCAATAGGAAATATAGTTGATTTATAAAATGCCAATTACAAATTGAAATTACCGTTTTAATTCATTAATCCCTTGACACCTGCATCATCAAGCGTAGGTGGGCTTTTTATCTCTGCGGTGGTTTTCAATTTGGCTAACTGTAGAGGAAACACAGACGCAGACACTTTGCTTAGCACACTCTTTCTCCATAAATACGTCCTATTGTAAACCTGTAACTAGAACAACTGTTCGTTTCTTTATGTTGATATATAGTCGGTTTGTGAACCCAAGCTCTTTCAGCAACCTTCAACAGTAATAATTTGTCCCACGAACCTGAGAGTTGAACGCTGTATTTCACTCTAACTGGACCTATGTTCTTACCTAGTGATATTGTGTTTAAACATATTATGGTTTTGAAGGTCACTTGTGGGCCCGTGCACAGGTGTTCAAAAAGGGGGGGATTTTGATAGAAAATTTCTCTCGTGTGGATTTTGATTTTACAGCCACTAGTTCTAAAGGAAGTCTAATCCCAACCCCTTGTGCATCATCTTGGTCACGTGAGGCCACAAGTCCCATCTCAGCTGACTTTTCACTAATCCATAACACACTACAAACGAACTTAGGAAACATTCGTAGCCTAAAAATAGTGTCTTTATTCTGTTATTTTTGTCCGCGTATTTATGTTAAATAAAAAGAACAACGAACGAAGTTTGAGGTTAATTTTTCCTATGGTTTTTTGACTGTTTCAAAATATCATTTTTCGAAACTGAAATTGCTTTTTTTTCTCTACCCAATTTGATATTGTAAAATATATTGATATCAACAAAACTAAAATACGGTAAAATGTGATGAGAGAGAGAAAGTGTGTGTGTTTATAAATTTATTGTCAGTTTTTTATGGAATAGGAATAAAATTCCCATAATTAGTAAGTGATATATAATTGCATCACTACATAGGAGTCGCTTAATGCTAAAATGCAAGCTCGCATTAAAATATAGGAATATTCTATGTGTAGTAAGTTTGAGCTTATGGACAAATTACAGTTCTATGTAGCCACGGAAATCGCTCCGTAGCAGAATGGATAAACTTGCGGTTTTACGATATAAATCCGAAGTTTAAGGCACACTCGTAAATGTATCTCGGGTTGAATATAAGCTTAGAGGTTCGTCTCATTTAGATCGGCATCTTACCAGTCGGAGATGAAACTTGTGGGAATTTTTAATAAGTAGTCCCCGATTCTGGCATTGTACATGCTCGGTGCCCCTTTGCCCATCGCTCTGCGGAATTTGCGGAGGTCGTTACCTACACGTCGCATCGTGTGTCAGGTAACTCTAGAACTAGGCTCATGGCGCTAAAAACCGAACATCTAAATCAGAATGAGGGCCGACACCGAATCTCCAAATATAAAAAATTTCCGAAAAATGCTCCACGATAACGAGTCTAGTAAGAGCAAAGAGAATTATAAACGTGGTTAGCATAATTTCCACTTAAATTTTACCTTTAACTAGAAATTCTTTTGAAATTTCAGAAGTCAAAATTGATGAACAGTGGCTTGAGTAATGAAGAATATCCCTCCTGACCACATGCTAGTGATTTTAGTTTTATATCATTATATTGCACAGAACAGTGGAGTTATTCTCACGGTTTTTGCACCGTAAAACCCAAACAGTGAGGATATCTTACTTGTAGAGCAGTGCCACACCTCAATATTTTCAACTGTTGTTACCTACATTACCGGTTTCATCAAGCATTTTATTTAACTAGACAATCGACGGTTTCCAACAAAGGTAACCCCTTTGCTCCAGAATTAGCTAGTTACCATTTACGTTGACACATTTATCCAACCAATTGCTTTTAAATGAACTGTGTGAAGACTGGAATGACAACTGTAGTTAGCCGAGGTTCCTCGTTGATTACATTCGGCAAAAACTGCAAAAGATTGATAAGAAATTGATCAAACAGTGTAAAAAAAAATCCCTGTTTTCCAACAGTATGTCATTTTCTCAAGCTGATCATTATTGAATTTCTCAGCTTTTTTTTTTTTTAATCATTGTTCATAGAATTGCGCTTACCTTCCGATGACCGCGCCAGGAAATAATATCTACCCACTGGCGTATATAGGGGGGTTGGTGGAGGTTATAATCCCCCATGACGAAATTTTTTTGTATATATACGTATATGGAATTGTAGCTTTGTTACCCCTCCCCCTTATGAACTTTCTACATACGCCTGTGTGTTTACTTGCAGATAGGTCCAGACATTTTCAATCCCACTTTTATCAAATTTAGCAATCGGGTGCAATTTTTTCGGAGCCCTTAAACAACAGGAGCAAAGGGGTCAACTTTACTAATTCAAGCGTTGTTACCCAAAAACTGAATGACGTAGTATTTAAATTATAAGTTTCCTGCCCTTGGTCAGGGCTGGCGCGTCCGTTAGTGGACAAGGTACGTAAAAAATGTATAAGGGGCGGGTTGCAGGGCCGTAATTTTATATATACGTGTATATAAAATTTTGATAGCATATATATAGATGGTGTCCCGTCAAGTCCGCATGAACGCTGCACAGCGCGATTCCTTACAAAATTCTAATGAAAAAATGTTAATGCGAAAATGCTGAGAAATCCATATTTTCTTAGTTATTAATGTTTGAAGTCCAGCCAATGAGAACAAAATTTGACCCCCCTTTTCTTGGCGAGAACCACTTACAAAATAAATCACTAAACCCTGCCTGATATAGTAGAATGTGGGAACCTTATTGGGCTTCAAAGTGATTTCCCTTTTTTCAAGCACAACCCATTTTTTCTGAGAAAACTGGAATTGTGACGTGAAACATTACGTAGCTTTACGTAAAGTTACCATAATTGGCAATTTTTCCGACTGTCGCAATTAGCTTATTTTGAAAAACGTTTTATTTATTTATTACACATGAATACTTTATACACCTTTTTCACTATAAACACCATCATTTAAAATACAATTTTTGCTATAATTAGTCATAACATCATAGAATATTTAATGTTCATCATTCCCTATTTTATACAATATAACAATTAAGAATGACCATTGTTGGTTATTATGATTTAACAAATAGCTTAATAATTAACACTATATTATTTCAATAGGTATGCCATAATAGTATCACGTGATTAGATGCTACGATACAAAAAACAAGCTGTAAAAGGAATTTACATAATTTTAAAGCATTTGATTAAGTTTGCATATTTTACGTCTCCAAACCGTGCCGAGGGTTTTCTGTGATTGAACTGATAGCTTAACGTGACTTTGGAACCACAATACACTTCCATTCAATCTAACATTTTAGAAGTCGAACCCAATCCAGTGGACTCGAAGACAGGGGCGGTCACTACTGGAATACTGAGGTACGCAGAGCCGTCACTATGTGTTATGTCGTTCGGGGCAAACAAGTGTTACGCCGACCCCAAAAAAACTTCATTATTTATAATAATCCCGTTTTGCTGGCCCTAAATATATACCGCTCGGGGAGAATTCCCGGTTCGCTTCCTCCCTTGGCGTCGGCCCTGCAAGTACGTACATTATATCAAAAATAGCCCTTTACTCCCAAAAGCTTGCCTCATTTGTTAAAAGTTGCCTATCATACCAATAGTTTTTACAAACAACAATTACTTATTTTACAATCAATATGAATTTAAACGTTAATGTAAAATATTAATGTAAATTATAAACTCTCGCCCTTTTTTAATTTCTTTAAAATATTGATGTTACATGCTTGTGTGTGTTCGCTATGAGAATTATTATTATTATTTTTTATTTTTTTGCTAATTATTTTTATGTATCCATGTCTGCATTACTTGCTGATACTTTGCGAAGAATGAAGTTCCGAAGGTTACCATACTAAGGTCACTGATTGTATGGCGTTATTTCTTTAGTATTGGCTGAGGAAGAAATATTTGCATGCATGTTTGCTTTCAAAGTAAAATTACCGAATGAACGATCGAAAACATTTATTCTACGCCCTTTCAAAAGCAAGATGTTTTCAATTAGTTTCAACCTCACCCTGAAAGACTTAAACAAATGAAAACGGCATGAGATTGGTTAAATTTCAAACCTTAATATCTCGAAAAATGTGGATTTCTTAGCATTTTCGCATCAACATTTTTTGCTTAAAATTTTGCAAGGAATCGGGCTGTGCAGAGTTTATGCAGTCTTGACGGGACACTCTGTATAATATATTTATACTTAATGGTTGACTTTCAGCAGCCCCCCCTTCATACGCCAATGCTTAAGGTACAAAGTCATTAGTAGCACATTTCCAGAAAATATAAATTTGTTTAGCAATTAAGAGGAGGGATAGCTCTCTCTCTCTTTAATTGGGGGGAGGGGAAGATTTTAATAATCTCACAACTAGGGCTCATGAAATCCTTACGACGGCTCTGTCCACAACTGTTGCTATTAGCTCATTGGTGACCCTCATCTCTTCGTAATATTGTCCGATGAAGGCATCCGAATTGTTTCTTGCAAAATACCCCGCAAATTTTCGGTACATCATTAAAAGTCTTTTCTGATGTTGGATATCATTGCAGGGAACAACCCATTCCTTCTGTACCCGTACCTGAAAGGCACCTAAGAATCTTTAATCTTGAAACTGACATTTTGGTAAACAGTTTAGGATATTTTCGCTTCACTAGGAAATATATTGGAGCTTTGTACTACATATTTCCTTATTACATATATGAAAGTCCCCGTGTCTTTTATGCAGCTTTTTATACAATGGTTGTGAAAGGAAATTTGGTCTCGGAAATTGACATTTTTGCAAAGGGCAGGATATGTCGACGTGTTGAAGTATAAAAATAACGATTTTAGTCTTCGAAAACTTGTCAATTACTTTCCTAAAGTGGGAAAATGTAGATGACGTGATTTTGCGTGTGCTTTTCACGTTTTTTAAACTTTTGCCACTGATTTACGTGAACTTAATCCCTAGAATTTAATAAACAACAACACCTACTGTATTACGATTTTCAAATCGGAAATGTAAACGACGTTTGGCTTGCATAAGAAACACCTCTACTTTTGAAATATTCCCAGATTGTATCAATGAACATGCAAAGGATTACTTTATTTTGAAAAAAAGAAAAAGTTGACTTGTCGACTGGGATTCTCCTAAAACTGCTAAATCTTCCATCACACCCATTTTACTTTTCACTGACGTAGCGACAATGCTCAGTCTCACCCACGCCAAAGATACCCCGGTGGCCCCTTTTAGTTTTGTACCAAGCTGGAAGGTAACCATTTCAACCCCGCGCTGTGGTGTGTTGGTGGATTGTTATTTCGTCGTCAGTTTTATGACCAGGTATAACTGTTCTTCGTCTAGTCATTGTGCGATTGAATGTGTCGCAAATGTTTCACTTTGGATCACCAGCTACATTAAGCTCTTAATTGGAGAATGATCTACCTTGAATTTTACATCACGGAGCTGTCCATTGCATCATCGGAAATGAGACCGACGATTGAAAGTGACCACTACATACAGATGCCTGAGTTCTGTTTGTGTCAAATTTTGCTTTCAACCAATACAACATTCGGATGTTGGTTTAGTTGTAAGGAGATAGTGATGGATTTAGACATTTTTGTAAAAGTTATTGTATACAGCATTAACCGTGCCGGTTTGAAGTCCTTCACTCGATCCACTAGAATGTGAAAACGATCAGTGTAAGGAAATTGACTGAAAACAGTTCTTTTCTTAGGTTCCGTTTCTCTTCAGTAGTTAGTTGACCTGTGCTAAATTTATTAATTGGCTATTACGAAAAGTTGCATCGTATTATATAATAAAACGTTATGGGAAAGAGATCAGCTTATTTTAACTGAAATTGAAAGGAACTGTATTGTAAAGGAACCCCTGTATTCTCTTTCCCGTGCCCTTGTTCTTTCACACTTAGGTCCTAGATCTGAGATAGTAGAACGCTAAAAAACAAATGAATTATAAAACATATATTTTGTGATCCAACACCCAAAACTGAACATTTCTTTTATAGCATATATACCGTTGCTTTCGGATTACCAAGTTTCAATTATTCCAATTTGCGTATCTAATATTCTATATAAGGTGACCAGCAGAACAAGAAAAAATTCACGGAATTCAATTATTAAATGTATATAGGCCTATATACACATGTAACAAGTGACCAAGACATGATCTTCGTCAGTTGCATAATACTCTGCTAATAGTTCTATTGTCCACCTGTTAATCGACACAGAAATAATCTTTCTTTAATAGGAAATTGATTTATACAGGAACTTAAATTATGGCTGACAGCGCTGTCCGTAGATTATTATTGTTGTTGTTATTTTTCTTTTTTTTATCTGGAGACTTGCCTATCAGTTACGTAGCTGATCTTTTTTAAGACGTATATCGCACGTGTATTCAAGAAGCCATTTGGGATGGAGAGCATAGCGTGATGTTCAAATAAAGATATGTTTACAAATGCCCGAACTTGCTCAGATTTGAACCCGATCTAGATGCGAATTCGAGCCCATAGGTTTTTAATTAAGCCTCCAGAAGCTACAGGACAAAAACCTACATGCAAACCTACGATTCTTTTTTTTTTTTTAGCTTATTATATTAACCAACTTGATACTTTAATATAATTTGTATGTTTATTTCATATTGTGTTCATAATAAGTTTAAAGAAGTTATTTTATTCGCGAATCGGAGAACTTACGCGTAAACAAACGTTTTACAGGAAGGAAACTGATTGACGAAAGTGACCTGAAGCTGTCACAATTAGTGTTATGAAGAACTCAACTTTTGTTGTATTTTCTATTATCTATTAGCATCTATAATGCTTGACTACGTATGCCATGAATGAAATATTTCAAACACTTTAGATCATTACAGGATACTCTACAACATGTGACAACTAATCTAATATCTTATAACTAATTTTAATATCATTAGATGATGAAATTTTAAAACAAAAATTAATCTCTGCACATCGATGCTTCATCTACTGTTCAGCTTATTAATTTCAAATTCATTTTTTTTGAGGAAAGGATCCTTGATTATCTTCCCCACTGGATCGCAGATCTTTAGAAATCGTTCGATGAATACGACGGGTTATTAAATACGCAGGCGCGAACTCTAGCCTGAAGTGTATATCTTACCCGAACTTCGACCGTCTCAAACGACGGAAAATGGATACTCCCATCCTGCGGCGAGATCCCCGAGCGACTACCGCAGCGGGAGTCGATATTTTTCCGGTAAAAATTCCGCCCCGGATAAGGAAAAAAATAAAACTAAAAAAAAAAAATAGGGGAATGCTGCGACGGAAGAGTGGAGAAAGATGAGTCGAAATGGGGAAGGAAAATAGAGATTTGGGGGAAAGGGATGGTGAAGACGGATCCGGAAAGTCTGGAACGTCTACGGTTTTGTATCTTTTTCTCTTTTTCAAACCCTAACTTCTTAAACAGGAGAAATCTTTTTCCGGAAACGGTGACGAATTTGGCCCGGATAAGCTGGTAACTCGTGTGAGTATTGCCTCCGAAATGCCATACATTTTTTTTAGTATACCTCTATCGGAAAATATCAACGTTTTATATTTATATGGATTAGCGATTTCAATACCAAATTCACGTATTTTGTTGTCTTTACAGGGGCCAAGTGACCAGTCGGAGGATGCCACGTCGCAAGCAGCAGCACCCGGTACACCTGGACGCTGCGGATCAACTAGCGTACCTACTAGACAATGGTGAGTCTTGTTTACTTTCAATTTACGTTTTTTCATTATGCGAAATTTCATTTGGAGGCTGGACGAGTATTTCAATTAGAAGCTAAATTAGCTGAATTCTTACGAAAAATTAAAAAAGAAAAGAAAAGAAAGGAGTCTCTCGACCTAATATATATCCGTGGATTTTGAAATCTCAGGTAGCTTAATTGAAAGGATGTTATTTCGTTTGAATCGATACAACACAGGAGATTATTAGGGTTAGAAGATGGACGGTAGCAAGGCTTCGGGCAGTCGCCGTCGGCTACGATAGCTGTCGCCGCAAAAGGGACAGAGCCCTCAACCGTCGACCACAAACAATTGGGTCCGGCGGTCAACATCCGGCGTCGATTTCCGCTGGCTTGAATTTCTGCCACGGAAACATTTCGGACGATGTTTTGAAGCGTCTGCCGTGTATGCAATAAATGCAGTTAGTTTAGTCTCTACAGTTAAACAAAAAGGCTCTAGTTTTTTGGGGGGTTTTTTTGTTTGTTTTTTTCAAAAAATATCAGTACGCTAGCAGTAAGAGCGCCTGTATTTTTTAATGCCCTTGTCAGGAAAAAAATTTCCTTACATTTTCTCTATGTATTTTAAAAGTACGTAAAGTCGAGGATAGTTATGCAAGAGCGGTGAGTTTACGGTAGTCATGAACGATGTCAATAAGCTAATTGCTAGAGAAACGCCCCGTCGTCCTTGGGGCGCTCGTTATCCCCTTATTGCCAGAGGGGCGTTTGTGAAACCACAGCTCTCCGTCGTTACTTTTTAATAAAATCAGCGCTCATTATAAAGAAAGGTCATTTCGTATCGCCGAAAGTTCACTCCTCTGTGAACGTTTTATCTGCAAATGACAGATATTTCGACGAACTGACGATTATCCACCTGCTGTGAATATTGCAAACGACAGAATATTGTCAATTTCGTATGTCTTAAAGATGGAGTGGAAATAAAATGGGATTTCTTATTTCATTAGCATATGGTCAAGCCCGCGCGTGTTCTACTATTTTCTAGAATTTTGGAGATGACTGTATAGGTCACAATTGCTTGAATAGGGTTTTGCACGAACTCAGCACTAAATTGCTACCAGAACTAGTGCTATATTCTTTATACAATTTTATGAGACAAAAGTTCAAACGTGTATTAAACTGCTACAGCTATATATATTTAGCCCTTACAGACGAATGCTTTATTATTGAAAGCTAGTGTGAACACCGTGTGGAAACGGCGTTGCACCTTTAACAACAGGTAAGTTACCAATAAGTGTTAAAATATCCAGGAGAAGTTTTTATTCGTATAGTTCGAAAGGATATGGTTCTCCAATGAAAACTGGTAAGCTGTGATTCATTTTTTTTTTATATCTTCCCGGTATGCAACAGGATATAATGCATTATTTATCTGATGACGCTATTCCCACCCACGAAATACACTTGTTCGTCTATTCGCTGGTCTTTTTGGATAAATGCAAACTCTGGTCACTAGACGAGAAATGTACTCTACAGAAGAGTCATGTAAAATTTGAAGCTTTGTTTTGTTTGCTTCCTACATGGCGGTTTAAAAAAACAAACTGATCCATACTCCATGGAAATCCTTGTTGCTGAGAATTCTGACCGTTCTCGACTTCGAACTTCGTGTCGAAGTTGGAAGAGGTCCATTATACATAAACAAAATGAGATAAGGGACGCTACACAAACTTGCCTATTCGAAATTCTCTGTCAATTTACGCATTTGATAATCGATTAGCAGCACGTGTTTAAGAGGAGTAGGGGAAAATGAATTTAAGTAAAGTTACCTTATTTATATACTTACCGATCGCAAGGTTTACACTCTGACAGATTCCCCTAACACCGGGAACTTCCGGACGCAGAGTTGCGTTTCCACTGGTGAATCACTTCTTATTTTACTTTACAGACATTAATTTACTCATGTGAAGTGTCATGCATTCAATACACGCAGTAATACAATTACTAGCTGTAATTTCTGTACCACACGCGTGGGTCCCAAGTAAATGCCGTGACATATAACCCGCTCAAGACCCTGTCATAACAAGTGATAGAAACCAAACAAACGCAGTAAATAATAAATAAACGCTGAAGTTGTAAAACAATATAGTTTGCAATTAACTTATTTACAGGTACTACACGTTCCTCCACTAATTTCTCAATCAACTCCCTGTGCTAAAGCATTGATTTACCTTAAAAATTACATACAGGCGAGTTATGACGAACTTTAAGAGACCGAAGAATTTTTCAGGCCAGATAAGAAACTCTCCAGTAACGACTCCTTCACAATAATATCTTCCTCTTTTACGGACGAATGTTTCTATCCGGCATGCCCATATCCAGAAGGTCTTGGAACGGTCCCCAGAAACTAAACTTTTAATGGGCTACGGCCTTGCATGCTGTGATTGTATCAATACATGCTGTAAAATTTTTTGACCTCCCACGAAATTAAATCCTGGCTACGGCCCTGGTATCCGGTGAGTGTCCGTTAATGAAGAATTTTACTGTATTGAGCTAAAATTTATGAGAGTGTCTGTTTGGATGTGTGGCAGTCTCCTTTTTAAATTCCCGGATCAAATCCTTTTTAATTCCGCAAGTTCAGTCACACAATTAGATTTCCCCTCATTTTAATCCTTCTCGGATCTGATATTCATCCTAATCGACCCCCTCACTATCAACTAAAAGACCCCAAAATACCCATGGAGGTATAGTGTGACATCTCTGGTACTCCAGCAATCTATATATTAAAAAAAATTATTACCCAGAATAGCAGTAGGGGTGCGTTCCTTTCTCAATGCGAGAACATTATGAATGCTACCAAAATCTGAAGTGTACTGTGTGTCCCATAGTAAAAATTGCAGTTTTAAAGAAAAAAAATCCTAAAATGTGGATAAAATCGCATGAAAATTTATAGAGAGAGAAAAAGTGGTTCGTTATATCCGCGGTATTGTATATATAACCAACTGATATTCGTGCATTATAGCTGTGAAGTCGTTATAACCGACTCCACTCTATGTATAGGACTTCGAGGATTTCTAGCATTAATGGGTTTTTCAACCGTAGCGTTTTAAATTTGGAAAGATCATTTCACCCCCCCCAAATATAAAATGATCTTCCATTATCTACTTTAAAATTTCACGGCGAATGTTTGTATGAGTTTTGCGTTGTTTAAAAGATAGATTCAGGATTGTAGAAGAGTAAATAAATGATCATGTAAACAACTTGCCCTGTACTTTAAAATCAGGTTTATTTTTTTGATTCTAAATCTGTAAGTAGAATTTGAAATGGCTCGTCCAAATTCTGTACATGTTTCTCTAAGTATTTAACGCTAAAAGAAATCGAGATACGATCTCCGAGCGGTACGCCAACGTACACCGAATTGTGTACCGACTTCGTTTAATTTCAAAGAATGATTCAGACGACGTGGCTCGTTAGGAAATCTTCGTTTAGCGCAGATTCCCCTGGAAAAAAAAAAGTCCTTTCATCAGAACAAAGAGTTGAAGATTCTGAGATTTCTTCTGACGATTTGGGTGGTTGCTAGCGAGGTGGTCTTAAAACGCCATTTCCCGAATAAAATAACACCTCCTTGAATAATAATAATGAGGAAAAAAACTGATTACATTAGAATTGCTTTATTTTTGTGGCATTTTCTGGTTATTGTGCGGCCGGTAATAGTCTTGTGCGGTTGTTCACATTCGCACAGAATAGAACTAGAGCGTTTTAGCGTCTTTAAATAAAAGAGTTCACATTTTGGTAATTGTTTCAGTTGCCAGACAGTTAGGCTGGAATCGTGCAAAAAATAAATATTCTCCATGCCTTTCATCCGAAAAATTTTCGGTACAATTAATTTAATTTGCATGTATCGCGCTCTCGGGTCCTTTTATTCTTTCAAATTATAATTCCTGAATGAATTGGATGTGCTGATAATTGCGTTGAATTTGCGATGAACAATCAGCTTGGAATGAAAAAAAAAATCTCCATAATAGGTTAGAAGGTGTATGTCAGGGTGGCGCATAAATGGGGCCTTTTTCTCCTCATTCTAAATGTGCGGTAAAAAATACAACGGAAAAAATGTCGCATTGAAAGTTATAATTGGGTCTAAAAATGTCATTTTATCTTAGTTGAAAAAAAAAAAATCGAATTTTCTGAAATAGTGGTATCAGTTTTTCCGGCGCGTGTTTTTTGGTGAACACTGACCATCAATAAATGAAAACTTCTATCTCATATTCTGGCGCCCTATATGTCAAAGTAGTCCAAATACGGAAATTTTCCATCCCTACAAAGTAATCTCGAATCAGAGTGAGTTCTGGGGACAGAATTTACAGGCACCTAGGCGAATTAGCAGATCGGGCCCCCAAACAATTATGTTTAACAACAACTTATGTTTGTTAAGTTATTTAAGTCCGCGCCGGGTCCCCTCGACGTCTCGGTCCCGGGGCATTTGCTCCCCTGTTTCGGGTCCTGATCGAAGTAGATATACAAAGTTCATAATATACGTGTAGACAAGCGCGGACACAGGGGTCATGACCCCCAAATATATTTTATCACTGTAAAAAATTCCAACTTTCATGATAAATGAAGGGTGTTATTCCAAGACCATGGCAAATTTTGTCCTTAACCCCCCAAATGATAGTCTGTGTCCGCCTCCGCATATAGATAGGTATAAAGTATATTTACTTGCTCGGGTCATTGCTTTAAATTGCTTTTGCCGCCTGTAAATTTGACACTTTGCTCTTCAATCCAATTTATTTATTGTTTGCTTAAATACGACATGCGTCTTTTTCACCATATGCAAAAATACAATTTTGCTATAATTAAACAAACTTTTATTTCAGGCAAAATGAAAAACAGTGATTATATTATTATAGTAATATATTATTCTACTGATTATGGTATTGTGTATTATATTACTATATATTGGCAAAGACATGCTTCCAACTTTAAACGTGAAAATTTTTAAATCGACAGATTATTTTTCATTTCCTTCTGTTCTCATATACTATTCAGTTTGCTTCCCCACAATTTGTAAATTCGCTAGTTTAACATGGTGTCGACGATATGTATGGCACCTCATTTTCACAATATGTTACGTTATGAAGTTTTCTGTGGCGCCATACGGAAAAATATATTTGAAAAGTCACGATCTTTATTATGTGAAATTAGCGCCATTTTAAGGCTTTTTTCTGCATGCTTGAGAAAGGAAAATGAAAATATAAATTGCGATATATTTGCTGAACCCACAATCGGTCAAATCAGCTTAGAATTGCGGTGCTCCCTCGTGTATTATTTGTTTTATTTTATTTTATAGACTATTAACTTTTCACCGGGTGTTTTTCAAATAAAGTGAGACTTTATTTTGCAAACTTTTGACAGGTAAAATAAGTTTTAAAAAAAAAAAAATAGTCCGGGAGTTCTCAGATTTTTTTTTTTTAAACATAGACGTGGCCTTGGGAAATCTAGGAAACTATTTTAAATAAGTGATATTGTAAACAATATTTAAATTTGAATAAATAATTACGTAGCAAGAAAGACAGTCAACAAGCGCGTTGCACAAGATCCTTACCTCTTCGTTAAAAAATAATAATAATGAATAAATAAAAACGTCTAAAATATCTAATCTTGAGAATTCTAACTACCGAATAGTAGTTCCGCCGCAATTATGATTAAGCGTTCGCTGATTAATTTGGTGTTTATGGCCTTGGCAAGTGATAATCAAATATCTTAGATATTACCGCCGTCGCCTTGGGCTTTTATGACAATCGCCGGCGTATGAAACTCATAAAATTTACATTCATTGCAGTTTCAAAGTTGCCGGCTAGCCACATCAAAGACTCATAATGGCCACATTTGATAATCTTACTTTAAACGGTCCCGCATCAAATTTTAGATTCCTTTATATGACCTATTGTTTTTCCCAAACCCCTCAATGGCAAACGGTTTTACTCAATGTACCCCCTTTGTCTTGATCTATCGTTGAAGACGCCGAATTACTTTACCGCGCACAGCAGGGTGTTGCTCTGTAGTATTTAGTACGACAAAACCTCGTAAAGTACGGATTGTTATCCGAAAACAATGAGATTTCTAACTGTTACTATCTAGCACGACGTTAAAAAACAGTAGCTTCAGCAGCGACCGGAGTCTCAGCATTTGTGGAACATGGCGCTGACACTCTTATTGTCGTTGTGCTAACGTGCCAGCGCTGGAGCAGCTTCTGGGAGGCGGCTCCACGTCGAGATGCTATCTTTAATCGACATTATATACGAGCTTTAAACTCTAAGGGGAAACTCTTTACCTCTTATCGTTACAATTCCATTGCTGATGTAATTTCGAAATCGTAATCGGTAGCGACCATCGTCACACATAAATCATGGACTGGAACCTCCATTTTCGTGACATCAATGCGATTTTCACCCTGATTACCTTTCCATGCTTATGGGTTGGCAACTCAATTCGCCAGGATTTTGACGCGTTATGTAACGATCCGGGAGCCAGGACATTCGGGTACACAATAGTTAAAGGCTGTTTTCTGTTTAAGCTATTACGGGGAAAAGTCCCGGAGAAGCGATAAAAATGCCTTAAATCTCGTTTTCCAAAAATTTTCAAGGATAACATTTCTTCGCAGAATATTACTGTGTCTGTATACTATGCTCATTTGCAGTAGTATTATTAAAGATATCGACGCCTATGCGATAGGAAAATGTGGTGAAATAACAGGTAATTTATTTATATAATGATTCTTAGGGAAGAAACTGGCAAACTACCGATATTTAAGAATATGCAGTTCTCTTCCACTCCCCACGAACTATAAAATAATAACAGTATGCGGGTAATAAACCTTTTCTGAAGGGGACAAAGCGACATAGCTTAGTCCTTTTTTTTTTTTTTTTACGGAAACGGACAGCGCAATTGACATTTACTAAAAACACGTGACAAGATTGCCAACAACATTAGCAATATACAACTATATCTGCAATGTATAACTAACTATTCGCAGATGGTTGATTGATGGTGGGCATTGAAGTATTTGGATATTAATAAATATGCTCGAGGTATATTTTTTTATTTGAGGTGTATTTCTTTGGGTTATTATTGCGGCAGTGTTCTCTGTGTATTCTTTCGATGGTTACAAAAATATTTCCAATCAATTTACTTTCCAGACATTTTTGTTCCAGTCCTATATATATATAAGTGCTTACCACGACTAATTGCTCGCTGTAGTCTGAGATTTGGTACCTTACTCCACTGCCTTCCGGCGGCTTAATAAAAACGCATTGGCCTGTCATGCCTTTTACCCGGCTTCGACTCCCAATGGCATCTTAAAAACGCTAGCCACTTTTCTCTTCATCTTAGGGTTTTCTCTTTGGGTTCCTCATCGTTCACTTGTCGTTAAGTTCCTTTGGCAACAGAGGTTCAGATTCCTCGAAAAACAGTAGGTTTCGTAGCAACATGTCCTTTGATGTCCTTGCACCGTAAAAATACAAACTTTCGTTCCAATGAACGATTAAGAACATCACTGATTTCTAGGTGTGTTGCTTTTTAATTTCATAGCTCACTTTTTTGGCGTATTTTGCTTCATTCTTTTCATTTTAAAAATTTCATTTTACTTCTATTTAATTATTTAAATTTTTTTTCCTTTATCAAGAAGAACGTTTTTAAATAATGAATCGCTAGCGGACATATAAGCCCCATTTTATTCCAGATTTCAGTAAATTTTACGCATAATCCGGGAACAGAAATTTAAAAACGTAATAAATGAAATTTTCCGCCTTTTTACATGTCGTTTCGACTATGCCCCATTAACATGTTGGTCTTCCGTAATTTCTTAACGAATGTTCCGGTAAAATGCCGGATACGGCAACGAAAATTTAACTAAATTTTCTAGCCCGCGATGTGATTTGCCCTTCCGTCGGCAGTGTCTGATGGAAGTTGTGTAAGCCGAAAATTTAAGTAGGTACAGAAATAAATCATTCCACTATCATTTAGTCCGATATTTACAATCGATGTGTTTCTTCTTATATATAGACCCTGCGGTGGTGCAGTGACAATACGCTGTCCTAGATTACGGTTATCCCTGACCGACTAATTGCTCACCGTAGTTCGTGGATTGGTTTCCTAGGCGAGGTTCGGATTCCTCGGGGATAATTGTAGGTACCGCCGTAGCCTGACCCTTGCTGTCCTTCCACCGTAATACTAAAACAGTGTACAAATTTAAATTTCTAGAAAACACAATTTAAAAATTCATACCTGTAGCCAAAACAACAAATTTTCCAGTAAGTTTGATGGAGCAAATTTCGTTTATAAACTTATTGCAGAATTTGTTAATTTGATCGATAAGTGTGAAGATTTTAATCGATTTAAATTTCCTGCAAAGTTCAATCTTTTCGCTTACAGCATTTATGTGCGCTACATGATCGATAGAATTAAAGCATATTGTTTAAGTGCCACGAACTCGGGGTGTTTACGAATCTGGAAAAGTCAGGGAAATTTGAAATTCATTGTTATAATAAATAACTTATTAAAATAATTTTTCTGAACTGTGCTTTTCGTATCACATTGCATAACGAAAGTTTTAAAAACTTATACTTTGACTAAACTACTTCCAAAATTACAATTTTACACCAAAACTAATATAAAAGAAAATGTTTGCCAAATATATAACTAAAACTTGGAAAAAAAAAGTTTTTTAGCTAAATTATCCAATCTGTAAGGTACTTTGATCATATTAAATTCCTTTGCCTTATATACAGTCATACACATTTTAAATGGAATAAAAGATGAAGCATCAGCTTTGCGATTATATAGTTAAACTCTTTTATAATGATCTCCCCCCCCCACGACACCCATTTGTTTTTCACGTGATGTACGTTCAAAACAATGCAAAGTTTTCCTTGTGAAAGCGTAACCTTTGGTTAGTAATTTTAATGAGGCTAAACACCTATAAACTTTTTTAAACGCAAGTTAAGTTTAAAACGTTAATTTTTTGAGAAGTGCAGACGTTTAATTTATAAATTTGCAAAAACAGATACTCTCACGTTGCAAGTATGTAACTGAAATATATCAAAGAAGTTAGTTTTATTCTCTGAATATTCTGCCTGAATAATTTCTCATTACCAGCTGTTTATCTCTGCTATTCATTTTTTATTATTGGGCGTGTACTGTTCATTTAAAGCAGGTTGTTAGTCTAAAATTAGTACCGATGCTTTATTTTTTTATAGTGGAATAAATAATTTTGTCGCATAGAAGATGTGGAGGGGCATGTATGTGGTAATTCAATCGACAGCTGTAAGTTTATTTTTACTAAAAAAATTGTCAAAGAACGTACTAATAAAATAAAAAAACTCTTTAGAAACGTAACGAGTGAAAGACCATTTCAAATTCCTTTACAAATGAAGATATTTTTATACGAAGCTTGTAGTAAAATAGTTCCCAGAAAAAAACATAATTTCGTTGATAAGTTTTACCTTATGAAATAGTATGGTTATATTATTAATATTGAACTTGAATTTTTGCGACAGGATGCTACGTGTAAAGCTTTTGTTTTCTATAATGTTACGTTGGACTACAATTTGGTTAGTTTTTTTTTTTGTTTTTTTTTAAGTTTCATCACGTGATTAGAAGTATTCATAATTTCAGTCTGCTTCCTTCTCTCTTTCTCTTGTAAGCACTTCTATATTATATATATATATACATAGGAAGAAGTTGTAAAAATTATAGGATAGATTTTGTGCTAGGCTAGGTTTTCCTTTAAGAAAGCCCTTCAGCCTGGAGCACATTATAATTTTTTCCTTCATATTGAATTTGTTTGGTTATATTTTGTGCTAACTTTTTAATTCCATACAATTATTGTGTATCTATTGGTTATTTTACATATTGTATCATACTTTATTATTATTTTAATTATATTTTAATGTATATATTTAAAGTTGGTGTAGCAGCTATTAGCGCAGTTATACACAACTATTATTTATTATGTTTATCTTTTTTTTTTTTAAATATGTACACAGTGAAACCTCGTTAATGCGGCTTCGCTTAAAACGCATTTCTCGGTAATGTGAATAAATTTCTTTTCCCCATCCGAGGCATAGGTATATACATTCATTGTCAGGACTTCGCTTATTGCGTACGGCTCATTGGATAATGCGGACAAAAGTCTTTTGTGCAAAGAAAAAGTGTCCTTTTCAGGAAAATCTTCATCCAGTATCGAAGACAGCGAAATATCATGCTGTCTTCCATACCTCCTAAAGTTTTTCTTGCACCCTCTGCAACTTTCCAAAGCAACCTCCTAAATCCTTTCGGATTTTTAATACGGCATTAAGTGAAAATAAATGAATTCCTATTGTCTGTAAGTACTATTGTTTTTTTTGCTTCGTTGTAAATTCTTCCGGAGTGTTCATTCATAATACACTGTTTTGTTTTAGTAATTTATTCATTTACGTTGTGTATTGCATTACTTTATGAGTTATTGCTGAACAGCCCTAAGATCTGCATTAATTGGATTTCACTATATAAAACTATAAACAGTGCAAAATGCTCAGTCTGAATAATACATTTTCTTTTAGTCTGTCTACGCTGTTCAATAGTGGTATCTCTCAACATTAAAAGACGTGATGCCACACGACAAAAAGTTGTTAGAGATAAGGTGATGTTCGGGAAATATAAACAATCATATAAATTTATATCTACCATATGATATAAAGTTAGCAATAGCTCATATCGATGTTAATCGCTTTCGTCTTTGAATAAATAATTATTCGAGAAGTCACATTAATGCGAGGAAAGCGCTTTAACGAAGTAGGTTTAAGGCGTATTCGCAAATTGTACGTTTGTAACGTAATGAATGTTGTATCTCTGATTATTTTTATGGCTTTTTGATGCCTAGACAGAATAGCCCAATTCTCCTACTCCTTAGCCTAGTTATCGTGTGTATACGCCCCTCTGGGCTTCATTTTAAGACGCCGAATGTAAACTTGGCGAATACATATCCACAAATGTCGATAGGACGGCTTGAATTCCTCTCCGGGGGTTGCCCAGCACGCATGAATTAAATGGTAGGATTCCACAAGCGGTGTATTTGGAGAGCGTCCTCCTGTGCGCCAGCAGCAGCCTTATCAAAGATTGCAGCCAGAACTGTGTTTCCTTTATCCATGGCTTCGCTTCACCACTACCCTGATAAGAAACTTTAAAATTGCTGGAATCGGTCGGAGAAAAATCGCCACCACGGATAAAAGCAAGAATACCTTAAGCCTCAGTGAGCACCATTTATTTTGACCCCTTTCAAACCACAGTTAGAGCATTAATTCGTGTGTTTTTTTTCTCCGTTACTAATTTCTTTCCTCTTCCTTTCTCTCGCTCCTTTTTTATTCAGAATTGCTTAATTTTGGTGATCGTAATTAGTGGGTTCGAGGAATCCTCGTCGATTTTTTTTTTCTGGGTTTAGCAAATGGGATGTTCAGCGGTGGGAGAAGGAAGAATGTATAAACAAAAAAAAACAAAAACAGATTTATTTTTTTTTTTTTTTTGAGAAAACGTCCTGAAATTTTAAGCATAGATTACTTCCCCTTCCTTTAACCAATGGAAAATAAAATTATAACACGATTCTACCTCAGTATTATGGGAAACAGAAATTTAAGAAATTCAGTTGTGGAAGCCGAAATTTAATAATTCCATTTCATACGTAACTGCATTCTCTCCAGCGCTTTAGAGGTATCTATTGTGAAGTTTTGGCAACTAGTTTCTGCATATTTTTTATTATTTTATTTTTACGAAGTTATTATAACCGAGAAATTATAAAGCAAGCAATATTGGGATTTTCAAAGCTTTGAAAGAGGAATTATATAGTAAATCAGTTTTACATGTTTTGGAAAAGTTTAGTGGTAACTTTTTGAAACTGCTTTTTAACAACTTAAATTTCCTTTCGAAGATTTATCAAGTGGTAAAAGTAGAATTTCTGTGTGGTTCCAAAATTCCCAACTAGAATTGATCTCTTAAAATATATTAGTCAGAATTGCAAATCACGGAAAATGAAGACTGGTGGTTGATTTATATAAGTTACAAAAATGCTGACATTTGTAAAGAGGGTTTGTAGATGTTTGTGAGTAACTGATTATAATTGTTTGTGCTTTTGTAGATTATGCCTTGAATAGCCTTGTAGTGTTTTATTTTTTAAGTTTGAGCTGTATAAACTTACAATGTCAGATACTTCGTTGTGTACTTTCGTTTCGGCAATAATATGCTGACAAGTTTAATGCACTTGCGAGTAGAGATTGTGTGATAATCAGTGCCGGTTCTGGGTTGTTGACCGCCAGCGTGCCACAGATATTTCGCCGCCCCCATGGGCGGATTTACCATTTTGCCACCCCTAGGCTATTTTTGCCTCCCCAAGGCTCCTTTTTGCCGCCTCTTCCTACCAGTCTGTCCCTCCAATCAGCAGTAGGAACATAAAAATTGTTACATTCAATATACGCTACAAAAGTTTATATTAACAATAAATATGTTGAAAAACAAACTCATAAATTGAAACATAAACATTAAACAATATTAACTTATATTGAAGTATTATTTCTTTTTGGTATATAATAAATCAAATTCAATTTTATTGAAATAAATTTTAATTTTAGCAAAAAATAAAAGCCTATCGAACACTGGTATTTAAATGGAAAACATGACGTCTAGCTTCCTTCTCTCCGCAAAACATCTAATTATATCATCGCATGGCAGTGGTCTTTAATCCGCGGCTCGCCGACATGTTTTTTGTGCCCCTCTGGCTCACTAAAAAATACAAATTGTTTCACACAAAGATAACGTCCTTTGCTCCCTCTGAGTCTGTATTTCATTATTCTGTTCGCATTTTCACATTTCATAATTAATATCTTAAAACAAAATAAATTAACACGTGGTGTTCCCTCAATCGTGTTTTACTTTAGTTTTCCAGCGCATAGGGGCAGCAGAGATAGTTTTATTGATTTGTAGTGCAACAGTGATTTAAAAAAAATTCATCTTAGGACTCATCAAATTCTATTCTAAATATGCTGATATGAACATCTTCCCCACCATCTGAGTGCATGCTCTGAAAACGATGTCACTGTTCAGAAGCACTTAGGTCTGCGCACAACCCTTGTCGAGAATAAAATTGGTAAAATCAAAAACAAGACGTGATATTGGCAGGCGTGTTAAAAATAAGCAGTGCCAAAAATCTCACTAAAAGGTTTGATTTCGCTTTATACTGGATACGCCTTTGTCCAGTCCTTATACGCGTATTGTTGGTGCAGTAGTGCGGCCCATGGGCCTACAAGAATAAGCAAAATTGGTCCTTGGACTGAGAAAGGTTGAAGGCCCCTGTCGTATGGTATTGATTTTGTTATATCAGACTCAATACACAAAATTTTGCCGCCCTAGTCTATAGCCTATTGGGAAATACGGCACTGATTTTACTGGGGCTGTACTGAAGTGCAATCCTCTATTTACAGTATCATAACAGAAAGTGGATGTTTGTATATATGTTGTTTTTTTTTTAAGTATTTTTGAAATCGTAAAAAGTGTTTTACTATAGAAGTACATAATCAAATGCGGCCGCCCTAGAAATTGGCCGCCTGCACGCACTTTACATCCGGAAGAACCGGCCCTGGTGGTAGTATTTTCTTAGTGTGAACTGGTAGTATTTTTCAACTACGTATTTTGAAACCGCTGTTTCACTTTATGAACTACACTCCGCTTTTTATATTACGGTGAGGTGTGTGCCAGGCCCAACTTCTATTTTAAGACTACGACATCAGTTACATGAGTAGCGCGATGTTAATTATAATACAAAGTATTTTTATTGTTTTGTCATGGTATTTTTTCGGGTTTCTAAACGCCTACTGTCAAAATGCCAAGTTCGAAGTATTTATGGAGGATACAATGGGTTTGAGTTTTGTTTGCGACAGGAAATGCAATTCATTCGTATGGCATATTTGTGAGGTCTGAACGTTCAGTTTTCGTTAACGATTGGCATCCTCTCTCTGTTGTCAGCAGCTTTTCTTGATATATGCAAAATTTGTACATTGTTTCGATAACAGAGGAATGAACCAGCTGTTTTTTGTTTGATAAGTCGTGAAAACTTCACTCTCAGTTTTTCAGCTTCAATTCTAAAAATTCTGGAGCTCTTTTACCCAAAGTGAATGTGGGTAAAAGAAGTCTGTTGTTTTGTTTGGAACTGTACACAAATTGTGCTATAATTGTACACAAACTGTAATGTACACAATTTGTACTGTAATTAAGACACAGGCGCCGTTAGGACAGGGACCCGTCCCCAATGTTACAGTAGGAGTTCCATGTCCCCTTCAATTTCAAACAAAATGCCTTCTACTGGTATATTGCCCCCCCCCCCAATATTTTTATGCCATCGGTGCTCATGAATTAAGACACGGTACTTACAATTCCGAGTGAAATGTATTTAAATGGTTACAAATACGTGTAAAAATTCAGTTATATAATATTTATTTGAAGTTTACCAAATTTGTTTTTGTTGGCTAAACTAGCCTCAAGGGGGTTGGAGGGGTGGTATAGCGTAAAATTCGGTACAGAAAAATAAATGCATCAAACTCGAGAAATCACCTAACTGGTTATCAACTTTTTTTTTAAACACTTTGGATAATTTTTTCAGTAAATGTAGTTTCTCTAGTTGGGTGTGCCTTAATTTTCTGTGTATTTGCGTATTTAAGGTGTAAAAAAATTTTTTTTTTCAACTTACGTGGTGTTGCGTATTCAACGACGATGTTATAATTACTATGTGGACTTTTTGCTCATGCTGCAGCATAGAGAGAAGTCGGTTCAAAATGAACTGCTGTTGTAAGTAAAATTATTTTGCCGGATGCAGTTAAAGAGGTTTCCGAATTATAGAGAAAAGGATGACGAAGAATTAACTGCTGAAAAAATTAATTTCTTCTATTAAGCACTGCAGGGGTAATGCGATAACCTAGCACAGTGGTGTGCAAACTGTTTTCATTTCCGACACCCCCAATTTGTGTAAAATTTTGTCGCGCCCCCTGAATAGACAGTAGACGCTTTTTTAATCGTCATCAACGTAGTTGCAATTAATTAATTTACGTTTAAATTAATTAGATTATTAATTAATAATTCAAATAAATTTCTTTGAACTTGGCGATCCACAAAAATTTTCTCGCGACCCCTTCTGGAGTCGCGATCCACGGTTTGCGCACCACTAACCTAGCACTGGCACGCCGTTATACCGGGTCTGAAGCCCAAAGGCGCCAAAAAAAGAAAGAAAAAAAAAGATTACCGACTAATTGCCTACTTTCATCCAGGGTTTGATTCCCATGCCTCTGAATGTTGCTCCCGGTGCAGCATGACCCTTGCTGTTTTTACGTCGTAAAATTTACAAACTTTTTGTCATTCCACTCATTTTGATTCCAGCTAAAATGTTTTTGACCCATAAAAGTAGAGAGAGAGAGAGAGAGAAAGATGCACCCACAGACAGGAATCGAACTAGCATTTGTTTGGTTTACGCCCCAACCACTCTGACCCCCTAAGCTACAGAACACAGCGATGCGTGGAGCTTTTCTCGTACTTACGTTCGTCAAATCGTTATTCCCTAATCAAGTCAAAATACGTACGCTCGCTGGAGAATTCAGAGAAAGGACTAGGGACTTAAAGCACCTCTCCAAATCGATGCCGTTTATACAGAATAAAACAACACTGATAGAGCTTAACGCTTTATTTGAGTTTACGGTCCTCTAAAAGAATTCCGATTCGCCACTGTATAAGGTTATGGATTTTTATGATTAAATACGTTTAATTGGTCGAAAGAGAAAAATGCCGCAATATTCTTAACTTCGATATCGCACTTTTAAAAAAGTGATACAACTCAAAAAAACTTCCATTTTCAGATTGTGCAATGATTTTATGGGAAATTCGCTTTATTTTTGAGCATGATTTTTTGTTACAAATATAGTTTAAGAAATTACTGGCTGCACCACATCACCTGTCACACTGCTTACTTACCATAAGTTGGGTAAACTGATGCTGCAAAATTTTTATTTGCTTCTCCCGTAAAATCTACTTTTTTGGAGTTGTGATACGTTTTTTTGGGGAGATGGGATATGGTTGGTTGGTTGTAGTTTTATGGCGCAAGGACAGCAATGGTCATTCTGCGCCAATCAAGGTGGAGGATGGGATATGAAATTGGCAAGAAACGGGAAGAAAACTAATGAGTTTCAAATATGTCCTTATGAAATAATGTTTTCATACTCTTACATATAAATTAGATCTATTTCGTATTATTTTTAATTTTTTTTAATAAATAACTAAGATACAAACAAAAATTCTGTTTCTCATATTATGTACTAAAAACACTATAGTGAAACACAGGTTTTGCGTTTTTCTGGGGACCGTAAGAAAAAGACATGCAGTGCGTGAAAATGTCATTCTATATAATTAACAATTCATTTAATGTATGTAGGACTTCGGGAAAAGAACGTTCGTAGCGGAAAACATATTGTGGGAAAAACTAAAACCGTGATTTCACTGCATGAGGTTATACATAAGAATTCATATATAAGAACATGACTGTATGTGTGTATACCTGTAAATATAGTGTTAATTCCCAATAAGGAATACCCACAGGACCGTATATTTTGTCCCTTAAAAAGGGGTGGCCCTTCTTCGGAGGTACTTTTATCCCTATTCAAAGGGACTGGAAACCAGAGGAGTCATCCGTTAAATAAAGGCGCCCCTTATGAGAGGTAACACTGTATTGATAAGATTATACTGTATATATAAATATTGAATGTATGTGTGAATTACTTGAACTTTCACAGTTCTTTGAATTACGAAGCTATTAACAAATAATGTAACGATTACTACACCTGAAATCAAATACGCACATTTCTGTCATGTCAATTTCATTTAACTGTTGTTCTGGAGTGAGTTCATCTGGTTATTTTTAATATGTTAATTACTCTCTACTATACGTCGATTTATCAAATACCATTTCATATATTCTTTCAACGGATCGTTTACTTGATCGATAATTGTCAGTATTAGAGTCGCAATAAGCTTCGTTACATTAGAAAACTAGTCTTGCTATGTAAGCGGGTAGAACCATGGTATTTTGGGACATGTTTAAAATTTGAAAAAGCATGATGTTTTATACATCATATTAAAACTAATAAATTATATCATTTTAATCTTTCAAGTCTTTTCAAAATAATGCGTTGTATTATTTAATTAACTGTACCGAAATTGAAAAAAACATTGAAAACTCCGTTACGGAAGGACATCATTTCATGTTTTTTCTGTCCTTCCGTAACGACACGCATTTTTCAAAGTGCATTTTTTTTTACACTGCAGGAAAATTTTCATACCATTTCAGTTAAAAGTAGTATTAGGCCCTTTTCTTAAAATGACTTACGAAAAACATTGCAGTTTAATATTTTGATAGTGTAGAAAACATTAACCATGATGTCGTTCTTCCGTAACATTTTGAATACCATGGCTTTACCTAGGCCTACTTACCATTTCTTTCGCA
>QLNU02015360.1:110299293-110319672 GCA_006491805.2 Dysdera silvatica | reverse complement strand
TTGATGTCTGTTGATCTTAAAGAGTTGATGACTGCTGATGTTTTAATAGAGTCAAAGGCCTTCTCATAGTCAATAAATGCCACACACAATGGAAGTTCATATTCATGTGTTCTTTCAATTAATTCTCTTAATACTTGAATATGGTCCACTGTACTGAATCCACTTCGAAATCCAGCTTGTTCTCTTGGTTGAGCTGCATCTAATTTTTTCTGCAGGCGATGTGTTAGCACTTTTGTGAAGATTTTATAAATAGCAGGTAACAAGCTAATTGGTCGGTAATTTTTTAAATCCTCTTTATCACCTTTTTTATGCAAAAGAATTACTGTTGCAGAATCCCATTGGTTTGGTATGTTACCGCTGTTAAGACATTTGGTAAAGAATTTTGCAAGTATGTCTTCTACATATTCTCCAGCTTCTTTTAGGATATCTAATGTAATACCATCATCACCAGGGGCTCTTCCTTTCTTCATACTTTTTATTGCAAATGAAACTTCTTCTTTTAAGATTTTAGGAGCTGTTCCTTCGACTATTTCAATGTCTTCGTTTAATCCACTGTTACTTTCGTATAGATTTTTGTAGAATTCTTCAACTCTTCTAAGTATTTCTTCCCTATTTCTTGTTACGGTGCCATCCTCTCCTTTTAATGCAATGATGTGTTTCTTCCCAACAGATAAACTTCCTTTAACAACCCTAAGGCTCTTGTTATTTTCAATGGCTTTCCTTACTAGCTCACAGTTGAATTTTCTTATGTCTTCTTTCATGCTTTTGCGCAGAGTTTTACAAAGTTCTATGTACTCAATCCTGGAACTGGTATTTTGATTGTCCACCTTCATATCTCTTCGCCTTTTCATGAGCTGTTTCGTCTTCTCAGATAATTTGCTATTGTGCTTTTTACAGGTTACACCACCAATTTCCCCAGCAGTTTCAACTATTGTCTTAACAATGTTTTCATTTGCTTCTGAGATGTCAACTTCTTCAATAAGTCCTTCCAGTGCAGAAAAGCGATTTTTTAATTCCAACTTGAATGCCTCGGTATTTTCTTTTAATTTCTTTAAATCCACCCTCTTACATACTTGTTTCCTAATGAGCTTCTGCCTTTCTAGTTTAGTATTTAAGTGCATTTTACATCTCACCATTCGATGATCACTTCCAGTATTAAATCTGTTCAGTACGCTGCAATCTTCAATAATTGATTTCTTGTTTGCCAGTATATAGTCAATTTCGCTGGTTCCTCCATTGGGGTGTTTCCATACGCAAAACAACCCATTTTTTTAACCCAATGGAATACTCGAATTTCTGTTAAGCATTAAATTTGGGGGTGGGGTTTATTTCATTAGTCTGTAAATGTCTGTTCCCAAGAAATAGTAAAAGACGTTTCATTTTCTTAATTATTTTAGGAGAAATGGAAAAGCGAAAAGGGCTGGAGACTAGCTGGTTAATATTATATATTGTGATTAGGGAATCTAAGGGTAATATTTCTATTTAAGTCGAAATTTTCTCCTTCAAACTGCAATTTAATGGTTGTGAAGAAGTTAGTTATATATTTTCACTTTTTCGATAATGCTAATATGTTTCATCATACACACACACACACACACACACATATATATAAGTATACTCTAAAAAATTAATAAATAATGAATAGATCAAATTGATAAAATATTATTGTTTGAAGTAAAATTATGTTATACAGGGTGTCTCAGCACCAGGGTTACAAACATCTAGGAGGGATAGGGTACACCTAGACGAAGCCAAGTCTCATTGAAAATTTAGTTTTGGGGACCGGTTCCTAAGACCCCCGATACGGGCATGTCACTATGTGATGACCAATGTCCCTATCATAGAAATTGACAAATGAAATGTATTTATAAATGGATTCTCTTTATTTTTTTAGATGTCATCATCAATAACCATGGACAGCCGGACATCTAATATTCACTGTTCAGTAAAATTTATTTACATGGAATTGCAGATTAAATGCAAAAAAACTGCAATGTAGAATTCACTGAATAGTTTCAAATATTTTAAAAAATGTTGTGGTTATTTTGAGATAAAATCGTATTTTTAAAACCGACAGAAATAACAAACGATGTTTCTCTACAGAGAAAAAACAATATATGTATATATATATATATATATACACCGCAAAGCAAAATGTACAAAGAAGTGCGACGCACGTTGCAAAACCAACGGCTTCACTGCGGGGTAAAATCAATTTTTTTTTCCATAAAATAAATAATAAAAAAACAAAGTCCGGCAAATGTTTTCTGCATTTCTGTTAAAAAAAGAATTTAAGTTTCATAAAATTTAAAAATGGATATAATACGTGTACCCTGCTCTAAACAATTAAGGGATGTTGTGATTTTGGATATAAACTGCGGATGAAGAAATATTTTGTTGGCTGATGTTTGATCCATTGGTGGTGTAAGCTATGAGGAAAGAAAATTACTCACTGAATGTATATACAGGGTGTTCCGTAACTACCGCATAAACTCTCTGGCACGCGATTCTATGGTCAATTCTATGACGAAAGTCAAGAGGGACGATTTTTGATTGACGGATTCGTTTATGAATAATAAGCACTTCAAAATTTCTATCTGAGAGCCAATAGTGCTTCAAGAGAGCGTGCTTCTACGTCGTTTCAGCCAATGACGAAAGCTGCACCCCTTGGTTTCCCCGCCTCCAGAATAAAAAGGATTTAACTCGCTATGAGAAAGAAATTTCTTGGTCACGTGCTATTTAAATTTAGCGCGCAAATTTCAGTCCTCCCCCACCCCATTTAGAATTATGTCATTCTACGTAAAGGTTAGCCTGTGCTACCAAATTTGGCGATGCCGCACTTACTAATACTTATACTTTTAAATTCCACGTTTACAGTGTGTATGGTAGCCAGGATATGGTGCAGCTACGATTGTTGACACCCACGGCAAATTAAGGCTCCGGCGCCTTAATTACTGAATCTTAATAACCACATTAGGTACTAAAAAGTGCACTAAGTCTCAAGTGTAGATGCGATTGACACCAAAAAAACTTCCCTTGGTAGTATAGTACTGACAGCTCTTGGAACCTAAAACAAGCATAAGATCTAAAGTAGTAAAGTATAGCACTCCACAAATCCTTGAAACGCCACTAACTTCAATCAAAATTCACCTTATGTATTACGAAAATGCTTTAGGCATTTAAAAAAAATATGACGGAATTATAATTTCAAATAAAAATCCAAGGAAAATCTGAAATGCCAAAACCGCAGAATCTCACACTTTTTCATCAATAAGTCCTTCCAGTGCAGAAAAGCGATTTTTTAATTCCAACTTGAATGCCTCGGTATTTACTTTCAGTTTCATTAGATCCACCCTCTTACTTACTTGTTTCCTAATGAGCTTCTGTCGTTCTAATTTAGTATTTAAGTGCACTTTACATCTCACCATTCGATGATCACTTCCAGTATTAAATCTGTTCAGTACACTGCAATCTTCAATAATTGATTTCTTGTTTGCCAGGATATAGTCAATTTCACTAGTTCCCCCATTTGGGTGTTTCCATGTCCATTTTCTTTGCGGTTTCTTCTTAAAAAATGAATTCATGATGCTAAGATTTTCAGCTTCTGCAAATTCGATGAGTTGATCGCCACGTTCATTCCTTTCCCCATATCCGTATTTACCAACCGATGTCTCTCCTTGTTCCTGTTGTCCAATTCTTGCATTGAAATCCCCCATGATGAGCTTGATATGTTGTTTCCCTTTGGTGTGTAACTCTTTGATTTCTTCATAAAATTCTTCAACCTCTTCGTCGGTATGGCTTGATGTTGGTGCATATACCTGTACTATTTGAAGTTGGTATCGCTGGGTTAGTTGAACAACAAGCCTCGCTGCTCGATCTGATGTACTTTCAACTTCCAGAAGACAGTCTTTAATTCTTTTGTTGATTAAGAAGCCAACACCACTTGTTCTTCCAGTTTCCGTTCCTCTATAATAAAACAAATGTCCGCTTTTCAGTTCCACCAACTCTTCACCTTTTCTTCTAACTTCACTGAGTCCTACAATGTCCCATTTGATCTTGTCTAGTTCCTCTTCCAATTCCTGAAGTTTTGCTTCAGAAGCAAGGGATCGTCCATTAAACGTAGCCAAGGTCAATAACAAACGGCAGCCTGGGCCATTCCAGTGATTCTTAGCACCCCCTGCTTTCATGCCACACTGACCGCTGCCTTGATCAGGAGCACTCCAGCACCTGGAGACTAGGGGCCATGGTTTCTGGTGTGTCAACATAATGGAGGAATTAGCCATAATTTCACCACGCTGGCTAGACGGGTTGGTGAATTAGCCCTCCCCTTCCGCCTTTCTATCCGTGTAGCAAATATTAATTTGCCACATAAATAGAAAGCTCAGCCTGCACCACTTGAAGGCGGGGTAGGACACTAGGTTACTGGCCTGGCCGGTTCCACACATCGTCACATACGTTCAGCGTGTGGGTCTCCTTCCAGTTAGATACCAGCAACCCTTTTGCAGGCCATATATATATATATATATATATATATATATATATTATATTCGCCAATTATAGGTGCGATTGTATGAATTCTATACATAGAATTCTGATGAATTTAACTGATTTTTAAAAAGTAGCCAAAAGACTACTTTTACCCCACAGCATAGGTCCTTGCCAGCAAGGGCCCCTAGACTTCATTAGGGCCACCGGGCTGCCGCCCCTGCTGCCCTTCCCCCCTCTCTTCGGCTCTGCCGCGACGTACCAATTACACAAATAATATACAATAGCTCAACATATCGCATTGTATAAAATTTCGATGTTTGTTTATTAATTTTTTTGTTCATGAAAGTATATGAATTTGCTGGGCCATATATATTCTTTCGCTGTTACAGAATATATAGAATTGACGGAAAAATCTGTGGATATATTCTTCCTGACCGATATTACCTCAAATACCGGTATCCCGATATAGTTGAAAGGAAGAGGTTGTAAAACGAGAGATATCTTTCTTCAGAATTGAAGGAAACCTCTTAACATCGGCTTCAACGTAAAGCCGAAGTGATGTAGCACAAGTAGGTTTCTTACAACCGCGTCTATGTGGCGAAAGAACGTCAAAGATTTTTCTTAGGTTTTATCCCTTCAAAGATGATATCTCTTCCTTACTTTTAAAAATATAGACTCGGTTTAAACGCCCTTTCAATCCATTTTTTCATGAGAAAATATAAATTCTTGTTTTTTATTTTGAGTGGGTTGATTGATATTAAACGCAGAAAGACGGCATTTCTGCTAATATATATATAAATATTAATAGCTTTATAAAATAAAACCAAATATTTCTTTTTATAAAATTTAGAAATGTACTTTTCAATTTAAACATGTATCGGTATCACACATAAGATTCCATTACACTCCACAATACGGAATTTAAGTAGGTGGGGGAGGAGTGCAGGTGCCAAAAAAACTAGCAAGCTTTGCAAAATACTAAAACTAATACGACTCCCCATCCATCACTGTGTAAGCCGTATCTCTCCCTCCCGACATGATATCTACGACATTTACCCTTTTATTTACTTGTAGAAAGTTAAAAATAAGTAAAATATTGAATTCTTAAGCGATATGTTCTTAAGCAATCGTATTTTCCTATTCCCGTTCAGGGTTCGAAATTAGCGGTCGTTTAGTTGTAGTTTGCTCCTAAAAATTTCGTTTCGACGACTGAAATTTTAGACCCAGTCGTCATTTTTGACAACTTTTTCAGTTGAATTCTTCATGTCGTTATTGCTTATATGACCCAAATTCTGACTGCTCAACTGTTTACTAACTTATAGGGAAGAGATGTAGCATATGGACATATGAGGCAGACACGCTTCTGAAAGTAATTTCATGTTTTTAATACAAATGTTCATTTTCATTGTATGTGAATTGCCTCCATTTTGTTCATTACTTCCATTGCAAGTTATTGCAATCTGTGTGTCTATACGTTTATACACATGCATATGAACAAAAGCAATAATTTTGAAATTGCACCCTAGTAAAACCTTTTTGCAACTGAGGAAAAAGCTTTGTATGCCATTGACGCCTGACTTTCTGATTCTAATTTCTAACCCTGCCCCCCCCCCACTTGTATAAAGCACATTATGGGTAGCCAGGGAAGCAATTCTCAGCACAGGTTCATAGTGCTGTGACCGGAGAACGCCTGTCATTTTCAGTGCGCCGTTCTACTTTCCTAAACATAGTAATAAGAAATTAATATAAGAACGAATCTAATTTACTGATGCATCGATCACCCATTCCCGCCTCCCTGAAATTTCCCGTTTACAAACTGGGGGAGTATGTCCCTTGTTTTTTAAAGGTCGCACTGTGGTAACGCGTTCACCTAGCGTGTCGTTAACCCGGGTTCGACTCCGAACGGCGCAAAGGAAAAAGAACGTTTACCGACTAACTGTTCGCTGTAGTTTGGGGATCGGCTCCCAGGCCGGTAAGGGGTTCGGATTTCTCAGAAAACTGTAGATTCTGGCGCAGCATGACCTTTACAGCCCTTGCACCGTAACAGCATAAACAAACGAAACCTCCTTTTTTTTTTTTTTAAGAAACTCGTCATTTTCACTCGCATAAGCACGCCAAACGTTTGTCGATCAAACTTGCAATAGGCATTTTTATTGTCGATTTCTGATTCAGAATTACGGACTATTCAGCAGCTGACTTAAAATGCATGTATTTACTGACCGGAAACAGATTAAATGTAGCAAAAAATACCTTAAAAAGTCGTCGGGGTCCAACTGCTTTCCGGTTGGTGACAGGCAGAACGACATAATCTTTCAGTTTATTTAAGAAAAACGGCGGATTTTTAAACTGCATGAGTTAGCAATGCTGCAAAGAGAAAAATACTGACAGTCTATAATATTCCGATCGGCCGATCAGAGGAAATAGACGCGATGTCTGCCGACCTTTATCCAAACCAACTTAATCGTTAACATACCCAAAATGCTCTTATATTGTAAATCAGTCAGTTTCATTTTCACACTTTACTAGTTTTAGACACAAGTGCCTTTCACACATCTATTTTGAGTAATTTGTTTCTATATTACTCCAATCGCTTTCCTTGCTTCTTTCACCGATCTAGTCTAAAGACTTTTCCTATGTCCTTGGTGGCTTTTTGCATTTCAGTTGTCCCCCTTTAGTTAGTTTTTCTTTGCGATGTGCTCAGTCCATTGATATTTCAGCTTTTTTACTTTAACAATGATGTCCTCTACTCTAGTTTGCTCTCTCACCCAAGTGTTTCTTTTTCGATCTCTCCTAGTTATTGTATTCCTGCATCACTCCATGCCTCTTTCGATTGTTTACATCGTTTATTTATTACATTATTTCCACCTAACTCTCTTCACTGGACTCAGTATTTCCGGTCTATAAGAAAGGAATTGTAATATTAATACATACTGGTTGAAATCCTCCTTTTCTAAATACATTGTAATTTTTTTTCAAGACAAATTTCACCCGCATAGAAGGTGGGGAAGAGACAAAATATTTCAGATTATTTTACATACAAAAGGTTAAACACTGGTAAAATAGCAATGAAAAAGGGTTATGATGATATAATGAAAAAAGGGCCTATTTTACCAGTGTTTAACCTTTTGTATGTAAATTTCCTCCCTGGTACCCTGTATTTTATTCCAGTTATAGGCATAAGCAGAAGGTTCATACAGGCTCAATGAGGGGAGGTTACAGAGCTACAACTCATATATTCCTATGTTAAATATACAAAATTTCATTGCAATGGGGGGTTACAACCCCCAAAACCACCCCCGGCTACGCCTATGACTCCAGTTAATTTTATTTATTTTATTAATTATACCTTCTCGTATTCTACTCGAAATACGAAACTTGCGTATGTTGTTATTTATTAGTCGATTTTTTAATACTTTGTAAATCCTTTTAACACGGTTCAACATTTTCGATTTACTGAACTTCATCCCAACACCTTTGAGAAAACCTTCCATGACTCACAAAGCCATAAATTATCCGTAGTCGAATCTCTCGATACATCTGCTAGCGTAGGACTATCCGCCCATGTGAGCGCGTGTCGATCAGACAGTCCCAATTGACAAGGTACGGTAGATGACGCATTCGTCAGGACTGTGGACGAGGAGGTCAGGGGTCACATGCCGCGTACGCCCACTCTCCGACACCGGACAATGGTCTTGGAGCCTGCTGGCCAACACTACTTCAAAAGATACGCGCTGGAGACCGTTTGACCCGCGATGACCTCTTTGTGCTCTGAGGTCACGACCCCTTTGCGATATTAGATTCCCCAATGTCCGGGCCGTGGAATTATAAATAAAGGACCAAAGACGTGTGCCGTTTTGCATGGACCAATTTGTTCAAAAGCGGTGAAAGGGACTGGCCGTGAAATCAGTTAATGTCCATCGGATAGCAGAGCCTGGGTCGTTGGCGCAGCCCTGCAAGTTACACCAATCGGCCGTTTACCGTCTGATCGTTTCCATTTAGCTTGCTGGTGCTGTGTTTCAAAGACGGTGATTTATTTAAAACCGGTTTCGATGTTTATGCGAAAGGCAATTGTTTTTAGTTGACATTAGCGATAAGTTCCAGGCTTAATTGGTTTACAGACTCCGTGCTTTGTTTTGCTTTTTCCTATCACGTAAAAACTTAACCAGTATTTTCGTCTATGCCTCGCCTCGTATATAACGTACGAAAACTAAACATAATAATTGCAGGTGCCCAGGTATTTTTGTAGGTTAATATTAAGGCACACCACACACACTGCCCTCTCAGCTAGAATAGACCCACCTTCAAAAGCTGTTCGTATTGCGAGTGGAACAATTTTAATGCAAAACAGTGTATTTTAACATTTATTTTTTTTTTTACACAAAATTAGGTTGCAGGTACCTGTATTTTCTTATCAAAATAATTCCGAGAAGTCTTAGATTTTCTGTTTCCATGTTTTTTTCCATGTCTTTTTCCATGTAGTTAACAGTGTTTAGTGGGAATAATAATATTTGCCTGCTTTTGTTAGAGAAAGAAGGAAAAGTAATTGACGTGAGAAAAGGTTGAACATGTTACCAATGTAATAAATGTAATCGACGTACATTTGTAATAAAGCAGAACGCAAATAAAACGGCGTTCTTCTGGCCGTGTAGAAAAATGACTTTTGCTGTAGTGTAAGGAAGTACGCGATCAAATACGTATATTATGTGTATACTACAGGCGCCGTAGGTTCCATATCCCCCTTCAATTTCAAACAGAATGCCTTCTACTGTCATATTGTACCCCCCAATATTTTTATGCCGTCGACGCCAATGGTGTGTACATTATTATAACTCTTTTAAGGCAATAGAATTGCGTAGCACAGATAGAAACCAAAATACCTTTCGTTTAGATCTCAGACTCGTAATTTCACACATTAATCCCTTCCCTCCCCCCTCTAGCACGTCCCTCAACTTTAACAAAAACAACCCACCGCACCTATGGAAGCAGCCATTGGGGAACTACAAACATGATACAAAACTTTTCAACTGCTTGTTGTGGAGTAACTTGTTTCTGTGCTCTCTTCCCACTGTCTCAACTTATATAGGAGACGGAGAACGTCACGGAAAAAGTAACAATGGTTCAATGTTTTTTCATACGATGTTTAATGCTCTCCCTGCACGTTTATCACTGACACGTACATAACAATAACTACTGAAGTTTCTCCGAACAAAATGTAAAGCTATACTCGCGACATTAATGCAGTTTCAGTGAGAGAATATATAATGGGATTGGGCTTTTATTGGAAGTTGGATATACAGTGCAATCTGACTATAACGGTACTCAAGACACCGGAAAAAGATATCATTATACTCTATAGTACTCTGTATATATATATATCATAGTACTCTGTGTCTGTATAATAAGTAATAAGACAAATACTGTATATCTATAAATATTCTACATCTGTTGGAATTGGGGGAAAAATACCGATACGGACTAATTTCAGTGTGTTATATTATTTTTAGAGTAAGTAATTGTTTCTGTACTTTAATGCTTATTAAATGTCTTCATCACTATGGTGTAGTTGACGTGAATACAAGATTTTTACCAGTGGAATTGGGTTCAGTTTTGAACCATGATTTGGTTTTTCTCTTTCCGTTCTTAACATATATGTCCATAATTTCATTCTGCTGAGCTTGAGCCCTGAAACAAGTTGGTTGTACCGTTCATTCACGAAAAGTAGTTCGATGGTACCGTTAGAAATAACGGGAACTGACGTCACAAACGGCCTAGCCGATTACAGCAGAGGGGAGGACGTCATTTCAAGGACCTCATTCAGACATTGAGGAGGGGAAAGGGAATTTTTAAACAAATATAGAATTGAGTAGGACAAATATTCGTCAAAAAATATGCATTTTTTAAATATTATCTAGTAATGCTGAAAAAAAAAAATTCAACATCTACTTATGTAAGAGTTACTGCGACAGCACTAAATTTCCTGAAAGCTAAAAGTTTACGAGTGCGAGTTGTCTGTCTGTCTTTTGCAGGCGGGGGAGTGGGAATGGTGGCCGCCGAGTGCGAGTTGCCCACCTATATATAACATGTATAAACGAATCAAAACCCGTTTGAAGATGATGACAAAACTAGTATCTAAATTTAGAAAATGCCTTACAATTATAATTAGGTAAAAAAATTAATTATAATTTATTTATACATATATTTCAGTAAATAAAATTTGGTGTCGAAAAAACGTTTAAAATATTTAATTTAATTAGTTTTTCAAAACACTCCTATCCCCAGAAAAAATAATAATATTCTAGTTTTGAATTCCTATCGAAAACGTTTTGAGGACCTAAACCATGGTAAGTTGGAGGATCTAGTTGTTTTCAGGTACTTTGAAAACCAGGCATCAAATCACTGTTGGCAACGTCCGTTTGTTTCATCGCAAAAGCAAACATTAATTGTAAAAAATTTCCAGGTTTTTTTTTGTTTTTTTTTTTGAAATTGAGTTTGATTTCCTCGCGTGAGACACGAATATTTCTTGAAAGACGAAAGATTCGTGTGAGAGTTTCAATGGCCAGTGGTGAAAAGAAAAAACCTTAAAAGATATCGAATGTATTTGAATTTCATTTTTCGTTTCGTCTCCGATATATTTTATTTCTCCTGACGTATCGACCTGAGAAGTTCGAATACCTCTTTGCGAATGTAAAGTGCTTCGCCGATGGAATTACGCACGTATAAACCGATTTGGGGCAGGGAGGTTCATGTTTGTCTTTTAAGAATAAGTTTTCTCAAATCTGAGGCTGGGTGAAAGGAAAACATCCTTTCGGATGGCAAAGGCAGAGAAAAATATTTGCATAGGATTGTTACTTTTCCGAGGGCTTTCGGAATTTGGGGCTGGGATCAAAAGGATGTTAAAAATTGCCGAGATCATACTTTTACCGCGAGCAAAGAACTTTTGTAGATTTCCTTTCGCTCGTCAGATAGCTACACTTTGAATTGCGAGGAGGAGGAGTGTATTCCGCTGGCCTTCCAGAAGCGGATCTCTCTGCAAAAAAATAGTATCCCTGTAAACTTTGAATAAATACAAATGTGTGCATAATAATAGCATTATCTACACACTTACTTATTAAAATATCACGCCATCAACATATTTCTTTATTTAAAAAAAAAAATACAAAGGAATTATTGTTAAGAGACCTAAATAAAATTTACACCGTTTTGAAAAAAAAAACCAGTGGACCATATGTGTAGCGCATACGATTTTCATAATTAAGCAAGACAAAAATTAGGTAATACTCGCCATAGTCACGCTATATGTTTAGGTACGTTTTCATGGAGGTATTTCGGATCTCACCGAGCCAAAAGAAATCAACAAAACAGTGAGAATTTAACTTTGATTCTTCTTAACGATCGCTCATTCATAAGAGCGATTTTTTTTTTATCCGCCTTGCTTCTTCTTCGCTGTAAATTTTATTTTCTAAAACTCCGATTTCAGTCACCTCTTTTTGTCCATATTTGCAGTTTTTTTTAACGAATAGCTTGTTAAAACGTGTCAAATTTTTAAAATATGTTGCTCAGAAGATAAGCGACAACTATGGATACATAAAAAGTAGTTATAAGGTTTAAACCAAACGAAAATCAGGGCTGTCAAATACCCCCTCCCAAAAATACGTAAGTATGGCATCAAAACGTTCTGCTTTGTGCATAATACATTTTTTATTCTGTATTGAAATGTGTCCAATCTGTTCAAATGATATTTTTTAAATTTTATTTTCGCGAAAAACTTGGGTTTGCAAGATTAACCCGTTTAGGGTGTAACAATTTTTGACAAAGAGACCCTTTTTTCAAAAATATGTTCTACCCAAAACGGATTACTCCTCTTTGCAGCAGGTTTTTCCTTTTTTGAGAAAGGTTTTTACTTTTTGAACGCCGGATTTCACCCTAGTGATGAATTTTCGAATTATTTCTGTTTTCGTCAGTAAATAACTTTTCTATGTGGTGTCGCATTAGTAATTGTCACATATAAATATCCGGTACGTAGACTATAAAAAATTCTTTCGAAACCAAAATACAGCAGATTTTCGTTACAGCGAATTTCCAGGAACCGCTAGAATATTTCGTTGTAAAGAAATATTCGTTATAAAGGAATTCTTATTAATTTATTAACGTTACCTAAATTATTCGCAACAACAACAGTTATTTCAACACTGGTATAAGGTTTAAAACACGATGTTTCAAGAGCCAACTGCTTCCTTTGTCAAGTGATGGCAGAATGCCTTCTCAATTCAATGCCAATTCATTCTGCCTTCACTTGACAAAGGGAGCAGTTGGCTCTTGAAACGTAATGTTTTGAACTTTACGGTAGTGTTGAAATAACTGTTGTTGCGCAATTTCCTTTCGAAACCTTCTATCGTTTGGTTAAAATATTCGCGTAAATATAAAATGTAAAGCATTTCTTACCATCACAAGATTTTGGTGGAATGATAATTAAATGAACCAAAGAATAATTTTGTAAAATAAAATTTAAAAATTAAAGAAATATCTAAATTAAAAAAAAAGTAAAAACAACACACAGGGGGTAAAAATCTGGAACTGACCAAATGGTAGAAAAGGTGCGAAGGGGTGGAGAACGCCAGTTCAAATGGTTATCTGTTACTTCAGTGGTATTCTCGAAATAAAAATGTTAGGCCTTGTTTCTCTCATCTTGGATTCGCTACTTTTAAAGTGCTTTTTCTTTTATATAATTTGAAAAGAAAATGAGCTGGAGAGATTTTTCATTATAACGAAATTTCCAACAAATAGGTTTGTTAAATCGGAAATTTTAATACATTCACTTAATGACATTTGTAAAGAAGACTCGTGTCAATTTCATAATGGCGTATTTTTTGTTTCACCGGAATTTCTTGTAGCGAAAATCTACTGTACTCAAACCGATGAACATTTTTTTTGTTACAGAACGCAACCCATGAAAAAGATGTTTCTGCATTAAAAACCATTTTGAACTTGCAAAATTCTTTTAGCACCTTAGTATTAGCCCTGCCGTTTTAATAATTTGCATCAATTAAATGCACACAGTACAAAGCATTCTATTAATTTTTTTACATAAACTGAAATCTTGTCTCTATAGTCTTGTAAATTCTGTTCTTTCCTTTGCCAGAATCCACGGTTTTCTTGGCTAATATTAAACAGTGTTTTTGTAACTATGTGTAATTTTCTAGATTGCTTTCTGGTTTTTACTTGACCTGAGCTTTATTCCTATCCTCCTATTATTTTGCGGTTTTTTGTTGGCCAGAGCCTTTGATTATTTGACAGGTAAGTTACATTTTACACTCTGTTTAAAAAATCTAGCGTATTACTTACTTCTTTATCGACATTGTGGTTGGAGGTGACCAATATCGTTTACTGACCGAGTTGATGAATGATTCTTTTCGTCTATAATAGATGGTCATAATTATTCAGTTCGATTCAGTCAGTGTGAGGTTTTGGCACACCTCATTGGGGTTGGAAAGCAGAATGCCAAGCACGTAAGTAATGTTCTATGATGTCGCTAAAACATTGAGTTTACATTCGTCTCCCATTATGTAATTTATGGTAAGTATACTCAGATTTTCTCTTCTGAAATTGCGCGCATCAAGTCCAGATTAACTGAGGATGAAATGGATGTCGAAATTGAGTACGCAAAGTTATTAAAATATTTTATGGCTTCTAAGATATAGCTTCTTCCATGAAAGGCGGTAATGAAATTGACCTGAAAGAATGATAGAAGGGTGCTTCCACACCCAAAGGATAGTCTAACATTCGTTGAAAGTGACATAATTTGTGAACAACTTAAAATAATTTCTGACGCAATATACCTAATCACACATATTTTTATCATTCAATACTTTGCGTTTATGTATATAGTTTTTTAGGATTTGTACATGTCTAACTTCATGTAATGTTTGTCTATGTTGTGTTTTCGCAGCTGTAGGGCTCGGGGCAACACAATGCTAAGTCACATATCAATCAGTTTCCGTCTGGGTTTGTGGGATATTGTTGAAAAACGGTTCACCTGGTCTTATTTATATCTCAAATGTTTTGTTTTTCCAACACCTTTGGTTTCTAGATCGGCCCCTTAGCTAATCACAAGCAAGAGAGATTGTGAAAAGGACACATTTCATGTAAGTAGCATTTTTATGACGTCTATTTCATAAGACTTAAGTTAGGTTTAGCATTGTTTTGCCCCTTGTACCAACAGTTGTCGGTTTCAAATTGTTGTGTATGGTTTTAAAATTATTAATTACGGTATTTAAGCCGACGATTAAGGAAAGGGATCGACACTACCTTCCATGTGTGTTATTTTTCAGGTTGAACACGACTTTGGTGGTGCACGCAGACTTTGACTAAAAAATTTAACTAACAGTTCACTCGAAGCAACAACTTGAAATGAACACCTCTCCTGTCGAAGTGACGAAGGATTTCATTTCGGGAATTCGAAATTGGAAAATTTTAGCCCTGCACAACAATGGGCAAACGGGTTTTAGGTTCTGTAGTCGAGTGAAAAAAAGGGGAAAAAATATCCAAAAATCCTCACAGTCTCTCCCTACTTCAACACGCATTAATACATATTTTGGCTTTAAATTTAAAAAAAAAAAAAAATAGTAAGTTCCAGAAATGAAATCTGACTGGCCGTGAACTACAAGTTCTTGAACAAAGTTCGATTACAACTCACCCTCAATCCTCAGGTGAGTTTGTATCCTCTCAAATCACTTTATTATTGATAGATATCTACTCGATATGTATCGCTTTATCAATTCGTGTATTCTTTGAAAAACGAGCTATATCGATTGGTTTTTTTACGGTTTCAAAATAAATGTGAGTTACCAATGAAAAGATGTATGGTGTGTTGATTTATCGTTTAGGATATTCGTAGTTTGTATTTTCTTTGTTTATTTTGTGTGACTTAGCATTTGTTGCCCCGAACTTTACAAACCTCACTATAATGAGTTCTTACTTAGCATTGAAATGTATTAATGAAGTGATGATATTTTCCCATATGCAATTAAACAATTTATAGAGTTTGGAAATGCATATTGTCGAATTATAGTTCATCGGCATATTAATATGAAAATTTGAATTGTTGTCGTTCACCTTTTTTTTTTTTTTTTTGCGAAGCGCATATTATTTTAGAAGAAGCGCCCGTGCACTATGGGTGCCTACATGGGCAGAAGGACCTGAGTCCCCCCTCCCTCCTAGCCGTTTAAAAATTTGATTTGCCTGATTCTTCTGTGAATTTATTTCAAAGTTTTGAAGTCACATTTTAAAAGTAAGGTACTTTTAGCTCATTACTGGCATCAAGTATCAATTATTTTTGTAGCATTTTAGTATCTTGTACATTCACTAAAATGTTTGACAGCCTTGAGAAGAAGGTAATAATTTTTCTCAGCCCCCCCCTAAAAGTACTCATATGGGCGCCCATGGTGTGCAATGCAAGTACCACACAATGCAGTATTGGTTCTCCAAATTAAAGGATAATATACATAGGATGTGGAAAGAAATATAATATTATATTTTCTCCAGAAGACTTAGCAAGGCCCACGAAACAACTTATGATACTTAAGATCAAAATTTATGGCCATCAAAATACAGTCGAGAGTAATTTTGATATATTTTATTATAACCCGTTCCAAAAATATTAAAATATGTATATGTATCATTTGAGAAGTTCTATATGGAACACATTGTTTTGTGCTCCTTCTGTCCCCATCTGTATAATTTATATGAGTTTTATATTAATGTTTGTATTCTATTTAGAATGTTTAAAAGTACAGAAGAATTCGGTTACAACGAACATTTGTGGTTATGTTTGAATAAAAGTTCTAGTGAATAGAACGGCTGTTGCAAAGAACATCCAGCGATTCCTTGATCTTCGTTCTAACCGAGTTCACTTTGTATATAATAATATCTCTCGCCAATGTTTTATTCATAATATTACTTTTTCGTCGTGGATTCTGTTCGCTTTTGTATATTTTTCATTAATTTTGGACAGTAATGTATGTTTTCATTATTGCTCATGCCTAATTTTAGTGTTTTTTTTTTTTTTTTTAGAAAAGCTCACAATTTTGAAATTTAATATATAGAGCATATATGTTCTATGATCACAAAATAGTCGATTAAGTTTTAAGTATACCCTGCCCTGCATTATCGATATATAGCAACAGCTGTTATGCTGTGTTTCATTGTGTACAGTTACAATGCGGCTCTATGATTGTAATGTAGTGCAATTGGACCCTCTGATACTGATGTTTCTTTGAGGGTATGATATATTCCCACTAACGAAACAATACAGAGTTTCACCAGGAGATTCCATAACAAACAGTTATTTCGACACTGGCGTAAGGTTTAAAAACACGACGTTTCGGGAGCCAACTGCTCCCTTTGTCAAGTGAAGGCAGAATGAAGAGTTCGTGAAAGTCCTAAGCTTATATACCCGTATGTTGGGAATCCCCATCTGACGCCACGGTATGACACGGTATTTGGTAAATAGCACCAGATTTTTCCTCCTCAGGGACGCGATCCTTAAAGTTAAGGATCGCGTCCCTGGAGGACCATGTGGAGACTGTGACAAGGTGTATGTTGGACAGACGGGAAGATCGATACGTCTACGAGGGAAGGAGCATATGCGTGCGGTAGCTAGGGGAGACGATTCAAACCAGTTGGCTGAACATGTCTTCAGGGAGGGTCACGAACCAGATTGGCATTCGATGAAAATATTACATCAGAATGTGACGAATCTGGGGAGTAGACTTTTTCTGGAATCATGGGAAACCTACGGTTTGAGGAGTCGTGCAATAAACATCGCAAAACCTCTACCAGAACCTTACAGGATTTTTGCAAAACCTCGAGTTGGGGGTGTTCATCTGACATCGTCGGGTGCGGGGGCTTTCCCGGCGAGGGTTTCCCCGATTGGGGTTTCCCCAGCTGGAAATGCTCCGCACCAAATGGCGTCAGATGGGGATTCCCAACATGCGGGTATATAAGCTTAGGACTTTCACGAACTCTTCATTCTGCCTTCACTTGACAAAGGGAGCAGTTGGCTCCCGAAACGTCGTGTTTTTAAACCTTACGCCAGTGTCAAAATAACTGTTTGTTAATCTCTTCAACCCGAATCCAGTGCAACATCATCATATAACACCATGTAATCATCATCAGAGTGCAACAACAGGACTTTTATCAATGGAACAGTATAGTTTTTTTTTATAAAAATCGGAGTTTGATTAAATTAATTATTTCTATAAGTAAAGTGTCTATATCATTGTCACATCATATGATACTTGTAAAATTAATTTCAATTTCAGAAATATTCGTAAGTTAAAAATTATAATAATTGAAAGTATTTATGCATTTTGTGGTATAATATTATGCGATCATATCTGAAAATTCCCTGTTTACCCGCTAAACCTTTAAAAGTGTAAGGTTCTTTTTCTTTTTTTTCTCAAGCATGTTACCCTCGTTAATCCCCCCATTCTCACCATTTGCAAGATGCAGCTGGGCCATAAGGCCGTTACAATATAACCTAAACATTCCCCTTATTTCTGCGAAACAGTCCATACCAGCTTGCACCATTTTCTTCTCAACAACTAAACGATACCGTGGGAGCACTGGACCCTTTTTTCGCCTGTGACCTTTCAAGTCATAAAACTGAACTTCTCAGGACCAGTGAACAGAAAAAAAATCAAAACAACTTCAAAGAAATCCCTGGTCGAGGGGAAGTTGTATGACTCACACAGCGTAAATAAGCTAGGCCACCCACAATACTTTTCTGGATCTCTCAACGCTAAAGTTCCTCCCCAGGGACATCTGGCAATCAGAAATCACACCTACAACCAGTTTCTTGGAAATGCCACCAAGAACGTCTCATAAACTCACAGTTTTATGGGCAAAAGCTGTCTAGAAAGACAGCTCGAAGTTTAACGAGAGCCAGGCCAGCTCTCCCCTCTGTGGGGTCAATCTGGCCAATTGAAAATTAGGAAAAATTTTACGTCAGAATTCAATTGGCCAATCACCATTCACAACCATCGTCGATAAGAAGTCTAGCGCGACTGTGACTAGACAGAGAGAGAGGGAGAAATCCCGACCCAGCTGGCATCAGCGATGTAAACTTAAGGGCCAAAGAGGTGCCTCCTTTGCTAAACTGGGGTGTAAACACTAGATGACAAAACGGATGCAAATATCAAAGTACCATGCCATTGGAAAAGAGATGACATAACTGAAATTAAACTTAAGGGCCAAGGTTCCTTTCCCACAGGGACACCCTCCTCACCAAAGGATAAATAAGGAGTAACATGTGAGTTAACATTCCTCTCTTTCTTTCATTTAACCTGCAATAATAAGTGCCTCCTTCTCCCCCCTTAAACCTATAATGTAATATGTAATTTTTTTCTGGTCGGTTATATACCCCAGTTTATATGTAATCATGAAATTGATTATTTTAAATGTTATGTTTGTTTTGATGTATAACTTTGTATATCCGGTTTAAATACTGAGTAGATATAATTATGTCATAGGGTAATTGCTGGTATGTTAATAACTCCCAAATGTTATTATTAAGTGGCACTGAGAAACTCCAAAAGATTTAAAAATATATTATGTTGTTTAAATTAATAAAAAACAAGTAATTTCAATCAGTGTTTCATGTTTGTTTTAAAGAACTTGTGGTTATTATTATTATTATTATTTTGGGTTATGGGTTTTTATTATTCTGTTTATGTTTAACACACAACGCAATGTACTATATTAACTCAAGCATTTGAAACTTTACGTAAAGCTAACCGCTATACGATCTCGACGGCCAAATCGCCTAAATATTATTCTTGGCAAAAGTAATATGTCATATTATAAATAAATAAATGAAAATAACAACAAATTTTATAATTCTCAATTCCCCCATAACACAACAACGTGTGTTCTCGGATACGTTAAAGCTATTCCGTTAATCGCCAAATCTGCTTCATTCTTCTGGAGCATGCCTACCATGCCACTCCAATCACCGTTTTCCTTTAAACTGCCGTATTGTCCGTCTTCTGGACTGACTAAATCGTACGTAAAATTCAGTTTTTTTGATAAAAGTTGAAAGAATTCATAATCGATCCCTCTGATACCTTCGTGTCTGTTACAGCCTAAATTTCGGATGACAAAATAAGCAGTCGCGTTAACGGTTGCCACTGTATAATGCATTGTGCAACTTATATAATACAACTAGTTTACCTACTAATGCTAATACATGCTTGGATATATCTGAGTATGAAAATTAACTTGCTTTTACTTACTCATATATGTAAAGTTCACGGTTTTAGATGAAACGTTCAACAACTTGATACCTATTCCGTCATTACGGACAATTTTTGTCACTCTGCGTTCAAAAACCTCACATATTAGCGGTTGCTATGCTGAAATATATACCATCACAACAGAAGATCATCTATATTTCATAAACCTGCTTGCAAGGTATGAACTAATCCTTCTCCCATATCTATAATGTATGCGCCGAAAAGCACCATTTGCAAAATGTAATCAATAGTTATGAATAACCCATTACGATAAGTAAATATGTCATTTTTGTGAAAATGCTACGTAAAGACGGTTTTGGAAATGTGTTTATCTGAACAAGTATTTTTAGCTAAAGTGCACATTTATAATTTATTTTTAAATCTCTGTCTCGGGAATATGGTAAATCGATGATTACTCTTCACGGACATGAACGGGGTCTACAGAGTGGGAGAGGGGACGCACCGGCATCTCACTGTCTGGTGGGAAGAAACATGTCCTTGACACGTTTGGAACCGTCCAGAATCAAAATCGATGATAATAAACGATATACAAGTTAAATACGGATTTGAATAAGATTGACATTATCTCATTAAGCTACTA
>QLNU02015360.1:110272004-110299193 GCA_006491805.2 Dysdera silvatica | reverse complement strand
TCAACAATCTAGGAAAATTTTAATTTTTCTTGATATTTGGTTACTTGTTGAAACTGTAGTCTTTTTAAAAATTATGACTGACTGCTTATTTGAATAATATTTCTTGTAATTCGTAATTTTAACGTATATTTTTTGTTTTACTAAACTTTTAAAAAATTGTAAAAGCAAATTACAAAAGGAAATTACAAAAGCATTGAACTATCATTAATTTTTTTTTTATTTGCAAAATGTTTAATTGTGCAAAGAATATAAAGCTGTAGCGTTAATTTAGAAATAATGAATAAATCCAATAAAATTTCTTAACTTTTTAAATAACGTAGTACTCTTCGTTCACGAAAAGAAGTCCGATGGAACAGTTAGAAATAACGGGAATTGGACGTCGCAAACAGGCTAGTTCGCTACAGCAGAGGATTGACTGCAATTTCAGAACTTGTTTTTAGTGAACGTTTGTCGGCGCCAAAATCAAGGTCTGAAATTGGAGTCCTCCTCTTCTGTAATGGGATAGTCCGTTTGTGACGTCACCTCCCGTTATTTTCGACTGTACCATTGGACTTCTTTTCGTGAACGAACAGTAGGTGATTTTGGGGTAAAAACATGACTCCAAATGGGTAAAATTAAAGGTCTCTCATTGTTTGGCGCAGAATGACTTGCTGTCCTTGCGCCATGAAAATCCAACCAACTAGATAAAATTAAAATTTTTTTTAACTACAGCTCTCTAAAAATATCTTTTTAAATGGCAGATTCCAGTAGCCCCAAATCCCTTAAAACTTACAATAAAAAAAATCATATATCATTTCATAATTACTATTTTTAAAAGAATATTGGGATATACCGACTTTTAATGTTTGCTGACCCGGTTTACATCTCATGACCGTTTAACGTGGATCCTCAAGAATTCCAGGCCGACGCATCAACCGCCATTTTGTTGTATACGTCTGGTTTCATAACACAAGGTTTACCATGGGAAATTTAACGATCCATTTTCTTCTTACAGGATCTGTTGCACATCTAAGCATTTTATGTTTATTCCTTGAGTGATTCGAACAATTTACGGCTGCACACCCACCCATTTCACCCTATTTTATTAAAAATAACGCACTTGTAAATCACTCAACTTTAACACAGCAATGAATGGGATCATGTGATACGATGGCAACAAAATGGCGGATTGCGCCAGCTCCCTTTTCTAGGAGCCTTAGCGTAAACTGATGATCTGGGGCGGGACCCATAGCTTAACGTGACATCCAAAATGCTGGATACTAGAAAACATTCGGTCTTCGACTTTCGAATACCTCTCTATTGATTATAAAGGTCCCTCGCCAATTTAACGGCTAAGAAGGGAACAAAATATTTTAATGTCAGAAATATATATGCGTAAAAATCATTTGTATTGCTATTTTGGGTAGGCGTTGGTTTTTCCTCCTTCATAGCAGTTACGATTAGTATGTCTAATGTGTGCAGGCTATTTTTGTGAAATATATTTATTCACTTGCCAGCGTAAACAAGAATTCGTATATTTTATTGAAATTTTAACATGGGAGAGCCAAGAAAAAAGAGCGGTGTAGCGTATTGCACCCTTCAATAAAAAGTTGTGGTTTCATCCAACAGGAAAACGACCCGACTCTTCAATTTCATAACTTAGTTTATATACAACCAACATTAAAATTTTTCAGCTGAGATGGGTGCATTATAATTTCCTTCTGACGAAAAATTCGGGGGAAGAAAAATGAACACTGCAACTTTCAAGTAAAGGGACTTCGGAAAAAAAGAAGCGAGAGAAATTCCCTAATTGATTTCAGTTTTTCCCCTAAAGGGAAAAAAATCTTGAAAAGAATTCCTTGAAATTCAGAGTTCTCCCCTCTCCCGACGTTTCACAATTAAACTTGCAACTGCTAGTCTCCTTCCCCTTGTTTCGTACCAATGCAGAGGATCATAATACAAAAATGCCATCGGGCGTTATTTAAAAATAAAAATCCCTTTTCATTCGTTTGCATTTAAATGCAATTGTTGTTATTGTTTTTGGTTGTTTTTGCCTAATGCTGTGCAGTTATTAAAGAAAAAAAATGTGAGGAATCGTCTAATGAGGAGGATGAAAATGTCCATGTTTTATCCTCCAACACAAATTAAATTAACGAAGATTTATTTCCTCCCAGATTTACGACAAAACAAAGCAAACAATACAATTTGCGTGTATGGTCGAAAGCTGTTGACGTGGTTTTAATAAACGTGCAAAGCCTCATTTAATGAAAATCACAAGTTCCCGAGTTAGACAGGATATCGACGCTAAATCATTTTTGTTTTTGGTGGTTTTTTTTAGCAAACAGATACGGAGAAGTGGCGAGAACGTAACCCATAACATGTCCTCTTAATGAACGTGTTGTTTGTATGTGGCGATTTAAAACACCAATTGTTAATTTAAATGTAACAAAATGATGAATACTTGCTTATCACCCACTTTATGTACGAAAAGAGTAAAAGAGCAATGAAGACTTAAATAAAATTTCATAGTCTTTATGAAACATGTTCAAGCAGGTCGAAAACACATTGATTTATACGTCCAATTAGTCTTTTGTTTTAATCTGTGGTAAAAGGTTTATCGAGGTTTGTTAATATGCGCCCGCAGATGTGCATTTATATATAATGTGTATTTTCTTTAATTGGTCTACAAGAATTTAAAATAGTGGTCAGAGGTTTTCAGCAACTAATTTTTTTTCTTCATCGTTTAGTTCTAAAAATGTTCGCAAATAGCCTTCTACTAATTGGTTTTTCTAGTATCACGTGCAAAAACAATAGCTAATGTATATGTCAGATGTTAAATTACTCGTAAAGAAAAGAATGATTTTCCGGCGCCTGGTGGGACCCGAACCCACGACCTCCTGATTGCCGGTCAGGTGCTCTACCAACTAAACTACAGGCGTCAATCATTTTCTTCCTTACGAGCGTATATAAGGCTTTATATTAGCGTTTCTCAATTCCGGTACCGGGCCGCGAACGATTCTCCTGAAATTTGCTCTTTTGGTTTCTAAGCATTTTTTATGAATGCATATTTTGTAGTGGAAATACCCTGAGGAAAGCAATATTTTCGAGTGCGTCGAAAAACATACACCCAGAACCCCCTTAATAACATCCGTACAGCAAGTGCTAGTGAACAACCAGCCGTGTATTTTTAAGTACTGAATAATTCATAAAGAATGGGGAATTTTCAGACATTGAAATCGAGAAAGGGTATACCGCTGATCATGATTGGTTACAAAAATCGCCTGCGAGCAGATTATAACAATGCGAGGTGCATCCTCTGTTCTTAAAACTTAACGAAATGAAACATTGTAAATGTCAGTGACCAATCAGTAAAAAGGTAGAAAGCAAAGTTTCTACTAATAGAAGAAATGTGCTAATACACTTGTTGATTATGCCGTAATTAATTATTAAAGCTTATGAGAGTTTAATATATGAACTTTAGAAAAAAAGTGGGGAGAAAATTATTCACGAGTACATTTTTTGGGGCTGTGTCCTCGTCTTACAAAAAAAAAATTATCGGCCGTGGTTTCATGAAGGTTGGTGAGCACTTTTATATAGACAAGTTCTCTATTAGTGGGGCCGTGCTGTGCAGGGCGGTCTTTAGATAATGAGGGGTTCCCGGGGCAAAACGTATTTCAGTGACCCCGCATGCGTATACGAGTAAGAAAACGACAAAAAAAAGAAAAAAGGAATAATGTATGAGCACTAGATGGCACGAAGTGCAAGAACAGAAGCAAAATTATTTTTTTGACAAATTTTTAATATTACAAAAATTTTAAATTTGAGAATTACGCTTCGCGGGGCCTGGGGCATGGGCCCCGTTCGCCCCTGCTTAACTCTCTTGGCTCTGGTGCTGTGACTATTTTGCAACTGAAGCGACAAGTTAAAGCAGCAAGGATGTCCGATAGTACGAACTAGAATTAATATTATTAAATCAACAATTTGTTCTATTAGCCGAACTTATAAAGTCTTATATACGCTTGTGAGGGAGGAGGAAATGATTGACACCTGTAGCTTAGTTGGTAGAGCACTTTAATGGCAATCAAGGGGTCTTGGGTTCGGGTCCCACCATACGACGGAAAATCATACTTTTCTTTTATAAGTAATTTAATATATATTGTTGCACATCATTGGCTAATATGACAAATTGTTGATTTAATAGAAACGTTGTCTAACACTAAACGAAAAACAGCCATTTTAAGGATTTAGGTGTTTTACAAAATGGGGTTTATTTAAGTGAAATTTTCCTACGGCGTCGTAATGGCAATGCTTTCATTCAGCATGCCATTAATTCGGGTGCGGTTGCAATGGTATCGTTGAGTGCTTACCATTTTTTCAATTCTCCCTAGTTAGGGGTTTGTTTCCCTAAAAAACAGGCTCAATTTCTCGGATAGCTTTAGGTTCCGGCGCCTTATAACCCTACCTGTCCGGCGTCATAAAATATAAACAAATTGAAGAAACACTGTGGAAAGATAGTTAACTATTGGGACTGACCCCGGAACTCCACAGAATGGGTTCAAATTAGAATCCACAGAAGGGTTCAAATTAGAATCTTCTTTCTATGGGGGACAGGGTAGACGAGGGGACTTGTAATAGCCAGAGATGAAATAGAAATTTGACCACAAATGCAGGCTTAACTGAAACAAGTGAGTGTAGAATTACCATTTCAGTGCTTCGATTGCTAAGTTATTGAGCACAGCCATGCGTAATCCTTTTCCTGTACGTATGTTTATTATAAACGTTTCATTGACAGTCTGTTCATAATTAAACAGTCAATTCAATCGATCAGGGAACGGCGAATTTTTTGAGGTATTTTGCCAAAGCCATATTGCAGAGTTACTCCGCTTACCAGCAGAACTACTCATCGAATTGTGTCGCATTCATCGAATGGTGAATGTTTGTTTTTGGCCATTTATAAATATAAATCAAGTCGATATTTTAGTATGTTCTTAATAAAATATATTTTTTTTTTCTTCTTAAAACTGTTCCTGTGCAATTGATCTACGGTTTACATAGTGTTTCATCTAGAAAAAAAAAATTAGGACAGGGCGCAGGGCCCGGCAAAAGGCCATTTTATTTGGCGCTCTAATGATACTCATGATGAATACTCAGATACTCATGATGAATATTCGCGGTTACGTCAGCTTGACTGCTACCAATTCCTTTAAACAACGTCTTAATTTGTTTAGTTCCTATAGTTGCTTTCTTTAAATTGCTTAGTTTTTGTTTGCAGGTAACCATTTTTTGGAGGATTTTTTTTTTTTTTTTTCCGAGTTAAGTATATGCGAAAGGCGAGCGGAAGGTGTGCGTGATTATTGCAATCTAATGTCAATGTTGCCAGATGGCAAGATTAAAAAATCCCAACTTCATACAAAATAATAATTAAATTAATATAACTATAAAATTTAGTTAAACAATATCCTATAATAATTTAATTTATTCAAATATCCTATACCAGCGGTTCTTCAACTGTGGTCCGCGGGACCATCCCTGTGTTCCACAAAGGCTCGGTAAAATACTAACATGTAAGCGAAGAGCATTTGCTCTTTAATGCTAAGAATAAATTATGAGGGGACGAAAAATTCTTTCCTTAAATGGTGAAAATTAGTGATGAAACACTAGAAATAAATATGTATGATGCAAATTCCGGGCTTTAAACTTTGAAGGGAAACTTCTTGGGGGCCAGCGAGGGCGAGTGACCTCTGAAGGGGTTCCGCGGTCCAGAAAAGTTAAAGAACTACTATCCTATACTATATGACAAGTAAGCTTCATAAAATAGGGATGTAAAACATGCTTAGTTTAGAGCTTAAAGACAAACAAATTGATTTTAACAAAAATTTGATCTCAAAAATAGGTGGAACCGCTAACGTTTATCGCAGTAGTCCGTGGTTGAAAGTCTGCAAACCTGGCAACAGTGCTTTGTTTACAAATATTCGTCAGCAATCTTGTTTTGCCAAAACCATCAGTGTTATTACGGAAATGAAATGCTGGAGTACAAAATTTTTATAAATCAACAAATTTCGTCACGCGTTTTGGATTCTAACGTGGGAATTTGAATCATCATCGGGGAAGGATGGTGCGTTATTTTCCGAGGGTTGGGTGGGACACAAGGGCGGACAAGTTAAAGGACAGGGCGTTGCGCCCTTCTATTTCGCTTTAGATGAAACACTAGTTTACATCAGCTTAACAACTTAAAATACAAAAAGAACAATTCCTTTGCTGTATAAACCCATATCCTTTAATCCAATGGTTTCGAAACAAAGCAATGTCTTTTTTTTTTGCATAGTAGACATTTTGGTAATATTGCCCACCTTATCTAGCGCAGAATGGTCCTTGTCCTTGCGCTATAAAAATACAACCAACCAACCTTTGGTAATATTAATTACTCGCAACACTAACATTGTGACGAGTAAACGTGAATGATAGTGAAGAAGTTAAAAATGACGAAAACGAAGTTTTAGTTAAAAATGGAATTATAGGGGTCGTTTAAAAAGTTAGTCAGACCTGATTGTAAATTTCTTGTTTTGTACTCTTTTTCAACCAAAATCTAGTAAATTTCCGCTTTATACGGTGCGAAAACAGAAATAGATTTTATCTTAAAATAAAGAAAATGTTTCTTTTGAATTTTGACAATATAACATTTACATCATTTAAAATGGGTACATATTGGGCTTTGGTTAATGGTATTGATATGGGATTTAAATATTTGGTAATATAAATTTATTATGTTGGTGTGATATTGGTATATTTAATGATAACACTATTCAAAAATCTTTACTATTTTTGTATAATTTGTTCTGAGTACATATTGTAAAATATTTTTTAATAGTTTTCAAACCTACACACACACACACACACATATATAATATGGCCTGCAAAATGGTTGCTGGTATCTAATTGGAAGGAGACCCAAACGCTGAACGTATGTGATGATGTATGGGACCGGCCGGGCAAATGACCTAGTGTCTTACACCGCCTTCAAGTGGTGCGGGCCGGGCTTTCTATCCAAGAAGCAAATTAATATTTGCTGCACGGATGGAAAGGCGGAAGGGGAGGGCTAATTCACCAACCCGTCTAGCCAGCGTGGTGAAATGATGGCTAATTCCTCCAATATGCTAATACACCAAAAACCATGGCCCCTAGTCTCCAGGTGCTGGAGTGCTCCTGATCAAGGCAGCGGTCAGCGTGGCATGAAAGCAGGGGGTGCTAAGAATCACTGGAATGGCCCAGGCTGCCGTTTGTTATTGACCTTGGCAACGTATAATGGACGATCCCTTGCTTCTGAAGCAAAACTTCAGGAATTGGAAGAAGAACTTGACAAGATCAAATGGGACATTGTAGGACTCAGTGAAGTTAGAAGAAAAGGTGAAGAGTTGGTGGAACTTAAAAGCGGACATTTGTTTTATTATAGAGGAACGGAAACTGGAAGAACAAGTGGTGTTGGCTTCTTAATCAACAAAAGAATTAAAGACTACCTTCTTGAAGTCGAAAGCACGTCAGATCGAGCAGCGAGGTGTTTTTTTTTTCTTTTTTTTAACACTCTGCGTGCTATATGCTGCCAACCGCTGTAATAGATTTGAGTTAAGTCATAGTAGAAAAGGGTATTTAGAGGCGTCTTTTCTGTTTAGATTCCTTAGTTTACTCACGTTTCACGTTGAAACTGTTCGAACCATCAGAAAATCATTGCACGAACTCTGGAATCGAAGTAAGGCCATCTTAGTTCATTTCTGGTCCTGGGTTCGATTATTTTTAGAGCCTTTTATTTTCAATACGTTTTAAATTTCCTAATTTTTGCAGTAATAAAATTATAAATAAAAAAAAAACATACTTCGCCCAATTTGGACCCTCTTTTACGGGTTGGGATCCTGGATTTCGGCCTAGTTGGGCCACCTACTAAGACAGCACCGGGTCGGAATCAGGGGCGGATACAGACTTTCATTTTGGGGGGTCAAGGACAGAATTTGCCATGGTCTTGGAATAACACCCTTCATTTTTCATAAAAGTTGGAATTTTTTACAGTGAAAAAATATATTTTCGGGGTGAGTCATGACCCCTTCCCTGTGTCCACGCTTGGTCGAAACATCAGTAGTAAAAAAATAGTGGTCCGAAAGTTCGAATTTGTTATTTGTACCGATATAGAAAAATCTAAAGAAATATATCTATTCTACAAATATACTCATAAAACAAACTTCTGTTTATGAAACTTTTTTTTCTGGAATCCACATCGTATCAGCGTGAGTCCTATTTAAAAACTCCCATATTCGCGTAATTTCAGATTCTGGATGTTTTCTGTTGTTTTTATCTAATATCATAGAAAACCTTTGTTATATATGTATATATATATATAAGTTTCATTGTTTCGCGCTCTTTTTATCCTTCATCGATTTTTTGCAGACACGTGCGCGCAGCTTTATAAACAAGATTAACGTTTGACCGTCCCGAAACAGAACGTCGCGAGATCATCTCTTCCCTTTGCGTATTGTTGGCGTCGTCCCCCCATTGTTGGAGAGACATATTTATATTTTATCCCTAGGACGATCAATATTAGGGCAGGACGTCCCGACACGAGATACAATGATCATCAAAAAATTGGGGAGGGGAACGCTCTTCACGATGGATACTATAAAAGTTCATGTCTCCCCTCCCCGCTCTCCTGTTGAATGTGAACGGGTGACCCCGAGGGCCCATTTCTCCACGATCCATTTGTTTTCAGACGCGATTCATATTTCATGGGGAGTTAGGGGGGGGGGTTGGGGGCAACTTGCTAAATCTGCCTGTGGATGGACTGGGGGGTGTAACAAGAGGAGGATGGGGAGGATGCTGTGTCGTATGTCACTGTTTAAGCTATGTTTTGTTGAAAAAATTTTGCGCTTTTTGCTTGAATGCAATTATGACACATGGTGTAACGAAAAAAAATTCAAAGCGTCCTTTATATTTAAAAAAATTGCGCCTGAAATAGTGGCTTCCTTATTTATAACCATTAAATTTTAATCGTTGATTTCAATCCAGAACGTGTTAAGGAGAGTTTAAGAATTGCGTAAGCAATATTTTAGCCATTTCATTCCCCCTTAGTAAGCAAAAATTAACATTGGATAACATAAGAAAATAAGCAAAGAGCAACTCTCCCCCCCACCAAGGTGCTTACGTAATACTTGAACAGCCCCTTAGCTTTATTAAGTGATAATATTTATAAATTACTCACAAATCATTGCATTTTTAAAGTGGAGATTTACTTTTACTGTTGATTTTAAAATCAATGTGTTCGGTTAAAAATTATTTTGCTTATGGCTTGTGTATTAACTATTTTGTAATAAAGAGGGTCGTAACAAAAATCTTTATACTTACCTACTGATAAAACAGGGATCCTTCATGCTATCCAGCCGGGCAAGAAACCACGAAGTTCATCTATACTACAGTCCCCACTCTTTTAAAACATATTTATAAAATTAATGAAATTTATAAATATGTTTGAATTGTTAATAATTAAGATAAAATTTAAGTCAGCCTGTGCTTAATTATAGGCGCTGTATAAAATTAGCATATTTCATCCATTGAAATTTTGCGAATCGGCCTCTTCTCTTTTTTTTTTTCATTCTTTGTCATAATTTAAAATTCAATATTTTAAATACGTACGTGAAGTCCAAATCTATTCTAATTTGCGCAATTCAATGTCACTTCAGAGTATTTCGGTAGTATACTGCATTGAATAACAATAGCTCATCTGTCTTTGAGAGTGTCAAAAAAAGTTGCACCCATCAATAGCAATCCGTTTCAGGAACAAACAGTTTTTAAATAGCTTTTAAAAAAGTATAGTTTATAAAAAAAAAGGAAAACTTTTGCGTCCACAAGTAGTAATATATTCTGAATTTTCTCAGCAGTTTTACAGAAAGCACGATGTTTGTCAAAAAAATATTTCACCCGCAAGTAGAGATTTTTCTTGATGTTTAACCGTTTCTCACCAAGAGCGTACTTTGCGAAAAAACTGTTGCACACCAGAACCCAGGTTACATTTTGTAGCTGCAACAATTTTTGGCAAAGAGTGTAAAGCGTATGCAAATATAGCATATAAAATAGTTTTATATTTCTTATTTTATTGTAAAATGTATCCAGATAGTGCTGTTCGAATCCATATGTATTCTGTAGTGTTTAAGTTACAGATATTGTATTAAAATCAGCACAATGGAAAGAATTCATATTCCCAAATTCACCAAAAATTTACTACACTCGTCAATTACATAAAAAAATGTTTCTCTTTTGAATACATATCGAAGTTCTGTCGCACTTTAAAAAAAATTTAAAAATACGAATGAACATATATATATAGTATTATATTTTACTGATTATCTCTATGTGAAATACGAAATTAATTCTAAAAAATATTCACGTCCATTGTACCATCTTGCCAAAACTAGCTTCTTTACTATTTGGTGCATAAAAGAAGTTAAAAATCTGTAACTGACATGGAGGGGGAACACGACATTTAAGCTATCTTAGCAACATCTTCAGACCCATTTCTATTTCTGTTCCTTCCAAACTTCAAATAGACAAACCTCAAATAAAAAACTTCGCGTAGATGAAGTTTATGACGTGCAATTAAGACGTATGTGCATATAGTGTATCGTTATTTTCACTTGCCTTGATACAGGTGCGACCTGCAAAACGTACCAAAAAAAGAAAAAAAGAGAAGGAAAAAAAAAAGAAAAAACTAAGAATTCCCCGGATAAATTAACGGAAAAATTTTCGAAAAGATTCGAAAAGAAAAAAAACTGGAAAAGTTTAAAATTTAAACGACCCCGGGAATCTCACCTTTTTAATATTTAATTTTTATAAATACATCACTGAAGTTTTCATTAGCTTTCCGTCCCTAAAAAATGTCTTTGCTGTATAATGACTGCAAAAGAAAAGCAAGCAAGAAAGAAAAAAGCCTTTGCCATTAATGAGAAAAAGTAGGAAAGGTCGCTAATTCTTGAAAATGCCCGCATTTTCGTTGGCTTGAATAATACAGCCTATTTTGCTCATTCCTTTAGCTTGCACAAGGATTAGTTTTAATCTTCGAGTAAATTATTTAAAAGACTTTTTGTCCCCCTCCCTCTTGTAGTCGGGAATCGTGTAAAACATATAAGTAGGTTTAAAAAACTTAAATCTCGTGACCAGCTCCTAATCCAGGAAGAACGAGAGCCGGACAAAAAGCGAACATGTAGGAAATTCGGGGGGAAAAAATAAAATTTGCGGAAAACACAACGAAAGTAGAAAGGAAAAAATATCCGTGGAAAAATTCGGAGGATCCCGACTTATGAGTTAAAAAATATATGATAATACATACGTCGGGATCTTTTTCTGCTTCTTCCCGTCATTTTTTTTTTATTTTTTCTCCTCCTTTGGCGAAGCTTTCTTTCCTTTAAGCTTTGTTAAAGATTTTTGTCGTATTTAAATTATTCAGTTGTGACGACTACTACATTTGCTTTCGCACGAGATGTCGCCTTGACTCTCATTGCCATAGATTAGCAAATAAGGAGATGGGGCTTCTGTCTTTTTGCTTGGCACTAAATGCCAGGCAAAATTAAAGCTCTCTTTTTCTTCACCTTTTTTCCCCCCCCTCTGTGTTATGAAGCGTGGCATATTCTGGATTGCGAGAAAGTAATGAATGTTTCATATGTTTTATTTGCCGACTGTTTTAATAGACGAAGTTGGGCTCTGATCTTAGCTTCGCCAAAATGGAGCTAAAGATAAATCATTAATCAAAAGTGGGTGGGACGGAGGAGGAAACATGAAATCCCATATCTCTGTCCTTACTACTTTCTCGGGATAGAAAGAAATGCATTTCGGGTGGTATAGATATTTTTATTGTCAATTTCTATCGGATAGCATAGCTTCTATATATGACCTGACCCAACAAATGACAACATTAATTTATTCGTCGATTAAAGCAGGGCGTTTCATCCTTTTCCTACAAACATTTTTTATTGCTTTATTTTATGTGCCACTTACATGTCTATTCTCGATCACTTCTTCACTCAGTATTTTATGTAAGATGTTATTACCCTTCACAGGGATAACACAATTGCCAAATAATGGTCAACACCCAAAGCCACGGAGGAGAGTTTTTTTTTTGTGATTTTTTCGTGTGGGGATTTATTATACTTAATAATTTTCGACACCCACGTTTAAGCTCAATCTAGAGCTTTTTTAAGTATAGGAGAAATAAAGGCGCCGTCCCCGTCGTAGAGTCGAACTAAGGTCCCTCCATTGAGCCCGGAGTGCCTTGATCGCTAGACCAACGAGGACAGGAACAACGCTCTCTTTCTTCGTATATAAGGATGTAAGATATTATTACCCTTCTCAGGGATAACACAATTGCCAAATAATGGTCAACACACAAAGCCACCAAGGAGAGATTTTTGTGAGTTTTCGTGGGGGAATTTATATACTTAATAATTTTCGACACGCACGTATTAGCTAGAGCTCTTTTTAAGTATAAGAGCTTACATGTGGGTGTCGAAAATCGTTAAGTATAATAAATTCCCCCACGAAAACTCACAAAAATCTCGCCCCGGAGGCTTTCTTGTGTTGACCATATTTGGCAATTGTGTTATCCCTGCGGAGGGTAATAATACCTTAACACCTTTACATACGGAGAAAGAGAGCGTTGTTTCCTGTCCTCATTCGTCTAGCGGTCCAAGACACTCCGGGCTAAACGGAGGGACCCTAATTCGCTCTCTTTTTCTCCTATACCGAAAAAAATTCTAGCTTGAGCTTATACGTGGGTGACGAAAAGTATTAAGTATTAATATTTTATACTAGCTTAATTGAGAATTCTGTTGAACGTAATACATTGATTTGGTCTACTTGTATAATTGAAAAACGTTTACCTTGGAAATGAAACGTGTGTGAGAGGGAGAGAAAGGTACAAATGCCCCAGAAATAAATAATCAGCTGTACCGTTCAAATGTGTATTTATAGATCAGTTTTAACTTCCATCACTGAGACATTTAAAAAATTAACTTCGCTAATATGAATGAAAACGATTTCTCTAGTACGTTCACGTACACTTAGTATACTTTGTAATAGGTATAACTATATATATTTGAGCGCGCACACACACACACACACACAACGCGTAATATATTTCATATGCTGAAGAAAGCTGGTAATATTGAAATTCCAATCCCGTTAATTTTTAATTGAGCTTTTTACGATTTCTGTTTATAAATTTCACTGTATTCTATTGCTTCGTTTTAAAAATTTGTGTCAGTCGTTAAAAATAATGGAATTTTTGTAAGTTGAAACAGATCGAAAGGTGCTCGTCGTTTTTAGAAAATTCAGCAACTCTGGTCGACTAATTTAAAACAACAAGCCATTATCAAGTATGACATATCGATCGGAACATTTCTCACGAATATTTTACAACTAAATTTTAATCATATGATATACATAAGAATTTCGCTCTGAGTATACGTTATATGAAATTTTTTCTTTGTGGAAAGTAAGATTTGGAAGCAGTAATCATGGTTGCAGTCGGTAGCAAATTTAGGCTTTTAAGTATTTCTTGAAATTGTCAACGATCCTGTACCTCTTAAATTCAGAAGACCTTCTGTGAATAGACGTGTGTTTAAAAATGCTTGTATTTTCTCCTAATCCTCATTTCTAATCAATCACGAGCTCTTTGATTAATGCGTATATTCTTTCAATCACGTGTTATTTGCTTCCGATGTCCCCTTTTAGTACGCACCTAATAATTTGTGAAGGAGATGAAATTTCACCTTAAAATTCGGAAATCGTTGCGTTTTGTACAGTAGCGGTTAGTGGCACCACTAGGAGTGTATACTAAAGTTGGGGTGCAGAATAAGGGTTCCGTTGTGTCATGGCCCGCCCATATCCTGCCCATTCTAGCCAATTGCAGTCGTCAGTGCACCAAACGGTTCCGCCCAATTACCTGTAGTGACACGACCGGTTACCTGTTCAGTTGGACAGTTGAAGAGTCGCCTTTAACCTTCTCCGCCCCGTGTATCCTCCCATTTGGGCCCCCTCCCCTACGCAACGCAAACAATAGTTTCACCCCCCACCACGGGTTAAAACCTCTGCTCAGGTGGCAGAACCATATATCGCGCGTCTTGCGTAATCCCTGTCCATAGAGTGGCTGCTTGATAGACATTTACTCCGACGAGTAAACCATATTTTCCTGCAAGCATTTTACGTACCGTGTTTCGTAAAAATATACATCGCTTGCTGTATGATCCACTCGTTTCAGACTTGGACTTAACAGAACTACAGGGCAGTTCTTGCTATCGTTATGAGCATACGTATTATCATCATCCGTTCAGCTGGACTGATCTTTGGCATTTCAATAGCAGCTTTCAGTCTCACCTGCGGTATAATACAACTCCAGAAGTACCAGAACCTTTGTTATATCCCGGGTTTGAGACAATAACGTGGGGTTCCAGCATCCCACTTTCTGTCAGCTAGGTGAAACGATTAAACGCGGAATTATTTCGCAAAATTCATTAAAAACTTTCGCCTTGTTTATCTGCTTTCTCTCTATTTCTCCCTCCGTTTGAAATTAAATTTTATCGCAAATTCCTAACAACGAGAGTTTCGCCCTCGAAGCGCAAAAGAGGTTCGCTAGTCTCTCAAAAGCTGGAGATAATTTTCTTAAAGTCTCGATGATTTCGGTCCAACTGGCGAGACTTTCCGAAAAGGAAATTAACTGAGCGACACTTGGAAATTTGTATTGGCTCACATGGGCGAAAATAATGTCATTATAGCTGGCTTCGCTTTGGAATGATCTGCCGAATCTGGAGAGAAGCAGCGACGGTTCCCTTAAACCTGTTTACCATTTTCTCGGGGAAAACTTCGCGAAAAATGCATCAGATCGGAACCTTTGAAATAGTCCACACAAACCTTCCCAATTCCAAAGAGGACTCCGGCATGGATTTCCCTCAAAGCTCGCTCACGATTTTCCCCACTCTCTCTCGACACAAGATACCGAAGCGAGAAATTTACTTCTTTCATGTTACATTAATTGATCTTGTATCTAATTAGTCTCGTTTAAGCATTTTCTTCTTTAGCTTTCATTACTCCTGGAATATTGTATTATGTTTCAGCGCATCGTTTGAAGCTTGGAATTAGCATCGCTCATCTCTCGCGTCCTAACATAATTTCTCTCTTTCTATTTTTACTTTTTCTTGTTCTGCGGCCTTCTCTTTTTTCCTCCTAATGTTCCGATTTGTCCTGTCTATATGTCTCTTTCTCGTTTGGGTTTTCTTTTTCCCGTTGGTAGTTGAGCCCGATGGAAATTTCCTCACGGCCCCTCCCTTCTCAGTGCCTTCCTCTTAGACTCATTTCAGCTATTAGCCCCGTTACTTAGCAGACTTAATCATTTTACACTCTTTCGGATTGCCTTTTTCTCTTTCTATTGCTGCGCTTATTGTCGCGAGGAGAATATTCCGCGAAACAATGACGGAATTGTACACCGTGTCACCTCCACAGTTCATACATCACCACCATTATCTGCTCTTTTTCTCCGCTAATTAATCCAAAACTTCCATTTTTATTTAATTGCTAGCCATCTACCGCCGAGAATGAACTAATCGTGTATTTGCTGGCTGAAGCTTTTAACGCTGAGCCCACATTAGCGTTTAATTAAAACTCGTCCAAAAAAGCTCACTTCCTTATGCATCGCTCCTCGAACATAAAGGTACGTGGTCCTTTCCAACATTCAAATATAAGGAACTCGTTCGCGCCACTCTACAAATTGCAGAATTGAGAAAAGTGAACCTTCCAATTAGGATAATTCACTCAATTCTGGAATTCGTGAATTAAATTTTTATATACTTAGTGGAGGAATGCAATTTTAGCTCTATGGTACATTTGGGAAAGCAGCAGTGAGGTTCACTATCACATGAGCAGTTTAAATAAGCCTGTACGTGCGCGCGCACACACACATACATACGTATATGTGTGTGTATATGGGTTTGCACAGGGCTCCACAAAGTGCGTCGAACTGTAGCCGCTAGACAAGAACGGTACTCACTTCTTCAATGAGAAAAGTTAGTAGCCAACTGAAAAAAAAAACTAGATTTGTCGGGCCCTGTATATATATTGTTCAATCTCGTAAAAATCAAATCGAAACGTTGTTATTTTGAAGAGAGAGAAATCACTTCTTTCTAATAAAAATGCTTTGATACATCTGGTTGCTCCAAACATGGAGAAAATAGGATAGAAATTTATTTTTTCCCACCTGTACCAATAAAATCTCGCACTATGTGAGGAAGCCACTGCCTTGGTTTATAACAGGAGTGCATAACAAATCAACAAAATGCTTTCTTATGTGCATAAACCTGTTTCAAAAATAACGTGTGACAAGCATCCTCTTAAATTGCTTCGTGGGGTGCCGAGGAGAACGAACGGCAAGAAGTTAGAAAATTATCCCAAGTTTCAATTCTCCTCTCACCATGAAGATAATTTTTCGTTGTGGCTTACGGTTGCCCTCAGGGGTGAATTCTATCTCCCATTTTTCCACGTAAACTTACCCTTGGACCAAAAGCTCCCACCTACCGTTCTACTTATTTAGTAAACTGGGCCTCGGAACCCACATTTTGCACCCCCTGAAACCCCCCTCTCTCTCAACGAGGTTGGTTTGAACATTTTCAATTTGCTACAAGTGCTTACCCAAGGTGAGTACTATCCCAGGAGGTAGCGTAAAAGTCGCCTCCTTGATTTAACAACATCGTGATTCGAAATTGTATCTGCTATATCTATCCTCCAAGCACCAATTACTGCCAAAGCCAATCACAGTATCGTCTATATAGTATCTCGACTCTTAAAATCTTACATTTAGGAGGCAGGCGAAGACAATAAGAACATAAACAAAGTGAAAACAAATGCATTCTGTGTGAAACTGTGTTTGCAAATCTTTCAAACGAAACAGGATGTTTTGTGTAAAATTTGAGGCTCTCGCTAGATTTTGTGACAGCCGTCTGAGAGGTGTTTGACTGACGACAAAAACAGTAGCGTTAAGCGGTGTGAGGACAATGTTCTCTACCTTCATTCTTGCCCCGTAAAAACCACAAACCAACTGTCTTCAGTTGGGTGAGTGAGGTATTTACTTAAACTTAGGCGTATCCCTCGTGTTTTAGGCTTTGGGCCAAAGTGGTGAGATACGTGGTCGCAGTTGTTTTTCTGTCTCCTGCATTGTCTGCATCTTCCCATCGTCTGTCACTTGACTTCACTCCACTCCGGGAATTTGCATCAATGAATTTGCATCAATGGGCAGCTATTTCTTATTGTCACTATTCTTTCAGTCCCAGGTTGGTGCTTTGCCGAAGTAGGTTACTGGTATATTGTAGATTTTAGTGGGTTAGTGTCAATCAGCTGCTGTGTGCGCGAATATTCCTTTCTGAAGTAGGGGTGTTGGGGGAAAAAATTTCTACATGGGATTGTAAGAAGTTCGATTCATAATTTTTCATAATAAAACGTTTTCACGTGGAAAATAATTTAATCTGTATTGTTTCTGAAAAATTCGTGGAGGAATTAAACCGGTGGAGAGGAATGCAAAAAAAAATAAATAAATAAATAAGTGCATGTAAAAAGCAATAGAGATCTGGCCGATGTATATAAGCACGACTCTTTTATTAAGTTCCATTTACCTATTTTTCAATTATTATTTCCCTGCAAAATGTAAAATCTCGAAAAAATTATCTGACACTCAGGAAACCTGTGACAATTCAATTTTGGATAATCCAAATAAATTTTAATTATTACAGTTGGATAACTAGTGACATGATTGAGCCACTGGCGTACGAGGGGGGAGGGGGTTATAATTTCCATGGCGATGGAATTTTGTATATATATACATATGAATGTATGGAGTTGTAGTTCTGTAACCACCTTATAAGCCTTTAACCTTTCCCCTTATGAGCTTTCTGCGTACACTCATGGTTGAAACCGACTTTAATCATGTATAAGCTCGAAAATGCAGAGAAAAAAATTTAATACAACCCCTTTAACCTGGAAATCTCTTTTTACCTTAATTCTGCACATAGAGATCTTTATGTGAGATTATATTTAATATGTTTACATATAACTGCGTAGGTACCCATTATATTATTTTTAATTTTTTTTCCATCGATCCCCAAGCACAAATCGACTCCTAACAATGCCATATCGACCACTTTGCGAGCCCCATTATATGTAGACAATTTAAACTCGATTGTAAGTAATTTTCTATCCCTTCTTCAAGAAATGGAAGGCGAAAGTGGCAACGTAACTTCAAAGTGAATTTTCACCCTATTTATTCGTTTCACCATGTGTTTCACCATGTGTGAAGAATGACTTATTAATATGCCAATTTAATAACTGCGCTGTGCAGGTTTTTTTTAACAATTTTCGATAAGTGTATTTGATGGGTATGTCCAATCATGGGAGCCCATATTGGTGGTGGCTCGAGTAAACCGCTAACCGTTTAAAAATTTGATTTGCCCGAACCTGCTATGCATTTACTTTCAAAAGTTTTACAGTCACATTTTAAAATAAGGTACTTTTTAGCTCATTACTAATTGTCAAGCAGTATCAATTATTTTTGTAGCGTTTTGGTATCTTGTACATTCACTAAACTTCTCGACAGCTTTGAGAAGGAGGTAATAATTTTTCTCAGTTCCCTAGAAATACTTGTTAATTTTCAGCTCTCCCCTAGAAGTACCCGTGTGGGGCCCATATATCCAATAAAGTCTCCTTAATCCGAACCATGCAAATCCGGATAATCCGTTTTTTTTTCATTTGACTGTAACGGTAACTAACTGACAAGACGTAAACAAACAGCGCAGTGTGTGTTGACAACTAATTGAAATTTCCCATAAACGAGGGGGTAAACTTTCCGTCGCCCGTTGTCTGTTACGTGTGCAGACCAAAATACACACAAACACACATCAAACAATTATAGCTTACAATCAGTGGCGGATTAAAGTTTTTGAGGCCCCTGGGCTACTGATATTGTGAGGCCCCTGGGCTATTGGTATTGTGAGGCCCCCAGTAAAATAGTTCAAAAGGATCGTCTACAAGAGAACACGGCTCTGGAGGTCCCTAAAGCCCTTGCGTTAATCCGGCACTGATTACAGTGAATTATGTAGTAAAGATTTCAGTTAATCCGAACAGGTCTAGGTTCGAATTAGTTCGTATTAACGAGACTACTGTATTGCATTTTTTTTTGGAAACAAAGTTATAAGGCAAAACATAGTGAGTGTTCAGTTTCTGCAGAAATCTACATTGAGTTTGGCAATAAATAACATAACATCCACTTTTAAGAGCATGCAGTATACATACATAAATACACTATAAGAAACAATAGATTTGTAGCTGAGTACATTTCTTTTCCTTTGATATTCTTGAAGGCATAGGCGTACGCAGAAAGTTTGTAAGGGGTATAGACTCAATGGGGGATGTACAGAGCTGCAAACTCACATATTTCTATGTTAAATATACAAAATTTCATTGCAATGGGGGGTTACAACCTCCATCAACACCCCCCTGCGTATGCCAATACTTGAAGGTAATATAGTCTATATACAATGGAACCTGGTAAAATGATTACCTGAATAAATTGACCACTTTTTTTTAAGAGAGAAAGAACTGGTAGGGACTTAGTTATACATATACCAAAGGCTGTCGTGTATAGTGAACTCCTCTCTATGGTAACCATTGTAGGCCAGTCCCAAAAGTAGGCAGATTCTACTGCATATAAATTATATGACGTAACGTTATGTAAGTTAATATGCTGTTTCGGAACAGTGGTTTCCACTGAAATTGATCGATGCGAGCGCTAGAATTTCAGAAGTCTAATTCGTGTAAGTTTATAAGTACCGTGGAATGGTTGTCTAACAATCAAAGAGCGAAATAAGGATTGTAATATGTATCCGTTTTATTCACTTATTTTTTTCCCCACCCCCACAAAAAAGGGGAACTAATTTGGGAAAATATTATTTAAGAATGTTCTGTATTGGGAGAGTTCAAGTATTATGTAAGCGCACCTCAATGCAATAATCTTGTTAATCTCGATTATGTTAAATTTCACCCGTACTATGGTCTAGTGGTAACGCTTTCGCCTATATAGCTGAGTTCGATTTCAGTGATACCATAGAAAACGACATGGGTAAATCACGTGTCGTTTTCTTGTCCACTCTAGTCCGGGATTTTGATTTCCTAGTTAACAGGGGTTTACCTTAAAAAAAGCTGTATATTTCGGCGCTGTGCAACCTTTGCTTTCCTGGCACAGTAAAACATAAACAAAAACAGTTATAAATTTTGGGGAAAAGTCCCTTTCTGCTTCTCAGTCCCTGCCTACTATAAATACCTATATCAGGGTTTAAGCTGGCTCAAAACATGCTGTCGCAAAAATGGGAGAAAAGGTTGTAGCAAAATGCTAAAAAATATTAGTTGCTTTCGTTGTTCCAAGAACCCTATCCATGAAATTATTTATATCAACGATGCTTAACAGGTGCTGTTAAGAATTTTGAAGAGGAAACGAAAAGGAACAAGAAAAGATCGCTGAAGTGCAAAACGGATATTCTGGAATCGAGGAATCCTGTTTTCAGAGAATAAACTGTGGTTAAAAATGCCTGTCGCATTTTCGCGATGGGCAATAATTTTTTCTTCGCATTTTCGAGCAACTCGTCGCATTTTGCGAAAAATGCGACTGCAGCTTAAACCGTGACCTATATGGTGAAATTCTCAATAACAGTCATGAAAATAAAATAGTTAACAGAAAACTATTCTAAATATAAACGTTGAGCCGTAGAAAGACGGTTGTCATTCGAAGATCTGCAGTAATCACTACTTGCGTGAAAATTAGCAGTGAAAAAAGAATGTGTGTATATATATATATAGAAAGGGTAGTTTCAAATGTGAAGGAATGTCCACTGATTTTACATTAAATAGCATTTGAAAGATCGTCGATTTCCTAAATTAACTGCTTTTGTGCATGTACAGATTGTTGGATTATGGAACTGTGAAATTGACGTGAAAGTTCAGGGTCAGTTTTTGACTTGGAAATAGTTTAGGACGTCTCACGTCCTTGGGCGGTACTGGCGTCAGACGCCAAGGCCGTGGTCAAACCCGGGGCTTGAGTCAAACTATGAAAGAAGAGGAGGAGATAAGATTTAGGTCCGAAGCTATTTATTACGTCAGTGTTCACTTACGTACCAAAGATTACATCAGACCAGACCTTTCCGTTAGTGGGTGACATGAAGTTGTTCCCCTGGCGTTTTTTGACGTATCCCCTCCGCCCCTTGTCTTTTTCTCTGTGGAAATGTTGACATTAAGTTGTGCAAGGGTGATACCAGACGCCCTGTGGAATTTTCTTTAGAGAAAGGTGGTTATGGTGAGGGCAAGGGTGTGTGTGTGGTGGAGGGGGGATACGAAGGGTCTCTTCTTAAGGGTTTGTCCTTTTCGTGGAAAACAGTCGGATGGGAATTTGGCGGAATTGACCCCCTTGACTTCTGTCTTCGTTTGGGCTGTCTCATTGATTTTTTTTAGGGGTGAAGATGTTTTCATTGTCGGCGAACAATTTCACAATCTGGGTTACCAATATACAAAGTAAATATCAACGTAGGCACTTAACTGTTTGGTAAGTGACAGGATAGTAGAAATTATCTGCAATAGTGGTGAGGACCAGTTCTTTATTGTATAATTATTTTCATTACATGGATTCCCTGTCCCTACTGACAACGTACATGAGGAGCCCTATATCCGTTATTATATAAGATATTTTAGAAAGCTGAAGAGACTGAATTCGAAACATGTCTTGAAAGTAATAACATTTTTTTTTTAAACATTCTAAATGGGGTTGGGAGAGGGTCCTGTGTTGGGAGACATCTCTGGCCGTCGAAATTTGAAATACTCTACAATGGAGTCCAATGTTTTACCCCCCTCTTCGATACTTTTGGTTGGACTCCTCCCGCACCCTCCCCTGCGGACCAAACTACCCCTGCTGAGACTAGAAAAATATTAGGTTCGTTCTCTACGGATTGGTTCCGTAAATCCTGATCTGTGTCCCGACAGTAGTTCAGAATTCCATACGCGAACCTGGCCACTAAACGCAGATTTACGAGGATGAGGTGGCTCTCCTTCTTGCCCTGGCTACCGGGGCCAGGAGCTGGGTCTCCTGGGGAAGCAGTTCCCCTTCTGCCCCCGCAAATATGCGTCCAAGGGGCCACACCAATCCATATATCAATAGCAGTGTGCGCGCGAGGCACGGTCACCATCGTATAACACGCTGGAAAGCTTCATATCCTTTCAAACGCGAGTTCTCCTGATTCCGCTGCGAAATTGTTTCTCATAAACCTTGGCCATTCCTTGTTCCTGCCTTCTCTTATCCGCACGGACTTTCTTTGGCCAACCGTCGCCAAGGGTGACGCTGGAATATTTGCGAGACATTTTTACTATCCTCGCAAATGGATTTTTTGTCCTTTATAGATAAACATTCTCTGTCATCTTTATAACCGCCCCTCGGGTCATTCTGCGCAATGAGATTCTCTTGCGTTGGGTTTCGGAAGACTTGAGAGCATACACGCTGTCAAAAGTGATGGCATTCGTTGCTGATAGCGTCACACCACGTGTGATCAAATCGTTGTTACAATCCGCCATCCTTGCAAAACGCAAAAAAAAAAAAAAAAATCAGCGTTCCTGGCAAAGTTGTCATGGCGAAAGTTATTTTGATCAATTATTGTGCTTTCATGTAAGTAATTTTGGCGTAAAAAGTTATTTCTGCCAAAATTTAGGATGCTTTTCTTTGAACGCATCAATTCTCCCGTAATGTTCTCGACATTAAAACAGAATTTTGCAGGTTTCAGAAAATTTGCAAAACGTCACACCAATGCCATAATATTTGTCTCATGTAGGGTAAGAAGAGATCTGTGTTCGATTTGATCTTTTGGAAAAGTTGAATATATGACCACCATGACACAAAAATCGCAACGTCCCGAAACGATCGCCCGTTTCTATTCGTTTTAATTTTTTCGTGGTGCGTCCATTTTGTTTTCCCTTCTTATAAAGTATACTTGAAACTTCTCAAAGACATTATCATCAGAAACAACCATTATCAATCCAATTGCAAAATGCAGGTCGCTCTGTCATCACAGATATACGTAATAAGGTAAAAGAACACCTGTTTCTTTTCGTTTACTTATTGAAAACAATATAAAAAGGGCGATATAATTAAAAATATTTTTTTGATCGGCCTTGTGGCGATGTTTTTCAACTAGCGCAATCTGGCATCAACACCCAATGGTTCCCCCCCCATCTCAAAAAATTCTCTTACATAATAACTCTTCGCTGCAGTTCGAGTGTTGTTTCCCATAGCCTTAACAGATTCAGATTTCTCCTGAAAATGTAGGCCCAATGGGTCCTACGGTATCGTAATGATAGCGCATTGGTCCGTTATGCCACTCTCCCGGGTTTGACGCCCAATGGTATTGTAAAACACGCGACGTTTTTCTGCCAACCATAGTCTGAGGTTTGATCCTCTTGGGAGTTGTAGTTCGAATTCCTAGGAAAACTATAGCTTCCGGCGCAGCATGACCTTTGCTGCTCTTGTCCCGTAAAAACATACGCACAATATTTTTAATGAGCCCCCAGATGAGTATATAGTGCGTTCACATATTTCACGTAGAACGCCCACAGATTTTTACTGCCATTCCATAACCTTTACACCTCTGCCTGTCTTTCATATTTCCCGAATTATGTTTGTCTAAACAAAAAATCCGTAACTCCTTCTGGTCTTGCTTTCTGTAAACGAAACTCAGTGGCCCTTTAAAGTTTTTTTGGCCCCTGGGCTACTAGTATTTTGAGGCCCCAGTAAAAATAGTTCAAAAGGATCGTATAATAATGTAATAGTTCAAAGGGCCTCTAGCTGGCGGAGACCCATAAAGCCCATGCATCAATCCGGCACTGACGAAACTCCAATAATTTAACTGTTTAAAAACGGGTGTTCTTATGAAAACCTAATTAAAACATGAACGAGGATTAGATGTGGAAAATTTTAAATATATATATGTTAAACTGAGCTATATGTATCAACTGACATGTATGCCATATGCGTCAGTTTCCCCTCGGGTGTGGTTTATCAGTGAACCTTTTCATGATGGGCCTGTGGTCCAAAAAACAAAGGCCCATCAATTTAGAAACTGATCGGTGAGCTTTACGCTTGAAGGCTGTTTATGCGTTTTATTGAAGTTGGACAGACAGGCGCCTTACCATAACTTACAAATAGCAATATCTTCGCAAATATAGATGCTTTACTTTGATACCAATTTGCGACGGGAAGTTTATACAATTCTATCCGTGAAATGTACATGAATTAGCAATGTATGATCCATTCCCGTATCCAGAGAGGGCGATCTTAGGGACCGGTTCCCCCCGAAACTAAATTTTTAATGGGACTTGGCTACGGCCTTGCATGCTGTAATTGTATCGATACATGCTGTAAAAATTTTTGAACCCCCGAAATTAAATCCTGGCTACGGTCTTGTACGCATGACGTACGTTTTTCAAGTCAGTGAAAAAAAAAAATGCAAGTGCATATTTTTCATTTCAAGCGCATTTTTTTTTCATTTTGAGCGCATATAAGTGCATATTCTGCTTTTTAGTGCATATAAGCCGGGCTCTAGTTATAGTAATTATAATAATAATAAATTATAAGGATTCGTATAGTAAATAATTTTTATCTCATATTTTTAATTTAAGTTCATTATCCTTTTTTTTATCTGTACCTTTTGCGTTTAGGCTAGTGAAGGACTTTTATTTTTCAACGCTAAATCTTGGTCAGTTTTTTTATCGTTGTGTTATGTTAAAACATTTTTGGGGGCCACTAACACCGTAAGCACAGCCCTGATATAAACTTGTCTGCCGAAAAATATACTCGTTTGTCATATTTTGGTCCAAGAGATCCCAAGACTGCTGAAAATTGTACAGACGTCAAAGGGCAGTTAAAAACTGCTGTTAGCGTAACACCATATTTTTTGCATGGCGCAGAATGACCATTGCTGTCCTTGCGCCATAAAACTACAACCAACCAACCATGATTTTTGCAGGAGACACATTTCTAGATTTGGCGAAAAGTTACCAAATCTAGAATCCATCGTCTCCGGATGTAATCTCCGTTGTGTAAATCATTGCGGTTGTACTTGGTCATAAAACCCGAAACAACTAGCTTGGAACGAAGTTTTAACCATCTAAACTCAGACATAGTGACATCATCTAGGCTTTGGAAAACTTCCATAGACCTGGGCTTTTAGCTAGCTCAAGGTTCGCATTGTTTACTATTTTTCAGGCTCAGACGGAAGAATTATCTTTAATTCTAAACTTGTGAGCATGTATGTAAACTCAAAGTTCAGTTAGCAGTTTCGTACCATTTAGATAGAAAGCAACGAAAATAAGAAGTGTTGGGAGGGGGACGGAGCTTCTCTAATTGACCGTTGTATGCATGTCCGTATCCGGGGGGGGGAATCTTAGGGACCTGTCCCCCTCCCCGAAACAAAATTTGTAATAGGTCTGCAAAAATACGTATATGTATTTACTTGTCAAACCTGCAGAAGGAGAGAGAAAATTCTCAAACTTTGAATTACCAAAATTCTGACCACAAGGTCTCGTTTTGCAGGCCCCTTTTCCTATACCACCGATTATTTATATTCCTTCTTAACGATAAAAAAATAAAAAAAAGTAAATTAATTAAGTAAATTAATTAATAATAATATAAGTAAATTAATTAATTAAACTATTATTATTAAAGTAAATTAATTAAGAATAGTAAAATTTTTGAATCCCCACCTCCGAAATTAAATCATGGCTACGGCCTTGATATCATTAACCCTATTACATGTTTTAGTTCTTGAAATCCCATACATACATTTATGAATGTAGAGTCACTCTAAATTATAAATCTTGGACGACAAACATCTATTTATTTACCCACCCCCTTTCTGTTTGTATACCAGGTATTATAATTGCATAATAGATAGTATTATAATATGTAGTTATTGTGCGTTCGCGCTCAGTTGGCGTGTGATACCGTTAGCAGACGGGTTAGTCCATTGCAGTTTAGGGAAGGGCGTCTTGCCGAAACTGGTTTTTCGCGCGGGAAAAACCAGTTCCTCCAAGACGGCCTTCTATGACTATTGATGGTGTTTGGCTTTTTTATGGCGCAAGAGCATCTGGGCTATACTGCGCCAAACTGCGTAGCAATGACTAAATCAGTCTGCTAACGGTATCACCGTCAACTGAAGCGCCAACCTGATATATAACTGCCACACTAGTTTTTTTCTTCTATACGTATAAATTTGAATTTAGTCCTCTTCACACGTTACTGAGATAATGTAATAAAGAAAATTAATCTGTAAGTTTCGGATAAAAACATAACAGTGTATATAATGAGTTATGATTTGTATCTGATACAAATAGATGAGAGTAATTTCATGGTGTAATGTTATTCATGTCACATTCATATCTCTGCACTTCCTATCGGTTTAAAACAATCGTGAAATTGATGAATGAAAGATGCAAGATATTAAGGCGTTTCAAAACCTTAAAATAGTAGTAATGCGTTTGTTTACTATGTAGAAAATGCTGATTTGAATCCAAATGCCGAATCGCAGGTAGTTTTTAATTCCAAGGCACGAAAATGATCATTCTACAGAACAGTTTGTGGCTGCCATACTCGTGAATATTCTAAGTGCAATATCAACATTAGGATGCACTGTGCATGCGCATGCCGTTTTCGCGTAACTAGCAACATAACAAACGCGTTATTACAGACAAATTTTCCTGGTCTGGTCAGCTAGAAGGTTGAGAAGGCTTTCAAATGGCAGAGGCTATCACTACGATCAGTGTGGTCCGTGGGTTTTGCTTCCCTATACACCTACCAAAGGTGTCCCTACCAATTAAATACTTACTTTCATTTTTGAAAATATACTGGCAAAAAAAATGTTTTATAATTTGATACCGCCCCTCAAAATTTGCCGCCCTAGTCTACAGCCTAGCAGTGCCGTAACTAGGCAGGTGCAACAGGTGCGCCTGCACGGGGCCCACTTGGAAAAGAGAGGCCCAAAATTCTGTTCACGTGAAATTATATTTTTAAATTTTACATTTTTCCGCCTTTCTACAGCACGGTTTGGCGATTAAGTTTTC
>QLNU02015360.1:110250492-110271904 GCA_006491805.2 Dysdera silvatica | reverse complement strand
ATAATATAGGTGTGCAAATACTCATTTTGCCCACTATAGGTCAGACCCTTCGCAGACTGATGAAGGTATAAAGTGAAATCTATTAGTTTATGGAACTTCCAATGGTTTAGTATGCGCTTTTCCATCGCCCATACCAGGGATGATGCACTCTGCCACGCGTGTTAAAGTTAGCACGTACTACCCGTTCACAAAGAGAAGTCTGGTGGAAAAGCCAGAAACAACAGAAGTCGACGCAACAAAACCATCTTTTACGCCGGACTTCTTTTTGTGAACGAACAGTACAAAAATTTTGCTGGCACGTCGACGATTTACAGGCGATATCATTTTATAAGCTTATAAATTATTTAAAATTCCGTTTGAATTGTTAGCATGTGCAAGTTTAAGTTGTGTTCTGCACGAGAAAACTAACCAACAAAGACATAGCCCGCTTTAGGCAGGAGGATCGGCAAATGAAAATGAAGTAGTAGTTGATCATTACAGGACTTGGGAAGGGTGGCCGCGAAAGACAGCGCTGTGATGAGCACTTGGAATGCCATTTCCGAAACTATTGGTTGTTTACAAACGTTAGAGATAGCTATATTGTCAATTTTCTCCTCTACATGTGCTTGTGAGTCGTTATTTTCCGAAATGTATTTTATAAAAGATAGTTTAAGAAACAGAATGACTGACAAATGTATTTCGCCCTTTGTAGTAGTAAAAGTGACGAAATATGAACCAATTATAAAGCATTTGGCCTCCAATGTACAACAGCAAAAATCTCATTAATTTGTACAACAATGTGCATGTCATGTCATGATTTCATCTTCATAAAACTAAAGTTAATTTTTAAAATTGTCTCAATAAAATTGTGCAAGAATGATTTTTCTATTATTATCTCTTCTTACAAACTTTTCGGCACATCAACAACAAGAATATTAGTTGCAAATTTTTAGCACGCGCATATGAAATGGTTCGCCACCACTGGTCTATCCCTGTAACACATCGATGGCTTTGTTTGTTTGTTTTTTGGTTTTACGGCTCAAAGACTACAGTGGTCATGCTGCGCCGGGACCTACTGTTTTCCGAGGAATCCGAACCTCTTAAGGCCTGGGGAACCAAACCCCGGACTACAGTGAGCAGTGCGATCTTTTATGAGATCTCTGAGTAAGCGTTCTTTTTGCACTGCTGGGAGTCGAACCCGGATTAGCCGCGCAATAGGAGAACGCGTTACCACACTGCGCCACCGCAGGGCTGGCTCTAATCGATGGCGTTAACATTTTTCCTCCACAACATTTTTGCACCATTCAATGCCATTCTTAAGTCATTAATTTTGAACTCTTTAAAAATGAGGACTATTACCATATGTCAACAATTTAAGTGCAAAAATATCACCATTTTTATAATTATCAACAGCGTATTAAAATTTATTGAATTTTTCAAATATGCAAATTTGGAAGTAGATCTTTGGTAAATAGTAGTTTGCCGACTGAATGAGGTGGCAAGCCACTGGCCTGCAGCACTGCAACTAAGAGTTTTCGCCGTTAAGTCGAAAAATGCATACTAAACTGTATAAAAGCGTAACTGGTGACATAATATTCAATGAGTTTTCTAAAGTACACATGCACTCATGCGAAGGATCTATGGCTACATGTCTTTTCTTGCGCGAAAATGACTAAATTTCAGATTTTCGTAAACTACGTTACTTCACCAACATCAGAGAAGACCACACGTGCGAAGTAGGGAGGGAAGGGGTTGGTTCGAGGAAGCAGTTTTAAGCACAAGCTTGGAAGAAGTGCGGCTGGACTATAATTTGAGGATGAAAAAGGAGAAATGGGTGGTATTCTTCTGCACTCATTAAAATTCGTTCATCATCTTTAGAAAAGACGCGAAGCATTCATCGGGGTTGAAATCTTTAACTTTGCAGCAAAGGTGTATCAAAATAAAACCTTCACTTTTAAACACTAACAAGAAGAGGCATTTTTCCGGTTGTCCCTTTGGGCCACAATCTACGTAACGGGATCGTTCATAACGAAAGCTCAGAGATTCTTCGAAGGTGGGATGGCCATACTAAAATTTATCTCGTACTGTTTAGCCAGACCTGTTAATAGAGGAATCAAAGGGAATTTAACAGGCGTTTTACCGGTGCTAGGACAGTAAAGATCATGTTGTGTCGATACTTAGAGTTTTAAGAAGAACCCGAATCTCCACTATTATGGGGACAAAACTCCCAGGCCACGGTGGCAAGAAAATCGGCACTAATTCTACGACACAATCGGAAGTCGAATCCGGGCAAGCGAACCTCTTAAGGTTTAGGGAATTCACAACTCTTGGACAACGGTTGGTTGTGGGTAAGATTTTTTCTTTTACAACGTTGGGAATGACACCCTGATTAACGGCAGGTTTGGTGAACCCCTTACCACGGCGTCACCGCACAGCCATAAATAGCAGGACACCCTGATTAACGGCAGGTTTGGTGAATCCCTTCCAACGGTGTCACCGCACAATCATAAATGGCAGGTAAAATGGTTTCTTGTGAAACCGGGTGAATATTTTGTAGCTTAATTCTACCGAAATTCATAAAAAATAGATGGTTCCAAATAGATTTATCATATTTTATTATGTTATACAAAATAGTCTATTTTTTCCGTTTCATCGGAGATACGCGGGGGTTTGAATAAAACTCCTTTAAAGGTACGTAAAATAAAAGACAACCGGATTTTTTCCCCTCTAACATGCTAGCATTTACTAAATGCATGTAAAACCATTCATTTCGTACCTTATCGAACATTTACATAACAACACTTTTCTTTGAGACATCAGGATGAAAATTTGACACCTGATTGCAAATATTAATTTTAAGGTTAAGGGAAGAAGGCTTCTTTTTGCTTTTATTTTGGGTTCGAGTTGGGCTCAGTGGTTACCTTAAACAGTTAGTTCTGTTTCAAAAACGACTCTAAATAAACTTTGGGTGTGACTGTTCAGCGCAATTGTTAAGAGAAAACACTAAAATAATTCCGAACACATTTCTAACTCGTGTCATCACACGGACAGGTTATATCCGAAAACTTCCAAAAGGAACATCTTTAGGATATACGAAAATATATTTTGTTTCCCTCACATTTTATCAGTATCATTACCCTTTTAGAAGTAAAACCAAAATTTTAACCGAGAATATAAATTCTATTAAGATATTTTTCCTTATTGCTTTGTTAAATTAGATGTTGACAGATGAAACAGGCAGTTCAGTTAAAATTCAGAAAATTTTCTATTCTGTGCTCCTTAAATTTATTTTTGATTTATCGTCGCAATTTTTGAGTTTGCCGCATCACTCATCGCGCTTTAAAAGCGACCATTTAAGACCCCAGTATTGGTGAATTTACTAAAAATCAGCGAAAGAATTTTTAGAAATATCAAAACCTTGTGAGGAAATGCCACGACGTGTTGACCATTTCAGAAAGTCAAACCAAACGTACGGGAACAATAAATATTAATAATTAAATATTGCAATACAATAAATATTATAATTAATATCATAGAAAATGCCTGCATTTCAGTGAAAAAATGCTATCCGAAGTATCGTTTATATAGAGGAAAACGACGGTTTTCGATTTGGTACAGATTCGTCAAAGACGTTTCGGTTTAGGACAGTAGTCTTCAACCTTTTTCAGTCCAAGGGCCAATTTTGCTCATTCTTGTTGGCCCGCGTGCTGCACTACTATACCATCAATACAAAGGACTGAACAAAAGGGGGATCCAAGGGCACACCTGCGCCCCAACGGATCGGTCTTTATTGCCGTTTTCTTCCTAGGTCTCTAAATTAGTTCTGTACGCCTACACGAAAATATTTTCAAGATTCGCCTCTGAGACAGTATATATATATTACAATGTAAAATTACTCATGGAAGCAAAAAACATTTACAATACTTTTAGTTGTTAATATGTAAAGCGAAATCAAACCTTTTAGTGAGATTTATAGCACTGTTTATTTTTAACAAGCCTGTCAGGTCTTATTTTTGATGTTACAACCCTAAGAGTGTTTTTAAGCTGGACGTCAGTTATCCTGGTCCTACCTTTTGATTTTACCAAAAAAAAAGTCTGCAAACTGTTTTTTTTTTCTTGAAGAAAAAAAAACAATTTTTATTTATTTACTGTCTGAGGCAATCTGTATTTTTGCATGAGCCGGCAGGTCGCAAGTAGCCTCCCTGGCTGAAGACCCCTGGTTTAGGAGGTATTCTCGATTTCTTTTAAATTACTAACTAATTCGTGATGTCTATTATCACAAGACGAGATAAGAGAATTTAAGTTCTACATCGTAATATATTAGTTCAAGTTGAAAGTGATGAGAGAGATTTTGTAAATAGATCTAAACACCTGGCGTTACGTCCGGGAATATGTGTATTCTGACCTTTGAAAAAGACGAGAAAACGGAACTCATTGGTCCCATGGAGTGAAATATTTTGATTTACCCGCTCTTATTTTAATAAGCATAGATAAATGAGCAAAATCACGGTGGGTGGCTCAAAAATTGGCGAGCAAGACCAAGCCTGATAACTTCGCACCACCTGATAGGAAAAGGAAAATAATATGTGCAAATGAGTGTTACATACAGATATACACGACAAGCACACCTGGTCATAACTACTAATAATAAAGATGAAAATGGAGATGATGGAGTCAATGAAACTAGAGAAGTCGGGTTAAAAAGGAAAAAAGAAAGATAATACGAGCAAAAACCGGAACAAACTGTCGAAAAAAAGATTGAAAATAGAGCTTTTATGAGTTGTTAGAAAATAAACAAGCTTATAAATAACACAGCGTTACCAATGAAAAGTCTAGGGGGGGTTCTTACATTGGAAAGTTTAATATAAATTGATATTACCGATCGCATAAAACCGCAACGCACATGACTAGAAATAGTAACACCTTTTTATGGAATTAGAAAAGAAAAGAAAAAGGCTAAAACTGAAATCGATTAAATTGAAATCATTTTCCTTGAGAAAAAGATCATAGTGACCACCTGACTCAACTGTTTGAAACAATAAAAGGAGTTTATCGCAATCTTTCAACGAAAGTGATATAACCTGAAAGCTTTCAATTTTTTGGCTTATGCATCTATTTTGTAGGAAATATATTTTCATGACCAAACGTTTTATAAAAGTAAACAAAAAATTAGTCAGTAGATGATGTAAGATGCATTGGCGTACGCAGGGGATGTTGATGGGGATTGTAACCCCACATTGCAATGAAATTTTGTATATTTAACATAGGAATATGAGAGTTGTAGCTCCGTAACCCACCCCTTACGAACTTTCTGCGTACGCCTATGGTAATATGCAACTATGTTTACAATAAGTCATTAACGTAGGACAAAACCTTTATATCCCCTGTAAAATTAACATTTTTTGAGATAAGCCACTTTAGCCGCTGGTACACCATACACTGAATATACGGCTAGGGTATTTTTGGCACACAACGAATATTTCTTCAAAAAAAAATTGCTCTATTCAATATCTGGTAATATCATCTCACTTTCATTGGTTAATTAAATACATTGTGTCCAATACTGCATACTAGATCATTTGAGAGTACGAACACACACTACAGAGCTTAATATTGCCAAAGACCTAACTGGCATTCATGGCAGAAAAAACATCTCAGAAACAGATTTAAATTATCAGAAAGCAATTAGAGAGAGAGAAAGAGTTGGAAAAAGATTAAAAGAGAGAGATTTGTCGATTCCTTCCGTTACATAATAATTGAAATATACAGATTTTTTTGCTTCACCATTTTTTCTTTTTTTTAAATTTCCATTTGATAAGCAAATTGACGGGTGCTTAGAATTTTTTTTTATTGGAAGGAAACTTGTGGTGACGTGTCAAGAGCGTTATAAGGAGACGTGGGTCCCTTGCTCGCAGAAATTCGGTCATCATGGCGTTATCAAGAACAGTAGATGGTTGGTTGGCTGTACTATTAATTATGTCACAAAGAAAGCAAAGGTCATTCTGCGCCAGACAAGGCGAGGCCGTACACACGGTGGTAATAGTGGAACCGAATGTTATAGGATTATTCATTCACATCTTGGAGTAGAGCACAAGGAGCTAAAAGTACATACAGGGTTAGTGAGAAATAAGTTTTCCATTTTAGAGAGCTCTGGAGTGTGTTCTACTTCTCCAAATGAGACAAAATTTGTACTACAGATAATTCAAATAATGCGCTGGACATTTATTAAATAAAAACATTTAGTACAAAATCCATCGATAGGTGGCGCTGGATCACAAATGATAGGCTATTTATTTGCATAAATTGAACAAGTGAAACACCATTCGCGTTACAGCGCTTGCCTATTGGCATTATACGTTGGATAAGAAGAAGGTGGATTGTGCACTAGCATTAATTACCTATCTGCACATTATGTCTACGTTGCAAGAAAAAGTTCTACTGGTAAAGTTGTTCTACCAGAACCAACAAAACTTTGTTGAAGCTGTTAAAGACATCCACCATATGAAGCAGATACGAAGAGGTCTAATGTCTCTATGTGCCTCACGCAAAATGATACAGAAATCTGAAAGAATTGGGCAACTTGGCATTCTTCAGGGTAGAAAATGGCAGCGAGGCCAGTGTGCTTGCGTGGAAGCCAGAGTTCAATCGCCACATAGTAGTGTGAGTGTGACAGTTATTTCCCGTGCTGTGGATATGCCATATTCCACTGTACGAACCATCATGCGGCGGATTTTGCATTCCCCCCCCCCCTACAAAATCAGGCATATGCACCAATTGCATGAAGGGAACTCAAGAGTTCATAAAACCTTTACACTTCAGGTCCTTGCTCACATGGTAGTTGGCGTCACTTGCCTATGGAAGATTCTGTGGACTGGCGAAACCTACTTTTACCTCAATGGCCAAGTTAACACCCAAAATTGTCGTGTTTGGGCAACGGAAAACCCCTTGCGCTTGCTCTCTAGGAACCAGGGTTTAAGCTGTAGTCTCGTTTTTCGCAAAATGCGATGAGTTGCACGAAATTGCGAAGAAAAAATTTTTGCCCATCGCGAAAATGCAACAGGCATTTTTAACCACAGTTCATTCTCTGAAAACAGAATTCAGGGATTCCAGAATATCCCACTTCAGCAATCTTTTCTTGTTCCTTTTCGTTTCCTCTTCAAAGTTCTTAACAGTACCTATTAAGCATTGTTGATATAAATAATTTCATTGATACGATTTTTCGAGCAATGAAAGCTACTAATATTTTTTAGCATTTTTGCGACAGCATGTTTTGAGCCAGCTTAAACCCTGCCAGGAAAAACCTTTGCACCCTGAAAAAGTAATAGTATGGTGTGGTTTTACGGTCATTTTTATCATTGCCCCCTATTTCTTTTTTTTGAAGAGATAACAGCAAATGGCATCCTAACCTGTTCTGTCAATGGAAAACGGTACCATGATATGTTGAGGAATTTTGTAATCCCACAACTTCAACAGCGTGAATGACTTCAGGATATCATTGTCATGCAGGATGGCGCACCTTCTCATATTGCTCATCCTATATAGCAATTGCTGAGGCATTTCAGATGCACGGGAGATCAGCCGTAATTTTCTTACAACATGGCCTTCTCGATCGCCGGATATCACCCCGCGAGATTTTTGGTTATGGGGTTTGCTGAAAAACACCGTCTACAGTAGAAGACCTGCATCAGTGCCGCGTTTTAGATATTACGGCAGACTCATTATGTTCAGCTGTGGAAAACACGATTTTGCGATTAGAGCATATTGTTCAAAATGAAGGGGGACATACCGAGCAGATTCAGTGCTACATATTGAATATTTATATGCGTAAGCATATTCAATATTTATATATGTTCTCCAGCGACACCTATCGAGGGATTTTTGTACTAAAATTTTTTATTTAATAAATGTCAAGTGCATCATTTGAATTGTTTGTAGTACGAATTTTGTCTCCTTTGGAGCAGTAGAACGCACTCCAGAGCGCTCTCGCGCTCTCTGCAGTGGGAAACTTATTTCTCGCTAACCCTGTACTTTACAATCGTGTGCCGTGATCATTTGTACTTTTACAAGTAAAATAAGGAATAAAGGTGAAAGAAAATAAAAAAAGTGTACGTTTTTACTAATATTCTTATAATACATTTGTGGGTGTTTAAATAACATCCTGTTTACTTTCACAAATACGAAGAAAGGAATATTTTTTTTATTGATCCCATTACTCATATGTCCTATAAAAATAAAAGGCATAATAGGATTCGGTAATCGATAATACACATAGGACATTAAGGGGAAAATAGTTCCCAATTTCGATCTCTTTTAATAGTAAGTTTATATAAATGAAATATGGTAATGAAACACTAACAACAAGCAATCATGCATCGTTTTCTAATAGTTAAGTCGAAAAAATTAAGGGGAAAAAAAACTAATTTGAACAGCAATAATTCAGCAAAACCTTTTCCCAATTGATTTGCGTAATGGGTTGCAGGTGAAGAAACAGGATCAAGTTGTTGAGTTGGCTTTGAAAGCAGCATCAGAATCTTAATTATGTATTCCAGTTACCCTGCAAATAACTTGTTTGCCATTTCGCTCAGTTATGAAGGCGTATGTTATGACAGCAAAAAATAAATTACCCTCTTTTGAGCATAAAAGTGGCATAAGTGCATTAATACATACCTAAAAAAGATTAATGTAAATAAGAAACAGCAGGAGGCCGAAAGATGATCCTTGGGGAACACTGCTGGTAGCATTTCAAGTTACAGAATAATTCGTTTCAATTTACGTATGTTAACGCTATTTGAAAATTAGTTTCGAAAGAGGATTTGGTAAACTTCCGTCGATTGATCCATATTGTGCAGCAATTATAAGAGATATTATTATCCTTCTCACGGTTAACACGATTGCCAAATGGTCAACACACAAAGCCATCGGGACATGGTGTTGTTTTAAAAATTTTAGAGCCAGGCGTAATTACAATGAATGTTTCCTCCACATCCTCCTTTAATTGCTTAAGAAAATCCCTGTGCAACTAATATACATTATATATACTATATACACGAGAACAGATTTGTGAGAGTTCAAGTATTACGTAAGCACCTTTGGGGAGGGGTTGCCGTTGGTCTTATTTTCCTATGTTAGCCAATGTTAATTTTTGCTTTCTGAGGTGGGGGTGAAATGGCCAAAATATTGCTTACGTAATACTTGAACACTTCCAAATACACTTGGTGCCATCTTCACTGGAATTATTCTTTTCAATGGCTGCTCTCCCCGTTGCCAGTATGCCCTAGTCTGGATTAGTACAGCGGTCGCATTAGCCTTTTATTTACTGGGGTGACTATGAAGTGACAACAGATTTACCACTGGCCTACGAAAGGGGATATTGTGGGGGTTCTAACCCCCATTGGAAAATGAAAATTTTGTATATATACATGTGAAGATGTGGATTTGTTGCTCTATAAACCTCCCCTCGCATTGAACCCGTAGCCCACTTGAACTTTCTGCATACGACCATGGACTTGGTAAATTTAATGACGATTACTTATTTTAAGTTTAATGAAAAGCTCTTGAAAACATCTTTACTGATAATATTTGTATAAAGTAATATAATTGTTACCTATTTGTATGGAATTTAAAAATTCATAAAACGTTTAAAAACTTTTAAAAATTCAATCCAATAAAGACTTAAATTGAATGAAATCGATGTTTTGCAGAGAATGTTCAGTAACCATTTAACCCATAGAGCGTACACCCAAGTTCGTAAGGGGGTTATGGAGCACGCAATGGGGGGGTTTACAAAACTGCAACTCGTATATTCCTACGTTAAATATATACAAAATTTCATCACAATCGAATAGAAGACACTCATCAGCACCTCCCCCACCGTACATAATGACTTAACCCCCCAAAGCAGTATACATATATACGTTTTGCTACTATCATTTTCTTACACTTCGAATTCAGCCAATTGTTATGCAGTTTCTATTCGTCAACGCCTTTCCTGGTCAGCTTAAAATCAATTGGTAAACAGTTAAACATGAAAAGACGTGTAATAATAATTTTTGGTAATTTATTGGATAATTTCACTTTGAAAGCAAAAACATATACTCGGATATTTCTCTCAGATAATCTAAGTATTTATTGCATAATTTTTCATCGTATATAACCCAAAGTAGCCTGAATTCTCGCCAAAGGCCAATAATTCATGCCAAAAGATGAATATACAAAATAACTAACAATATATTGTTTTATTTTCTTATAGCATTTACGCAAAATTTCGTATAGGTTTTAAAGTGCTAATATCTGTAAAAATTATTAAAATATAGAGGGTGTATATATAACGTTCTGTTTAAGAGATATGTTTGAACAAAAAATATAAAAAAAAGCATCTCACAAGCCCAAAGTTATTGCACATTTTAGTATAAAAGTATTTCAGCCAGCAATCTGCAACTTGGACAGATCAAATCGAACTATTGTATTGAGAGTTGGGTTTCCTCTCAGAAGAGAAATGTGAAAAAATTTAGTTTTGAAGTTCGTCTTCTGTAAAATTTTTTGAGGTGTCCATCACTATTTCCTTTCACGTTTACAAACTTTTAGCGAAGAAATTTGGAAAAATCTGACCCTTTCAACAAAGGGTAAGGTCAGACGCTTTCTCTCTATCTCTCTGTTCGTGAATGCGTATTCAAAATTCTAGCAACTTTACAACGAAACTTCGAAAAAGTTTATTCTCTCAAATTGCCACCTCCAGAAATGTGTATGATAATCTTAGCACTCATGGACAGTGTTTGCCATCTGCGTTGGTAAATCAATCGGTAAGTGTAATTGGTCGACGTGCAGGGGCGCCAGCTCGAAGAAAATATTGGGGGCCCCAAAATGGAAGAACCTGCATATGCAGTCAAATGGATCAACCAGAGATAGGAAAAACAAACAATAACAATTAGTATGTTTTATACATCATGTCGTCAGGTCGCTCTCTCAACCATATCTTACGCTTATTTATTACACACTTGGGAGGACCCGGCCCTCCCAGTAAATTCGGGGCCCGAAATTATCTGAGCCACTTAGAATTGGCGCCTCTGTCGACTTAGTACTACGTAGAATAGAGTAAAAGTTAGTAACGACATTGTGAAGCGTAATTTTTGATGTTGGTAGAGCGTAACGGAAACGCTTTGTCCAACACCAAACACTACACTCCGCAACGCTGTTGCGAACCTTTAAACTGTTTTGGCAATGTCTTTTTCTTAAACATTGAACGCGAACAAATCATTTGTTTGCAAAAACTCTTAGTTTCGTTGCTTCAACCGGTGTTTAAATTTGTCTCTCTCTTATAAACTCTTCCGAAGAGCTGCTCATTGACAACTCTAAAGGTTAAGAGAAATAAAAACCTTAACACGCCGGAAAACGTCCGATTGTATGAACATAGCGTATTGATTAAACTTCACAGTTAATCGCAGTTGAAAACGGTCAGCCATAACGTGTTGTTTTAGCCCTAAAAATTTTAATACAAACTTCTTTTTTTTTTTTTATAATACAGTAATTAATTTTGAAGCATTTCCAAAATCCATTTATTTTCATCGGATAAAAATCTCCTAAATCTTCAGCTGCAATCATTTTCATTCAACTCCCATTTTAAAAATTATCAAAAACCCCGCGTTAATTCATTAAAATTCAGGGAGAAACTCGTGTTTCTGATTCACCGTGGTAGGATTAAATGTAAGTTATCTTTTAATAGCTTTTCATCCTTGCCATCACTTTGGCACGTTTCTGTTCAACTAGATTTATCTTTTCTACTTTCAGTTACTGCTGTGGAGGAGCCTTGTTCATGTGAGGCAGCTTTATTAAGATTGCGGCCTGATATCAGCACTGATGACAACAAAGACTGTCCAAGGAAAAGAAAAACAACCATCAACGAACTGTATCCGTCAGTGAAAAGAAATCTGGCCAGTTACACCTACTGGTATCTCTGATCGCTATCTCAGCCAGCCAAGAATTTCGGTCGGCCGATATACTAGGATGTCATTACTAAGGTACGAGTAAATACGCCGAACGAGTCGAAAGTATTGAGAAAGAAAACTTCTTTCTACCGGATATAAAAATGAAAATCGTTTAACTTCCTCGTAGTCAACGAGATGTTTTATCTCAATTAAAGACACAAAGAACTACTTCCATTTGATAATCTTCGGAAATCAAAAGCCATTACATTTGAGGTAATCAACAAAGAAACAAAATGAATAAAACTCTATTGTTCATCGGGATTGGCTTCGCCATCTTTGGTAAATATATATAATGCCGTGAAGCGAGATCGAATGGCGATCGTAGGTGGTTCGGGAGTAGCTTTTCACGACATAATGCAGACATGTCTTTAAACACGTCGAGCATGGTCTGTATACACAGATGAGAAAAGCTCTGGAGAAACGCGTAATAAAGAACAACCATTGCGTTGAACACAGTTCTTCCGCTGCCTTTCAACATCTACCATCAACTGTAAAGGAAAGAACCATAGTTACGGTGGTAGTAGATTGCCAACTATTCATAGCGGACACTACGTCCACCCTTCGCAAAGGATTATCTGCAGCCGTCCGTCCTCAAATGGCTTCTATCTCGTGTTATGACGAAGAGGGTCCTCAGAAACTCCCACAAGACTATGATGGCAGATGTTGTTCTTCTTCTAGCGAGGTACGGTATCGAGCCTTCTGTTGTCGAGGCTCTTTACGACGTTTCCTGATAATAGGGTATGTGATAATATGTTCTGCGTTGGGTTATGGACGGTTGAGAAGAGTTAAGTGCTTTTTAAAAATATGATGACGAATGATTAAGGCTGGGGAGATGGAGCTTTACAGTAGTACGAATTCGATCTTTTTTGCCTCCACGCGGTGGATAGGCGTGTGTTTCTATATGGGAATGGGAATGCGAGGTTGCAAAGGTCATAATATAGCTTTTGCGTAAGAATATGTTTCGAAGGTATCCCGAAATGGCAGTGTGCGTCCTAAGAAATGTTTTAAACTACGGAGAATTTGAAAGTACACCATTGGCATATCTCCGCTATAGCAAAGGGAAGTACAGACTTGAAACGCACGTTCTGCTAGAAATGGGTGTGGAGAATATGAAGAGAGTTAAGACTATTTCTTTGATTTCCCGGAGCTTCAAAATGTTCAAAAATTGCAATAAGTGTTTTGACAATACGTTTTAGCGAAACGTGAACATACTGATATAAAAGCAAGGAATTATAGTAACATGCAATTGCACGAATCACAGCAAAGAGATCATTACATATTTGTATCAAACATTTATTTCTATGCCTATATGTTTAGAAGAACGAAGAAAAATTACTTTAGAATGGGAATGGTAAACTTTTGCTTAAATCCAAATTTACAAAAAGGCTATTTAAACAAAATTAATAAGAATTATAATGCAAGAAAATTATTGCAATAAATAAAGTTTATCCTCGTTAAAGTGTGACATAAATATGGTAAAACCTGTATATGGGGAAGGAGGCATAGGGGCTCACTCAATAACGACTGATCTACTATCGCGTTTTTCAATTATATTATAATTATTACTTATATCGCATTTAATAGTCCTTTTCTCACACCCCCTTTTCTTTCACAATGCTGTCGATTTCCTGACCTTACATGTTCGATTCTTTTAAACCCTTTGCATACTATTGTAAGGACGAGTTCTTGAGGTAACATTAATTCAATATTTGTCGATCTAGACATCGCCATAGTTAACAGCTCGTTAAAACAAATCACTTTAGCTCTGGGAATGAGGAAGGGGGGCCCTACTAAAGCTTCTTATAACAAATTTAGCTGTGCACGATTTCTTTTAACACTCTGATGGCGGATTGGATATGTCCATGTCACTAATTGCCTTTTTACACGAAAAACGCACTTTTTAACAAATCTAATTAGTAGCTTACAAGGGTTGGATCCAGAAATCTTTCATGGGGGGGGGGGATTGGGGGCGCTTTGTCTTCGATTCTATTCTTATCCAAGTATCCGGTACTTCTAACTTCATTTTCCATGATATAATCGCGGCTTAAATGTGGGGGTGATTGCCCTCTAGAATCCGTCCTCGGTAGTCTCATCAATTTACTCTATAGACTCTTAGATATTAACAAGATTGTATCCAAATAATTCGACTTCTAAACAGTTTCATTAATTAGATTTAATTTTCTTTAATACAAGATAATATATTTTATGCAACGAAAGTTTCCTCCAAGTATATATTTTTTTTATATTTGGCTTAATATCTAGAATATAATGTCGCGAACATATTTAAGTATTTTAAAAATATTCGGTGAAGGGAGTGTCGTAAAATGCGCGCGAAATTCATGATATTTAAATGACACGGAAAGTCATAAAAGAATCCGTATATAGTACTAGGGCCCTGCGGTGGCGCAGTGTGGTAACGCGTTCTCCTAGTGCGCCGCTAATCCGGGTTCGACTCCCAGCAGTGCAAAGAACGCTTACTCAGAGATCTCATAAAGATCGCACTGCTCACTGTAGTCCGGGGTTTGGTTCCCTAGGCCTTAAGAGGTTCGGATTCCTCGGAAAACAGTAGGTCCCGGCGCAGCATGACCATTGTAGTCTTTGAGCCGTAAAACCACAAACAATCAATCAACCGCACACACTATAGCAATATCTAAATCTAGTCATCGAATAGAATTTCCTGAAAACCTGGATACAATTGTAAATAAATAGAAAAAAATTAAGATTATATTCAATAAGGAATTGGCAAATCAGATTGATAGAAGGGTCCACGACCCTTTTTTTTTTTATGCTAACCGTTGTTTCTAATACTCACTCCCAGTTTTCCGTGATCGTGCAAATTTTACAGGCTAACGAGACATTGTACATGCATATGATCACTATTTCTGACAAAATAAAAACAATTACTAAACTTTAAAAACTCTCAATACTAACGAGGGAACCCCACAACGTGCCTAAAGGGGATTGGAACCACAGTAGGCGCGTTCGAAAGGTCCCAAAAAGTCCCATGTCCAAGTTTGTTTTTTTTCAGAACGGCCCTATATTTCGGAGATATGTGCCCCACCCCCCCCCAAAAAAAGTCCGAAAACAGCCCTAGATATCTCAAGATTCCGTGGATGGAATTTAATGATCGGCGACTGTTAAGGCAGGGTATCGAAAATTAATTGATACGTGTTTCAGAAATATTCCAGTAAACCTCAAAATTTTGAAATATTAACCTTCAAATCTTTCGGCAAAACAAAAAATAATCAACTCCTGTTTGGTGGTGTTTCAACAAAACCCCACATTGAAAATATTAAGCTTTAATAGTTCGAAAATGGGATATTTTACTTATTGTTTATTTATTATTAATTATCTACCCATTCAATAACTGAGGGCTCGATTATTTGAACCAATATACGCCGCATGAAGGAGAGGTTGGTTTTCGTACGTCTTGTAAAGTTTTATTATTATTATTATTCAGAGATACACTCGCCCATTGCGATCGATAATTGAAGCGAGTGTTCGTACTAAACATTATTCTGACTTGCAATCCAAGTCTTTGGTTTTCACTTACATTAATCACCGAACATGCGTAGGGTCCTCAATACCACATTTTGCTTAAACTATTTCCTCATCCTCAATAAAATTGAGAGAGGAAATTAAAATTGCAAGTTTTTTAAAAAGCACGAAAGCTAAACATTTTTCTTCTGGAATAATTTCATTTGCATCATTTTCAAAAATTGAATACGCGTAGTTTACAATGTGTTCAAAATAGTGATGAACATTGAAGGGATTAATAGTGCTATTCATAATTTCAAATTACTGAAAATGACAAAAATTTTAAATGCATGTCCTTTCAAAGCCCTATTAACTATCAAATAATAAAATCATCAAATCAATAAAAAATCATAATTGGTTTAAATTTAATTTTATTTTTGAAATTGATGAACGCATGATTAATTTCTTTCATATCTTAAAATTAATATTATGGGAGAGTGGGGCACATTGAGACGGGGGGCACAGTGAGATAAAGCTTTGGGGGGATTTTTTATAAGTATTGATAGATGGCAATAGGCACCCATGGATCAGCAGCAATTTATCAGATAGGTTCCGGGATGAGAAGACGCTGCCTCTGTTTTTAATTAAATGATCGTTATTTTTCTGCTTTTAGGTAAGTAATGTTTATTCTTTGACTCTTGCATGCACATCGATTTATAACGCTTTATTTTATGAGTAAAAACTAACTATTTGGTCAAGATAATTGTTCCACCCATATGGCTAATTACCATCTGGAACATTTAAGATAGGCTTGAACGAAGTGATTAAAATTTTGATTTGGAAGAAAATGGCGGAGTGGGGTACAGTGAGATACTCACAGGCGGGGCAGGATGAGACTGTCTCACTGTGCCCCACCCAAATTTCTGATTTGGAAGAAATATTTTTGATTTTATTTTACGATCATTTCAGAATTTAAATTAATGTTTATTTGCTTTACAGGTATTTCACCTTATCAAAAATGAGAAAAAGGCCGCGTATGACGGAAATTTGTACATTTTCTGCCGATTTTATGAGAAATGCTGTAAAAATGGTAATCGAAGATGGTGTCTCAATTAGAGAAGCTGCAGCACGAAATGACCTGTAGTTTCAAAGGCTATTCCGCTAATTTTCGAAATAAATAGTTCTGTTTAGTTAAAATTCCCTCTAGTTAAATGTTTAATTTTCCAAAATTTCAACTATAAAAATACCAACTAACTCGAAAAGCATTCGACTATATTTTAAATTGCAGATGCAATTTTGTTTTAGAAATAATTATAAGTAAATTTTGGTAAGTCCATGGATGAAACACAAATGTTTTAGAATGTCATCCTCTTAGCTACGTCTATAAGTTGGTATAAAATTGAAATTAATAAAATTTACCGTTGCCTGTTGCAGGAAAAAACTCATTCAGAATATTTTATATTTTCAAGATTTTTCTCACAATATAAATTATTTTAAATAACACACATGTATTATGTGTGACATGTGTGAGAATCTACCTTCTGGGTTTGCAGAGTTGGATCGTGAGCCAGTTGCAGAAGACTCCGTTCTCGTAGACTTTTGCAACAAACAGAAATATTTTTTTTGTTGGGAAAGTTATAAAGGCAGTTGATAACGAAAGAAACTTGGAAATAAGTTTCTTGCGAAAGAGTAAAAACTTTTGAACGTTTTTATTTGGCCATCTGTACCAGATGTTGCATCTATTCCGAAGAAAGATGTTAAATTGTTGTTACCAGCTCCTCTGAAAAGAAATGGTACAAAGCGAACACAATCTTTTTTGCAATTTGAATTGAATTTTTTTTTTTAAATTTAAATGTGCGATGAAACTTTAATTTTTTGCTCAATATGATACAATTTTGATTTTAAACGTTGAATATATTATATTTCACTGCACGCCACGTATGGGGTGCAGTGAGACATAATTTTGTGTTTCCTGTTTTCATTTTATTTTAAAAACTTGCAATGATAATTACAAATTTTGTATCTCAGATGATGTTAGACATATGTCGCATTGCAAATACACATTAAATTTTTTTTTACAGTAACAAGGTTACTGAACTTATTAAATTTTATATTTTTCGTCTCACTGTGCCCAGCCCTCCCTTAATAATATTTAGGAAGGTGACCCGGTATAATACTCGCAATACGATTGACGAAACGAAATCTAACAAATAAAATCAGTTTTATTTCTATACTTAATATAATTATTACAAATAGATTTATTGCTCAAATACGTCTCAACTCGTTTTGCTATATTTTCAAACAATTTTTCTCTTTAAACTTGTTTTGAATTCATTTATCGGAGGGGAAAATAACAATTATTATGCTCGCTTAAACGGCCAGAAAAGCCTACGTGATTTGTTTTAAATGTATTAGTAAAAAATATTATAACATGCTTTATAACTATTTTAAACTTTTAAATTCATTTCTTATTTACAGGCAGCAAAACTGCTCTGTACGTTAATACATATCTAGCAAGCGAACCTATCTGGATTTCGAACTAACTGCGTTGAAGCTTATATTTTCAATGCGGAGTTTTGTTGAAAAACCACCAAACAGGGGTTGATTATTTTTCCGTTTTGTCGAAAGATTTGAAGGTTAATATTTCAAAATTTTTAGTTTTACTGGAAAATTGCTGAAACACATATCAAGTAATTTTCGATAACCTGTTTTAAAATCCGCAGATCATTAAAATCCATCCATGGAATCATGAGATATCAAGGTCTGTAATAGGGCTGTTTTCAGACTTTGTGGGGGGGGGAATATCTCCGAAATATAGGGCCATTCTGAAAAAAAACTCGGACATTGGTCTAATAACTTTTTGAGACCTTTCGAACGCGCCCTATTTTGGTTCTAATCCCCGTCGGACCCGTTGGGGGTTTCTCTCGTAAGGTATTGTAATACTTAGAGTTGTTTTAAAATTTCAAAGTCTTACTATACTTTAAAGTTTATGACGTTTTAAAAACTATCAAATGCGCAATATTGAAAAAATAACAAAGCATTAATTAATGGCATCGATTTAGTTATTTAAAATTAAATTTGTTAGTGCATAAGTGTTAAAACATTTACTATTAATGAACAAAAATATAATTTAGCATTAATTGTGCAGTAAAGCCCCGATTTGTGATGATTCATTAAACGACGGTCATTAAGGTGTAACAGGTTGTAAGTGCGGAAGCCTCCCGTACTCATCAAGGGAAGTTAGAATATTATTTGTTTAACTAACAATTCTTTACGTATTAACACAGAAATGTAAAGAGAATTTGGCACAGATTCATAGGAAAGCCACGAGGTTTGAAATTAAGTAATGTTAAAAACTTGTAAATTAACCTTCATAAGAAGCGGAAAATTACAGTCTAACCTCGATTTAACGATTTTTACGGAACTAGTGAACATACTTGTTAAAACGAGGGTTTCATTAAATCGGGAGTAACACATTTTCCCAACAATTCCACTTGCAGCTATACGCTAATGACGAAAACGTATCATTTTTAAATCGAGGAAAATATAATATTGGATTCAATGTAACTCAACCAGGAGCAATAAAAGCAATCGTTAAATCGGAGTCAGCTTGTACTTATCACTTTAGACTTTATGGCAGGGTGTGAATTTTATTTTGCCCCAGGTTTTGGTGCCCATACCTTCCCTAAATGCGATTTGACCGCTAACTTCTCAATCAGTAAAATGTTCATATCCCCCCACATCTAAGGCTAGAAGTACTGGCTAATGTGGATTATATGTATGTATTGCAGTGGCGTAGCTGAGATTTGCCGCCCATGGCGAGTGACTTTCATTGCCGCCCTCCCTTCTTAGTTGATTTATTCAAAATTTTAGGGTCATTGCTCCAAGTTTTTTTGTTAAAGGTTAATTGCCGCTCCCCGCATTGTTACGCCCGGGGCGGCCGCCCCTTTTGCCCCCCCTTAACTACGCTACTGTGTAATTGAATTAACATGTGTCCTCTATTCCAAACTTGGAGCACAGCAAAACAGTGAAACAAACTGAGGATTGATAAATACATTCACGAAGACTTTCACGGCGTCTATTAATATACATTATAGATAGAGCTTTGCGGGATATTCTGCCGCGTCTGTTTATTAAAACCACTCAACGTTTCCCTCCGTACTATGAGGAGCATCCTCAGAAGCAACAGTCGACCAAGTTTCGCTCTGCAGAAATTCAAGACTTCCGCTTGACTGCTCGGCAGAAAATGAGTTGCATTTTTGCAGAGGGAAACTTGGTCGGCTGTTGCTTCTGAGGATGCTCCGCATAACACGGAGTGAAACGTTAAGTGTTTTTAATAAACAGAAGCAGCGGAATATTCCGTAAATCTCTATAATGAGGACAGGGCCGTGCTTAGGGGGGTGCGAGCTGAGCGACCTCCCAGGGCCGCTAAAATTTAGGGCAGCCAAAATGTGTAGTGCAAATACCAAGAAATCAGTTTTTAGCGGCCCCATATACTTTCGACAGAGTATTTGGTCAACTCACCTTTTGTGTGTGTGACGTCATACTTCCCATAATGCTCAACTTTTAAATGGTGGTCAAAATCAATACATGTACTATTAGTCGAATGCATTAGTATCAGTAACCTATGTACGTTATCACGTTTATTGTGGTGGCCATCATTGGCGTAACTAGGTTGGGGCCGGGTAGGGGGGTCCCCCCCCCAGAAAATTTCCCGCATTTCATTTTTTTTATTGTGGATAAATGTAAGGAGAGTTAGTGCTAAAGCTCCAGCTTTCCCGCCAAAATTTCCTAAAAATACAAGTGTCTGTCATGTATGCGTAAACACGTGGGGAAAGAAATCTTCCCAGTGACTACTTCCTATTACTGGATGGGAAGATAGCCATGTGTGCAACGTTCTAAGTTAGAAACTTGACATCTTTACGTGACACTTGCGGGGTACGTGAATGATGACCAGGAGCGAGAAATCGATCAGTAGGTATCAGATGCTGTCTGTGTGATGAACATTCTATCCAATCACATCACGTGGGCGGAAACAAATATCATTCGAATTAAAAACTTTCCACCTCAAGTCACATATACTGAGCTGTGCTTCTAATTTGATAAAACGCATCTTCTCATCCTCCGCAATTTTTTTCTTGTGTGATATTTCAACTCGCAACCCATCATTCGGACATAGTCCCCACTACAACGTCCTGAATTTGGTAATCTATGGAGTGAAAAGCAAACTCCGTTTTCTTGTCGGACCCTTCTCACTTCATGAACACGAGTGCAAAGCATGTGTGCTCCACTAGTTGACTACAACGGATGCACTATAAACATAGGACCAGAGTTTGGAGAAGGCCCGCCCACTGGTACGCGAGAAGTGACCTCAACCAAATTAACTGCCGCTAGCGTAATTTGGAGATAGCCACCACAATAAATTCTGGACAGCCATCGGTTTCCCCTTTCTTAAGAAATTGTTTTTACACTGAAGGGGAAATACGCGCCCATGACTTTGAATCATCAAGCAAGCACAAAAAGGGTGAGTCTATATTCTACGGTGAGTTTCGTTTTCGCTAACTGCCTTGCGAATACTGCTTGGTTTTATGTTGCTGATTGCGCATTTTTGTATTTCAAAACCGCATGCTCGTTAATATAACTGAATTTAGGGCTAAATTGAATTTTTGTTATTTCTTTATTTACTACAGTCGAACCTCGTTAAGATGAACACACTTAAAGCGAATTACTTTTAATAGGAACCGGTTTTTGAAGTTTTGTCAGAGTGTATAACATACTACCCTTTCCGGATAAGACGAATTACTGTTAATACGAACGGATTTTTTGTTCCCTTTGGTGTTCATCTTAACGAGGTTCGACTGTATTTGATAATTGTGTGTTAAATTGATAATATACCTGATCTAATCGAAGCAGTTGACGTATCGCAAATAGTGCCCGTTGGTACACCGCAAGTTGCGCCCGTAGGTTTACGAATT
>QLNU02015360.1:110212746-110244441 GCA_006491805.2 Dysdera silvatica | reverse complement strand
AAAAAAATGCGCAGAATACAACCGCCTTACTAATTAATATGACAGTTGAAAAAATTTCTCAGCGTTAACCCCTCCCCCCACCATACACATACATACACCTTTGAAAAAATTCTGTGTGCCACTGCCCTCCTCCCTCCCTCCCTCTTCGGAGAATTCTGAGTGGTCCGCTGTTCTGATGCAAGGTAGTTTTTGGGGTATTACGAATGCAAGTTATTGAACGAAGATTTTACTCTTCGTATGAAAAGATATTAAATGATTATAAACAATAAATGCACGATATTTCCCACGAAGAGTAAGATCTTCGATCATTAATTTGTATCCTTAATGTCTGAATTTATATTTCAACCTCCTTTTATATGTTTCATGCATATTCAATAATACAAACGCAAACAACCAGCTTTCTAGAAAGATCGCCAATGATTTCGCCAAATTGCCAAGAAGTCTTTCGATAGATAGCAGTAATAGAGGTGATGTTCAGAGTTGCAAAATCACATTTAATAATGTTTTTTTCCGAAAAATCCTGAAACAAGTATTCTATATATTTGAAATACACCTGGCATCTATATTAAGGCCCACGCTGAAAAACGCTCGAATACGTGTCCAACAATTTTTTGAGAGATTTCAAATGAGACCACTCTCATTAAAATCAGCGTCGTCCAACTCGGATCCCTTCCGTTATAAGTTTTTGAATAACGTGCACTTGCTTATTTTGAGTTCTGACTGCACTCGCGTTTATTGCTGAGAATTTTACTTCAGACCTGTAATTTGTAAGGAGTAAAAAAATGAGTTCGAAGTGCTTAAGATACTCGACTTTTTAGTTTTAGATGTTGTACTTACCACCACTTATTTACTCCTGTATTCCAATATATTATATCTATTACATATATTTAATGAGTATCAGCTATACATGCCATATATTATCCTATATATATTTGATTCTTGGTATTGAACTCAATGATCAAAATACAGGAATTAGTATTTAGAAGGCGGTATGTTTTTGATTTGCGGACATGTTTCATATTTACAATATATATATATATATATATATATATTGTATATGTATACCATTTTATTATTTAACTCTTTATACGCACTCCTTCTTTGCTTTTTATACCATGAGCTGTTTAATTAACTATACTCATTAACAACTATTTTTTTTAATTATATTTCTGTTATTCTATTTCTAAAGTAGTTACTTATCTTAAAAGTCAGAGTGGTTAATCTCACTACTAATAAATAACCTGGAGTTTTGACGCGAGGGTTCTGTATCTCAATACTGCACACTTAAGTTCGAATATTTAGCATTTCTAATCTTAAGGAATGATAAGAGATAACCGCACCTCATTGTGTACATTTAACAAGGACTTATGCTTTAATGGCAGGTAACTTTAGGAAATATCGGCCAGCCTTCCAAACAATATGCTGCACAAAAGACAGACAGACGGTGGATAAATTTTAGCTAACGTAAGCTCCTTCAACGCGTTGGCCCCTCAGGCGATGAAACCTTTAAAAAAATTGGACTGCATTTCCACGGTAAAAGAAGAATAGGTGAAACGAAACACTAGTTCCGATGTTTGCCTTAAAGCTAAAGTGGTTCTGGAGATCAGTCTGGTATATAGTAGAAAAGAAGTGGAATCACGGATTCTGACCTATTCAGTTTAACTTCCATGAAGGAGCTGACAGTTAGGCCTAATGTGCGCCATTGAACGTGGGTGGCCACAAACAATATGAACTTCTCAACCTCCAGCATTACAGAAACAGGTGCTGGCCGATTTTTCGGCCCTTTCACCTACCTCAATGTACACAGAGCACACAAGGATCCTCGACGTTCGGTCCACTCCCGTCTCTCGTCCACTCTTCAGTTTTACTTTTAAGGCGACCCTACTCATTGCGGCTTTCCTTCTCTCGATTATCAAGTGCCTATTGTCCCATTGGAACGAGGCAAAGAAAATCGCATCTAATTGCACTTTTAATGCGTTTTTTGACATCGCTTCTGGGATGAAAACCACAAAAGATGTCAAAAGCCAGTTCGGCAAGAGTTTTCACTCTTTGTCGATTTTTCTCCTCTTCTTCTTCTTCTTCTTGCGCAGAGAGAGAAGACGTCTGCGATTTGGTGGCAGCTGCGAAACTTTTATATATTTACTGTTTTTTCACGCCACACCATATACTCGGAAATAGTTATTTCAAAACCTATAAATTTATTTCCAAGTAATTGAAAACAGCTTCTTATGTTTCTTGTTGACAATATTAAAATGAGGATTGTATATTTCCTTTTTTTCCCCCCATTTCCAGAACTTCTGAGGATGATTGTTGTCGTCAACTTTGGTTTACAGTCTGATCCGTGTCCCATCGGTTCTCAAGCACAAACCTTGGCCACAAACACCGTATTGTTTTGGCTATAACGTAAAGTATGTGGCGGGGAATTCCGGAAAAGTAGACGCAATTTAGTCTTTCAATACTTCATCGGATTCTCGGTATTCTTCGTCACTCAGGCATCAGTTGAAAATATTTTAAACGTTAACGGTTAATCGCTGATGGGACCGGGAACGAAACTCGACAAAAATGTTTTTTCCCCGACATCTTGGTGTCTTGCGCTCTCTTTGTAGTGTCAGGCAGATTTTAGTCTTTCTTTCTCTTTTTTGCGCGTGTGTGGTACCGGTCTCCCTATTTTTATCCAAAACGGCTCCTTTCCTTTCGCTACTTTCCTCGCGCTCGGCTGTGTTCTCATTGTAATCTAAGCCACTCGCTTTTGTTGGCACATCCCGCGGTCGCTTCTTTTTCATTTCTTATCCTATACCCAAGCATTTTTTTTTCCTTCATTTTTTTATTTGTTTTATTTGGGTTTTTTTCCATCTCTGCTTGTGGGAATACTTAATAATACTAAATATCATAAGGCCTTACACAAATATAGCTATTTCCATCGCGGAGGCCATGGTAGTAGTTGTCGGGAGCTAATCGAACCTTCATACATCTTGCCATGTCGTTATTGGGGTAATTACTTATTACATTTATCGAAACTTTTCCATTTTTTTTGTTTTTGGAATAATGTAAGCGGTTTATTGAGGCTGTTTCATGCCCACTTACCCCGTCCTTGGTTCAATTGTTTTGCAAATTAAACGAATTATGTATCATGTGTGCTCGCTTCAAGTTCTCTGTCAATGATCAAACGAATAACTATTATTTGTCGTTTGAGTTGACTCACTTAAGAAATGCTAAGCGAAATGTGAAACCCGTTTAAAAGTGATGGACAACATTTTCTAAATAACCACCGACCGTCCACTGAAATGTTTTTAAACCATCAGACATGCGCTCTTTCTACACATACATACGATGGCGCGTTTTCTACACTTTCGTTTTTTGTCTTTTGCTTGCAAACCAACTCCCATTTTTCCAAGCGTCACTTTGAAGATTTCTCAGTGTCGCAGAAAAGAAATATGCGTGAATTTGCTTCAAATGCATGGGTTTCTCTACTCGTCACTGCAGTTTTAGTTTCTGTAATGACAATAGCACCGCATTCCCTTACTTATATCTCCGACGTAGAGAAAGTGTGTGTGTGTGTGTGAAGGAGCGTTCTCCTCTTGAATGACACCATCACTGATTCGACTATGTTTTCAAGCTATCCGAAGATTATGACTACGATATATACATAGCTATTGTTTCAAAAGCGAACAAACAGACAAGATTGCAGCAACCTTCCTGTCGGTTCATGTACGTGTATGAGTTTTTGGATCTCTCATCCACATGACGAAGACGTATATAACGTCGCATTCCGCGAGACTCTCAAAATAACCTCCCAGGGACGGAGACAATGTTCTCTTCTATTCATATCTGTCCCGTTGTCTTCTTTTACTGGTCGCCTTTTGCCTCTGCTTCTGTCTTCCCTCCGCCTCTCTCCGCTTGCATCGGTTTTTGTTTCCATCAACTCACTCCTTTGTGCAAATTCTTTTTTTTTATTTCTTGACTACGCTACGGACGGCCATGACACCTCTGTCTTCAATGTTTTCGGGGAAGGCAAAATGTTTCTTTTTTACACATATTTCTTGGCTTCTTTATTGAAGTCCGCTTCTCTTTGTACGACTATGATCCAGTTTCTCACCTATATTCGCAATGGTGTGTGTGTTTGTGTATGTCCATGAAGTGCGTCTTTCAAGCATCGATTTTCCTTTGCTAGCTTCATTAACGACCAGCAAAAAAGCGTATTAAACTGTAAGCTGTATTAAATTACGCAACAGTTATCGTGTGTGGTTAGGGTTTAGCTGTTAATGGTTTGTGTACCAAGGCGAAGATAGACAAGGTGTTATCGTCTTCGGTCGGCTCGCATCTAAAAAATTTCGTTGCGCCAGTGCGGGCCCATTCGTTACTGGTGGGACCCTAATCACTTTTCCCCGCATGTATGACGAGTGATGGAGGCGGTATTCGTCCCTCTGTCCGACCCTGGGTGTTATTAAGTTACGGGAGCTTGTCCGGCCGTCCGACCGGCCGGCGCCTGGTTCAACGCTGACCGGGGACCCTTAATTCGAGCGTCGATGGCTTCCCCCACTGGAAATGACGTTGTCCAGAACCGGGTAGGGAGAAATCGGCGACACCCCGCTCTTAGTTTTTGCAATGCCACCTCTGAGTGCGGATAACACGAACTCTGCCGCAGAAGTGGGGTAGCCCATCCGTCGTTGACAGTGATGCAGAGTGATGACGTATCGAAAAAACAGTCACTAAGCTGTTGGTTTGTTTAACGGGGGAGAAAAAACAGAGTTCTAGATATGACTCGCCCCTGGTGTCTATCATCCGCAGACACAGTTCCTTCTAGAGTACTGATCCTTGTCTATAATAATAATAATAATAACAATAAAAAAAAAAACCATAGCCGTGAAATACGTTTTAGGAAGCAGAGACGTTAACTAGATAATAAACCAGGAGAAGAATTTTTTCTTTACACCAGGAGGACGGATGTTCCCTTACACGCGTTTTTTAGTAATTTTTACTTGGAAATTTAATGTGGCAAAAATAATAATCTATAAAACTGAATCTCTCTCGCTCACACGTACATGTGAATATTTCGTTTTCAACAGCGTAAATTCATCGTAAGTGGCAAAATTTATCTTGAAATATTAAATTTTACTTTTACTGTACAGTTGATGAAGTCCCAGTATACAATAATGTACCTATAAGTATATAATTTTATTTAGTATAATTCTCTCGTCCGGTATTTTTTGAGAAGAAATGATGGGAGTATTTTTTGTGATCTGCGCACTACCAGGAACGGTCTAACTTCAAGTGTATGAAAGCAAACTCTTTAATTAAATTAATTATAAAATTAAACAATGATCTCACCATCTCGCAACTATCAAAAGACAAGAATGATTATAGAACATGTGGAATTTTAAAAGGCATCTATTAGTTTTGTCAGGCATGTAATCTGCTGGGGATGTCTATATAGAATCTGGTTATTTTTTTAACATCGTTCCTTGAATTTCCTCATCAGCTGTAAATTAGGAAATCTTCTTAAATTTCACTTCCTTTCTTTCAATTAAAAATTGAAAACCTAAAGCGTTTGTTGCGTTTTGAATGACTCAAAAATGGCATATTTTTGCCAGCCGAACTCCGCAGCGCCGCCGTATATGAGGTATCGCAAATCATTTGGCAAGACAAATACATTTCAACATCATGTCTCCGCCATGAGCCAATTTCAGCCGAAGTAAATCTAGATTGCGCGGTTGCAGTTCACCACGCGTAAGTTTTTCTTCTGTTGTCTTACAAGTCATCTAAATTCAATAAAAGGACTCATCTTGAGCACACCGTTTTGTACGCACCGTAATCGAGCACGCGTAAGTGGTGAACGGCGCCGAAAGACGATGTTCCCCACACCATCGTTAAGCCTACAGATCTTTTTTACACGTCGAGCGAACTTTGTTAGGAAAAAAAATATTTCTTTGGTATCGAACTGTTGGTTAATGATGACTGTTACGCTTTACTTGATACCAACATTGCTTAACGATTTTTTCTGCCTTTTTTTTTGCCCTAAAGATGTCTTTTATTTTCATTTGAAAGCTGATGTTTCACTTTTTACCGCTAATGTTGCTAAAGCATAAGGAAATGGACAAATTCTGCTGGAAAGTGAACAATAGTCGTCAGAGTTTTGACGGACATTTTTTCGCTGAATTACCATTTCGGCGAAACTGGCTCCATTTAGTACGCATGACGGCCAACATTATTTGTTGTTACATTATTGTTTATAATGATGTTTTTGTTTGTCTGGTTGTTGTTGTTTTTTTAACAGGAAACGAAAGCTGCTTGCCTTTTATTAATGTCAATTACTCTTAAGCGTAAATAAACTAAACAAGACATTATGTATGTTCATTTTTCGGTGAGTCATCGCTATTCAATTTCGACAAATTGTGCAATGGCACTTTTTCATAAATGCGATTTGATAGAATAGATCTTGGCAGCGACCGATCAAAATGGTAGGCTATAATATCGGAAACAGACATGTTTTCAAACAAAAAATTAAGTTAGGTGACCACACACGCATGTTATTTACGAACACAGTAAAAGTAATATGAATGTTCTTGGAGAATATTAAATGCAAAAGCAGAGAGACGGATATATATCGTATTGTCTATACATTCTGTGCAAATAATCGTCCTTAAAATTTCGCCATTTTAAAGTAGTTTCCAAAAAAAATAAAAATAAAAAAATAATCACACATTTTCCATCCTTTCTATACTTATGAGAATGTATTATGAAATAGACTACTTGTCAATATCAGGGACTATAACTAATTTTAGAGCAACTGACATGTTAGAATATCAACGGTGCTCATATCGTTATGTTCCTGGATAGACTATGTTTCTTCTCTCTTCTGGGAGACGAAAGATGCAGTTTGAAAATTTCGCTTTTTTTCTTTTTAAAATAATGTTTTAACTTTTTTTTTTTTTTTTAGATTTTTCGTATTAGTTTTCCTTTCTTTTTCAGCTTCTCTAATTCATTGTAATTTTTGTATGTAATTTTGATCATACTTAATAGGTTTCTGCGTATATACAAATTACACAGAAACACTTTTTTTATTGTCTTCAATTGTTAATATTTTATTCTTTAGAAAAATCCCTTCTTAACAGGCACCACAGCAGGGGCTGATTTAGTGGTCATTCAAGGGGGCGATTAATGACTTGATGTTTGGAAATGACATCTCATTGGATCTTTACCTTTTATCTTTTAAACGTTAAATTTCCGTTCAAGTGGGGATCACCACCGGCCCCCTCAAATCCGCACCTTCCCCCTCCCAGATACGGTTAGATAAAAATTCATCAACATATTTCTTCACAATAAATACCCACTTTTACTGACAAAATTTCCTGTTCGGCGAATATCCGCTAATAAGGGATTTTACCATATATAGTAGGCTATATCAGAGGTTTATATATAAGCTGGCTCAAAACATGCTGTCGCAAAAATGCTAAAATGGGAAAATAATTTGTAGCCAAATGCTAAAAAATATTAGTTGCTTTCGTTGCTCGAAAAATCGTATCAATGAAATTATTTATATCAACGATGCTTAACAGGTGCTGTTAAGAATTTTGAAGAGGAAACAAAAAGGAACAAGAAAAGATCGCTGAAGTGCAAAACGGATATTCTGGAATCGAGGAATCCTGTTTTCAGAGAATAAACTGTGGTTAAAAATGCCTGTCGCATTTTCGCGATGGGCAATAATTTTTTCTTCGCATTTTCGAGCAACTCATCGCATTTTGCGAAAAACGAGACTGCAGCTTAAACCCTGGGCTATATTATTGCGTAGTCAGCGTACAATCGACTGTTCTAACGCGACTCCTGAACCTTAATACGTTTTCACACAACCCGGATTACCGGGAATCGAATGTAGATCTGTGATCTCCATGGTTGTGGCGGTGATTCCCGGAGTGTTGTACTGGGGAATAAACGTATTTTGTAACTAGTCGTTTATTCCAGTATATCCCTCCGGAGATCACAACCATGGAAGTCACAGATCTGCATTCGATTTCCGGTAATTCGGGTTGTGCGAGGAACGTATCGTGGGTCAGAGGTTACGTTAAACGTTGCGTGCCATATAGCCCAATCAAAAATTACAAGCATATATGCAATATTCTGGGATATCTTGTACCGCAAAAATACATTTTCCAAAGTTTTTGTTTGGTGACTAAAGGATCTTATCAATTGCTTGTTCAGCCCCGTTGGATTTTAACTAATGACATGTAGAAAATAAATAGAAGAAAAGGGGGATCAATTACACTTAATTGCATTATACTTTTAACTACCAAATTATTGAACAAAAGCAAACAAATATCAAGTACGTAGGTAAAATATATTATACGATTGTGTACGATTGTTATACGCAAGCTAATTATGCACTTTTATTACGCTATTTAATTTAATATCGTTATTAATCAAAAGAATTTTATACATGTCGTTATTCCTAAATAAATAGGGACCTATTTCTCTGCGTATTCTAATCAAAATAGAGTAAAATCTCTCATTTGTGGACACTCACCCACTGGTAGAGAAAAACTTGTCCGTAAAAGAGGGGTTACAGTAAAAGGGTGTATTTTTGTGAAAGAAGTTTCTTGTCTGGAACCTTGTATTTGACCATATTTGAGGAGTGACCGTACCTCTAATGGGTGAACGTAGGTTTTATTCTATTTGAAATCCTTGAAGAAGAATTGAATATTTGATAGGCATAAAATTAGAAAGGAAATTGATTGGTTATCGATTAATAATCTGAGCGTATCCTATATCTAGCCTTTCATGTCACGGGCTTATACAAACCGAAAACTAGATCATTATATAATAATAAGGGAGTTTATACAAATATGAAGTGATGGCAATATTTAAGCTCAAGGCCATTCACTGATCACAACAGTTCTGAACAGAAAGTGACGTGAAAATGACATACTTTGTTGGATGGGCTATTTTGCATTGATAAATACTAAAGTAAATTAAGCGAAATAGTCTTACTGAAATAAACAAACATAAATTTTCGGAAGATACGTGGATTATATTGCAGTGCATCGATATATCATAGAGTAAATGTTATAATGGATCAAATTAGTTAATTTATTATGTTTTTGTTCTGATTGTAAACTCGTGTGTGGGTTTAATATCAAATAAATATGCGTGTCTGTATATATTTTATACCTGTTAATTTATATATATATATATAAACAGACCAGACTTACACAAATGCATATGTTTTTGGAATGATGCGGTTTGGAACGAAAAGATAGGCGTGGTCAACTTATCTTACCTACAAAAATATTATTAAATTTGTAATAAAGGTTCTGCACCTGTACAAATTCACCTTTACAATTCTCTTACAATTTCTAACAAAAAAAGTGCAGGAGCCCTAATATTATGATAAATCGATTAAAAAATCGAATGGCTGCAAAAGAATCGATAAATCATATCAATTGTTTATGTCCATTTTTATGGACAACAAAATGCTTGACCTTAATCAAAAATTCATTCTTTTTTCATGAAAGTGTCTATTTAGGGGTTCTGGCTAATATTTAAATAATCGCCAAAAATGAAGAAGTACCGGAGCCGGGCTCCGGTGGGCTCCCGCCCAATTTAAGCCTTGTGCACCACTACCCCATAGAGCACCGCCTTCTTTGTGTGTTATCTGTTTTCTTTGCAACCTTCAAAAGTTTCGAAGGAATGCTTGTTTTCTCCTCGTCTGTCGAGCAATAAGCTGCGTTTTGGTCTACCAAACTTGAAACTTTGTTTTGTCTTAAGACTCGCTTCTTCACTAAACGGGGGTTGACGAAACCTTGTGCGAAAGAATTTTCAATTCATGGGAATCGACGACCACGGTGGCCGTTTTCAAGGAGGAATCACGACTGAGTGGTTTCGTTGTAACAAGAAGAGGGCGGTCATTTACGTCATGTGATGTCCACGCCAGTCCGGTTGATTTTTGCCCATCAAGTGGAACGTCTACGGGTGGGCCGTCGTGTCCATCGGCACAACACCTCTACTAAACGCAGTCTATAGTATCATCTCTGTGATTTTCTGGTCTATTAAACTATAGAGTTGGTGTCGTATCGTAGTGATTTTTAGTGGTTCGATTCCATCAAGTGGCTCTAAAAATCCGTTTATCGATCACTAGCCTTCGAATTGATCTGTGGAAAGATCGATGAAAACAAACCTTCTCCTCGATCAGTTATTTTCAATGGCTTCTTATTTTAAAAAACGAAGTTAGAAATCTTTATCAGTTAGGCGGATAAACTCTGCAGAATAGAACTTCATAACCCACCAGATAGCTATAACATTTTAAATATAAGATACAATTTTTCGTTCTCCTTACTCGTGTTCTTTACTGCTCTTGATATAGGACAAAAGGTTCTAGACAGTGTTTCTCAAACTTTTGGTGCTCACGGACTACTACTTTAAGCATTCCTTTATTTGTCGCAGAACGCACGGGGGGTTCTTCCCCAGTAAAGAATATATTGCTTTAAATTAACATTGCTAACTATGGTTTAAGCCCTGTTTAGTCACCGTCATACCGATACTCCCCACGCCTCTCCCAAGAAAAGACGTAACCCTCGATTTATGTGATTTATTGGCGCGCTTATGTACGTATACTATAAGAGCTCCGGCAGAGAGATTTATTCTTCTCTTGAAATATGATTTATGGTTAATTTTAACTCCCTTTGTAGTAAATTTTAAGCCTTTTTATTTTTATTTATTTTAGTTTTTTACTTTAAAAAAACACTAGCTTTTGGCAGAAAATCTCTAATCATGTTCTTAAATAAGAGGAGTTCGGGCGCAATACGTAAGCTATATTTAGGCCATTTTAACTCTCGGTAAGCAAAAGCTAATATTGGCTATCATAGAAAATAAGCACAACGTATAACCCTCCTACCCCAAAGGTGCTTACGTAATACTTGAAATTTCCCATATGGGTTGGTTGCCAAACTCACCTGAAACAAAATAATTTTTAGAGTAACACTATTTGATAAAGAGAGTGTCAGTTACGATCTTATTTTGTCAAATTTACAATGAAAATGACATCATTAACTTAAATAATAATAAGCAATGTAGACAGCATGGGTGTATTCAGAGGATTCAAACCATTCATGAAACACAAGAAAGGTATGGTTTATAACAAATAAATAATATTTGTGAGAAATTTCAGTAAATCTCACTAGAACATAAATTCTAGCGACGCCATTTTTAGCAACGCTAAATTCTAGCTCAGCAATTTCTTGTTCATTTTTCTTTCTTTTTTTTCTTTTTTTTCTAAAATTTGGTCCGGCGGACCAGTTGATAAGCAAGCCTCCGCGGACCACACTTTGAGAAACACTGTTCTAAACTCTGCTGATTCAGATCAGGATCTTTTTAAGTGATTCTCTTTTTAAATAGACCTCTTTAATTTGGGATCCCATTAGGTGTTACAAATGGTTCTAAATTCAAAGGATTTGGTAGTATTCAAGAGACTACTGGATGCTAGCTTGGACTTAGGGAAAAATGTCTTTGCTTTCTCCGGTCTAAGTTATAAATAATTCGAATATGCAGAGTTGTAATATATCTAAATGACTGTCTCTCTTTTTCTCTCTCTCTCTCTCTTTAAATGTCTGGGTGTTGAGTAGTGTTTGCTTTGATCCTTCTTTCGACGTCTACGCACGCAATCCCAATCCTTAAAATTGCGAACCAGGTTTGCTTGAATCAACTTCCTAATACTGTACAAGATCTGCAGCATCCACTAAAAACAATATAAACAAATTTTTTGTTGAGCTCTCCTATGAAGTTTTCACCAAAATTATTAAATTTTTAAAAACTGACAGTTATTCATCAACTTCTAAAATGCAAAAATCCATCTTATGTAAAAACTGTAGAGATGTCTGCGCATTGTAACGCTTTATGTGAGGTATCCCTCGCAAATTCTTAAATTAAAGAAAGGATTTATAGATTAAATATGAACTTCGGATATGTAACTTGCAGTTTATTCTGCAGCTGCTAATATCATGAAATAGAATTGCGTTTTTACAAATGTGTAGGCATCCTTTCAAGGAAAGCTATAAATACTTTTTGAGCAGGATTTCTTGATCCTGCTGTCTACACAAGACGAATAACGAATTTTTCGCTGTGTTTACGTAAATACATGTACCCACCCATTCAAGAATATACAAACCAACTCCGGCAAAATGGAATAAAAAAAAGCATACCCTCGCGCGTACCATAAAGCTTCTTTCAGCGAGGAATTTAGAAAATGAATTAAAGCATTGGATAAAGTGGATTTAAGTAAATAAATCCACCTTTAATTTTATAAAATTTATAATCTCTATGTAAAACCTTACTTAAGCTCATACCATAGGCGTACACTGTAAGTACATAATAAGGCTCAATTGGGGATTACACAGCTACAACATATATTTCCATGCTAAATATATAAAATTTCATTGCAATGGGGGTCAGCACCCCCCTGCGTAAGCCAGTAGCTCATACCCAACGAAAGTTTGTGATTTACTCATGCCACATTTCATTATATTCACGAAAAGTTGACCAATGGTACCATTAGAATTCACGGGAGCTGACGTCACAAACGGCCTAGCCGATTACAGCAGAGGGGAGGACGCCATTTCAGAACTGGTTTTTAGCGAACTTTTGTCTGCGTCAAAAACCAGTTCTGAAATGACGTCCTCCCCTCTGCTGTAATCGGCTAGGCCGTTTATGACGTTAGCTCCCGTTATTTCTAACGGTACCGTCGGACTACTTTTCGTGAACGAACTATACCCTCAAATTCAAATTTGAAAACTGTAAGAAGAGTTACATGGGTATGGTCTGACCAAGGGAACCAACCTTTAGCATGGGCCTCAATCTGATTCCCATGTCACAACCTTGACCGCATAATAGTAAATGTCCACGAGATAATAAATCAGTTACAAGCAGAAATTGTTGAATGTCTTTATGTGTGCGTAGTGTTACAATTCCACTCCTTTATATAAACACTAATAATAACTCCATACTTTCGAAATAAAAGCTAGGAATTTGGTTTTCTATTTAAAGAATTTTAATTTATCAAACATAAGCTATTTTAGAGTGGTAAAATTTTAAAACAGCCTTTAAAAAACATTGTTAATTGGAGAAAACCAAATTACCCGTAGACTACAGGTAAAAATGAAACATATACTTATATATAATACACGTTTTCCCAATATTTTTCATAGCCCTCACTAAATTCTAATATTTAAAGTTTTAAATCAGTTACATATAGCTTTTCAAAGCTTAATAACGAAACATGCATATACATATTATATAACCGAAATGCGACGAGCGACCACAGCTGTCAATTCCTGGCCAATGTATCCCCAAGTTCATTAACTTATAAGCGAGACCTTTTGAAAACTTACATTTTAACTTATATGCTGCTCCAATGGTTAGCTGGATTTTGTGTACATTTCTTGGCTGTGTTGGGGTTTTTGATAAGACGCGAGAGAGAGAGAGAGAGAGAGAGAGATTCATAGTAACTATGACGAGGTAGAGCAGCACATTTAAGAGAAGTTTTTGTTTAACGTCAAGTTTCCTTCGCAGCGAATATCGGCGAGTTTCCAATCGTCAGCCAAAAGAAGAATCCCCACCCCACCCCGCTGCCATCTGAATATGCCACTAAAATATGCCTAAAAAAATAATGTAAAAAACTTCAAGGCAGAAGAAAGTACGTCGCCAAGTAACCGAACTCTGCTACTCTTAGGAAGAACTTTTCGGAATAGAATTGTTTCCCCAGAGCAAAATGGAAAGATTCCAACAATGACGGAATCAACAAATACGAAATGGAGGAAGGATCGCTGTTGACGGACAAACCCTCACGTAAACGGGGAAGCCTTCACGTTGTTGAGTCACCTTTTTGAGTTGTTGCCAAAGCTAAATAAACTAATAACGAGTTGTAACAGCGCCACCTGACGGGAATATGAAAACATACACGGGAAGAAAACAAAAAGATAGTTTTATTTTAGTCTCAAATTAGATCTTTAAAAAGTAAATAAAAATAAAATCGTGTACAATCGGGATCTCTCAAGATTTAACTAAAAACTAAATAAATAAACAACGCGAATTTGAATACTAGTCCTCTGACGAATTTATAACGTATACAATAACAGATACGAAAAATTCGCCCCTATGGGGATAATGTTAACAGTTTTATAGAAATTCTATTCATTTTTTATAAATTCCTTTTGCAATGGCATCATCATCTTGTAACACTATATCAGTTGGTCAACATACCTGATTACTACAATTGTGTAGTGAGGCATAATTTGTCTTCGAGTGCGATCTCAGAGGGAAGAGGCCGAAGTAATTTTTTCATCACTGCGATTTGGTGACTGAATCGATGGTCTTACATTGCTTTGTTCTCAACTTATACGCAGCATAAGGGACTAATGTTTGCCATGTATTTTGGTTCTGAAGTCAGATTCATCTACTAGTTTTAGGCCCATAGGTTAAGACACTCTAGTTCGACTCTAGGCCGGAGCGATGTCTCTCTTTCTCCTATGCTTGCAAAACTCTAGTTTGAGCTCAAACGTGGGTGTCGAAGGTTTTTACCGATATGTTTACCCTTTCTAGAGTTAACATGATTACCAACTTGTCAACACCTAAAGTCATCGGAGCATGTTTTTGTAATTTTTCGTTTGAAATTGAAATGGCTAATATGTTTTGACACCTGTGTTTAAGCCCGAGCTAGAGCTATTTTTGTAAAGAAGAAAAAGAGAATACACCCCAGATACCACAAAATCGTCCCGAGGACGTCCGGCGCGGACATTCCCGTCCCCAGGACATTCAAAATACACTTTCGGGCGTCTGTGGGACGTCCTACGGTGATTCATATGCACGTTTGAAGTATGTGTTTTGAAGATCCGGAGAATGTTCGCTCAAGCATATTTCGGACGTGTTACGGCAGTTCTTCGGACAAAAGTAGGATCTTTTAGAACGTATTAGGCACATTATTCGGATATTTCTAGGACGTGTTACGGCGGTGTTTAGGACGAAACTTGAATCTTCTTTTAGAACGTTTTAGGGACATTATTCGGATATTTTCAGGACGTGTTACGGCGATCCACTGGACCATATATATAGTCCCGTAGACCTTCGAAACAAACATCTTACGGACGTCAAAAATGAACAGTCTACGAACGTCCGAATATGAATGCCCTACGTACATCCGAAATATATCCGCATTGTGCCAGGACCGAGTATGGACGTACGGGACTAAGAAACGACGTCCTAGGGACGATTTTTTTTTTTTATAAAAAGAACTCTCATTTGAGCTTAAGCGCCTGTGTAAAAAATATTAGCTATTATTAATTAACCCATAACTTCATGTCCTAAAACAAACGTTTTCTCCATATTCCCCGTTTTCCTTCCATTCGTGATATTGTATTACGGCAGTGAAGGGATCGTCTGTATCCTAAATCTGTGAAGAAGAACTAATTCTCATTGTAGCAGTTATAGTAACCAATAAAATTACTACTGGGATCGAATGTGCGCAAATAACCGCTTGGGCGTGCATTCAAGTATGAAAGGATCCCGGTGCCTGGATCATTTGGACAACGATTTTCCCATCTACTGCTCATGCATCATGTTTGACACGAGAGATGCGCGACATCCGCAATCGAAAGACATGCACCACAGAAGACAGTCATTATGAGACATCCGATCGTTCATTTAAAAGCTCTAAAATGTTCGTCTCTGCATTCTAGCGAATCTCGCGCCCACCACCTCAAGTCATCATTACTAATCGTCCGTTCTTCTTAAGCAGTGTCATAAGTCTGGTTCACACTGTCATACCATGGGTATACCACGTTTGAACGCGTCTGAAACAACTTTCTCTTACTCTGCTTCCCAAGTGTCACAATACCATTTTTGGTTCTCTGACACGGTGCGTCATCGTGCGAGACAAAGGTACCCCTCGTTTGATCGTCAATGAGGATGACGGTATTGCGGATGGACGTTAAGAGTTGCAAACAGATAATGACCGTCAGATGTTCTTTTAATGAAGGCATGCTAGTTGCCATAATCCCCCAAAAAAAGCTGAATGTAATCAGCAAAATTAATTCCATTTGTTGTACTGGCAAGCATAGGTAATAACGCAAGGAATCTTGTTGCGCAGGACGGTGGAAATCTCCAAAAGTTTCCAAATTTCCTCAAGGCGACCCGTTATTATATCCAATTTTATAGTTCTTATCGAATTATCATCGCTTTCGGGTTGTGGATAGAGCATTTTTGGTCATATACGCTATTAGGAACTTTGTTTCTTTTAGTTGCCAGTGAAACTCTGAAGTGAAGTCTTCCATGAAGTTGGGGCCATCCATCGAAAAATCCCTTGCATCTGTGTGGGATGAAAAGATCGATTTCGGAAGTTTTAAAGATGACAATATAGTTATAAATCCGGCAAATATTATTGCATCCATTTTTCTGATATTGCCTACATTATGTATCCAACCGCCGTTTCTTCTTGCTCGTTAGTTGATTGAAAGAAATAGTGTGTTTCGGCGAAGTTGAACTAGGTTTTGCCTGTAAAACTAAAGCAAATGACAGATTCTTTTCCAGAATAAGCGTAAAAGTTTCAGAATGAAAAATGAGGATGAGAGACTTGGGATTATTTAAAATCCTGGAGATTACTTTTAATGATTTCCTTGCAAAGGCATATAACCAACTTTCAAAATCTGCAGTCAAAAACGAGTGACGCAAGCAGTGAGGGTAATAGATGTGGGAATGAGAGGGAATGGAACAAACAAGGTGTAAACACTTACGATCTATCTGAAGAGTGTTCCAAAACCGAAATTAGTGTTTTGAGGTTATTTTGAATTAGAGGCAACTTCGCTGACAGACAGATTCATCATCATCATGCTACCGTATTATCATATTGTGAATAAATTATACGTTTGTTCTCAACTTAGGTCAAAGTATTTCACTATCAAGAGGATTGATATCATACCTCGATGGTTCCTTAGGGGGTCTTTAACAGCATAATGGGTTTATTTATAGCGACCTTCGAAAGTGGCGAGGCAATGGAAACGACAAGGCACATCAATTTAAGTATCTTCTCACCCACGGAACTTCTCTCTCACTCTATAACGCTCCCCGTCTTCCCGTTATTCAGTATCGGGATCAGTAAAACGTTATTGCATGCGAACAATGTGTATTTTGAATATGCTAATGCTTTGTAGGATTAGGCACCGAAATCTCTCGTGGTAATATTATGTTAAAGCTTACTGAAAAGAAACATAAAATTTTATTTCGTTTTTTTTTCTAAAGAATTCACCTATGTTCCGTCAAAATACGAAAATTGCCGTTCTGAGATAAGACTTCTTGGACGTCATTATGTAAAGCAAATCTTTGAACGAGCAGGAAAGATCCTCAGCTCTGCTCATTTATTGCGAGGTAATTTTTTTTCAAAATAAAATTTCGTGAATTGGCAACGGAGTTACCCTTTCCAGTAAATCGCCGTGTCTTAGACGAATGAACGAAGAAATAAAAAAATTGCGAAGTCAAAATTACCGGCCGTTTCCTTAATTACCTTAAAACAATAACTGGTAATGCATTAACCACTAATCTATAAAATCCTTCCAAAAAGGCAATTTTCTGTTTTTACCATTGCTTTACGAGGAAACCTCTGCAATGAGTTACGGCCACGCAAATTCCAGCTTATCACAAAAGATATTTAAAACCTTCCTCTTAAAATGGGAATGTTTTTTTCACGTTGTTATTGTTACTGCTTAATCCGAACAATGACACCTCTAGAGCCTTCCGAACAATTAAAATGAGGATGCGCTCTCGGGTGTTTTCTCCAATAACTGCCTTGCTTCCCAGTGCTGCCTCCCCGTATGACTTTTTATTCATCCGTAACCCATTTATTTTTACGTTTCTTTTATTAATTTTATTAATTTGCATAACGGTGGAGTTCGCGAGATTTGTGTAAAAATTGCTCGGAAACGACTTTCAACAATGGCATCGCGGTTAAAAGGAAAAAGGGGTCCATGAAACTCACAGTGCCGTAGGTTTAAATGGTTCGGAGGTGTACATAGAACTTTCTACACAATCATGCTAATTTGGCGAGTTTTTGGCGAAGTCCCAGTGCATCCATAACTAGCAACCCTGAGAGGTAGTATATACGTAGCTTAGCAATTAAACCTGACTAATAATAAAATCTAGCCTATGTAACTTATCATATTTTCAATGCAAATTATTACCGCTTGCATGTATTGCAATACTTTTTGGATTTTTAATGATTAATATATTTGTAGTGATTGTGACTATTCTAGTGATGACTGGGGCGCCTCGGTATTTTTCTAAAGCCCTCTTTTAGACGATATAGCTGAATCGTAACAAATGAGGCCCCAGCAAAGAAAAGGCAAGGATGAATTACTCTAGAGTTGAAAACTAGAGTCAACCCCTTTGAACTCTTTATTGTCAAATTAGTAAGCCATGAGAGAAAGGTCACCCAATTACCCCTTAATAATCAGGTAGACGAGATTTAAACACACGTAAGGGACGAGAAGAAACGCTATTGTAGGCACACACATACGCACACAGTCATGTGGAGAGAGAGGAGTTCGATTGCATTGAACTTGCAGCAAATATAAATATTAATCAGCGAATTATGAGTTTTTCTTTAAAGTATATTACCTTCAATAACCAGATAATATCAATCATGAAAGATTAAAATGGCCCCTTAATTTAAACAGAACCAGGTCCCTTTAAGACCTCTGCTTGGGAGCCCTAAGATCGTGAGGTCCTAGGTCCGGACTTACTTAGCCTATACGTAAATTCGGCGCTGCCTATGGTGATGTATAGGTAACGCGATTGTCTATTATTCCATTATTCCGGGTTCGAGATTTTAATCGTACTGTAGAACGCGTTCCGTATTTTCTGCCCACCGTAGTCCGCGGCTTGGTTCCCTAAACAACAGAGCTTCAAGCATCATAATTTCTGATGTTTATGCCGATTACGTACCGAATGCGATATTTGGTCGACGGCATGAACATGATGCTCTTATGCACCAAATTTCAAACTTCAACGGGATTTTAAAACTTGAAATAGACATGTGGAAGGCCCAAGTATGTTTCCCTGTCAGTTTCTCCGACTCTTCTACAAATGCCGTTTTACCTCAAAATCCCCTGCTGAGAATGTAGTTCTTGCTTCGTCTTTCGATTCTGTTCCTTTCGCTGTAAAAAGAAAGGAGAGAAACAGAGAGAAAAGAAAAAAAAAAAGACGAGAAAGAATAAAAAAAAAGTTCTCCGCTGTTCTTCGACTTCCCGCCTGTTACACCCTTCTCATTCGCTACTATTCGTAAAATCGCGCTAGAAAAATCAATCCATTCGGATCTATTTATTCTCCGAAAAGCGTAGCAGGGCGGGAAAGTCGTTTTAAGCAAATTCGTCGCTTTTCCCCCTGTTTAACAACGAAGTTTTCGGCTTTCACCGACGCACCGACTCCCGGTACGATGCGGCCAGCCACGGTACTTCGCTCGCTGCGGCGAAAGCACTGAGCGGGAAGCGAAATCGCACTGTTCTGTACACATAAATTAGCTCTATGCAGTGAACTTGAAATGTTGTGTCATTTACGGCAGTACTTTTCAGTGTGGTCTACTGTGGTCAATCCAATGGTCGGCGGAATGCACTGGAAAGTTCAAAAGAAAAAATAATAAAGTAATACATATTTAACATCGCGGTTTAAAACGATGGTCGTCGTCATCAAGGTAGACATCAGCGTAGAGTTTTCAAATTTATTGGGGGTCCAAAGCACATATTTTGTACATTTTTACATTACAGTATATGTAAAATTGCAATTTATTTCAAATTATTGGGGGACTCTGGGCCCCACGGGCCCGTATAACCCTACGCCTATGAATATAGAGCTTTCAAAACCATATGTGTAAGTAAATTACACCGTATTTAACTTGCAATTTATTGTAAGTGATTGATCGGGGGGAGTCGGGGCCCATGTAACTCTACGCCTATGGCCAGCCGCGATAAATAAAACAGTTTGCGGACTGTAAAATTTCTCGAAGTAATACCTTCGGCTGCAGTGCTGGATTTAGGTATAGGACAAGTACGTCCAGACCTATGACCCCTACGGCCCCTCACCACAGGGGCCTTGGTGTGGCCTGGTGTTATTTCTTTAAGCGTCATTTTAATTTTGTTTATTTACAAATGTCTTTATCTATAAACCTAATGATTGAAGGTAATCAACTTCAACAAAAAATTCACGATTCTTTGACTGCATATCGCCGGAACCCCATTCTATTTTTGAAGTTTAGTGCCTATAAACAGCTTAATTCGCTGGTGCTTAAATAAGGTAGGAAATATAGTATTAAAACTCGTTGCTGGATATTATTTTATGTATATTTTGTTATGTTTTAAGCATCATACAAAGAACAAAATTATTTAGCCTGCTGGTAATGGTCAGTGGGACCTAATATGATTAGCTAAAGTTGGCGACCTTAATTTTAGACAAAAAGTTCCCATAGAAAAATTCAGCAGGATATTTTGGTTGAGCGAAGTTCGAAAAATCGAGGTGGAGGGAGGGGTTCAACAGCAATTCCTTTACTATGAAAATAACATAAGTAGATACCCCATAAATACAGAAGAAAAGTGTTTTTTGAAGTGTGGTGAGCGGAACCCGGGGTTTCCGCGATGGTCCTCCATGAGTATTGCAAGTAATTTGTAAAACACCACCAAAAATTTCAAGAAATTATGTAAATTCTGTCATTCCCCTCGCCCCCATGATGTTTCCCTAGAGCAGCTGTTTACAACGGGTGATACACTTACCCACCCCGTGGTATCCCTGAGCCGTCGTTCACGCGGGTTCGCAAGAAATAATAATGGCGAAAAAACAAGTAAAATAAACAGAACGCGAAACGTTAGTTACGGAACAATAAAACTGAATTCACGAAGGAAAAAAATACTTTTATTAAAATTATTAATAATAATAAATTGAAAGTTAACTACTTGATCATCATTATCAATATTCAACTTGGAGCTATACTCATTTCAGTGTTATAAATATTATAAAATTTAAATTCGTGGTTTGTGCTTCCAGGGTAGTAATTTTCCTTTTCGAACTCCTTACCTTATTTCGTTATATTACATTAAAATGGGCACTGAAAACGGCATCAGTATTTAAAAACAAGGGGTACAATTTGTAGAAATGTATTTAAAAAGGGTATACGGGTGAAAGAAAGGTTGTAAACCATTGCCTTAGAGTGAACTTACCGTAATGAATAACCCACAGTAGTAGAAAAGTATCGGCTATCTTTTCAGACTCACTCATTGTTCATTTTAATGCTTATGTTCAAGCAAAGATAAGTAATAACTCTTTAGATTTTCTTTAAATAATTATTTATAAAGGGGTTCCGCGTCTAGGCATGTGATGAGAAAGGGGTTCCGCGGTTAGGCATGTGATGAGAAAAGTGGTTCCGCGGCTAGGCATGCGATAGGAAAGGAGTTCCGCGGCTAGGCATATGGCAAGAAAGGTATTCTGCGGCTAGGCATGTAATAGAAAAGGGGTTTCGTAGCTAGGCATGATAAAAAAGGGGGTTCCGCGGCTAGGCACGTGCTAAGAAATGAGTTCCGTGGAATAAGAACCTTGAGAACCACTGAAGTAGAACCTCCTAATATGGAAGTCAGCGGTTCTATTAAAAAAAACCTATGTGTAGAAACGCATCTTTTTTTATATATATGAATTGTGCAGTATATTTAGAGACACATTTACTAATCAATGCAGATTTCTTTATAACTAAGTAAATAGTAATAAGTCATTGTTTGATTCCAGATTGACTGAAAAGATTTTCAAACATTCACGTTAGCTATTAACGTTAAAATAAGGCATAATGTTCCAAGATTTTATACCACGTCATGGCAGAAACAAATGTTCTGCAATCGGGTTTTTAAACTGACCCTGAAAGACGTTACTGAATACAAATTATATAATAATTTGTTACATTTTAATTACGATTACCAAAAAAAAAAAAAATATCGATTTGTTATCTTTTTTTTGTACAAAAATTCTTCAAGGAATGTCGCTATGTAATTTCGTTGATTGATATACGCAAAATGCTTTTGCGTATATTTAAAAAGGCCTTAATATCGGTAAAATTTGGCGATGGTTAAAGACTGGGATAATATTTAAAATCATCGCAGCACTTGATCTTCCATTGTCTTCTGCAATCAAAAATGCTCACTCAAGATTTATAAACAGATGAGATAATGAAAGACCATGAAACAGTGCAACGTCACCACAGACCTAATGATAAATCTTAACCACTCAAGCAACAGAAAAGCAATGATTATCTTTTACACAATGTTTTATAACTATATATCGAAAATACGTCTGCAAATGACATTCATCAAAACTAAGGTCAATTTCAATATACCGATTAATGACGCGAAGTTTCCATAATACATTTCCTCTCTGAAGTCAACCATGTTGCATTAGAGGTAAATCATGCACGAGTCAGGAAATTGCACAGATATGAAATTTTCCGTACGTTCGACTACGTCTAAAGAAGGTGGATGAAGAATTTTAAAAGAAATTAGAACTCTGATATCATGGATGAAAATCCTTGGTTTATATTTGAGTCTGGAAATTGGCCCTGCATCCACTGGTACCGTAGTAACGCGTTCGCCCAGCGTACTATTATCCTGGTTTCGCCTCCCAACTGTACCAAAAATAAAAGAAAAAGTTTCCGGGGTTGGTTCTCTAGGCCTTAAGAGGTTCAGATTCCTCGGAAAACTGTAGGTCCCTTCGTAACACGACCCTTGCTGTCACACAGCTAACAAACAAAACTTGGAACTGCGCCCGCACCAATTTGTTTGATGTTCTAATATGCTTTGTTTAGTTCCGCGAAGCTAGAAACGTTCCTGTAAAGAAGAGTCTTCAGTTGACGTTTTAAAGCAATTTTAGGTCTTTGAATTATGAGAGTTTGTCTCTAACGTTTTAAGCACAAAACTCTCATAGTGAAAAGAAAAAGAAATTTAAAAGTGAAGAAATGTTTTAAGCACAAAACTCTCATAGCGAAAAAAAAAAAGAAATTCAAAAGTGGCTGGGTGGGTGTGCAGTAGTGATACGTTTGCCTAGTGCTTGTCCTTAAACTGGGTTCGACTCCCAACAGTGCTAAAGTAGAACGCTTATTGGCAAACCACTCAGTATAATCAAGGAGAGAGTTTGGTTCCCCAGGCTTTAAAAGGTGTGGATTCCTCGGAAAACTGTAGGCCCAGCATGACCGTTATTGTTCTTGCGCCGTAAAACAAAGGTATTAAAACGTAATTTCATTCATTGAATGCGACCAATTTGGACTTCTAATTGAGAGGTTTAAACGTCGCAACACCCTTCACAGTCGTAGCTAAGCCCTTTTATGAATCTTAATGAAAGAAACGTATAATTCGTGAAAATTTGAAGTTAATAACTATCACTCTTCTCAACTCAAAATTCAATTCACTATCATAAAAATACAAAAAATCAGAATACCACAAAAATACTGATTCCACAACTGAGGTTAGCAGAAAAGCGCTACGCAATTTGAATTGCACCCTTTCCTTCAATTTAATGTTCTGAAGTAGATGAAAACATGTCACATGTTTAAAGTAGATGTCACATGTTTAAAGAAATTTCTCTCAAACGCACAGACTCTCTCTCTCTCTCATATAACTATTTTCCAACCAATAAAAAGTCCCGTTCTGAGTTTAATTAGCACATATGCGTCATACATTTTAACTGTACGTTCTTGATAGGCACGTCTTCTTTGCTGGGGCCTATTAGACACTTTAACCTTTTTTTTTTACAATACTTTAACTTAAGGGTTAAATACTTACTTAATAATACTTAAGGGTTGAATACTTTAACCCTTCTTTAAAATAGCTCCTTGCTCAAGGGGAAAACTATTGCGTATATCGTTATCTGTAGTTTGATCGCTGCCTCACAACGTACTAGTGACTAAAGCAATTACATTCACCATATTTTACATAAACTTTTGGTGAGATTTGCGGTGGGATACTACTCTATTTCAATTAGTGGAATAATTATAAAGACCATAAAAGGACTAAAGCGATGGTGCTCGAGCATGGAGAATAATTAGCCATTGGATTTCGCAATTTTGGAATGACAGTTGCCATGCTTGGTGTGTGTGGTGGCTATATTTAGAAGCGCGTACACGCTGGTAGTACGCTCATGTCTGGAAAGGCCGTGTGCTATTGAAAATGATATTTTAATGCTAAATAAATTATACATTACGTGAACGCAGTATTATTTTTGCAATAAACCAGGGCGTTGCCTTGACTATCCCTTTACTAATTCAAGTGACTTCCTCTCCTCGTCTTTGAAGTTCTTTACCTTCACGACGCGTTTAATGTATATGACTTTTTTGTCTGCATGTCTATATACAAATACATTTGAGGGAAGTTGATTCAAATATTTTTTTATGTCTGTTCAGGACTACTATACCGCTAATGGCCCTTCGTATGCACAAAGAAATCCCTAAATGACCCAGAAAGTGGTCATTTTAAGTTGTCGAAATTGATGAGCTTTATTTTTTATTTCTCGGCGCCCATAGGTCTCTATAAAGTACATTGAACTAAGCGCCGCGGTGGCTGAGGTATAACGCATTTAGTTACCATACGAATTTTAAGAGTTTGATCCTAGCAAGAGCACCCAGGGTTTACCCATTTTTTTTCCACCGATCCTTCGTTAGGGGTTTGATTTCCAGAACGAAGGAGGTGCGTATTTTTCGGCAGACTGTAGATCCCGACGCAGCATGACCCTTGCTGTCCTTGCGCCGTAAACTAAAACGAACATTACGTCTGAAAAACTTAGTTTTACCTTTAAAGTGTATATATGCATTAATTACGAATTATTTAATCCTTAAATTTAGGGTCCATCACAATGGTAGTGCATGAAAGCTTGTAAATAATAAAAAAGAAATATATATAACATAAAATTGTAAGGTTTGTTTGTTTGTTTGGATTTTTATGGCGCAAGAGCATCTGGGCTATACTGCGCCAAACATGGTAAAATCAAAGACTGTTGTAAAAGCCAGTTCTCTGTAAAAAGTTAAAGACGTGTGTATGGTCAGCATGGTAAAAAAAAATTTAAGGTTTGTGATATATATAATATAAACTATTATGGTATGAAGATGTGGAATTCATTACCAAACGAAATAAAAAATATTACATCAGGGACTGAATTTGGAAACAAATTAAGAATACTAATTATAAGAAATGAAACTTAAGCCAGTATAGGGAGAGAGGGAATTAACCTTTGGTTTTGCAACTCTTGCCCCATGTACAGGATTGACAAATCTGTAGCATGGAAAATTAAAGTATTGTATCGTATAATATATCGCATACAATGTGCTATAATACGGTAATATACTTTCGCGTTTCTAATTCAAAAGAAAAGTTTCATAAAAGTAGAAATAAATGTACCTGGCGAAAGCAAAAGCTATTACTTCGTGAATGTAAGAATGTTGCGGTTATCGAAATATTAAAATAATAAAAAATGAAAAATAAGGGAATAATATATTGATGTCGCAGTACTAAATAGGCAATATTTGTATACGTTTACGACAAACAAATTAACCAGCATATATATCACTGCTTTATTTATTCTTCATTTGACATAGACATCACATGATCATAGAGACAAATATATTTAAAATCATATTAGACCACACAATGAAAAGTCCGAAGAAAATATCGGCAAGGATACAACACACCTGGGACCTTAAAATTATAATCCGACTCCAAGTATATGAATCCAGAAACCACCAGGTTATTTACTATTCCTGCTTTCTTTTTACCTTTCTCTTTCCATTTCCATCCCTATCTTCCCACCTCCCGTTCTTGAGTTTTACTGTCAAATAAGCAGTCAAAAGAAATTGTTATCCACTTACCTCAAAATGATACATAACCAATTGGGAATCACTCATCTTTTATATATCTATTTTGAATTGCGATTTTTTTTTTAAATATAGTTTTTTTTTTGTAGTTTCCATTACCCTGTATCAAATATTTTCTTAGACTTTTTTAAATGTTTATTTACTTTTCAATTTTTTGAATTCCTCTTGTAGTCCATTCCAAAGTTTTGCACCTTTATAATTTACATTATTCCTTCCTACTTCGGTCCTTATTTTTGGAAGTAATAGGTCATTAATTTTTTTGTCATAATGTTAATATAATATCCTATAGGTCATAAATTATATAATATCCGTATATTTGAGTAAATTAGCTAGGTTTTAGTTTTGCCAAATTCTTACCCAAAATAATTTATACATTTAGTCAAATGCATAAATAAAAGGACTGCCAAAATACACGCATATTCTCGAACTCGCCTATTTTAACCAATTTCAATTTTATAAATTAATGTTAGCCATATATTAAACAACATTTTTCAAGTGAAATTACATGTTATGTTGATGACGATAAATGTTTAATCTATAAATATGGGATAGTTATATTAATACTTAACATTTCGATTTTTATTTATAATTTATTCTGCGTTATATGAAATCAGTTTTCCCACGCACCTGAAAAACCTGGAGTACCTGGAATTGTCAGGAAATTTAAAATCGTCCCTAAAAATCAGGGAAAAAACAGGATTTTCTTGATCGCATCGGGAAAATCCTTCTAACGTGTTCTAAATAGCTAAATTTCCTGCAAACGTACGCTCTCTTCCCTTGAAACTGAAGTTTACTTCAAAATTTTGTTTACTGTTTGTCAAGGAATTTAAAATCGTCCCTAAAAGTCAAGGAAACAACAGGTTTTCTTTGATCGCACCGTGAAAATCCTCCTTACTTCTGTTCTAAATAGAAAAATTTCCAGCAAACGTACTCTATTTTCCCTTGAAACTGAAGTTCACTTCAAAGTTTTGTTTGCTGTTAGTTAGGGAATTTTGTCAGAAAAGTCAGGGAATTTTTTTCTTTAAAGTCAGGGTACACCCTAAAATATACCTGCTTTTTTGTATCCATTAACATCGAAATCGACATAGGGAAAGGTGTGTTGAAAAATTGTGTTTTAATGAAGAAGCAATTATATGTCACTTACTTCGTAGAATAATTTTCCAATGCTATTTCTTTTGTCGATTATCTTCACCGTTGAGGAATAATTCGAACTCTATTTTATTTCATTTATGTTTAGGAGAATTCTTGCTTTCTCTCAATTTTCTTCTTTCAATTGCCTTTAATTTTCACACAGATGTCTATTTCTGTTACGTATTTTATTCCGTGTAAAATCTCACTTGTAGATTTCATCCCCCTTCTAATAAGGCGGATCAACTTAATCTTGACTGAGATTTTACGAGCGCAATTGATCATTCAAAGCCCAGCTGTTGAAACTATTTTTGTTCCTGTTTAAACATATAATTGTATTTGGCGGTGATGGCGGAAATGATTGATAAAGCAATAAAGAAAAGTTATCAGAATTAATGGGGAAATCGTTGGCAGAAACACTTGCGTTCGTCTTAAATGCTTTAAAATATATATAAAAGTTGGGAAAATAACCTTTAATGGTATTTTAAATTCGCGAGAAGAAATTATTTGCAAGAAGCAAAAAATTGCCATCGCAGGCCATTTAGTTTTTAATAGATCAGTGTATAAAACTTATTAGGCCTTTAAAAAAAGTAAATTTAAGGTTATTATACGCTGATCAATTTCTGTTTCAAAGCTATTAAAACTTTAAACATGTTGAAGTTAGTTTGAGCTTGGTGTTCAGGTAAGGTTTGAGTGATCAACGTGTCGGTTTCCACGAATTCTTGCCAGAAAAGATAGAAACCCAAAACGGTAAGGATAGAAAATATAACGTAATATATATTTTCACGCTTAAAATACAACATGTACATAAAGAGTAGAACCTGCCTGAAGTGACCACCTTTGGGACTGGACTGCGATGGTCACTCATCATACATGACAGACTTGGGTGTAGGCCTGCCTAAGTCTCCACTAATTCTCTCTTATAAAAAACTGGTCACTTTATGCAGGTGGTCAATTTACCACATTCCACTGTATTTCAGTATAAAATAATATATTTGTCTAATTTGTTCGCGTGTAAAATGTAGCACATTTCTATGTTAAAATTAATGCATCGTTATAAATTACAATATGCACCTAACGTGCATATTTATTTAATCGCGATATTGGTATTTACGGGGCGCAGAAAATCTTAGATATTTCGATACTTCTCGCTAGGGAATGCATTTACTTCAGTTCCATTATTATCAAATTTTAATATTACATAACGCGTGGTTCTCCAACTGCTGCTAAAAATCTCGGATTCTGCTATTATTACTCCGGAAGTCAAATTTCTGCAAATGATGCGTGCATTTTTCAATTGAAGTCTTCCGAAACCCACACAGGAAGCATTTTTCTAGGGTCGGCAACAGTGTGTGATCATGATTTGTATCCACAATAGCAATATGACTACAGCGCTTTTCCCCTTTGTCTAGCGGGACCTTTGTATTTCTCACAAAATGTCATTTTCTTGTCAATTTCCTGGGCTTTTTATATCATCTAGCTGTCACGATTTGTGTGGTTTTGACGGCCGGTCATCAGTCTGAAATTAGAACCCTTCATTCAGAGTTTTTGGGCGGTCTGCCGCCGTCAGAAGAGCTTTGATTATATCCCATCAAACGGACCCCCCAAACTCAACCGCTGAATAACAAAAACGCGCATTTTGATGTCTTCCTTGAGACTTTGTTCCAAAATCTTGATGATATTAAAGTATAAACAGTAAACATCATATAGCTTGGGTACCTCCTTTTCGTTTTCAACAAAAAGACGTTTCCCTTGTGATCGTGCTACCCACAACACGTAAACAAAATCCACATTGGAAATCGCCCCCTAATATAAATCGATGATCAATATTCATACAATGCAAATCTGAAATTATGTTTAACAGTATATTGCATATATTAATGGTAAAATGAAATCAGCTTGAACCTTTCCTGATATTATTCTGGTACAGCTGAATTCGGTTATAACAAACATCAAAAGATTTTCTTCGTTATAACCGTTCTTTGCTGTAGCCGTTATTCCATGCAATCATTTATTAGAAATCGTATCTTTACAAAATCGCTAATGTGCATAATTCAATGTGCTTACTTAATCACTTGTTTACAAGGTTTTAAAAAAGATTAATGTTTAATGCGTCGTCGTATCTAATGTCGTTAGTAATATAGTCGATGTCTATTTAAGAAACTTCAGTTTCATATCTCTAAGGTTATGTTTAATAATGCTTTAAACATTAAAAACACTGTCGTTTTTATCATTGTCCTAAAAAAAAAGCTATTAGTGTGTCAGCTGCGTGTCGAGCATTAATTACAATAGGAGGTTCTGTTTTACATGCGAGAATAGTCTGAAGTTTACTTCGTATTTCATTGTAAAAGTATTATTTTTGAAATAGACAAAAAATTTTAAAATCTTCGAATATAATGGCGAAAATAAAATTAAGGAGGAAAATAAAACTGATTCATAATATCCGTGAGATTGTTCATTATATCCGTGATATTCCATATACATTATAAGGTAAACTAATGAACTGACCGAAATAATTTTCCGTTATAGCCCTGAACTCATTATATCCATATTTATTATAACAGAATTAACTGTATTCCATTTTTTTTTTTCAAAAGGGATATGAATTTAAGCCCAAGTAGCTAGACGGATTTGTGATACATTACATAATACTATATATACGTAATTTGATTCGGAGGTTCTTCAAGGAAATTAAAGCAGGTCTCGCTACCGAAGGGATTTTGAGATTTCGAATATTCTTTTGGCTAGAAAAAACGGGCCCCCTAAAAAAAAGGGGAAAACCCTCTTATGAAGTTGGATTTCCTACAGACGTATGTTCCGGTAAAAGTGTTTTCAGAAAACATTAAATTCTAGAAGAGGTTAAAAAAATTACAAATGCCTTCGATTAAATGAATAAAATGTAATAATCGTTATATTCTAAATATGCTAGAACTATCTCTTTGTCCCCTCCAAACGCAGTCTATACGTCGCACCATCACCCTTGTAACCAGTCACCGCTAAATAATTATTTATGAAAGTATCTTGTATTGTTTGTTTGTTTGGCTTTTTTATGGCGCAAGAGCATCTGGGCTATACTGCGCTAGAAAGTATCTTGTAAATATTGTGGTCGTATGCACTCAACATGCTAACCAAATGTATTGGTGAGGCGTTTATAGCCTTCCCATTCCGACTTTATTTCCATGATTCAAGCCATTGGCGTACGCAGGGTGGTGTTTTGCAATAAATTTTTGTATATTTAACTTAGGAATACATGGAGTTGTAGCTCTGAAATCCCCTCATTGAGCTTATAAACCTCCCCTTTATAAACTTCATGCGTACGCCTATGATTCAAGCATATACTTTGGCTCCGACAAAGAAGCTCCATCGTACACTAACTGTTGACCAATTCCACACATCTTCAGTAATGTTTAGAATGCAGATTGCCTTCCATTTTCATACCAGTAACCTTTTGTCGGGGTCCTGTATATCGTACAATGAAGTCTGTATAAGCAGTGTAATATGCAACAGTCGGTTAATTTTATCAAAATATTCCAGGGCTTATTTATTTTTAAAAAATTATATTTGATGTAACCCTTATGAATCTGAAGTTGAAAAATAAGAGTTGAAATCTTTTTAAATACCCCTCGTTGCACCTTGAGTTATCTACGTTTATTAGACACAGGGTAGACACTTGATTAACCGAAATAAAGGTGGTGGGGCGGAGTGCACACTATGTCCGATACTCCGGAAAACCAATGTTCAGTGTGAAAGTGTAAAGAAACAATATTTATCCAAAAGGGGACTGTGGTTATGACGTCACGCGCTTTCTCTTATGGGGTGATTCACTCCCTCCCCCCCACGCACACCGGGACACAATGCCCTGGGTTTAACTATTTCAAAAGAAGCTATTGAATCTTCTAACACCTAATCACTGAGGGGTATTTCGGTTTGGTGAGATGAATTTACAGAAAAGACGATTAAGACTGCGCATTTATGTACCAGCTTCGACATGCTAGTTAGATTACAAAGGAACATGGCCAGAACTATGCAGATGTGATACGTCTGTTAAAACACGCCAATAAAGTCCCTCCGGACCCGTAGCCTTCAGCTACCACCATTCCCAATTCCCTGTCTTGCCCACCCCCATGTGATCCTGAAATTTTTACTTTCAGACCACGAGGTCACGTGTGGTTGCACCGGCATAGTGAGTACAAAAGAACAGACTACTACCACCCAAATTTTTTCTCGTACATTTTGTTTTTATCAGTATTTGTTCCTGAATAGTATTTATGTTGGTTTCTTTCTTAAGATCGAAGTATGCTAGAAAACCAATATAGCCGTTTTTGCCAGAAATATTCAACTGTGTCTTATTTATAAAAACAATATTAATAGGTCTAATAATAAAGTTAATAAATATAAAGGGTTTAGCTATACTACTTTAGACCAGTTTAACTTTAAAATTCCATGTTTGTTGGGGCTACAAGACCCCATCAAGCCCCCCCCTGCGTACGCCAGTGACAATGATAAAATCAAACGAGAAGTCTTTGTTCCGAAAATTGAAACTACGTGTACGAAGGATGTTACGATGCGTTAAGGTTTATGGTGAATCATTCGGGGATTGATGACGATGAAATTGACAATTTAATATGTCATTTTTTTCTTTTTTTGCTCTATTT
>QLNU02015360.1:110197170-110208335 GCA_006491805.2 Dysdera silvatica | reverse complement strand
TTGCCAGGGCTAAGGGCGATTTTTACTCTACAACATTTAGCATTGGTGGCACTGCTCACAAATGGAAATGTCTTAATAGCCTAATAGGGCGGGAAAGTCGTCCATCGATGATTTCAGCGTTATGCTTCAATGGTGAAAATATAACGGATCCAGATGAGGTTGCCGACACATTAAATAATTCTTTTATTGAGGCAGCTAATGAAATAAACTCTGGTTTTAATTCACGTCTTGATGATTATTACAATCTTATGGGTCCTCCAAGTCTTTTTTCTATGTTCTGTGCCCCATTTGAGAATTATAAGATACTTCATGGCTTCCGAAGTCTCAGGGCTGGTTGTGCTCCTGGTCCTGACGAATTACATCCTCGTGTGTTAAAATATGTGTCACCGATACTTGCTCCGGTCTTGACTAGGTTATTTAATCTTATTTTTGATAGAGGCCAGGGTACCTAATGCGTTTAAAATTGCTCGAGTGGTCCCTGTTTTTAAAAAGGATTGATATGATTTCGATGATATGATTGAAATGATTGATTGATTTTAAAAAGGATTGATCCCTTGATCCTGGAAACTATCGCCCAGTCTCTGCTCTATCAGCAATTCCGAAAATTTTTGAGATATTGCCACATGAAAGGATGGTTAGATTACTTGCAGAGGGTGACTTTTTTCACCATCAGCAATATGGCTTTTTAAAGGTAAAATCCACTGAGACGGCGCTCCTTTCATTTATCGATAGGATTAGAAGAGCATTGGATAAGAGGCAATATACCGTAGGTGTATTTTTTGAAGTTAGAAAAGCGCTCGACTCCCTTGACCACGAGATTCTTTTTCATAAGCTTGAAAATGCAGGTACTCGTGGCCAGTGTCTAGACTTGCTTCGTGATTATTTATCTGGAAGAAGACAATACTTCCAGAATGGAATTGGAAGCTCGGAATTAAGAATTGTGCGACATGGTGTTCCACAGGGCCCAGTGTTGGGTCCACTGTTGTTTCTGGTTTTTATCAACGACATTTTCTTGGCTTTCGATCAGGCTCTTCCGATTTTGTATGCTGACGATACTGCGTTTGTGTCTTTGCATAGTGATTTTTCTGCTCTTCTCATCGAAATACGTGCTCAGATCATTTGCACATACAGTTGGTTCAAAGCTAATCGTCTAAAAGTTAATGAAGATAAAACGAATTGTATGGTGTTCCACAACAGAAGACTTTCGGATCCACTGCCATTGCTGATTATTAATGGAATTCCTGATTATTAATGGAATTCCTTTGCCATACTCTGATTCTATAAAATTTCTCGAAATTGTATCTTGGAGTGGCCATATTGATATGGTTGTCGCGAAGCTCTCGAAAATTGTGGGATTGACGAGAAGAGTGAGACGATATCTCCCAGTAAGAGCATTGTGACTCATTTGCACTTCTCTAATGATGCCCTATATTGTCTACTACTCAATTCTCTGGGCTCAGGTTGGCTTGATAAACATGGGAAGAATACTGCAGCTGCAAAAGCGTGCCCTTCGTTTTCTTGCCTTTCGATTAGGAAATTGGGAGAGGAATCTGTGGACTCAGTTCCGTATACTGCCTTTCGATAGGCTCATTTACTGTAGAACTACTTGTTTAATGTATAGAAGGATTGTGTTGGGCTTAAATTCTGAACCAATTAATCTAAATGAGAGAAACACCCGATATTTTCTACTGAGAGGGTTGACATTCGTACCAATTCAGACCAGAAACAACTACATGTACAATCACATAAATTCTAGTAGTCCTAGGGTGTGGAATACGTTATCTACGCACCTGACAACCATCGGAAGCCATGAAGCGTTTAGGACTGCGGTAAAGCGCTCCCTATTTAATGCATTAGACAATACTATTTGGCTAACATAGCCATTTAGTTTTAATCTAAGCTTTATCTATTGACCTGTCCTTTGCTCAAATTACTGTGCCCAATATTACGATATTATAACTGTTTGTTTGGAACCGATTGTGTAGTTTTTATATACTTGTATTTTATAATTTTGTCTTATAGTTTTCGCCTATTTGTACTTGATCTATTTTAAATTTCTTAGCATTTTTGAGTAATTTTAAGGTAAATTTTTAATTTGTTTTTGTGTTTGATTCACTTGTTGCAATGTTCAAAATGGTTTTGGGCAACCGTCTCTGTGTATTTGGTGTTTTGTATAGTTTAGTATAGTGTTATATTGGTGTGGTAATTTTTTAGTATAGTATTTTATTGATTTTAAATTAATAATTCCTCTTATAATTGATACATTTGTTGAAATATTTGAATGGGTTTGGGCAACTGTCTCTGTGTATTTGTGTTTTCTATGTCATTTATTTCCTTTTATATTTTCAATTTTGGTTTGTTCCTCCAGATTTTAATATTTGCTTTTCATTGATAAGATATTTTGTATAAATGCGCTGCCTGAAAATGTTTATATTTTGAGAATCATTGATTCTTTTGTTATAAATTATATTTTAAGGGCTCCTCAAGTAGTTATTATCTACTTTTTCCCCTGGCTTCCCATGGGGGTTTTGCCCCTACAAAGAAATCATAAATAAATAAATAATTAAACACTGCGTCAAATTAGATTAAACGCTCTTAAAACTTGCAACGTGCAATATCATGCAGTATTCCATGTTTTCATGGAAGTCATTAAATTAGTCAAGAAATGGCATCAAGAGCAGTTGGGTTACTTCTGCTGCTGTGCCTGATTTCACCAAATTTTACATATTTGCTTTTAATATTTAGTCAAGGCCCAGATTTGTGAAAACAAATTCAAATTCAATTTGCTTTCGCTAGAGGCAAAAATAGCTTAATCTCTAAATAATTAAAGAACTAGAGTATTTAATTTTGAAAACTTAACTTGAAATTACGGGTAAGGTACCCGTATTAAAAAACATATTGCTACGACTTGGTTCGCTTATGGGGTCTTTTACTCTATTTAGACATGTATTTTTAACGACTTTCGGAGTTGTAAACGGCCGATGACAAATTTTTGGCGTCTATTATTAATTTCACTACAGCCATGTTCTTTCTTGCAAATATTATGAGTTTTGCAATATTTTTTTCCTCTTATACCAAATAAATTAAATTAGACCGGAATAAAATTTTCGCCTATTATAGAGAAGTTAATTAAACATGTAATTTCTACAAACGTCGAATTGCATCATTAATATTGCAACGCGCAGATCTTTTATCTGAAGGAAGAAATTGACTCCTGAAAAGGAGCGGGAAACTAAAATCTATTAAAAACGTAACACAGCTTTGGTTTACAGCATTATATTATGTTTACATTATTTCCTGATATGAGAAGCACCCGTTTATTTGTAGGCTCTTTTACACTAATTGTATTGAAAAAAAACAATACGCTTATACTATCCGAAGTGATTTTTCTGAATAAAAGAAATTAACCGTGAAATTAATTGAAATCACATACTGGAGCTTTTGGACAAAATTACTCGTCAGTTGCATACATATGTTTTTATTAAAATCAAATATTTAATTCTTTTCGCCCAATTTCATACATACTTTGTATTATAACATTGCTATTACGTTGAACTTGAATTTAGTAGCCGCGCCAGTATTTAGTATATATTTCCAATAATATAATTTTCAGTATTTAGTACATATATATATATATATATCATCATCATATTCAACCATTATCTATCCACTGCTGGATGAAGGTCTCTCCAAATGCTTTCCACACAAGTCTATCCTGAGCAATTCGCTTCCACGTCACCCCAACCTGTTTTCTTATTTCATCCACCCATCTAGTTTGAGGACGTTTTCTAGGTCTTCGGTGGTCTCTTGGAATCCAGTTCAGAATTTCTGTTGTCCATCGTTGATCAGTTCTTCTTGCAATATGCCCAGCCCATCGCCATTTCAGCCCTTTTACTTTAACAATGATGTCCTCTACTCTAGTTTGCTCTCTCACCCAAGTGTTTCTTTTTCGATCTCTCCTAGTTATTCCAAGCATGCACCTCTCCATGCTCCTTTGCGTTGTCTGTAACTTTCGTATTGCTCCAACTGTTAGACTCCATGTCTCTGATCCATAAGAGAGGACTGGCAATACACACTGGTTGAAGACCTTTCTTTTTAGACACAAAGGCAATTTCCCCTTCAGGATAAAACTGTTTCTTCCAAATGCACTCCAGCCAAGTTTAATACGTCTGTTGAGTTCTTTCATAATGTTGCCATCCATTGAAATCAGCTGGCCAAGGTAAATATATGAATCAGCAATTTCTAGCTCAATGTTGTCAACTTGTATTTTTGTTTCCTCTACGAAATTATTGAACATGATCTTAGTTTTTTGTAGGTTCATCTTGAGTCCAACTTCTTTACTTCTAGTTGAGAGCTCCTGTACCATGTCTTGGAGTTCTAATGGGTTCGTTGAAAAAATAACAATGTCATCAGCAAACCGCAAATGATTTAAATATTCACCATTTATTTTTATTCCCTTGTTATTCCAATTTATCTGCTGAAAAATCATCTGTAAAGCTGAAGTAAAAAGTTTTGGAGAAATGGTATCTCCCTGCCTCACACCTTTACCAATTTTGATAGTTTTGGTATCTTTATGTAACCGAAATTTTGCACTTGCATTTTTATACACACGTTTCACCATGTCAATGTACACATCCTCAATGTCTGTTGATCTTAAAGAGTTGATGACTGCTGATGTTTTAATAGAGTCAAAGGCCTTCTCATAGTCAATAAATGCCACACACAATGGAAGTTCATATTCATGTGTTCTTTCAATTAATTCTCTTAATACTTGAATATGGTCCACTGTACTGAATCCACTTCGAAATCCAGCTTGTTCTCTTGGTTGAGCTGCATCTAATTTTTTCTGCAGGCGATGTGTTAGCACTTTTGTGAAGATTTTATAAATAGCAGGTAACAAGCTAATTGGTCGGTAATTTTTCAAATCCTCTTTATCACCTTTTTTATGCAAAAGAATTACTGTTGCAGAATCCCATTGGTTTGGTATGTTACCGCTGTTAAGACATTTGGTAAAGAATTTTGCAAGTATGTCTTCTACATATTCTCCAGCTTCTTTTAGGATATCTAATGTAATACCATCATCACCAGGGGCTCTTCCTTTCTTCATACTTTTTATTGCAAATGAAACTTCTTCTTTTAAGATTTTAGGAGCTGTTCCTTCGACTATTTCAATGTCTTCGTTTAATCCACTGTTACTTTCGTATAGATTTTTGTAGAATTCTTCAACTCTTCTAAGTATTTCTTCCCTATTTCTTGTTACGGTGCCATCCTCTCCTTTTAATGCAATGATGTGTTTCTTCCCAACAGATAAACTTCCTTTAACAACCCTAAGGCTCTTGTTATTTTCAATGGCTTTCCTTACTAGCTCACAGTTGAATTTTCTTATGTCTTCTTTCATGCTTTTGCGCAGAGTTTTACAAAGTTCTATGTACTCAATCCTGGAACTGGTATTTTGATTGTCCACCTTCATATCTCTTCGCCTTTTCATGAGCTGTTTCGTCTTCTCAGATAATTTGCTATTGTGCTTTTTACAGGTTACACCACCAATTTCCCCAGCAGTTTCAACTATTGTCTTAACAATGTTTTCATTTGCTTCTGAGATATCACTTTCATCAATAAGTCCTTCCAGTGCAGAAAAGCGATTTTTTAATTCCAACTTGAATGCCTCGGTATTTTCTTTTAATTTCTTTAAATCCACCCTCTTACTTACTTGTTTCCTAATGAGCTTCTGTCGTTCTAATTTAGTATTTAAGTGCACTTTACATCTCACCATTCGATGATCACTTCCAGTATTAAATCTGTTCAGTACACTGCAATCTTCAATAATTGATTTCTTGTTTGCCAGGATATAGTCAATTTCACTAGTTCCCCCATTTGGGTGTTTCCATGTCCATTTTCTTTGCGGTTTCTTCTTAAAAAATGAATTCATGATGCTAAGATTTTCAGCTTCTGCAAATTCGATGAGTTGATCGCCACGTTCATTCCTTTCCCCATATCCGTATTTACCAACCGATGTCTCTCCTTGTTCCTGTTGTCCAATTCTTGCATTGAAATCCCCCATGATGAGCTTGATATGTTGTTTCCCTTTGGTGTGTAACTCTTTGATTTCTTCATAAAATTCTTCAACCTCTTCGTCGGTATGGCTTGATGTTGGTGCATATACCTGTACTATTTGAAGTTGGTATCGCTGGGTTAGTTGAACAACGAGCCTCGCTGCTCGATCTGACGTGCTTTCGACTTCAAGAAGGTAGTCTTTAATTCTTTTGTTGATTAAGAAGCCAACACCACTTGTTCTTCCAGTTTCCGTTCCTCTATAATAAAACAAATGTCCACTTTTAAGTTCCACCAACTCTTCACCTTTTCTTCTAACTTCACTGAGTCCTACAATGTCCCATTTGATCTTGTCAAGTTCTTCTTCCAATTCCTGAAGTTTTGCTTCAGAAGCAAGGGATCGTCCATTAAACGTAGCCAAGGTCAATAACAAACGGCAGCCTGGGCCATTCCAGTGATTCTTAGCACCCCCTGCTTTCATGCCACACTGACCGCTGCCTTGATCAGGAGCACTCCAGCACCTGGAGACTAGGGGCCATGGTTTCTGGTGTGTCAACATAATGGAGGAATTAGCCATAATTTCACCACGCTGGCTAGACGGGTTGGTGAATTAGCCCTCCCCTTCCGCCTTTCTATCCGTGTAGCAAATATTAATTTGCCACATAAATAGAAAGCTCAGCCTGCACCACTTGAAGGCGGGGTAGGACACTAGGTTACTGGCCTGGCCGGTTCCACACATCGTCACATACGTTCAGCGTGTGGGTCTCCTTCCAGTTAGATACCAGCAACCCTTTTGCAGGCCATATATATATATATATATATATATATAAATACTTTACTGCTTTTGTAATTACCATAGGCATATGCGCGCCCCTAGAATTATACGCAAGGGGTGCATCTAAGAATTACCTCCTGGCGCTTTATGCATGGGCATTCGCAGAAAGGTTCATAAAAGTGGGGTGAGGTACATACATACAATGGGAGCGCACGTTAGAGAGCTACAACTCGATATATTCATATGTACGAATCTATATATAAAATTTTATCGCAATGGGAAGATAACAACCCCCATCAATCCCCCTGCATACGCCAGTAACTATTACAGTAGAACTCCGATAATCTGAACTTCGCTTAACCGAAATCCTGGTTAATCCGAATGGCTTGCTACACTAACTTATTGCTATTATTATCACTGTTATTGTTTAGGGGACACTCGTTCAGTGTTTTCAACTAAAGCACTTACTTGTATTTGTTTTCTAGTGAATTCCGGCCTTGAGAAAGAAACCAATACATAAATGGTAGATATCAGACGTTGCAAAGATATGCACTTTGTATATATCGCATATGCACACAAAGTCATCGGATTATTTCCAAAACAGTTAACACCTCAACATGTACTTTGTGACTTTTTTACTATCAATACAGCAGTTTAGTAACATGTAATTAAACATGTTTTTGGATAAATGCCAATTTTTTTTTTTTTTTCAGCGACACTGAGTGGTTTTCTGGATTACCCTAAACCATGCCTCCCAGTATTGGAAATTCAGGCTCTACTACTGCTGAACTGCGCTCATATCGGGAGATGGGGGCTAAGTTGAGCAATTTTACTGACTGAACATATAGATATGACGACTTCACCCCCACTTTAAAAAAAAAAATTACTCCGAAGATTAAAATCTCTCTCTCAAGGCCAGTGCAGTAAAAACCACACCTGCACTTGCCCATTAATACAACCTCGGGACACACATTATTCACCCCTATATTATGGTAAGCAAATTTTGCTTAGGGCTGCGTTATTTTTAGAAACTAAATGACAGCCATTTAATGGCGAAAACTTTTGTCGTCAAGCAGCTCTTTATTCCACCGATTTAGACGAAATCTTTTATACCGTCTGTTTTTGTAAAGTGGCTACTCAATGGGTAAAAACCTAAAGGCAAAGCATAGTGTATCGTTTTCTATTCATCAGATGCTGATTTACAACATTTTGTAAGAATCTGGGAAAGAACCGATACAATAAAGAGCTCTAACACAAACGAACAAAAAGCTGTTTTACGCTCTTTGTGCAAAAACAACTTCGCGGAAAAAAGTGACTGAACCACTTTACCTGTGTGGGCTAAAGGTTGTAAAGTCTATAAAGCAAAATTTGTTTTTGTGAAGCAGTCCAACAATTTTAATAAATTTCGATACCGAAATTATGTAGGACCAATACAAAAAATATGTTATAAAAAACACGAATTCTAATTAGTTAATGAGTAATATATTACAGTATAAGTTGCGGTTTAGAATGTAATACAAACGTGGCACTTAATATAAAGATTAAAATGTCTATTTCACGAAATAGTATATATAGAAGATGTTCCTACGCTCTTTTTAATGGTTTTATATATATATATATATATATATATATATATATATATATATATATATATATGTGTGTGTGTGTGTATTTACAAGATATATACAAGATACTCACGGGGTGCATCTCTGAAAAAATAAGCCGGCACAGCGAAAGCAACAACTTAATGACGGAAGAACAAAAGGGATGCCAGAAAGGGACTCTGGGATGTAAAGAGCAGCTTACCATCGACTCAGTTATCCTGGAACAAGCAAGAAAACAAAAGCGAAAACTCAACACCGCATACATAGACTACAAGAAGGCTTTCGACTCTGTTCCGCACTCGTGGCTCCTTGAAATACTCAGCATATACAAAGTGCATCCCTCAATCATCCGATTCCTACAGAGCAGCATGAAACAATGGAGAACCCGGTTACAGCTAAACACGCCAGACAGTAAAATAGAAACGGCCGAGATCCCCATCCGCCGCGGAATCTTTCAAGGAGACGCACTAAGCCCCCAGTGGTTCTGCTTGGCGTTAAACCCCTTGTCAAGGATGCTGAACACAAGTAAATACGGATACATGCTGAAGAAAGACAAGAGAAACCTACATAAAGTCTCCCACCTCATGTACGTAGATGACATCAAGCTATACGCGCCAACAATCACCCAACTCCGACAACTCATCAGTATAACAGAGACATTCTCCAAGGACATAGGAATGGAATTCGGCCTCGATAAGTGCAAAATACAGAAGAATAGCAAAGAAGATTTACCAGGCATCGAACTCGAAGACGGGAGACTACAAAGAAGACCTTGGGCTGAGGCAGAAACCTACAAATACCTAGGGGTAATGCAAAAACGGCAGCAGGAGCACAAGAAAGTCAAAGTCCAGCTCACGCAAGCATTCCAAGAAAGACTTAGAAGCATTGTGAAGACGAAACTGAGCGGGAAGAACACCACGCAAGCCATTAACGCATATGCGGTACCAGTGCTCACCTACTCCTTCGGGATCATCAAATGGTCCAACACTGAACTAGAACAACTCCAGCGGAAAATGAGAACCATCCAGAGAAGAGCCGGACAACTACACCCTGCAACGGCAATTGAACGGCAAACACTACCCCGGGAAGAAGGAGGACGCGGACAAGCGGACCTCAAAGACTTACATGACAAGCAGATCCAGAGCATGAGGCAATACTTCCAGTTGAAGAGTCCCCGATCGCCACTCATCCAAGCCATAATACAAGCAGATGCAAATTACACGCCACTAAACCTGTGTAGTACCGAAGAGCGTGTCCTCGAAACAGCCAACGAACAGAAACTGAGAACTTGGGCGGGAAAACCATTACATGGCAGGCACTACAATGACCTACAGCAACCACACGTTGACAAGAAGGCATCAAATTGGTTGGCAAAGGCACTCTTCCAGCCAGAACAGGAAAGGATTCACTGTGCATCAGGCCAAGTGATCGTAACAAAAAGGGAACAATCAGAAATTCATCCAGAGGAAAGAAAGGCCATGAAAGCGACAAATGCAGACACTGTCACGCGGCATCGGGAACAATTCAACTTACGTGATGGCAGGATGCAAAGTCTTGCGCAGTCAGACTGAAACGGGCACGATCAAGTAGCGAAATGATCCACCAGAAATTGGCTGCGAATGCTGGGTTTCTGACAAGAAAAATAATCACGTATTACAAAATATGAGCCAGAGACCGGTACTGAGAGGCAGAAACACACAAAAGCTTTACTGGGATAGAGGCAATCGCAACAGACAAGACAGTCCCACATAACCGTCCTGGTATAACCCATCGTCAGATAAACCGAATAAGGCCGCATGCTAGTCGAGCATGGCATTTTAACACCAATAACATACAGGCAACCTACACAACAAAAATCACCAAGTACCAAGACCTCAGACATGAAGTACGAGATATATGGGGTATGGAAAAGATCTTCATCATCCCGTTAGTCATCTCAGCAACAGGGATAGTACCAAAAACGCTTGCGACGAATTTGGGAATACTCAACATTGACCCAAACACCTACATTGAAATACAAAAAGCCACAATCCTAAACACGTGTCACATTGTCAGGAAGTTTCTAGACATGGCACATTAAGAAGTGATGTAAAAAAGAGGCTTGGGAACATGGCGCTCTGCCCGTCCCAAAGCCTGTTACCGCCAAGAATGGGCGAGGAAAACTTTTATACATATATATTTTTTTTTAAATTGAAAGACCCATAAGGGGATTATTTAATATATGCAAATGAATCCATTCAAGCTAATTAAGCTAATTACGCAGATCCTGGAGAACAAAGTCCTCCTAAAAGCAGTATAACATATCATAAGTTATAAGTTATTCTGATGCATTTATTATAACTAAATACATCGTAAGAATCACTATGAAAATATGAAAAGCGAACCTTTTCATGATTATATAACACATTTTACACAGTTTTTAGCAACACGGTCATGATTGTTTATCAGGGAACCGTATCACATCCGCATTGCCAAGTTACAAGCCAGTTTTTTCCGAAATGCCCAGAGCAATAATATGTTGTCTCTTTTTTTTTTAATAATGCCGCTTTCTCTGTTCACCATGGTCCCGGTTAAGGACGGTGGTAAGTTATACACAAATTGAAAAATACCTAAGTGCAATGCAAAACAAAATATATACAAACAATAAATATATTTACAATATTTTACATACAAACCTTTTTCGAAAACTATGAAATATTGCTACAATGTAAATGGCCATGCTATATTGACATTTG
>QLNU02015360.1:110172974-110192338 GCA_006491805.2 Dysdera silvatica | reverse complement strand
GAGGTATGATCTACCACTATTTTTGTCCTAGGAAAAAATTATTTTATTTTTCATTTAACTTTTTGATTTTTTTGTAACTGCTCTGTTTTCAATTAAAATTGCAACAATGGGATGATGCATATTATAGCTAATTAGGATAATAGTGGTAAATACACTTCTGGCCATTAAAATTGCTAGACCTTGAAGGTAGCACGCAACAAACGTGAAATTTGAATGATAGATACAGCATTTTGGGATATGTAAATGATTAGCATTTTAACGCATGCTCGCAAAACATGTAGGAGTAACGCCACTGACAGTTTGTATAAAAGGGAAGATCCCAAAGCAGATTTCTCCTAAGGAAATTGCATTTACATGTTCATGTAAAGGTCTTGATATGCCTCGTATAAAAGGAGGAACGCCTACTAGCACGTGCCAGAGTTTGATCGCTGTAGAATCGTAGCCTACCAGGACTGCGGTTCATGGTTCCTTGCTATTGCTACTCGCGTTGGTCGAGTTCCCATGACTGTGTCGAGAATATGGAATCAGTGGATCCACGAGAGCCATATAGAACGCCGTACAAGACCACAGCCGCCAACAATCACCAACACCCGTGAGGACAGACATGTTATCCACACGGCCTTGTTGGATCTTACAGCCACGTCACGTACCCTGAGTCAGGAACTTGGGTTGTTTTCAGGAAAACAATTGTTTGCATAGACAGTGCGACGATGCCTGCTGCACCACGGATTATCGGCATTGCGACCATTGCTGTGGCTTCCTTTGACGCCTGAAAGAGAGACAAGCGCGCCTACAATGGTGCGTTCAACGACAAATATGGACGTGGGAGTGGTATCAAGTGGTCTTTTAATACGAATCCCGGTTTTGCATACAGAATTGTGGTGGCCATATTCGTGTGTGAAGGCATATATGGTAACGAACATTGCCAGCTTGAACTCGGCATCGCTATACGGGCCCAGCACCTTGAATGATGTAAGATATTATTACCCTTCATAGGGATAACACAATTGCCAAATATTGGTCAACACACAAAGCCACCGGGGCGAGATTTTTGTGAGTTTTTCGTGGGGGATTTTTTATTACAAATAAATTTGACACCCACGTATTAGTAGCTCAAACTAGAGCTATTTTTGTTTAGGAGAAAAAGAGACGCCGTCCTCATCCCGGATTCGAACCAGGGTCCCCGCTTTGAGCTCGCGGTGTCTTGACCTACTAGACGAATGAGAACAAGAACAAACGCATTTTTCTCCGTATATTAAGTTGTAAGATATTATTACCCTTCACAGGGACACAATGTAAAGCATGGTCAACAATACAGTTACCAAGCGAGATTTTTAGAAAATCAATGATGAAACACTAGAAATAAATACATATGATGCAAATTCCGGGCTTTAAACTTTGAGTTAATTCTTGGGGGTCCGCGAGGGCGAGTGGTCACTAAAGTGGGGTTTTCGGTCTAGTAAAGTTAAAGAACCGCTAAAATAAGTGAAATGAGAATTAAATGAAATTAAATTATAATGGCGGAAACCTTGTTCTCAATAATGCCGTTGTTCTTACGAAAAGCTGAGGAGAAAAACGACTTTGTTCTGACCTCTAGGCACGAGTCTTAATCTTATCCCCCCAACCCCGCCCCACACAAACAAACAAACAAAATTGAGCGTGGGAACACTAAAAGGCAATTGGATAAGAAGAGAAAACCGTTGTTTAAACAATATTTCCGCGCGAAAATCGGATCTTCTGGATAAACTTTCGAAGGCGAGAGGACATTCATGTCCTGCTCCGACTGTATTAATTTTTCTAAAATTCCCTTTGAACTATTATTATTATTTTAAGGAAATAATTCTTATTACAGAATAAATAAAACTTAAAAAGGAAAGAAACTTTTTGCATATTATTGGACCATGGGCGCATATTGAAAAACTTGATTTGCCCGATCCTGCTATGTATTTACTTTCCAAAGTTTTACAGTCACATTTTAAAATAAAGTAATTTTTAGCTCATTACCTATTATACAGCAGTATCAATTATTTTTGCAGTATTTTTGTATCTTATACACCACTAAAATGTTCGACAGCCTTGAAAAAGAGATAATAATTTTTCTACCTCCACCACAAGAAGTACTCATATGGGCCCTCACGTATTGGGCGCATATAATCAACAGGATTATTGCTGCATCATTATTATTGAAGTATTTATTAGTGAGTATATATCACTTGGATATACATACCAGGACGTAAAGAGTCCAATCGAATTGTAAGTGTTGTTTACTCTATTTTTGTAAAAGTTATGAATAATAATAATTATGTAGATTAAAGAAGGAAAAAAGATTTTTGGAGGCGTGCTATTAAAAAGTTATAAATGATAAAGGAAGTTTGCAAGAACATTTGCAAAGAATATAAATATATGTTTTTATGAAAGAAGAAATAATGTGATGTAAAGAAGATGATAAATAAATGATCAGAAATGTTGATACACTATGTAAATAAATTATAAACCCACCTGTAAAATACAAATAACTTAAGATTGCAATAAACTTTTGATATAAATTTATGTAAATAATATACGAACGGTGATTGCCATACGCGTACGTATGAAGTTCGTAAGAGTAGGATTATGGGCTTAATGGGGGGGGGTTATAGGGTTGTAACTCGTATATATCTATGTTAAATATACAAAATTTCATTGCAATGGGGAGGTTAAAACCCCCATCAACACCCCCCTGCGTACGCTAATGGTGATTACATATATATACCAATTACAACTTTTGAAAATGGTGAACAATTTTGTTCGTGAAAAAAATAATCATTTACAACCTGTAAAGAAAATATAAACTCAACGTAGATAACTCCAGGAAATCAAAAATAATAAAGAGTTGGTTCTCCTTGCTTTTCAGTAATATGTATCATTCTGTCAGGCATTGTTTGAAGTAGTTTTCTTAAAACACCTAAGTTTAATGTCTCAAGCATTCGAAATCACTATTTTGAGACTATTCAGATGATGATGTTGCTTGTTGCGCCAATATGCAGCCTTTGCCATAAAACCCCACACATTTTCAACTGGATTCAGGTCTGGAGAACGCGGAGGCCAAAGAATCACATCAATTTTTTCTCGTTCAAACCACTTCTTGGTGGACATTGATGCATGTATACTGGAATTGTCCTGTTGGACTTCCAATTCGGACAGCCTAGAAGAGGGGCAAATGGGATTAAGAGATCATACATTAATTCCTGATTTTTTGGAGTTCATAGTGCCCTGAAGGAATACGATGTCTGCTTTTCCTCCTACTCCGAATGATGCCCACACCATTACACCGCCGCCTCCTTGCTGTCTACTCAGCCTTATCTTTGGCTGAGTGCATAGATCATGCCAATATGATGAATATCCATCAGGGCCATTCAAAGAGAAACATTTTTCATCAGAGAACACTATTTCATCCCACTCATGACGCCATTTCACTTTTTTTTTTACACCAATCGAGCCGATTTAACTTATGACTGGTATAGTAAGTTTCGGTTTGCTTTTATTTTCCTGAACTTTACGTTCAAATTTACATTTAAACTTTCCTCTACAGTTTGGTTGGATACAGGTGTTGATAATACACGTGAAATTTCACGAGTGGACACCTGCTCACGAGTGGTAAGAGCTTGAACGTGCCTGTGGTTCCGGGGTAACAGTTTTGGTGGTCTACCTGATCTTTTTTGGGTTCCACAATTATCACCTTTTTCGATGACAGTTTGGACAGCAGTTTGTGAGCGCCCTATTTTACGGGCTAGTCCTCTTGTTGACTGTCCCTTGCAAGTTAGCAAATATATTTTTCTGGCGTAAGTTTCATTTAGTTCTTTTCCTCAATGCATACTCACAAAACGCAATTTTCATCACAACATTGGATCCATATGATAGCCTACATGTATCATATGATGTGTATAAAACTACACATGTGCAAATTAGTTAACAGGCTCGCATTCCGGGAATTTGCATGTTGAGTTTATATTTTCTTTACATGTTGTAAATGATTATTTTTTTCTTACGAACATTTTTTTTTCACCGTTTTCAAAAGTTTTAAGTGGTATATGTATGTAATCACCGTTGGTACATTATTTGCATAAATTTATATCAAACGCTTATTGCAATCATAAGTTATTTGTGTTTTATGGGTGAGTTTATAATTTATTTACATAGTGTAAATAAATAGCCAGAAATACTATTGAATAATAGTTCGAAGTGTACAAAGAGAGTGGAACTTTTCCTAATGTAGATATTATTTCGAAAATATTTTTAACAATGCCAATATCAAATGCAACAGGTGAAAGATCTTTTTCAGTTTTAAAATGCGTTAAATGCTATTTAAAGAGTACGAGGGGAGAGGACAGACTGAACAATATGGCTATATTATACACAGAACAAGAAATTTCGGATGAAATAGATACCGCAAAAATAATCGATGAATCTGCTAAAGAGAAACCAAGACACAAATTTATATACAAAACATTTTTTAAGCACTCAGGTAACTTAGTTTACTGATAATTTTTTTTTAAATAATTTCTGATTTTTCTTGAAACGTTGAGTTTATTATTAGTTACATATTGCCGGTTTAAGGAACTCACTAAAAATTTACTACTGAAATCTTCCCGAAAAAAATCCTCAGTTCCTTACACAATTTTTTTTGTTTTGTTTTAGGGCTTGGGTCTCAAAGCCTCGAAATTTTTACGGCCAGGGGCCCCCCAATAGGTTTAATCCACCTCTGCCCGCGATGAGAAAGAACCATTGTATTTACAAGATCCCGGATGCGCTACTTGACTTGCTTTTGTGCATGCATTGGGAGTGTTTTTATATAGCCCCTTATTATATATTTTAAAGGTGTCTTTTCGGTTTTCGATATAACCCAAGCAGCTTTATGAAAATCTATGTCCGTAACTTGCACTTATGACAAGGTTGCTATTTCCCACAGACCAGGTCCTCAATGAAAAACTTCGAGCGTGTCTTGTAAATTAAGAGAACACTCGACCAGACGGAGATCTCGTTAAAAACCGACTAGCGCACTTTATGACATGGGTTATGGCGACGAATATTTCATTGGCGATGAAGGGCAAGGGTGGACCTGTGTGTAGGGGCGAAGGGTGGTTATAAAAACACTCGGTAGTCAATGGTCGTTTCGCCCTTAGCTTGGCGGACCCGAAAACAATCAATTGAGGAGGACCAGGTAGAAACAAAACCGCTTTTGGTTTTTACGAGGTTGGTTTCTCTCGTGGGACAATTGCAGTTCTCTTTTTTTTTTTCCTTTACCAGATACAAAAGGAATTAGTCTTTGCCAATGTCCTTTTTTTCGCTCTTCGTTGGCTGCCTCAAGTATGACAAAACTGATATATGTGTGCCTTGGCAGGCGACTATAAATAAAAACTAACGATGCTTGTCTTTGACTGTTTTATGTGTGTTTCAAGTCGGGTGGTAGCAGTACCGCCTTCTCTTATTCTGTCTTAATGTCTGCAGGTCTTAATATTTTGAGATCTTATTCCAAATATGGTTAAGCAGTTCCTGGATTGGTCTTAAAAAGAGTCCCCAAGTTCTCATAAAAAAAACAAACCCGACAACTCTTGCTTAAGTGAAGCATCTATAAAAATGTGAAATCCCCATGCGAGGTCAAATATGCCAACTACTGGCCAGAAGAAGCGAAACAATTAAAATTATTTCTAGAGATTCAAAATTTTGCAGAATATATTCCACTAAAAATGTAATCGTAAATCTTAGTACTCGCGCTGACATAATATTATAGTCCAGCTACTTGCGCTGCGGTTTCGAATCAGATTCCGATCCAAGAAAGCCACGCGTTGCTTTAATGTCTTTATGATATAGTAGCGCTAAATTCGATCTCAAACCGCATAAGACCAAGTGTAAATCCAGATGATGGAGGCTTGAAAATGATAATAGTTCTAAGGTCACGTGAATCTTTTGTCCACGACACGATATTTACGTCTTGAAACATTAATCACGCTAATACAATGTGGCACATTGAGTCAATATTCAACAAGACGTATTTATATTTATATATTTTATACATCCCAACACTGGGTGCAATGTGTATGTCATTTGGGAAGGGATCGACGGCTTTTCGTGATTTTCGTACTAAACGCAACAGCGCCTACTGCGGTCAAACCCAACCCAGATAATCCGAAGCAGGGGTGTAATCGAGGCATAGCGGCGCTAGGGAAAATTTTAGGAAATCATACATTTTAAAAACAAAATTCTGTTCAAGTTGTAAATAAAAAATATGTGGATTCGACAATTTTATTAAGAAAAAAAATTTTTTAGAGCAATGACCCTAAAATTTTGAATAAATCAACTAAGAATCGTGGGAATTAAAATGAAATTACAGCTTGGAACACGTATCACAAACTGTGTTCCGAAAATAGTCAAAATACGTTATTTAACACAACTAAGGCGACAAGGGCGAAAAGGCGGACTTTTGGCTATATTTTTCAATTATTTCTTTTTATTAGCTCACTTCAGAGGTCATTCATAGTTTTAGTTCTGCTGGGCACATGGGTCTGTATCACATTATTATTATTTTACGCTTATATGAAGCTATGTATTATAAGCAGTGTTGGATTCAGAGGGGCATTTGGGGTGAGGGGGTCTTGCAATGCCAGCTCAACAACCCATACATGATGATAGTTTCTGCCCCTATCAGATTAATGGGCTATTGACTGGTTAGGGGGTTCCCTGATTCCCCAGTGCATCCACCCCTCGTTTAGAAAAGCGCTAGGCTACTTTATTTTTTAGAACTACACCACTGATCTGAAGGCAATTTCCATAATCACCGAACCACTGCGGCACAAAACGTATCTCACAAGGTATCCGAACGACATATGCATGCATACATATACACGAGTGATCGCGGTGTTATTAATTCATATGTATTAATTTGTCTTACACACATATTACATGTAGAGTTTGTTTAAAAATTAAACCAAAGCACTGATAGAAATTGAATCTCCGGTAACGTTGATATTAATATTTATTGAATTAATTAATCTGATAAGTTTTATTATGGCAAGAAAGATCTAAAATATAACTTTGTGATTTTTTTTTCGAGTTAAAAAGCTGTATAGAATTTGTATAACTCATCTGCTGTCTAAATAGCGAAGGAAACTTATCTATTTCTCTCGCTTTATCCAAATCCTTTTGTTAGACTTAAAAATTTGTTTCTCGTTCCGTTCCGCCCAAAAACGCCGTGAAAATTAAGAGAACTCAAATTTTTATTGGGCGATTTTTGAGAACTCATTTGGGAATTCGTAGAAATTTTGCCATTTCGCACAAAACTGCTGTAATGGCATTTACTTTACATATTTGAATGTGGTTACTTTTCAACTGCGGTTCCATCGTTTCCTAGCGATAGTCCCTCTTTTCTTCATAACTGAAAATACCTTTTTAACGAAGGACGATGAGCGGACGCTATCAGTCTATGAATTCCAAGTTGTTTGGGAAATATTGGCACCTATTTTGAAAACATTCGCTTTTATAACAGTTGTTAATGAGTTCGTGGAGAGCTGTGGGGCAGCTTTTGCCAGTTTTAATCGGCTCCTTCCGGCCTTACTATCATCGATTTCATAATGAATGTGTGTGCCGGGTTATGGAATCGATGCTTGTATCCTCTCCCTACCCGTGGGATGGGAAAGGAAGAAAATCAATCGGGTGTCATTCGCAATCTCGGCCGGGAGAGGAAAACAGATCTGCTCGAGGAAGAATAGGTCTCGGCTGAGTTACAAACGAGCCCTGCTCAGTGACAAGGCCTGTGATTTAGGCCTCCTCCAAACAGGGGGACGACACCAAATGAAGAGTCCTGCCCCCCTCCCTCAGTCTGGTCACTTATTGAGTGCTCGCCGCTTTCGGACTCGGATGACATGATGTTATTAATCCTGTTATAGGTGCATTAGCGAAGGTGCCGCCTAAAGGACCTAACGTAAAGGGGAGGGGGTGAGAATTTACCAGGGTCTTCAGTTGCCCATGGATAGACAGCTAAAGCGAACTGCAGTTGCAAGTGCGCCAGTTCTCATACTATAACGGAGTTAGTTGCACTGGCTTCGCTAATAACTGTGTTATCCACACCTAGTCATCAAACAGTTGGCACTTTTCCCGGACTTTTTCTGAGATTTTTTTCCGTAAGAAATTTGTTCATTCTTTTCTTGGACGTGACAGCACACTTTCAGGTATTATTTTGTGTTACAAGGAATTAAAATACTTTGCAGTTAACAGTACTCGCATCCTGTTGATACCTTGTGTACCAATTGTGATACTTCGTCCGCCTGACTGAAGGGAAACTGAGCGATATGCTTGCTATCAAGCTTAAGGAATTAAATTTTTAATACAGCTTTTGCCGCAAGCATCTTGAAATAAGTGAATCGTCTTAAGTCTGTGCAACGTTAGACCTAATAATATTCTCGATAAAGTATCCAGTGCTTCATTGAAAAAATCGAAGTAGTGCTTAGAAGAAAAATTTTTAGCCGTTAATGCAGTTCTAACGCTATGTATATAACATCGATAGCAGCTAATTTATAAGTGGCATTAGCAAATATGCAGCCGATATTATACGACATATTGTCATATGTTTTTATTGTAACCACTCCGCTAAAGACAACTGGATCGTGTAATGCTGCTGTGATTTAGGCCTTGAAGGATTTCTTACCCGTTTCCATCAAAATTTAATTCTCAGAAATATCAAATTTATATCTAACCTTTCGTTCTGTAAATCTGAGGCCGCAAGAATAGAAATCATGGAGTATAGAAAGTCGTAAACTATGGTTCGTATTCAAAACCTTCCCTAAATATTTACATTCCCCCTATGTCCCTTCCTGTTTCTTTTTTTTTAACGTTTGCTAAGTAAATAATTATACCGAAGAGGCGCCATTCAAATATACTTTGATGATGACATTTCTCTTTTACTAAGCGGCATTTATGGTCAATGTCTTCGTCACTTTCTTCGTCAGTTTCTGGAATATTAACGTGGACTCATTCTCGGGGAGAGACGCGAATGCAAAGCAACCGTGTAGTCTAAAGCTCGAAAACTGACTACTGAATGGAGACAAGGACTTCTTCAATGGCAGTCGTCTCAGCTGATGTTGTTCAAAAAGCGGGTAACGCGCATACTCAGGTAGCGTGATGATATTTATGGTGCCCAATCGTCGTTACTTGTAAGGACTAGCGAACTATTTGTTGTCCGCTGTTTCGCTCGATGTCAGGTGCCACTGTTGTTTAAGCCAAGCCCTGAGCCAGGGAGTCAGTTTCGCAGCACTGAACGTCTTCTGCGTGATATATGTGAGGCCTAAATCTGCGAAAAAGTTACGTTAACGGTGAGGTAGCTTTCAGCCATAGTAACGAATAGGTGGGGAATGCCATAAAGTATTTGCGGTCTGCTTACCTCAGCCGCGACCTGGCATCAGCATGGGCCCGGTTATTTACGGCCCGGGAGAGTTAGTTCCCCACAGAGGAGTGGACCAAGGAACCCTGAAGATTAAAATCTTCATCTGAGCGAAGTAATGCTTCGTGATGTAAACAGTGTGCGGAAAAAAATCCGCTTCACGAGCCGACAGAAGCGGGGCCGCTAACAGAATATTTGAGCAACCACGAGCGAATAGCAGCACCACAGCGTTCAATTTTACGTTGACTATCCGCTACTCCGTTAGGTTACGAATTGCTGTTTTACATCATTTCGTTTGTAAATCTATGTAATCGTTTGCAGTCAGCTTTAATCAAAGAATATGTGCTAGAGATTATTTTAAGCTACCCTATCTGGTTTATAAATCAGCGATCGAGGGAAAAAACAATTTCAGCAGCTTTGACAACTGTCTAGTTAGTAAGCTCACTGGACAAAAAATCATTCATCCCTGTGCGCAGTCATGAAGGAGTGGTTAAATAGGAACAAATGGTGCAGCGGTCGAGTCACGTGCACAATATACGATTAATTAATGTATTGAATAATACAGATGTGTGTGTGTGTGTATGCATTTAGAATGACTGAAACATGAGGATTGATGGACGGTTGAATTTTTATGGCGCAAGGATATTTTGCGCCAAACAAGACGAGGACATAAAGATTGAAGTCGACATTTATTATCCGGGAATATATTATAATTTTCAAGCTTTGCGTAACTGTCAGGCATGTGTTGAAGGGGGAATGCTCCATGGTACCCCTAAAGGGGGAATAGGGAGTTCCTCCTCGCTGAAAAATCATGCCCCACACTTGAGTCATAAAATAATATAGGAATCATTATTGATTTGCGTCTCATAAATTTTGACCTACGTGGCGCCACTTGGTATCCGCCACCCCCATTCTATTTTTTTCAATTGTATCAAAATCCACTGAAAGCCACTAGCATTATTTACATAAATTAATTCAAATCCATTCCGTACTGAAATAAAATATTCTTGCATGTTTCAAGAAACATTCTGCTTGGAAGAACGATAATATTTTCAAGGGGTGAATAATTTTTTGTCCGGTGTGTTTATTTAACAAACGGTCTTCCCGTGTCCAGTAGCAACATCTCACTAATTGTAAAGTAGCTTGGACCACAAAGAACGTATTTATGACAGCTCGCTATCGGTAAAATCGGCAATTAGGACAGGAAGACATACGGCCTTCTGCCTCTGGATTAGGCACAAATTATTACCAAGAAATGGCAGAGCAAAATAATTGGCCGAGGGAACTGTGAATGGCCGCTAACCTATAGATTATGATATAGCGAAAAGGCAGCTCGGTGTGCTACGACAGCATTGGTAAAAGCAAACTTCTTTCATCTAGTAGATTGGCTTCAATATATCTTCACCTGGCTTTGTTTTCCAGATACCGGTAAGCGTGAGCAGCATAGCATCTGTTCCTTATTCATGCATCGGTGAGTTCTCTCGCGTTAGATAATGTCCCCAGTTAAGGAACAGAAGGAGTCACATGTAGGAGCATCGCAGTTTTGACCGCGTTAGATAAATATTGACGTTATTTAATGCTTGCTGCAACTAACATGCAATTAGATGACCAACTGTTGCATTGTGTATTCCAGCTCACTTCTCGATGTGCGACGAGAACGGTTTGTTCTTTCTTTGTTCTTGTCTAGAGAACCAAAAGAGTTTGTTTGGACAGGTTCAAGCTTTTGTTAGGCACGCGACTGAAGCGGCAACACAGATATTTTCCATCTATTCTTCGATACGAATATACGCTGTCTTCGCTCGATGCATTTTCATGGAACCAGGAACGCCAGTATGTTTTTTGATGCCCATTTATGTGTGCGGGCATGTGAGTTTTAAAACGCCATGTGAAATTCTTGACTTGGAATTCTGAATCTAGATTGCAGAAACAAAATTTCCTTCGTGTTGTATCTAATAAAGAAACAACAAATCCGTCATCAGTCAGTTCATGACGAGTTACCAGCCCGTCATCTGTTATACAATGATTATATTAATTTTAACTATCAGAGAGCGAAATTTTTAATCTCTATTTTGAATTTTTTTTTCCTAAATGAAAATTTTGCTTTCTCGTCAAAAAAAATACAATTTTTGAAGACAGAACGATAAATTTAAAAACGACCTTCTAAAAGATTGCTCTTTTTTTTTTTATAAGTAGCTAATTAATATTTTTCTACATATCTGGAACTTGGGAAAATAATATACTTCATTATTAATATATTTTAGAAAATTAGCAATAAAAAACAAGCTTTTTAATATTTTGAAAGTATAAAAATAAATATTAATATAATTTATACATAAAATTCCCAAATTGTATGGTAAATTCGTAATAAAAAAGCTCTCTCTTTGCGTCGAAACCATGATGAGTTAACAAAACTTGCAAATCTAATGTTTGAAAACCACATACCTAAGTCTGTTTGTTTTTTTATTCCTCTGCCTTCCCAGTTTCTCAGGCCAGTGGCGACCAGGTGGGCAAAAAATTTTCGTAAATTGTATATTTGTATATTTCTCATATTCATCAAATTTATATTAATGCTGTATTATATGATTGTATTATCATGTGAGAGCGAAAGTTTTAATTCGGTTATGATTTCGGTATACATTCAATATTTTTTTCTTTGAAACTGTAAAAATACAGCCATTATTAAAGTTTTAGAGGTGTTTTCTTTATAGTTGTACATAGGCTGGCGCAAAGCTATGTTTAATATTACCCGGTGATTACTAATATATATTTATTATATATTATACTATTTATAAATAGCGATATAACCAGAAGGGGGGCGCACAAGAACAGCACGTATTATGGTATTAATGAACGACTATATTTTGATAGCGTCCGAATTAAAGTAGATGTGTGTTAATCTGTTACAAAACAAAAATACGCTTTCAGCCATATGTATGGAAGATGTTTATATTATAGAAAATCCTAAAACAGAGTAACTCGATGCCATATATATATATCCAAAAAGTTATATATAATGCGAATAATTTAAAAGATCTCTGTTTTTCAAATTAAATCTCTGCTTTTCAGCAGAAATACTGGTCAATATACATTTATGCTTAAAGTAACATATAATAACTTTTTCAATAACGCAAAATTTTCCCATCCTTTAAAACAATTTAGCTTATTACATATTCATCAATTTAATCACAATTAATTGTTATTGGATAAAGCGCGTATACCGATTCCCTCCAACGTATGTCACTCTATTGTTTTTGCATTTAATTTGCCGAGAGCACTTTTTGTGATTTTATAAATGAATATTTGCGAAAATTTCTAAAATTGTGAGATTAAAATTTCCGGAATATTTTTTTATTGAACAAGGAAGAATAAAATTATGTAAATAAAATCTAAATGACGTTTTAAAGCATTTTGTGTCAATTCCATAGTTTTTTGCTCATATTGAAAGAACGGAGAAGCTACTATCTCCCTCTTTTTTTAACAGTGGAACAATCCCATTTTCTCTCAAATGAGCGCCAGATTTTACTAACTGTTTATTTGTTTATAGCAGAAAACGAGCTGTTTTCGGTAATTAGTAAAATAAAAACCTTCTTCCACTGCATTACCAATCTTATTGAATAATTGTTTGATAATCTAATCATCATAATTTAAATTTAAATTTCAAAGTCGGATGTCGAAATACAAGTGAGTACGCCCTTACTGTCATGACATGTATAGTTGCATATTTTCTTCGAAAAAATTATTTAATTAAACTAAAACGTTTATTGTTTTTCAATTTTTGCAAAAGTTCTCCAAGTCTTTCAAAAACTTTTTAAAGAAGTGATGCTTAACTCTTTCCCGGGAGCAATTTTTAAAACTATATTCCCCTTTCAACAAGAAATATATTTTTGAAAATATACTCTGGACAGAACTCGTTATATTTACTTATGTATATCTTTATATTATGGATTGATTCTCATGCGAATTTTAAATTGAAAAAAGCTTTCCGTACTGGAAAAAGTACCCTTCGATTTCTAAATTGAAATAAAGCACCATTTCGTGTCCCCTCCATTAATGGCTAAGTTGAAGTGCATGACCCATCATTCTGAAATTTATTTTCCAATCGCATACGGTTCATAATGCAGAGAACAATGGCAGAAATTCGGTCTTGAAAGTGTCACTGAAATTGACATGGTGAAGCCCACTCGTAATGATTACTTAATGCACTAAAAAGACTCGAAGCAGTATTGAGAACGGCGAGCTCATGACCGACTCACACCACTCCAGCTATTCCCCACGTTTCATTGCTGTTAGCCGGCACGCGTATGTTTCAGTTGATCCCCCACATTTTGATAAATCGGGACCCACCCCCACTTCGAGGGTTCACGAAAGGGGCCGCGACCCCTCAATTCAGAAGCCACTCATAAGAGATATGATCCCTACTCACCAGTTGACTCCCACATCTCAAACTTTCCCCATTTCATCCCCTCAAACTTTGCACTCCAAACTGTGATCCCTTTTTTTATTATTTTTGTCATACTCTCATTATTAAGCGCCCTTTTCGCCCTAACTTTATCAATTGGCGTTTCAGGGGAAAAAAGTAAATTCTATTAGGAGAAAGGAGAAAGTTTAAACGCTTAGCTTGTGTTTATTTTTTTATACGATTACAGTAATAGGAAGAGTATAAATGTACTATTCAATAAACGCTGTTTAAACTCATACGTTTTCTCTTCGTTTTACTATTTTACAATTTTTGCCTTTAGAAATAATCCATAGTTTAATTTTAACATTTAATCAATTTCCCATGTTTAGGGGTCATTTTCGTATCAGTATAATCTAAGCCAGGAACCTGTTGTAAGTTGGTGAAATATACAACAAAATGCTTCGCCTAACCAATCTATTGCAAGTTATAAACCAAAAAAGAATTCGAATGAATTTCCATTTAAAATGCAGTCACGTATGTTCCATAAAAAGAAACCATTTTCATTCATATATTAGTTTTTATGAATGAGGAAAATCTTTTTAAAACTTGTTTTTACTACCATTAATTCAAACTGAGGGTAGCCACGTGGAAAGCATGAACTTTTTAAGTATAAAAAAAAAGCTATTATCATATAAAAAGAACCATCGTATCCAAACCTTTGCAATTTTATTCTATTTTTATTACATTACGCTATTTATCTTTTTATATTCCTAATTAGAAAAACCAATTTTTATACTAAATATTTTCATATTATGCTAATACAAAATATAGGTACACGAGAAATTTTTATTGGAATTTTTAAATATTTTTAAAAGTCGACTCTTTGTACCATATGCATTCGTTTTAAAAGAGACAATTTTTAATTTTTTTACGAACAATGGTATTTTAACAAGTTTACTTCTTAGCATTTTTAATGGATCATGTAGCGTAAGCTCAATGGAAGATGAGAATTTTTGTTTTGTTATAAATGGTGTTAAAAGCAGATTAAAATATTACGCAAGTTTTATAATACCGGGGAATTTAATCGGGAGAATTTTCAAATGATTTCGTATAAAAACGAGTTTTAAAAGCCGCACAAAATCTGTATAACAAACGTGTTTCAAAACCTTTAAAGCCCATAGTCCATATCAACAAGGATATCTTCAAAAAGAAAACTATTTCAAAATATTCAGTAATGACCATGATAGGAAATATCCAACCGCGTGCTTGTGTAACTGAAAATACGCAATAACGATCTTTAAAAATGTAACGTAGGTTTTCCTGTAATAAATATCTTCCAAGCGATTTTCATTACACGGTTCCAATTAGTGAATCTCCAGCGATCAATGTATCTCGTCCTCTGCAGTTGAAGGCAGACATCGTATTTTACTATAACACACCTTATGACACGCTTTATTGCATTCACGTGGAAGTCACTTATGGGAATTCGTAATCTAATAGCTTTTGTTATGCAAAAAGTATTACTGTAAGACTTAATGCTGCTGCAGCAACACTTATAGATTTCGCTTCGAAATTTAGCCTTATTCAATGCTCTTGCAAATATGACTGGTAATTATTTCATTAAGAATGTAGGACGATACGTTTTAAATGTTCTGTTCGTCTGTAACGTATCATTCATCAGTGTAATTGGTGCAGTTGTAGTTTCTTTACTGAAAGGTAGTCTGATGGGGCGTATTTTCCTCCATTGGTATTGGCAGTTCTTCTTGCAGTGTTACTTTCAAAGTTTACCACACAAGATTTGTAAGCAACATATGGCTCGCAAGCTCTAGTTGGGGAAAGCTCACGTCATGCACTTTACCGTTAACCACCGAATGCAAAACGAGTAGCAATCCAGCGAGGAATTGTCATCTGTAAAGGCTAAATCAAATCAGCGAATCTGCATTGAGTTGAATAGGACAAATTTCGGCATTTTCAATCTTTTGGATTGGAGGGCAACTCATTTTCTGACGACAGACGGCCCGTTGTTAAAAGCATCCAAGTCATGTTTAGTCTCCTATTCCGTGGATTTAAGCCTTGACGAACCAGGGAACACCAAAGCGTGATTTGATGTTTTTAACCCCCTATCCTCTGACCATCCCCTAATCTCTTACCCCCCCTCCCTGTACCCTTTCTCATGCAATCGAGCTGAAATCCCCTAATACTCGAGGTACAGCGAGTACCCCTAATGAAATCATGGCTGTATTGTGCCATCCCCGCCTTTGCTAAAATGTTCTTGATTGGGTTTGCCGAGTTTACCACGGTGGCACACATGGTATCTTCGTCTGCTCTCTGAGTTGTTCCTCCCGTCTCTCTTTCTCTCTATCATTCTAAGCCAACTGCTAAGTGCGGGTTGCCGCAGGCTAGTGGCGGATTTCTCGCCAATTTTCAGTCAAATGGATTTAAAATTTCCATTGCCGTTGTTTCAAACTTTCGGCAATAGTGAGTGGGAGGAATTCGGACAGATTGAACGCTTAGATTGTACAGGAGAGCGCTCCGGAATAGTTTTCTTTCTCAGGCGAATGGACAACTGAATTTGTTTTTTTTCTTTATTAATGCTCACTCAAGTGGGCAGCCGAGTTTTTTTTATCGTTTCTCACAAAATGGGCAAACGATTTTTTTTTTATTATTATTACTTACAAAGTGGGAGGTCGAGCTTTTTTATATTGCTCATTCATGTGACAATCATCTTCTTGCCCAGGGAATAAATATGCAGAAATGGGGTCTGAACAACTTAAGGTTTGAGATAGTTTTTGCCTAAAGAAATGCCAGTATTAAGATATGAATTATTTTTTTTAATCGTTTTTCTCAATACACAATTTTTTAACTAGTTATTACGTACGTACGCGTGTGTGTGTACGCACGCACGCATTTTCTTTTTCTTTTTTTAATTGTGTAAGAACGTTGAAAAAGTAATTTAATTTTTAAACGGGGTAGTATATGTATAAAAATACGGAATTTTACATTTTCATACGTATTGAACGTACGTATGCATGATACGTATGCATGATATACACACAGACGCCGGGGCATGTTTTTTGTAATTTTGCTAATAAAGAATATTTTTTATAATTAAAACGATTTTTGCAAATATTATAATAGGCTTATATAATGTTTAATAAATATTGTTACATAGTAAAAGTAAAGTTAAAATTTTTAACACGGTGAAGTCTTACTTTGTTCTAGTATTTCATAACGAGAAATGAAAAATTTCCTCTAACCCATATATTAACTAAAGGGTGACTTCTTGAAAAGGACAAAGAGGACTTCTTGAAAAGGACAAAGAGGACTCCTTGAAAAGGAAAAAGGGAACTCCTTCAGAATTAATGGAAATTGTGAAAGATTTATTAAGTGCGTTTAAGTTAAATACGATCGAGTTAAGATCTGGTTATCAAACTCAATCGTATTGAATCCATATTTGCTTATTACAATTGCAATTATTGGGACAGCGGTAATTTGAAATCATATTTCCACATTTCAAATGGAAAAAGAAAAAAAAAAAAATACGTACAGAACTTGGTTGATTCAATAAACACACTGTACATGTGATTTTCCTATGAATCATATGATACATATAATTATAGTTCGCTACCCAAACGTTTTTGCCCATTGAGGTAGGCTTGTCTGCACGAGGGGGGGTTTGAAGTGCAGCCCATTAACGAAATGTGTTCGCCCCGATGGTCCCCGAAATCACGGTTCGCTAGAAAAGTACTCGCAACAGTTGAACCATTATAGACTGTCATTAAAGGCCATAGAATGGTCGAGGATCTGGAAGCTACGGAAGGGCCTCGCCCTCCAACTTTTGCTTTTGATGCCCGTTGCGTAATGTGCGGTGCTCTACGTCTTCCCTGCATCTCCATCACGCGCTCATGGACAAAGAAAACTCGGACATCTGAGCAGTTTTCGCCAGTGCCATGACGTAGTAAAGTACAAGGGATGTTATGTGGCAAAAACTAGAGATTGCAAATCTTATTAATGTATAAGCAAAAATCTTGCGGAATCAATATACCCTTTGCACACAGATCATGAATATATAGATGTTTACTTGAAAGAGCCCCCAAGTTGGGTCAGTTGCTCGCCGCGTGACACTTTGAAACCGTTGCAGAATATTAACCCCTTTAATTACGTCGTTGGGGAAAATGGTAGCGAAAGACACAGCGCTCTCCGCAGGTTAAATGTATCAGCCGGTTGCCTTTCAGCAGTTCATTACCGCACTGTCAGCTAATCGTATAACCAGACGTAGGTACATTGAGAAATGTCTTAATGTGTCCGCTTTGCTGAAGTCTTCTTTACGACCTGCTTAACGTCTGCAGTATTCCGTGACAGGAGTCATGCAGAGAGTGTATGACGTGAAATTCTTCTACCTTGGTTTGCGTGGAATGTATAGTGGCCTATCAAATGGCCTCGGCACTCATCAGTCACTGCGTGTAATGACTTATAGAAGAAGAGGAACGACAGTCTTAAATTTCCAGATGCATTAGGCAGTTCGTGGTTATAAATAGCTCTAAAAGGACATGGTTTAAAGTTATCTTATGTACAAAGACAATTCTACCAAAACGACTTCACCATGGTTCTCTGGTGCGGACCCTTTCTGTCTTTTTTTTTTTTTTCCCTATAAACTTTAGAGCGATTTAGATATATGGGAAGTTAATGCGATTGCGATAGGAGAGGTAGCAAGCCTCAAATATATTAATATGAAAGCAAGCAAAGCTTTGCTTTCTCAGCTGGTAATTTGGCAGCCTTGTTTTCTGGGTTGTAAATGTGGAAGGGGCGCCATTATTTTTAGACTCTTAAGAAAAGAAATTCGGAACTGTGGATAGAAACCATTATCCATTGTTGAAAATCAACGAATGAATGCGAGTTGATCGGAAGCCTCGCTGAAGTAATTATCAACTCCATTTTGATCAACGGAGCTGCTGTAAATGGCGTGACAAGACGCGAGACGTAATACTCATCTAAAAATATTCATATTTTACAAAAATTATATTAACCGTTATTAAAAATCCCTGTGGAGTATAACCACTCGGCACCAATAACGTTTTTAATTAAGATGCCTCGTGTTATGTTGGGTTATTGCCCATCCTGGCAGTGGTCTAGATCGTGACCATCGCTCTTGGACTGATTGGGAGGTGTTGGAGTTCCAGTAAGCATGTTCGTACGCAAATATATCGTTGTTTGAAAGCCATCTTAAGTCCACAGTCCAATCTGAAATCAGAGAAAGTAAAAATAGAAGTTCCAACCCATGGGCGGACTGGGTCCTCTCAAAGGATCCATACCTTGGATTATAGGAGCTGCGAGTCCTATCGCCCATGAGGGCGCAGCGGCTCGTGGGCCGGTTGGCCGGCGGCCCAGTCCATCCCTGTTTGTGTGTGAGGTCTGTATTATTATTATCTCCATTGCGTTTATTATTACTTTTTAACTAGTAGTACTGTTTACTCTCGTAACAGGAAGTTTTTACTCCTTGTGGGCTTTCATAATCGATATCCTCATTTTTATATTAATAGTCCTACAATGGCA
>QLNU02015360.1:110160555-110172874 GCA_006491805.2 Dysdera silvatica | reverse complement strand
TTGATTGTTTGGCTTTTTTATGGCGCAAGAGCATCTGGGCTATACTGCGCCAAACATGGTAAAATCAAAGACTGTAGTAAAAGCCAGTACTTTTTAAAAATTTAAAAACGTGCGTATGGTCAGCATGGTCATTTAAAATGTCAGACAGTGATGAAGAGTTAAAAGTAAGAGTGCGGGCAAGTCTATAATAGGGGCATTGAGTTAAAATGTGTAAAACACTCATGGGTTCATTGCACACTTGGCAAATTGGTGCTGGTTTTCCTTCCAACAGATGTCTATGGGTGAGATGGGAATGCCCAATGCGAAGTCTAGCAAGGAGAACCTCCTCTTTCCGATTTTTACGGTATGAGGAGGGCCAGTTACCAATTGTATGTTTAATATGCCGCAATTTGTTATTGGTTTGATGATCCCATTCTTCTTGCCACTTTTGATTCACACAGTCCAATAGATACACTGAACATAAGACACGTTACGAGTTCCACTGGCACAAAGTCAAGATTCCTCTTTTTATCGTACAAAAATACGTTGCCTATTAATTACTTGTGGTGGGGCCCGGATTTCACCCGATGCTGCCCCTTCCTATAGTTCAGTCTGCATAAAAAGGCTAAATTTGAATATGATATTCAACTTTTCTTGAATTTCTCAAGTTATTTCAAGATTTGGGAAATTGGGGAAAGCGTGTATTGTTGGAGAAAGCGTGCATTGGAGGAATTTTTAGGAGATTGGCTCATATTTACATTACAGACTGAGAAAATCAGGAAAACTCACAAGTAAACCCCTCACCCTCTGAGCTCACATGCCGAATCTAACGAATTTAATTGAGCTTAATGTAGACACATTAAAATCCTTAATGTATGAAAATTAGCAGCTAGTAAAAGTATTACTTCCTTTTTTTTTCGCAAGGAAGTAGGGGGGCGGCTGCACAGTCCATGGGCGCTCATATGGGGCAAGGGGGGCTCGAGCCCCCTCACCGTTTAAACATTTCATTTGCTCGAATATATATATATAATCACATTTTAAAATATGAAACTTTTTAGCTCATTACTAATTGTCAAGCAGTATCAATTATTTTTGTAGCGTTTTGGTATCTTGTACATTCACTAAACTTCTCGACAGCTTTGAGAAGGAGGTAATATTTCTTCTCAGCCGCCCTAAAGGTACTCGTATGGGCGCCCATGGTACTACTGTTTGTACCTAGGGGCAGTGATTTTCTAAATCCGCCACTGAACTAAGTTCAGTGGCGGACTGAGTCCTCTCAGGACCTTGGATTATCTGAGGGCGCGAGTCCTATAGCCCATGAGGGCACAAGTCCTAAAACCCATGGGGGCGCACCGGCCCGGGGGCCAGTTAGCTGGCGGTCCACTCCGCCCCTGTTCCAACCCATAGAGCAATCCTGGAACGTAAATTTTACGAATACATCTTTTGTGTGTGTCTATATTTTTTGTCTAAATTTTTATTTTATCCAGAGTAACCCTCTAAAATTCTATACTGTACTAAAAACTAAAACCGTTGTTTTTGCATTATATTTGAAGTACAATAAAAATCAGAAGTGAAGGAAGTTCCCAACTTCCTCGCAAAATTGTCTCCGGAATATACCTCAAGCTTCGTGAGAGTGGGGAACCATTTTGACAATGCAAACCGTCCTCCCCACGTACTATAGAATTTTAGGCTTCATTAATTCAATAGTAAAAAGCATTTAATTTGCTTAATAAATCATCCATTTTCTCCATTATTTTACTACAGATTATGAAGTTCACCTTAATTTTTTATATCAAAATTGTTAAAAAATGTAAAAATAAAGCAATGTGGGAAATTTTTTACTTCAACTGTACAAGGTTTAAATATAATGTACTATTCATTGATTTTAAGCGTATCCCTCGTGCTTATGGATTTAAATATTCAGTAGATTTTTAACAGCATTTTGTAGTTAACAAATATAAATATTTTATGTGTACAGCAGCTAATTGATTCTTAAATTAGGTCTGGATTTAATAAATTCAAACAAGTTTAGCAATAACTATACATATTCATTATTGAATTTTGCGAAACAGTAGTAAATGTTTGAACTCGACTGATTTTTGCAGAACGGGGAAAAAATTAAAATTTATAAGGAACTGTGAGAAGTGTACAATTTTTCCCTCGATAATTAACTTTCGAAGAAGATGCCATATTTCATTTTAAATTCCTAATTATATCCACACAATCACACAAGTTTGTTTAGCCCAGATTACACTACTGCAGAACTTGAAACAATAAAACTCACCGCTAATTATACCTATGCATCCGCATCTAAGGCGACACCCCCTTCCCATAATCTTGGATTCGTCCCTACACCATATTTCGAAATTGATCGCAACAGAATTTGTATAATTCATCATTGCTTTTCCCAGAGGAACAACGTGCTATGTTGATCAATCATTTTTAATTTGCAGGCTTTTAGCACAAACGCGAATCTTTCACGTTATTTGTAATACAGTAGGTTCTCGATAATTCGATACTTCACAAGGAAAGCAATTTATCACAAGTTAAGCAGGGATCGACGCAGAGAGAAATTAAAATAATAATAATAATAACTTCTAACGAATTAATTTAATGTTTAAAAAATAAAACTATAATTTATTAATTGCAAACGTTTTCGCAAAATATTTTATTCATATAGTGGATCAGCGCTTACTACGGTTCATAAATACGTTTAAACTTACTTATAATAAAGATTGTTTTAAATACGTCATTTTAAAGCAGTCATAAATTGTAATTTGTTTTTGTTTTGACGTTGAATATAAACTACCTTTATTATAATGTAAGCGATTCAAAGCTGCTTCTGTAGCGTCTTGAACTCGGAGAATCGACCAATTTTATCCGTAGCTCGTAAAGCTTCTTTGTGGGTTGGAATGTCAAGTTCTTCTGTTAAGCTTTCTTCACCAAGAATGTTTTCACATTAAGGGCGTTATACTGTACTTAAAACTATTTTTTTTCGCTTATTATTTCTGCAATAGCAAGATCAATATCAACTGTTAGATATTGCTCAAATTTTGGGTGCTTATTTGCTAAATTTCTATCAGTCACTTCCTCAATTTCGATGTCAAAGGAAAATCCAATATTTTGGAAAAGATTTCTGATGGTGGGATTTCTGTAACTGAATGCCAGGCAGACTTTGTATTTTTTTTTCTATAGCATCCAACAGCAGAATTTTGATTTAATCTTAGCACTAACATATACGTTTTCAATAAACTTCTGTACGAGTCTCTAACAGAAAAAAAGCTTGACATTTTAAACGTGGCGTTGTCTAGGGCCGTGAAACAGACAGTGCAGTGAGAACCAAAAACAAATTGAATTACGGCGATATTTTCTACATGAGAATAGAAAATGCAATTTTCAAGAACCATTTAAATTATTTTTCTATTTTCGCTGAAAATTTTCTTTCCAACTTTTCTGAACCAACGTTCGAAAATTAGAATCAACATGAACTCACGTCGACTTAAGCGGGTACCCGTTTCGAGATGTCGAGATATTCTGGTTTTCTCCATGCAAAATACATTGACCAGACAAAATTTTAAGGAAATTCGAATTAACGGGAATGTCGACTTACCCGAGAGTCAAATTATCACTCCACTATATCTAATCAATTGTTTATAAGTACAGATAAACCTTGCCTAATTGTATTGAGCTAATAAAAAAACAATGCGCAATATCGTTTTCTTGCGCAAAGTAAACTAGACCGTGTCCAGGCAGAATATTTAAATCTGAAGTACTCCTATGTTCCTAAGTCATGTTATGAAACCTAGATGTGTTTTAAAAAGCGTTTTAAACTATTTCGTTATATTATTTTGGATAGCAGAACGAGCTCCTTAATTTCATAAATTAACGTCAAAGGAACCCTATCCCAGAATATAATTGCCATTGTGCAACATTTAGAGAAATGACACTCTTTTCAGTCTCTGCAACTGATTAGATATGACTCATTTGAAAAAAGAGGTGTAGAGGATGCCTTTCTGTGATTTCAGAATTACAATTTTCATAATTCGATTCAATATAATCTCAGTTTTTATGGAAACTGCCAATAAAATCATGATTATTGTCTATTACAAAAGTATTGTTCGGAAAACCGAACACAATTTTTTTTCCCACAAGCCTGTGATTTTTGTTTAATATTTACTGGTTCGTAGTAAGACCATGAAATTCGGAGAATCTACGTTTATAAATATTCGAGCAAAGCTATAAATTTTCATATAGTATTTTATTTTTCACTAACTTTTTCAGCTTTTGCTGTTAATTAAAACTCCTAATTTTTTTTCTTCTATACTAGAAAATGTTCGTGGAAAAACAGTCACGCCGAGATTTTATTTTAAAATCAGAAACCCATACACGATTATCTGTTTTTTTTACATACGTTTATGATTTTTCAAATGGATTAAAAACACTTTTTTCAAAAAAAAAAGAGCAAATGTATAAATATATCAACTCTAACCATCACCAAATAGTTAATTTTTAGATACTTCATGCACCATTTTATGATTCAGATCTAGACTTAGTTATAATTTTAATTTTTTTTTTTTTTTTTATTGTTAAAAGTAATTATTTTGCCAAGCTAAACCTTAAAATGTGTATTACCACGAACTCTTATTTTTTCAAATATACTTTCTTCTTGTTACTCAGAGATCTCATAAAGATCGCACTGCTCACTGTAGTCCGGGGTTTGGTTCCCCAGGCCTTAAGAGGTTCGGATTCCTCGGAAAACAGTAGGTCCCGGCGCAGCATGACCACTGTAGTCTTTGAGCCGTAAAACCAAAAAACAAACAAACAAACAAACTTTCCTTCTTGTAAAACTTCAGTGGTTTTATAGTATGAGGATGAGCACCTCTATAAATCTCAAAATGATGCTTTTATTTCAATATAACATACTATAATCGAATATAAAAATTTGACAATATATGAATTCCTTCAACTTACCAATGCCGTTCAGCATCTTTGCATTTAGGAATTATTTTTTATTATGATGCAATAATTCAGTATACTAAACTTCATTATTTATCCGGTCGTTATTTAATGAAAATGTTTGTTGGTAACATCCGTCATTATTTATTATTTTTTTGTAATATATTAATTAATTTGTAATTTCTTTGTCGCCTGCATTAACCCCTGAGCTCCCGCCGTTGCCTTCCATTTATTGCATAGAACTATATATAGACTGCAAGAGCTTTGACGGCGGAAATATTCATTTACTAAATATCCAAAAGAAATTCGTTACTTCTACGTTTTTCAAGACGTACATGCTGCCATGTTTTACCGTATACGCCAACGGGACTAGAGCACAGCAGGGGCCATATCAATATTTATGTGCCCCTAGCTAAATTTATCTTTGTCTTGCATTAACGCCCTATTCCTCTTCACCTTTCGCCCAATGATGGCCGGAAAGCTAGAATTCGATAAGCTTTTCCATCAGCGGGTGGGATAGTCTTCATTGTAATATTTCATCCGTGTAGCATTATCTCCGGTCATTAACGACCAGTCTTTTCGCAAGTACGCCAAATCTTCCATTTAAAAACGCTCAGTGCCAGCATCTCCATTGCACAAACGAGTCTGGGTGTTATTAATTGAAGAGACAACATTTCATTTAAAAGGCTTAAATTGGAAAATGGGTGTTATTCGGCGTCGTAAAACTGCTTCACGAAATGTTGGCCAGAGTTTGGCGTTTTAGGAAGAGTTTACACCCCTCCCCCCCTACACATCATATGTTCCTTCAAAATACCTGGAAATGTATATGTGTTTGAACCTGTTTTTGACTCTGACAGTTAAAGTCACTTACATTGTCGTTTCAGTACAATTATTTGCAGTATTTAAAACATCGAGTTTGTTAATATTGCAATCGACTATTCCAACCATCGCGCAAATTGCTTGGGCAAACAGTAACAAACATCAAGTTAAATATCAATTGTATTTAAAATTATCAATAAGTATTTGAAATAAACAAATGATTTTCAAAAATATATTTAAAATTTATAAAGTCGACCCCGCTTAAAAGAATATCGACGGTTCCGACAAATATTATTCGAATGAGCGGGGTATTTTCGATTACCCGGTGAACAACCATCTACACCTACACATATAAATGTCTTAACGCACTTAATAAACACAAATATCGTTCAAAATATAATATTATGTATAAAAACCTACAATTTCATGAGTACCTACGTATTTTTAATGAAATATAAATTGTACATTAGCATACACTTGCGGTTTTACTCTTGCGAAAGTTTGGAGTACTTTTGCAGAAGTTTGAAGCACTTTTACATAAGTTTAGAGTACTTTTGCGGAAGTTTGAAGCACTTTTGCAGAAGTTTGGAGTACTTTTGACTTGAGCACGCGCGTTACTCCTTTTTCTTTTTCCTCTAAAACTTTCAGCTTACCGCATAAACTGAATGCCCATCTAAAAAGAGTCTTCTACAACGCTACAGTTCGATGAGTGGCGACCAATCTTTGGGGTCAGACTTATTGGTCAGAAGTGAGATGACCGCTCAAATCTAAGAAAAAAGAGGGACTATACAGACATAGTCATTACGTTATGATAGGAAGACCTATTAAACCCTCCATTCAGTTAAGAGGAAGATCTATAAAATCCTTCATACAACAATGAAAAAAACAAATTTTCCTCTGCACACTTTTTTCTTTTGTCCCAGCACTGATTTTTGCTAAATTGTCGGCTTTATTCGGTTATCCGAGGACAGTCCACAAATGTTTTTCGTTAAAACGGGGAAATTTAACGTCAATCCTATTATAGCGAATTTTATTCTTATAAGCGGAGTATTCGATTGTCCGCGGCCCGGTTAATTGGGGTCGACTGTAATGTTTTTCCCGTTCTCACATTTATTTTAGATTGTTCATTATGCACATGCATACATATTTATATAACTCTTTAGAATTCAATGGTTAAGCTTGAGTGCGCAATTATCACAAACTCTGTTAAATACTCAAGGTGAAATTGATGCCCATCAGATGTATTTTATGCTTAAATGACATCTCTGGTTATCAAGTTATATAAAAGCCATTTTTGCCATAAGATATTTTAATACCTATTTTAAAATATTATTACCTTTCTCAGGAACAAAATTGCATCACCATGGGGGTTGTGACCCCATCAATCCCTCCTGCATACGTCAGTGTATAGCACAATTACCAAAGAAAGCGGTTTACACCCAAAGATCTCATAGAGCAGTGTTTTGCAAATTTTCGTAGGTGGGGATTAATCGAATTTTTTTGTCGTTTTGGCCCCACGTCCCATGGCACAAGTCAGAGCTCATTTACTTATTATCACAAAGATTCTGTGAGCTGATGAGCTTTAATTTGATTCAGGGAACGTAGATTTCAAAATTAACGAATTCCATTGATCTCCTTGCACGAAAAGTTACAAAAACCTACCCTGTGTGACACTTAACGTGTTAACCATATCTTTTTTGAATTGTGCTGTCTGCTGGCGTGCGCAGGGGGGGTTGATGGGGTCATAGCCCCCATTGCGATGTAATTTTGCATATATGCATATGAAGTTGGCATATGGAGGTGTAGCTCTGTAACCCCCCACCCTTCCCTAACCTGCGTACGGTAATGGTTCTGTCCTTAATAATATCTTAAAATAGCAAACATAAATCGAAAGTATAGACATCGTCTTCTACTGGGTCTCGGGGGCCTAGATGCTATGCTTGTGTGGGTTCCAAAAGGGGTTGCTGGTTTGGTTCCAGCCCCGCCGATGTCTTTTTGTGCTTCCCGACCCACCACAAAATTGCGACAGCGAGTCCATGAACTCTAGTTTGAGCCATGGAACGTGGGTATCATAACATTAAAAAGTCAAGAATTTACCATTTAAAATGAAAGACTTGTTTAAAATGAAAATCTATAAAACAAGACTTAGAACAAACGTTGCTTTAGAAGACTGAAGGGAATAAAACGTGATTGATAATACAGTGAAAATCGTTTATAACGACGCCGATTATAACGACTAATCGTTTACAACAACACAGATTATAACGACCAATCGCATATAACGACGGAATTTTTACAAGAAGTTTGGTTTGCTATTCTACTCCATACTAAATATATCGGTTATAACGACGAAACCTGCTATAACGACGGCGATTTTGTAGTCTACGTAGATTCTAAGTAGGGAAATTCGTATCGGATATAACGACGCGACTTGACAGTCATAAATCGGAACCAAATGGCTTAGTTATCGAAATTGAAGGTTATAGTTATCAAAAGTGAAGGTTATAGTTATCAAAATTTTGGCATTATTCTAATCTTGTTTATTTACAAATGTCTGAGAAAGTTTTATTACTGCTAAACCTGAATATTAAAGATAATAAACCTTAAAATAAAACGTGATTTATTAATTGAATATTACGAGGGTCATATTCTTTAGAGGTCGATTCTATTTTTTCAGCGTAAGTCAATTAGTAAATTTAGCGAAAGTTAATTAGTAAAATTAAATAAATTCTGTATTTTTAATCTATATAATTAACTAGTAATATTGCAACACGAAAGGAGTAAATAGTTAAACAGTTATAATAAATAAATAAAACTCTTAAACCGGCACTGTTCTTAAGTCATTAGTATAATATAATAAATACTATTCATTAGATTTGCTTTCTACATTATATACTTTAGTATTTTCTAGAATTTTTTCAATTTAAAAAAAAAAAGTGTTATGTATTTAGTGTGGCTATAAATATAATTTAATATAGACGGAAATTAAATTCATTATAATTAAATATATTTTTATTTAATTTTGAAACCTAAACGTTTACTACTTCTTACTATCAAAATAATTTATAAAACTCTAGAGTGTATTATACTATAGGCTACTGTGATTTTAAAAAGATATCGTTTAGACTATCGGTTATAACGACCGAATTTGCACGGTCCCTTGAAGGTCGTTATAACCGATTTTCGCTGTATATTGTTTAATCCCCTCTGACAACCAGACTGCCAGAAGTATCAATTTTGTGCCATTCTACATTATAAATCCAAACTAATGTACAGTGATTATGTGAACTTTTTATTTTTATATTAAGGAGTACATAAATAGTGATGTGAAAAGTCGTTGAGTTTGGTGATTTGTATCAGTGTGTCTCGGTCACTGAAGTGCGCTCGTTCTTTTATTTTAAACCAGTCACTCGTTCAAACGAAGTGAGAATACCCCCCCTTGAACCATTTCTTTCCCTATTTCGTTGTTGGGAAAGAGGGGGGCGGAGAGAGGAGAAACAAGAAAATGTGTTGCAGAATTTGTAATTCTTAAACCAAAAGGAAAATGTATTTCATCACATATTTGGATGCCCTGCGGTGGCGCAGTGTGGTAACGCGTTCGCCTAGTACGCCGTTAATCCGGGTTCGACTCCCAACAGTGTAAAAGAACCAGTAGCGTAGCTAAGGGTAGCGGTCGCTCTGGGCGCCACAATTTGGGGGGCGGCAATTAGCCTTTAAAACACAACGTTTGTTACGTTTTGTTATCCCATTTGGGGGGCGGCAATGAGAGTCACTCGCCCAGGGCGGCAAAATATCTAGCTACGCCACTGACTACGTGCACTGTAGGCCGGGGTTTGGTTCCCTAGCCTTTTAGAAGTTCGGATTCCTCGGAAAACAGTAGGTCCTGGCGCAGCATGACCATTATAGTCCTTGAGCCGTAAAACCACAAACAAACAAAACATATTTAGATAAAATATTTTGGCTAAAATTCCACCCATCTACCTATGGCTACGAATTTTTGTAAAACATTTGCATTTATATGAGATGTAGGAGTTAATGTGCTATATATGGTGTGTGCGTGTATATAATTTTTTTACGTTTTACTCTCAGAAAATATGTAATAGTGTATATTTAGCTTGTTATGATGAAATAGAATTGGGTACCCACTTCGGCAAAATTTTTTAGCGATTGGAACACATTCGGAATAGCAGCCTAGATGGCTAAAATTCCTCCAACATATAAAAACGAAATATGTATATATTACAGCCCGTGCATAGGTTTTCAAATGAAGGGGGGGGGGGAAGTAAATTATTAACAAATATTATTTAGAAGATATATTTTGTATCATAATTAAGATTTTCTCCAAGGGTTAGGGGGTGAAAGGGCGAATTTATGAATTCAAACAGGTATTTTTGTTTAAAATATTTTAGTAGCATTAATTTTATGTTATTACTAATCTTCAAAAATAATTAGTGACGATAAATTAATTAAAATATTATATAGATGGGGGGAAAACACAAGATAATGAAATGTTAAAAAAATGTGAGATAGTTGTTGTAGAAGTAGAGATATTAAACTATTTTAAATTATAGAATACCTACTATCAAAATAGTTAGAAGTTTATGGCAAATTTTTTTGCTGCTTTAATTGTTTAAAGTACTCAGTGAAGCGATATCTAATGATTGAAGTCGAAACGAATATCTAAACCAGATGTTCAGTATGGACCGATCTTCTTATTGACTGAGATACGTACGATGAAACCGACTGAAAATGTGTCAGTGCTATATATCACTTGCGATAGACTTGTTAAGTGTGTCGGCTGCGAACGATGGAGTAAATCCTTCGAAGCTAACGAAATCATTCAGAATAAGACTCGCGTTCGTCGAAACAGGATTGGTCAAAATGAACGAAATGGTCAAATCGTTCAAAACGAACGAAATTTAAGTAACGTTCAGTTTTAAAAGCTAATATTTGTCTCGTTCACTTAAAAGACAAGTTCAAAATTCTTTCGTAATCGACAGACCACTAGTACGAAAGAGATTTATAGATTCACCACACGTGCTACTATTGTAGATTTCTTTTAGTTCAATGTAAATTAAGTATTTGATATGCTTCGACCAGTAAACAAATAAAAGAGGGTAATGTGTCAACAACAGTGCGCATAAAATTTCTCTCCCTTGACAAATCTTGACTTATTGAAACAGATCAATAAAATCTGTTATTTAATATGCAACGACTGCCTACTCACATGCAAACGACATATTTCCCCTTGGAGGATCATGACATTGGGTTGTATTGTACAATGCTATTTTTGCCTAAACTAATTTGTCAAGATGACAAGTTTTATCTTTTTTAAAGTGAGGAAAACGATGAAATTTGTCAAGATGATAAATTTCATCCTGTTTAAGGTGAAAAAAATGATGAAAGTTGAATTGAAAGTAAATCAGTCTGGCAATGAGATACAATTTTTGGAATATAGATTCACCTTAAATGACGTACATTTATGTCGTCATAAACTAAAGTAAATTTTAAGGCTGAAAAAATATTTTTAGTAACGAGTCGATTTAACATGATCGAGATGACATTTTCTTATTCGGTGAATTTGATTATCTGTGACAGTATCGAGTGAAGACAGGGCGACATCACGTGACCTTAGAATCACGATTTCTCACTTGAAAAATAGAGCCTAAAACTATTGGATTAATAAACAAATTCTTCACATAGTTTCCTGAATACAAACGTGCATAAAGAAACAACACAAAAAAAATTCCGGCACAATTTTTACAAAGAATTATCACCACCATTATTAAAAGGAGGAATCAAAGCATTCAAACTGAACATTTGAAATTTCAAGTTCGGAATTATGAATTAATTTTTTAAAATTAAGAAATATAATTCAACCTATTACAGTATCTCAATTGCACAAATAAGCATATTCTCAACTTTTTAAAAAATAAGTTTTTTTCTCTGGAAAAACTCGCATTATATACCAAATCAACAGTAAAATTTCATGTACATATTTAATTTCTACCCCATGGCTTATAAAGAACTAATATCACTTCTACGCAAGTTCGTTCTTATATATTATTAGGATTAAATTGTATAGCGATATTATATGGAGAATTTATGCATTAAACATTTTCCATAATGTACAAACTTTAACTGGACCCTCGCTCAGTCAAAGACCTGCGTTGCCAATTTAGTTCTCTGAGAAACTGACCGATTTTCGATTCCACTGCACCCTTAGGGCAAATGACAATTTTTGATTGATTTCCTGTGCGTGTCTTTAATTTGCTAACGAGAACTTTTGGGCCAAATTAATGGCGGTTTCAAGTTACGCGTATGACTAATCTGACGGATTTTCGACTGACTTGGCATCGGAGAACCAAGTTGTCTAAAATTACTTTGCCTTTGGAGCTAAATGAAATGATACGTGTCTGAAATTAAATCGGTAATGACAATTGCATATCTCTTCCGTTCGCTGCCAACTTCCATAAACAAGCAAAAGCGAAGCATACGAAATGTCCCAATCATGCAATACCTATGGGAAGAATGACAGAAAAGTACGCGATATTAAATTAATATC
>QLNU02015360.1:110119269-110160455 GCA_006491805.2 Dysdera silvatica | reverse complement strand
TACGTATTGATATTTCTTATGTTGTAAGTAAATAGTGGATAAATAAGAAGCGGATTTGATAAAATGCATTTATTAAAAATAATATATTCATTATAATCTAAAAATACCGGAGGGACTACGGGGAGTTTAGAAGGTGGTCCCCGATCGTAAACAGGTTGACAGCCAGCCACTGGTTTAAATAATTAAATATTTAACTGTGATTACGTGTATTTTATATCTTTTACTCGTAGTGCAGTAGTGGCCCTAGACGTTGCGGGGCCCTGGGCCATTCACTTTTGCGGGGCCCTAATATTTTGGAAAGGGGCCTTAAGGGGGAGTCTGGGACTATGAAATAGACCCCAGAGAAAAAGGGGAAAATTTTGAAAAACGAACTCGTTAAAACAAGGTTTTTAAGCCATTTGATGGGAGATGGTAAATAGTTTTGTCTTCTTCTGATCCGTTGTTAATAACAATAATCTTAATTTGATAAAAGTATAACAAATGAATTGTAAGAACAATAAATATCATTTTAGCGTTATTGAAATTCGAATAAATTACATTTATGTTTATACTGAATAGGGGTCTACAATGTAATGACAAACATTTTACATTGCAAGTGCGTCGAGAAAAAAAGGGCCTGCGCGGTGCCCTGGGCCGTTGCCCGGCCCTTGAGCCGCCTCTGTCGTCGTGTATTGTATATCCGTGTATTTTAGTTCTATCAGGGCGCCTATTACTGCTTGATTGTGTATTGGTTTTATTATTTTCTGTGTCTTACGTAAGCATGGTCCAGACTCCCCCCCCCACCAGGATGCTTACGTAATACTCGAACGGCCCCGATGACTGAATCGAATGAAATTAAATTTTGCTGTATAATGAAAATATGTTCAATGTATGAGAATATGTATATTTTCTCGCTGGAACGTTAGAGACTACCATTTGTTATGTCCAAAAGGAAGAGTGCAATGAATTCACTTTTTATCTACTGATCTATTGCAAGTGTATTTGATCAACCCCATCAAAATTTTAATCATTTACATAACCATCTTTAAAGTTTTAATGGATTACACATTAATGTTCAATTTCTGTATCTGACATTGATAGCAAAATTCAACCAGGAACTGATCTGGTTGGATGGGGTTTATTGTAATAACAAAAATATGTGTTTTTATAAGATGCAAAAAATTGTTTTTAAAACAATTATTTAATGCTACTTTGCTTTCCTTTCTTGTTCCCATATTTCAAATGAAAACTTTTTATTTAAAATTTTTACTTCTCTTGAAGTTTTAAAGGTTGAATTGGATAATATTTCGAATCATTCCTGAATTCCTTCTACCAGCAAAGGATTTTAAATCTGCTGTAATACAGAGAAATTGCACGAAGAAATTTTTGTTTGTTATTGGCATAATGGGCTGTGCTGTGAGCATTCCAGCCAGCCAATATATTTATCACCTGGGGAAAAAAAAAAAAGAGGGCCTGTTTTTGGTTTTTCTCGAAGATCTGAGTTCCCTTTTTAAGTGAAAAATCAACCAATGACGGACGAGTTTTTAGGCGTGGTCAGATTGCATGAAAAACACGGACCCAATCATTTTAATAGTTCGTGTTTGCCCTTTCGCCGTTTAATTGGCTGGAATGGGTCTCCACCCCTATTGGCCAATAAACTCGAGGGCAGAAAGCCGGACGAACCGGAAAGAACGGAGATGATGAGTGGTTTTAATTAAAGCTTTGACTGACCTGTATTCGTCCGCCATAATGTTCCCCATTTTATTAACGGTTACTTTTCGCTCACAACCCGGACAACGAAGTTCCAAAAAAAGAAGAAGAAGAGAAGGAAAAAATCTTTGCTACACAGGAGACCAAAGTTACAACGTTCATAAAGTAAATGGCCGGCCATTGCTCTTCGCGTAGTGTTAATTACATTAGCGCTAGGAGACGACGTTCGAGATGCACCTTTTCGAAGAAACATATATAACTGGCAGAAATAAAATAAGATTTACGCGAGCACTGCGAAGAAGAACTTCTTTCTTTACTCGATGGATTTTCAGCGTCCCTGACGAATGGTTTACTTAAAGACCCCGTTTTCCTGTTTCGCATTTTCGTCCTGCTTCGCTCTCCCGGAGACGCTACCGCGCCTCATTAATTTCAAGCCGTTTCTTCCCTGACAGCGAATGAAAATTATATGTAATTCGTAAGCGATAGGAATAGCCAAAGACTGATGAAAACTGTCTTCACTTTTCGCGATTATGGTCGAAGGCGAGAAGGGGAAATAATTCACGCGGCCAGAGATCCTTTCACCTAGGGCCCAGCCAATCTAAGGCGCGGGATCCGCTTCCGCTTTCCCTTATTGCTGCTCCCATCCTCATTCCTTCCCTCTTTCCTTCCGTTTCAATCCCCATTGTCAGATTCTCGGGAATTAAAGAGATGCTGGGGCCGCACCCCCACCTGCCCGGCATTTCCCCCTTTTCTTTAATGATGTCGTTTAATTTTATATAATGTGATAGAGAGCTGACGCGCATACGTCATATCCGCCTGGCGTGCCAACGGCGGCGTCGCCTGGAGACGCCTTATTGTTGCGAACATTTGGGGTAAAATATTGACTGTTAACGAGTGGCAACTCGATTCAAACTGGACCCATTAAAGCAGCTCGAAGCCCCTTTTCTTCTCCGGCGTAGGAGGTGGGTAGTGATATTGGGAGAGGCGGGACCCTAACTTAAGGCCGGAGGGGAGTTCTTCCAGGGCGTCACTTTATAGCTTAAGCTAATAACAATACGCCACCCGGAGTATCTGTGGAGGATAGAGGGGACGAAGATGGCCTTCCCCCGACGCCCATACACTTTGAAATAGCGAACTTTAGACGTCTCCTTAGCTGTGGCGCAATATTTAATTTTGCCTCAAATGAAGCATCGATTGTGGATTAGGCGACCAATGTGTGAATTGGAATCGATGCCCGTGATTTGAAATATTCTCTTTGCTATGTAATTGAAGACTGAGATTGTGTTACGGCTCACGGCATTCTTTTTTTTTTTTTAAATTGATCATCGCTTTCGTTGTATATAAACTTCACCTACGTGAAGTTTATATACAACGTTTGTATATATATAGTTTTCATGAAAGCTATAGTTCAGGGATCGGCACCTTTTTCTAAAGGTGGTGTACCAAAGTAATATTGCAATCCAGGCCTGTAGCCAAGTCGGGGCCAGCAGGGGCATAGCTGCAGTTGCCCCATGCTTGTGCCTCAATTGCCCCATCAAACTGTTTATACATATAGAACAATCCGCGGGTGCCTTGTGCCTCATATGCCCATAGATGTATGCAGAAAGTTCGTAAGGGAAGGGGTTATAGGCTCAATAGGAGGATTACAGAGCTACAACTCACATATTCCTATGTTAAATATACAAAATTTCATTGCAATGGGGGGTTACAACCCCCATCAACATCCCCTTTCTCTTACACAGTTGCCCTTTCATCCCAGCTACAGGCCTGATGCAATCTCCTTTCGCGTGCCAACCTGCACTCACTAAAATTGTGAAAGAAATTGTGAGTTAATGAAAATTAATGGATTATTTAATTAAGTAAATAATAAATAATAATTTAAGAGGATACAAATTAATAATTAATCAATTTAGAGAATAAAAACTCTTTATCAGGGAGAGGATTCTTTACAGTAGGTTTTATTTTAAAATCACTCAGCGTGCCGTTCAAAAGTAGACCGCGTGCCAAGTGTGGCACACGTACCATAGATTGCCGACCCCTACCATTTTTCTTAAATTACCTTAAACTGTTTCGTAGATTGCGGGTTTAAAGACTGCAAAATGGATCGGATTTGACTCTGGTTATCTGCTGTAAATAAGTAGAAAGTATTCGATATTTGTTACCCAGTAACTGCTGAAAACACAATTCGATGTAATTATTTTTAATCTTCCGCAGGCTATCATCATCTTTAGTAGCTCAGCTGTTATAAAACGTGTACCTCAGAAAATACACCCAGAACTTCACGTTTGTTAGTTAGACTAGCGATTTTCAGTCGATGTATCGCGGCACACCAGTGTGTCGCGAGAGGTCCACAGGTGTGTCGCGGGAATTTTTAAAACACGCAATACCTGATTGTTTAGTCACAGGCACTCTGTCCCTGAGATTTTCGAGTAAAAAAATGGCAACAGCAAACGCAACAATTTTTTATTTTTGTTATTTGTCTATATTTTATTATCTGATCGGCGAAAAATATATTTATCGGTGTGTCGCAGAATTTGAGTAATTAACTTTGATGTGTCGCAGAATTTTAGTAATTAGTTTTGGTGTGTCGCGAGATGAAAAAGGTTGAGTTATACTGCTACTTATATGTTAGTAAATACTAATAGCCTAGTCATTTAGAATATTTTTTCCTACACCGGTATCGTATCTGATTTCACTAGCAAGGCGAGGAACTTTAGAAGAAGTAGATGAACTACATGTGTTGCGGTTGATTATTATGACCTCTCACTTCTATTGCAACTAATTTTCAGAAACGCTAGGAAAATTTTAAATTGTTTGGGCAGACGAGGCTGACTCAATGTAAAAAGAATCGCGCATACCCCAGTCTTTTAATATAAACGCAGGAAAAGGATTCTCCACTTGCACAAACAATAATAGACATCGTGAACAAACGTTGGGGGGTCTCTTTTAAGAGAGCGCTTCGGGAACGAAAGTGAGTATATACATGCTTGCCGCTAGTCGTCATAGACTGATTGTTGACTGAGCGATGTTTGCATACGACTGTCACCCCAGCCATTTGCCAATAGGACTCTTCTCCTTTGAACCCGGCTAAATGAAAAGAATAAATTTCAAATGATTTAACCTACGTTGAAACCTACGCTTACGGCATTTAAAATAGTTGCTTTCTTCAACAGATTAAAATGCCCAATTGCAGACACACAAAAAATTAATAATAATAATAATAATATTTTATTTATCACAAATTATCTACATTAGTTCCACATTCTATTAATGCATACTTTTGATTCCATGCGTATTTTAAACAAGAGATAAATGCATACATGCAGTAGAACACAACGACAGAATCGTAAACTAATAGACAATTATGACGGGTCAATCCTCAGTAAAAATTGAGATAATTTAACAAAACCGAGGACCCTAAATTAATTTAATGGCTCAACAGAATCTCCTTCCATCAAATATACCCTTAATTTCTTTTTAAATAAACAATTTTGTTCATTTCCTTAATATTACTAAGTAAGATATTGCAATATTTAATACTTTCATATTCCATATTTTTCCTAAACAATTCAGTTCTTATTTTAGGCAATTTGAACTTAAATTTTCTTCTTGAACTTCTGTCAGAGTTATAATTTAGAATATTGATACTAGCTATATGTTTATTTTCATTTATTCTTTCATACATTATTTTGAGTATATTGAATTCATATAATTTATCAATTGGCATCATATATATATTTATATAGTGCTTATTGAATAATTCATTATTATTTATATCTTTATATTTTTTCAATTAATTTTAACAGTTTAATCTGAAGTGATCTAATTAAATTTGCAGGCATATTTTTATTTTAAGACATATTCAGAGTTACTTATCATATTAAATAATTCTTTGGGATTGATTTTAAGGGGTGCTCAAGTCCGTCACCTACACTTTCATCCCTAATACCCAACATTTTCCCGTAAACGTGGAAGCGAATTACCTATGAAATTTGCTTTTAAAAAAAAATTATTAGGCAAGTGAAGAATTAAAAAAGCGAATTTTTTCCAAATTCCGAATATTAATTCATATTTATTCCAATGTCTATGCAGGGTAATATTTGAAATAGTTAACAATGTATATGATACTTTCGTTTTTTGGTTTTTGGTTTTTTTTTAAGTTTTTCTTAATGTCGAAAAACATGACATCATGGAGATGCAATCGACCTAAAAAAGAAATCGTTTTAAAATTTTGATCTTTTTTTTCTTTTCCTTTCCTTCTTCTTACCACTTTCAATCATCGATTTTAGTGCGTTTGGTTGTGTTGCTTTGCTCCCCACAATAGATATCGGCGGACATGGAACAAATGTAAGTAAATGAAAAAGTAAATAAAAAAAAAAAAACAGGGAAAAAAAGATCTACCATGAAACTTTCCCCCGAGCAAACTCAATTACACGGTGCGCGATGATTTCCGGAGACTATTTTTCGTTCTTAGATAGGAGGTAAAGCGGAATTTTACACCATTGTGCCGGCATCGGGGAAGAGAAGAAGAAGCGCCAGAGACATCCCATTCATGAAAGACCGCCTCTAAAAGTGGGCGAAAGTAGGGACGGGGCTTGCAGTATAATTACGACGGATATCGGGACTTCGTTCCTCCCCTCCCCCGGTATCGAACAGCAAACGCGTCTGGACGGTACCGAGATACCGGAACGGTGAGACGGTGAGGAGCGCAGACGAATTCCTTTGAAGGCATCGATATCACCGATGACAATAGCGAGACTACAATGAAAGCTAGCCTTCCAGAAACCTCACGAATCAAGCATTTCACGCCGGAATGGTATCTTGGCCAGAGTCCGAATTCGCTAGAGTGGAAACACCTAAGCGTGAACTTAGCCACAACGAAGGTGTCCTGCCAACACGACAGATGTAGCGAAATATCCCTGATCTTCACCTGCATGGAATCGCTGTTTCAGCTCAAGCGTGTAACTGGGGGGGCTGTTGGGGAATGAGGTGGAAGCCCCGATGCAACAGGAGCAGCGATGGGATATAGATTGCCCCCCCACCTCTCTCTCTCACACGCACACACCTCTATGGTAGAAATAAAGGGGCCAACCCCCTCCAACTTTTTCTAAAAAAGAGGCACCGACTGGTATCGGTCGCCTACTTAACGTCGTTGTTTGGGGACGAGGCAGAGTTAAGCATAGAAGAAGGGGATTAACTCTAGGTTTTGTCGGCGGTGGAACCGAGGTCCCAACATATGGAAGTTTCCCTTTGTGATTCTATCAATAGGTCCCGGAGAAACTTTCCCATCTAGGCTATTTTTCTGCGGTTTATCATATGCACACGCATATATGTATATACACACATGTATATCTCCCTTTTTTTTGTAGCGCCAAAACCACTCGAGTGAAATAAGCGTGCTTTTTTGAAAGGTTCTTAAAGCGAAGGGTGGGAAGCCAGACACCAACGAGACACGGTTTGCATTGTCGTGGAAAGTAGTAGCACGACCCGCAGTATCGATTCCCAATACAATTGCGATACAAACATACAAATATTGCTACAGCTCTGGAATCAAAGGGCCCACCCAATATGCAATAACAGTTTCAGAATTTTGCAGGGCGTTTCCGATGACGAATTTTGCCCGAATGCATGACGACCCATAACTTTTCCCAACTTTATTTTTCATCGTCTAAAGCTTTCAACATCTTATGGCACATGAAGTCAATAAATCATCCCATTTTCTTTTCAAATTACCCAGCTACTTACTCTTCAGGTCAGTATTCTTAAAGTTATTACAAAATTTTCACATCGGAATACGATGCTATAATATTAATTTTGCAGCTTTTTTTTTTTTTTTTTTTTTTTTTGTGTATTTCGTCCTTTAACGTTTGTAGGAGGAGGGGGTTGAACACCACGTTATTAAACGAGGTTTATCAGCTCTAAAATTGCATTTTCGCCGTAGCAGCGCTCATTCAGAAATTGCTCGACGAGTAAAACGACGTACGTCTGACGACGCGTATGAGCGAAAAGGATCCCTATTTCTAATCTTGTTAGCAAACGTACTTCTTTCGGTACCCATCTGAGTCCCTCCACGTAAACATCTCCCTCTTGCAGAAATGACCAGGCATTGAAGATTATCTTTCGTAATATAGGAATGATAGTAGGCCGAGGACCCACCAACTAACCCTTATTACTTGTAGATAGAGGGAAGCAAACCTCTCCCCTGGAGACAAATATACGTCAGGGGCGGTCGGAGGGATCACCTTCGCCCCTAACGTATGACCCCTCCGGCGCAATTTCGCTGCCCCTTCTGCCTACACATCACCTCTCAGTGCGATGACGAGTAGGCGTCTGCTCAGGCACGTATTAATATAGCTTAAGGCCCGTCTTTCCTGAGTACACAAGGCACCGCTGTCGCTCGAGTAATTGCTTCTCTGATAATCCGCGGTCTGTTTGTGTGCGTATCATCCGCAGAAGCGAATGTGGCCATCCGATTTATTGTATGGAAATGAGGCTGGAACAGGCAGTGGCTGACTAATAACGTTTGGAGTGCTCTTGCTACTGATACAATATGAACAACATTACCACCCTTCGCGCTAAAACCAGCTTTCTTTCGTAATTTCACGATTGCGGAGAAGGCAAATACAGAACTTTAACATTTGCAGTGATTATTAAACTGGTGGATATGAACACGCGGATGGGTTAACATTTAACGTCTTGGAAGACATGTTTTAGAAGAGCTAAAACATATTTCTCTTACACTGACGTTTGACACATTTTTCTCAACAATCTTACAATCAGTGTTGCGTAAGATATTCAGAAATAGTAAGAATAATGTAAAACCCATATGTTTGATTTACTCGGGACCTTTGAAGTATAATGAGCAAGAAACAATACTTTAAAATAAACTATTTCTCAAAAGATTCTCAAAATTAGTCATTGGTACTTGATTATTGGTTTTATTTTTCGTTGGTAATAAACGTGCCATTTGCGCAGATTTTTTACCATGTTTGGCGCAGTATAGCCCAGATGCTCTTGCGCCATAAAAAATTCAAACAAACAAACAAACATTTGCACAGAATCGTAATTTCTTGTTAATTATATTGATAGGTATTTGTCATTACGCAAATAAACGGTATGTTCAGGAATTTTTGGGTTTTAAACGTGTTATTGTATGCACCAATAATTTATAAATAATTTATTAAAAATTTTCGTTGAAAAACAATTTTCATTTCAAAGAATTTTTCATCTTTAAACTGCGCCCGTAATCACAAACGAATATTTTTTTTAAATGGAAAAAAACAATATTTGAGCATATTTTTGAAATGATGGAAAGAAGAATTGAGAACTAACCTCTGAGCCAAACAAATTGTGTCACCTTTAGTTTAAAATAAAAATTCAAAGCAATTTTGGCACAATACGCTTAAAATAGTTAAGATCTGTAAGGGGAAACGTGATTGCGGTTTTCATTCTCCCACATATATTACATTGCAGCTTGGAAATGATCAACGTACTTGGCAATTTCAAAACACACAGGTTTATTAGAAAGCGAAAAGTTACGTAGTGATATATAATATATATATGCCATTTTATTGCGGAGCTTCTCAACGAACATGCATGCTGGTTGATGGAAAACCAGAAGCTGATTTATTTTTAAGAATCCAGAATACATTTATAAAATTCCGTTACCAAACATTAAAATTCAAATGTATAAATATATAATCAATTGTGTATTGTTGTTGATTATCAGAAATGCAGAAACGAAAGTTATATAATTATGGTAATACAGTGGCAAGGGTTTCGAAGTCTGTAAAGTGGAGTTCACCACATTTGGAAGCATTATCCTATGTTAAAAATCGCTAGAAAAAGTGTCAACATTTTTAATTATAATGCCCTCCAGTTTCCAAAATTAAAAGAAATTTGCACTTTGCGCATTTTCAAAATAAAACGTACGTGATTTGATGAACTTTTTCAAGCTTTTTAACTAACTTTAGTTGGTTTTTTTTGTTCGTTTTTCGTTATATTTATTCTGAAACGGTGACAATCACAATTTTTTAGCCTACAAATACAATTTATTAAGCAGAAGTATTTCACACATTCGTAAAAGATAACTATCTCAAAAGGAACTTCTTTTCCCGATGCTCTTATTTGCAAATTTTTTAGATCGGACTCATTTTAAGGTAAGATTGTAGTTAACACTCTCTTAAAACGAATTCCATAGTATAGGTGTTCTTTCTTTTTTTCTTGGAATACGAAACTTTTTTGTATATTTGAGACCTGGTTTCCTGTCACCCTATCGCGACCTTTGACCCCAGAAGACGAGACAAAAAGGAAAGAACAAATAATATTGAAACAGTTCGACACGGCCGGTTTAGCTGCAGACGCAACAGAATCCGTTACGGGGAAAAAGCAAGGCTTTCGCAACATTATCGCCGGGATGCCTCGGATAGGTTGCCTTGGGAACAGGATGGCGAGAGGCGAGCCTTTCTTCCATCTTCCTCCCTTGGACATTCCCCTCCCATCCCCCTTTCTGTCTCTTTTGGCTGACCTCCTCTTTCCTTCCTTCCTTCCTTTGTCAGATATCTCCTCGTCTGCCTCCGACCATCCCGCCCGAATAAAATAAAAGAGCGGGCTCTGTACCAAATCGCCGCCGGGATTTTGAGGGAATTTTCAAATCGTATCCTTTAACTTGAAAGTGCTTTGTCCACTCACTATAAAATAGGTTGGGGAAAGAAAAACCGCACTTTTTCCTACCCACGTCATTTACAAGACGTGGCAGGGAAGGTCGGGCTTATTAGGGCCGCTTGTCGAAGAGTCGCGAACTGTATGTGAGTGAAAGTGACGCGTACGAAAAGAATTTTGACGTGCTATGACATCTAGTACTTGGAACGAAATAGCGCACATGCCTATTAGCCGTTTCTTTTCAAGAGTTATGGTTTGGGTGGTGATACTCAAAAGTCAAAGTGAAGGACGGTAAACTCTGGAATTTTCAGTTTTGACGACTCTGAAAAGATGTCCCCGCAGCAGTAACGATTTTATTTGTTTTTTAGGGAAAGAGCGGAGGCAATGGCTGTGGATTTATAAGTCATTGCCGTAAACTGCCTTTGAGTTCTCCCCACCCCCGAGTTATTCGTTCGACGGCGCTTTTCCCGGGCGTGGGTCGTAAACAAAATGCCCCACGATATCTGTCAGCGTAAAATACGACCAGAAAGCCAGGCGACTAGTGTTAAACTTGGCGAATAATATTTGCCCCGCAGAAGATTTCCAGCTATTTCTTTCCCCCTGGGCAACAGACTCTGGGAGTCTTCCTTCTGCTCTAAGTCTTCCTGCGTCTCCTCCATCTTTGCTTTCCCTTGAACGAAGGGGAACCATTTTTCTCCGGGCGGACCCATCACCCAGATGAAGTTATAAATGACTGCTTTGAATCCAGGGCCAGCGGGGTTACCCACAAAAGATTTCTAGCCAGCAGAACTTTAAAAACTCGCCAACTCGCCATCGGCAACGCAACTTTAATTGATGAGACGTCCCTCATATCACAGATGGCAACATTGTACTTAATAGTTGATAAATAATAAATATACCTTTGCAATACTTCCCTATACTACAGCTCAAATGATAAGGGTGCTAATGATTTGTATTCAATAGTAAATTCCTTGGGAAATTTGTCGTTTAAAATAATCGAGTTAAAAAAATTATTTTTCTGGAGTAAGAAAACATACAATAGCTTCTTCAATAACTGGTGAAGCCCTACTACGTATGGATAAAAGGTGAAGTAGCCTTTTATCGTACCTTGTATAAGCGCCCACCCCACCGACATCTAAATCCTTTTCTCAAGAAGTTTTTGAATGTTGTATCAAACAATTGAAGCTATAAGTTAAACATGATAAAATGCCTGAACTGAACGAACTACAAGCAAACACATAAATTTAGATTAGATTGTACAAAGTATTCAACTTCTGGTACCGCGATACCTGGTCATGAGATCTCCACGACTATTTTAACATTCGATACGCCTGAAAGCACTGCTCCACGTGATGTACAGGATTAAAATATTTGCTTAGCCATGTCACACAGGCGTACGCAGGCGTCGTGATGGGGATCGTAAGTCCCCATTGTGTTGAAATTCTGCATATATATATGAATACATGCAATTGTAGTTCTGTAACCCCCCCCCTTATAAACTTTTTGCGTACACCAGTGCCATGCACTACATGAATAAAGTTATGGATGTTATTTAAACTATCATTTTATTTGTTCTGTCATTTTGTAAGCCTAATTTTAAAGGAACCTTTAAACAACATGCTGTTTCCAAAGTTAACCCACAGTTGTTATTAGGAGCCGTTTAAGTATTAGGTAAGCATTTTTGGGCCATTTGTGCCCCCTCTTATAAGAAAAATATGCAAATGCCTGACTCCCACCCCTTTATGCTTAGGTAGTGTTCAAGTATTACGTAAGCAATATTTTGGCCATTTTATACCCCTCCCCCCAAATAAGCAAAAATTAACATTGGATAACATAATAAAATAAGCGCAACAGCCACCACCCTCCACATTTTTCTTACGTAATACTTGAATTCACCCTTACGAAAAATTTCGATTCTCCATTTTTTTCGTGTAAGTTTTTGAAATAAGAATGCAATGTGTGATGCAAATTATAATACTTATTTACATTTTTATTGTAATATTGAGCACTTATTTGTAAGTTCGTTATAATATTAAAAATATTAAACGCTTATTTATAAATAGAGAATAATAACGAATTATCGCATTTAAAAAAGTTTTACTACTCTCTTAATAACTATTTCGGTGGCATTATAAAGTACTTCGTTATATTTTTATTATTGATATTATGCCGTAAGCAAATAGTGTGCAATATAGTTATTATAAAAATAATGCATTCATTATTATTTAAAAATGTAGGGGGGGCACGAGGACCCTAAAAGGAGGCCAAAACGAAAAAAGATTAAGAGCCACTAGTTTAAACAATTAAAGGTTTACCTGCAATTACGCGTATTTTATATCTATCTTCTCGCTCTGTATTGTATATCCAAGTATTGTAATTCCGTCAGAGCGGCTGTCACCTTGTGACTACTGGCTAATTTATTTTCTGTGTCTTACGTAAGCATGGTTCAGATTCCTCCCCTTCCCCGTTGTCAGCAAAAATAAGCAAATCTTAAAACCTCCCTTCCCCCAAAGATGCTTACGTAATACTTGAACGGCTCCTACGACCACACGCACTTCTTAATATTTATATACCCCAAATATAGAATTATAATACACACTGTATATATATTTGGCCCAGACATATAAAACGAAATGCCCTAATAACACCATTTGGTGTTTTAAAGATAGGCCAGCCAGCCGTATACAAATAATCATGAATTAAAAAATCGGCAAGATTTTTTTTATAAAGCTATTTTATTGTTATTGAGAAATTCCTTAAGTTTTGTATAGGCTCATTTTTAATTTTGAATGAGATATATAAGTTTTTTTGCTAAAACGATAATTTGCAATAATTAGCGGCTTAGAAATTCAAAAGTTATAGGGTATCGAGTGGCTTTAAGGAAGTCATGTGATGCAGCGGGAAAGAAAATATGTCTTTGTATTCAGGGGGGAACCAGCTTTAGCCCCCCCCCATTTCCTACACCACCGCCGAAAACAGAATTTCCTTTCAAATTTAATCATGAGCGCACTATATGATAACCATTACGGTTGATCGCTTGAAGCCGGACCATTTTGTTCGCAAATCTCGGTTCCTTTCTTGTAGGCGAATCGTAAAAAAATCGTATTTAAATATCAATTCTTGACAATGGACCCCAACTCGCAACATTGGCGTAAACTGTACCGTATATTAGCAATGAACCGCCAACAAAAGAAACAATTCAGAAAAAATCGGATCCAAGTTACCGAGCTCTATGTTATACCCTATTGGCTCAAATGACCATAAAACATTGAATAGAAGATATACTCTCTTGGCGACGGTGTCCCACGGGCGGCACTGCACCTCGGGATTAGATCCGCCCCTGTTTATGGCGGGAGGCGACCCGTCCCGACTCGGGGCTATTTATTTTGTGCCCGACGGGGATTTTCATCCACCAGATAAGAGGGAGAGAGCCTAGCCCATGTCAGAGCCCGCGACAGCGGTAATATCCCGCTTGGCTGCTTCGGAAACGTCAACCCTGACCCCCGCAGACAATCCTCGCCCCGACGCCATTCAGTGTATCCTCCCCCGCCTTTGCCGACATTGCAGCCGACGATCTGACAGATTCGCCATATGTCACCGTGCTCCTGCAGAAGCCTTGTGCTCCGATGATTCGGAGAGATTTCTTCCGCTCGACTCCCCATGCTCCATCACCTTTCCCTCTTCATAGAGCGTATGCTGCCATTTTTACGGGGCAACCACTTCAACCTCATTGAAAACGGGGGTCTATTATATCGTCATAAGGAAGCATACACAAGAGGTGTATCGCCATTGAGAGGAAACTCACCTCTTGCTAATTCATTAAATTCTGACGACTTCGTCTGCGAACGGATACTCCATCATCTGACGCTTTCCTTTTCCTTTGAGTTTGAAATCCAGTTGCAGACGAATTTCGCGAATTTCCCAAAATGATAAGTTGGATGAAAAACGCAAAAAATATCCAAATTTGTCAACTCCTTGACGCCGACTTGACTTGACCTCACTGTCCTCCTTGCACAGCATCTCAAGAAGTTGACAGCCAGAGCTTGCTCTGCAATTGGCGATCATGTTGGCGCCTTTCTCTTTGCTTTTTTGCTGGTTCTTCAAATCTGACAGGTCGACGACAGATTGCTAAATTCGAGCGCACTTTAAAGTAAATGGATGCCTTTTTCCAAAAGCGCAAGGCCACCCATGACGATCGGCAAATCGTCGGTATCGCCACTAGCGCCAGATGTTCGCCAATTAAGAGCCGACATCACTTATCATCAAGACGATATCGAGGAGTTCGAGCTAAATATTTACTTTCATAAACTCATGTTTCCGTCCACGGACGTGTGGCCGGGTCAGGAATTCTCTTCCAGAATACGAGAAATAATATTGTTTATTTTAAGTAGATGTTTCTCATGCTTTCTTATGACGTATCTTCTATAGACTTTAGAAACAGTCGCGTACATTCATTTTCTGCTCAATTATTCGTTTAAAATTAAAATTGGTCCGGCAATAATACAATAATTTTAATAATAATTATAAATTTAAGGAACTTTAGCAGAATTTAACCTCCAAAAAAATGAACTTTGTTTTCGTTTGGAAGATTACTGAAACATATATAGTCAACTCTTGAAAGCAATAACATATGATCCAAGTAGAAACAGTGTTTCTCTTGGCATTTAATTCCAATATCAGTAACGCTCTTAATAAACCCGAAAAGGGGGGGTCAAGAGCAGATTCCCCCCCCCCTCTTCCGTACTTCACCCTTTCCTTGAAAGAACGTGGTTTCATAAATCAATCGTTTCGTTAATAGCAACTTATTTTTCTAATTGATTCAATCGCTCTCACGATTTGTGTAAGTGCGGGCAAAAGTTAACGAGCTGAAACTGACGGAATGGAAAGATGAGAATATGTTCTTTCCAAATTGCCAATAAAATAAAGGGCATATTACATTGGCTAAGAGCCCGCGATGCAACCAACAATTGTTAGTAGCAAAAGAGCAGTTCTTCATTATATATATCCACATTGATACCAGGCCTGAAGGGACCCAAGCCGCTTTACAGCCGAAGATGTAATAGTTTTATAGTAGATTTTTGCCCTCCCAATGGCTGTGCCGATGGCCTTCAGGTAGGGGCGAGGGGAAGGGTGACTAGGGACTCTTATTTCGGTGTGAACCTTCCGCGATGAGTTTAGTATCCGATGATGGTTCTGTTACGGGCGAAATTGCCCTGTCGGTATCCAACTCGTCGACGATTCCTAAATTTGTGAGAGACGGTTTTATGACACCTGAAAGGGAAAACTCTAAAAGAAAGCATTTTAATAGCTGCTTAGTTGAATAATTGGCAAGGTATATTGCCTTTGTAGCAGCAGATTTTCGTTCCGCACCGCGTTTTTGTGTGTTGGGAATTTTGAACGCATAGAAATTAGAGCAAATACATATTTGTGCGCCTATTTCTTGGTAAAGCAATTAATAAAGACATGTAAAATTTAATGCATAGGTACATCAAAATTTAGAGCTTTGCTCTCATAATTCACTAATTAATCAAAATAAAGGATAGCCTATTATCTATTGCTTTTTCGCTGTCCAGGTATATCCTAGTAGTATCCATATACCTATTGTCTATTATTACCCATATACCTATAAATTACGTGGATTCTGTATTGTTGATCTCACGTATTTTGTATCAAGAATATATTATGCTACATATGTAAGAAAACAATTATAAACTGAAAAAAAAAAAATTACCCCTGTTTGTTGGACTTCTCTCTCATACTGAGAAGACTGTCGGTAGCCTACATTATAGGGGCTTACTCAACATACCTACTCCGAAATTATATACGTATAAACCTTAACAATAACAAGTTTGAATAATATTATTAATATTTGGACATATTGGGTAAGACTGGAGTAAATGGAGTTTTCAGGTTTTTCGTACAATTTATTTATTTGGAGAACATGCGAGTTTTGAGAGAAGAGGAAATAGATCAGAAGTCAATTTCGAAATAATGATAATTAATTGAAGTTATATCCACATGAGAAAAAAATAAATAGCTATATATGCTTCTAGTATAAAGCTATCCTTAAATATAAGCGTGAAAATTTTTATTTTCTTCACACTGAACTCATACATAAGGGAAGTTCAAGTATTACGTAAGCACCTTGGAGTGAGGGGTTGCCGTTGTGCTTATTTTCCTATGTTAGCCAATGTTAATTTTTGCTTACCAGGGGGGAGAGGTTTGAAATGGCCAAAATATTGCGTACGTTATTTGAACCCTCCCATACCGACCTCTCATTTTCCTTTTTATATATAATTACTCATACCTTGGGTCAAGTCATGTGAATAAGGTACTTTATGTATATTTTATAAATGTTATATGTCATCATGGTTGTTTCAGAATCGCATAAAGATTATGATTCGTCATAAATGTTTTTTGCCTGATTTTGTTTGAGTTGTAAATGCTTCGTACAGATGTTAAAAAGAAATCAAATTTTTAAATAATTTGAGGTTTTACGTCTCACTGTTTGGACACATTGCTTATGTTACTTAATAAATAATTTAATTACTTAAGTAATCGCGTAACATTAATTTGATTCATTTATCATATATTTCTACTCCTCTTTTTTTGGGAAAAGCAACATTTCACACCTAAGGGGAGTATTCAAGTATTACGTAAGCAACGAAGGGTGTTTCCGTTGGTCTTATTTTCCTATGTTAGCCAATGTTAATTTTTGGAGTGAATTGGCCAAAATATTGCTTACGTTGTACTCGGACGCTTCTTAGGAATTAGTACCTACTTTCTCTAATATGTCGCCAGCCTAGTATATAGCTTTTTATATAATATAATGTTATATATCCTTCACTATGGTTTAATTTAAGACATGTCTTTTCAATATACAACACAGGCCGACAAAACAAAAATTCTGCTGACTTACATGTGACATTTGTTTTTAAGTAATTTTCGTATGCTGTTTTCAGTTATGACGCTATTTGTTTTTTGTATTACGTCAAGTTATTGAACTATCGCATTCCGTGTTTATTGCTATAATGTTATATGAATCAAACTTTTGATCCCGCGATTCATGCGGAATTTGCTGATAAAAATCAGTAATGCACACACTGCACGATCCTTATGTTAGGAAAATTGTGTTTCGTGATTGATATATTTGGATTACGACCAGGCACTGCGACATTGGAGCAAATAGCCATGTGTTTGTTGAACTTGGCATCATGTTTGGTAAACGAAATTGTTGGCGGCCCGAGGTTGATTTTGAACCCGGGCGGCCTGGCATGGCTTTTGCGCCTCCTCCGGCGAAAACAGGAGATTTTCACAGATGCTAAGTGAGCCATATGACATACAAAAGTGGCTAAAAGTCTGAAAGGATTTCTGTAAAGATATCTCTAAAAATTCATCTAAATTTTTCCCTTTTTAGACAGATTTTCTACTTGGATCAATTAAAAAAATTTGAACTTGACTTCAGTTTGGCGCCCATCCAAACGGGGCCCCGGACGGCCGCCCGGTCCGCCCGGCCCTTAACTCGCCTCTGGTTTAAGCAGCTCAGATTCGTTGTGCTATATTTATGTGCATGTTATCGCATATATAGGGGAGACTGGGGCACATTTGAACACTCCGCCGTTTTTATTTTTTATATCACATCCGATATTATTTTATTAAGTTTTAATGGACAAAAATTAACAAACACGATCTTTAATATATATCAACATTTTTATACACAAGAATCGACCTTATTTTATGCAGTAAATGCATTTTATGAAATTATTTGAACAGACATGGGGCACTTCTGAACACCTCTTTAATTCTTTATAGAACTTGTTAGAAACGGAATATTTAACATTATATAACTATTTTATTATTATTATTATTTACATTATGTTTTGTTTGAGAATACTGAAATCAAACTCGAAGTCTTTCATTGATAGTGTCCAGGTTGTTCCATTTGCACCATGGGGCTGTATTAATTTCAATATTGCATTCCCGTTTCTTTGATGTCATCCTTCTCTAGAAACACTTTCACGATTCTTTCAGTTTTCGTGGACAACGTATCTTAAATGTAATCATGTGTTTTTCTTCTACCTGTCCAGTAATGATGATTTCGGATTCCTTGTTCGCAAAATTGAAAATAACAAAATCACCAACGGTAACGTCGTTTGTTTCTGCACATAGTGACCGTGTTTGGCGCAGTATAGCCCAGATGCTCTTGCGCCATAAAAAAGCCAAACAATCAATCAATTCTGCGCATAGTGAACATTCGAGAGCTAAGTTATCCGCGTTATCGTGAGCCGAAAACTCATTATCGCTGTCACAACCAAAATAAACTATGTAAACTACTATGTAAAGAGAGTTCTTCCTCATTTACAGCCGCTATTGCTGCGTGGAGAACAGCGTCAGGTATTGGAGGCTTGCTAATTTTCTTTGTGTATTCTCGAACCATTTCCTTCAATCTAAAAAGAAATAGTGCATAATTATTAGTTTAATTATTTAAATTGTAATGAGTTTCTGCAGTTATTACTTTGTAATAAATTCAGGGGAACTTTCGAAAGGTGTTCAAATGTGCCCCGAAAGTGATGTTCAAATCTGACCCACATGTCCACCACAATGAAATCTGTGCTTCACAATGAAAAGCTAAGAAATATTTACGTTTCACCATAGCAGCTACAAACATTATCGATTAACCAATGATATTATATAAATAAACTCACCTTTTCACTTTCTACGTTGGTGTTATGTCCTCATAACTTTTGAAGGTGATAAATACTTTTCGAAGACGTAGACAAATGTTTTCACTCTGAATGTTTACACAATAATGAATTGGACGGCTACCGGTATGCAAATCATCTGCAGTGTTGCCACTTATGGCCAGTGCTGTGAACGCGAAAAAATATTGTCCCTTATGTGAGGTAATTCGCAATGCTCAAACATACCAAGTGTTCAAATTTTCCCCAGTCTTCCCTACTTGCTTAAACTGGTTCGCCACACTATCATAATATTCTAAATATACTATTTGTATACCTCAAACCATATACAAAGTACCCACTTTTTGCTCATTTTTTTGGACATTCAAAATACTTTAGAAAAAAAACTTGACATGATACATGAAAACTAATATGATTTTTGATTTCGGCACATCAAAAACCTTAAAATCAACTCTCAACTGTAAATCAACAAAAATCGTGTCAGCCTGTGTAATTTACGGGTTAGATTCAGTTCGATGGCTGTATCGTCTTTACTATGATATAAATTAAGTTGGAGTTCATTAAATAAAATATAATTTTAATTGGGACTTACTGACTAAAGACCGATTTAAGTCATATGGCGCCCGATGCAAGACCACAATTTGGCGCCCCTTTCTAAATATTAATTATTTTCGAAATAATTCCTTCTGTGGTGCAGTTTATTTTATTTCTAGGGATCTCCTAAATAGGCTGCTGAATCTTATTATAAAAATAACAATTATTATTACAAGACGGAAAGCCACGATAACAATTAAAATTTCCTTACAACAAATAACATGTAACTAAACCACGAGTACTTTCTCCGAGGAGCCAAAAATTAAATTGTTTTAACATAAAATTTTAAAGTCTTACAAAAGTTTCAATATTCTGGAACGTTCTATGTTCACTCAAATTCATCCATTTTGATGTAGGTTTTACTTTCCTAATTTCTTACTTGCAGTGTTCTATTGTATCATACGGTGAATCCATATACAGTATTCATTCAATATTATCCTGAATTTAACCTTATTGGTTTTAGAAAACATGGAGAAGTAAACATGATTTTACATATTCCATTCAAAGGACTTGTAAAACATCAATTTGATTTATTAAAACTTATTTAAGAACAAGCACTTTGATACGCAAATTGGATTTGGCCTTGTGTACTTCGGGGTCGATGAGTCGTTTCGTCGCCCCCCAATCTTGGCTTTGCACCCAGAGCGACGGCACTGATCACACCTCTCGTAATCCGTTACTGTATTGCGTAATATAAAATTTAAGTTATAGCTTATTTTGAATAGAAAGATTTATGCGTTACATTCTTTAGACGATATCTCTCTGAACCTGAATTGTAGCACTTATCTTGTCTTCAAGTTAAACTGTTGGCTAATTAACTTCAGAAATAACTAGACCTTCCGATGTCACACCCAAAATAAAACTTATTCTATACTCGCCCAAAGCTAAAAAAAATAGTAAAGTTACCCTTAATCTTCGACTAGATTTGCAAATAATTCAGATTGAACTTTCCGTGATGTGCTCGTTGAACGAGTGCTAACTAGGCCGGCACATGCCCCACATATTGGATTTATTGAATGCGTTAAAACGTGAATATAATTATTTCGTTTCATAATCACGCTACTTCGCGAATATCACTATTAGAAACATAATTGCCAAAGTACAAACTTTGAGCTCCGATCTTTTACAAAATTGTATTTGGCGATGCATGCATTCTCATGTCAATTTCAGGGAAAATCATTCTGCTGCTAAAACGTTTGTTTTTATCCTTTCATGTGTCTTTCCACTGCTCTCCTACACATTCATTTAATTGTTAGCAACTTCTCTCTCTCTCTCTCTCTCTCTCTCTCTCTCTCTTTCTCATACACGTATATGTGAAATGAACAGGTGACTTAAGCCGAGACAAGGGGCAAAGAAGGCAAATGCCCATAGAGCACAGATCCTAAAATGGCGGGCGAGAAACGTCTTTTTTTCTCTTTTTAAAGGTATTAATAAAAAAATTAATATATGCATACACCTAAAACAGATCACTCTTCTAAGGTTCCGAGGTTTTCTCTATCAGGACAGAAGGTTTGGTTGCTTTCAAGTTTGAAAACCATCACCGATAACAAACGGTTCTTATTCATACCAGGACAGGTTTTGGTATCAAAATCAATTTCCTTTCCTCCTTTAAATTGATACTAAGAATCTCTTTTTCTTTTAGGCACAAATATTTCGCATCCCCTCTCATCACCCATTCATAGAATTAAAACAGTAGCAGTATATTAATAAATTAGGGTGATTATAGAAGTGCTCTTCCAGAGCAACCTTCTTACTAGGGAGTCTTTTCGCTTTAATAATGATAATAACATTTTATTCAGACAAGTATCATGTCATTACAAACGATTCTCCGTTTCTCCAAGGAACGGGAACATAAAAATAGTTTACATGGTACTGATTATTATGAAATAATTTGAGAAAGAAAAATATGAAAATCAACTTGAAAATATATAATAACTCTAATAATATGTTATAATTACATTATAGCAGTACGATTTGGTGTTGGAAAAAGATACTCTGTAATGCCAGACGACCTGCCAGGGCAGCAGTGGGAAAAGACTGAGAGTTCTGACAAAGCCCACGCTGCCAGAAGTCAAGGCCCGGGTGGGCGTTGCGTACATTGTGTGAAGTGTATTGGTGGGATTAAACGAAATACAAATAAGTTGGAGATTAAAATTACCGGAATAAGATGAAGAGGGAAAAAAAATAATTAAATTATGAGTTAGTTAAAAGAGTACGAAGTGGTTTTTTGAATTGTGTTATTGTATTACAAGATCTGAGCTCAAGAGGAAGAGAATTCCATAATCTTGGACCCATTGCTCCAATACGAGACAATCTAAGATTAGTTCTCGCATAAGAAGGTCTTAATTAATTGATAGTATGAATTCCATAGGTGTGTCCAGAATTATCGATGGCGGGAATGTCAACCACGACGTCGGATCTAATATGCTGATATATAAATATAGCAATTTTGTAATCTAAAAGATCGTCCAAGGCAAGTATATCATAATGTATGGCAGAGGCGGCAGAAGAGAGGGAGAGAGCTGAGCCAATTATTCGTAAAAAACGATTTTGCAATGTAGTAAGCCGCTGCGGTGCCCCAAATGAGAAAACAGTATTTAATATAGGAAAAAAAAAGAACGAGTAATGTAATTTAACAAGAATATAGGGAGGTAATAAAAAACTAATGTTTCGGATGACACCAAGATTTCTGCAAATCTTTGCGGAGACTGCTTGAATTTAAGACTGTCATTTAAGATTAGACTATATGATAATCCCAAGAAATTTAATTTCTCTTGAGAATGGAATGATGTCATTGCCTATTGCAATCGAGAGTTGGTCGAGAGAGAGATTACGCGTAAGTGTGAAAAGACGACATTTTTTTTTTAGTGTAAGAAAATTTTGGGTGAAAAAAATCAATGTAATATTTAACAGCTTCACAAGCTCTAGGGATTAGATCGTTAATATCGTTGTCGGCAATAAAAGCGCTTATATCATCAGTGTAGCAAGTAAGTCTTAGGCATGTGAGCAAAAAGAAAATATCATTTATATAAAAAATAAACAATAGAGGACCGAGAATAGAACCCTGAGGGATACCGCAGAGAGTATTTTTCAAAGTGGAGTGTGAGCCGCCCAGACTAATGAATTGTTGACGATCCTTTAGAGAAAAGGGCTTTGGTTAAACCGCGGATACCAGCTAATTGGAGTTTATAGAGCAGCCTATCGTGGTTCATTGTGCCAAAGGCCCTGGAAAGATCGAAACAAGAGTCCTAGTGATGAGAGTTTAGCATCAAGAGATGAATAGATAAAATCAGTTGCAGAAAAAAGAGCGTGTTCAGTAGATTTATTAGGTAAGAAGCCAAATTGATTTTTATGAATAATGGAATTAGACTGGAAGAAATTTAAGAGACGTTTGTAAAGTAGTTTTTCAAAAAAATTTATCGAAGACGTTTAATATAGAGATGTGTCGATAGTTAGCAACATCAGATTTTGAACCTAATTTAAAAATCGAGGTAACTGACACAATTTTGAAGTCATGTAGAATGCATCTAGTAGAAAAAATAAGGTTATATATGATTAAAAGAGGAATGGCAAGAAAATTAGCTAAAGATTTGATGATTAAAGGGTGTATTTGATCATGACCAGGGCCTTAACTGTGGTCCAATTTTGCTCTAACTAAATAACTAAATAACTCTGAGCAACTCAACCATTGTAATTTCGTGCAGATAGAAGGAATCCAGAATGTTATAATCGTGACAGTTTCGCTCAATACAATTTATATCAATATGGTGTCCGTGTGGTGACGCGGGAAAGTTTACAAAGTAATCATTTAATGTATTAGCAATTATGAGTGGGTCGGTAATCATGCCCTAATTAGTTTGAAGAAAATCGATTGAATTGTCTTTTGATCGACATCGTCCCATAAGCTCATTAATAATCGTCCAGGTTTTCTTTATATCTGAATCAATAAAAAATTTAAGTAAAAATGCCTTTTTAGCTTGTTTGAGTTCTTTGTTGAGTTTATTTCGAAACGTGCGAAAACGCTGGAGTAATTCTAGTGATCTAACTTTAATGAAATTTGAAAACAATCTGTTCTTTACATTTATTTTATGTAATAAAGCACGCGTTATCCATGGTTTACGAATTTTTTTGTGTTTGTTTATATCAATGTAAGGAAAATGTCTATTGTATAAAAGCTTAAATTTAATAAAAAAAAATGTGCAAATGCATCATTAGCATTTGATGGTTGTAAAGAATTGGCCCAGTCTATTCTCTCAAGTTCATTAGTAAATGCGTCACGGTTAATTTTGGAAAAGTCTCTGATATTAATCACAGCCCGGTTAGCACGAATGTGTCGACATGCGACAGAGAAATAAATAAATATGGGTAAATGATCACTCATGTGATGGAGCACAATGCCTGTATAGTTAAACCGGACATTTGCGGAGAGATCCAGAACCGTCTGAGTATTAATCGTGATTCTGGTCGGGAAAGTAATGATGGATTCACATCTATATGAACATATTACGTCCTCAAGTGAATTAGCGTCCTGGCCAGGTTGTTTAAGATCAATATTTAGATCACCCATGATGATAATCTTTCTGCCCATAGCGGTAGCAAAATCTAATAATTTCTGTATATATGGCAAAAAATTTAAAATATTGCCACAAGGGGGACGATAGACCGTAGTCAAAATAATGCCCTGAGTATAAATAGTCAGTATTTCAATATCGGAATAAACATCGCACCAGTTCTGCCCCTCCTCAAACACCATTGAATTATGTACAGAAGTTGCCATTCCTCCTCTGTAACGAGTAAGAGATGTTAGCCGATAATGCTCAAGGTCCATCATGAAACCTGAGGAAAACCAGGTTTCAGTTATGCAGATATAGTGAACAGAAGAGTTTAGTGATGTGAGTAAGAATCCCAATTGATCAGTCTTATCCATCAAACTGCAGGCGTTTATGTGCAGAGCCAAGATCTCATTCGGTTGTTTGGTAAAATTTGCCAGTTCATGAGGATAAAAATACTGAGCATATAAATCCTCATCGTAAATAGAATCCGACGTCGTGATGATATCAAAAGTTGATGAAGTAGCAGAATAAAAAATATCAGCATCATAATCGGTCTGGGAAAAAAAACCATTAAAGAAAAGAAGATCAGTTCTTAGACGATCGGAAATTGAGAGAGCGAATTGGGAAACTAAAACAACAAAAATGAATAGTGACCGGCACCGGTCGTAGGACCCGATACTGAGTTGTATGATAAAGAGGAACTGGAGAATTGACGATAATAACAAAATGATAACGTAAAATTAAGATAGTTTAAATAAAGCACAACAGTTAAGAAGAATTATTGGTGTCTCAGCTAGATATAAGAAAACAATACAAAGAGTGAAATTATATTCATAAAGAACTTTACTAACTTATTAACTTATAAATGAAATGCTACTCTGGCCTTTGCAGTTGTTATTTTAACTTCTTACTTTTTTGTTATCATCGTCATTATTGTTGGTTTATTTTGAAAATCGGACTCCCAGTTTTCCCCTCACGAAATTTAAAATTTCTCGGGAACATCCATCCCCAAAAACTAGACCTTGAAATCGAGAAACAAGAGATCATTATCAATTTGCCGAAATATAAATGTACTCAGAAAATGATTACAGTTATTTAATTCTGTTTGATTAATAAGGGGAAACAATAAACATGTCAGTTTCAGATGCAATTTATAAAAAAAAAGGTTCAAAAAGTTCTAATATATACTATATTTTACGCGCTAACGTCAGTTGCAAATTTGGCTTGTCCAATTCAGCAATAAGATTGTTATCCACATATTAACGTGGAAATGATGAAACGTTCCCTTTTAATGTAATCTATGCAATATTGGGGAAAATGTGCGTTTGTTGCAAATTGTATTAATTTCCCTCTAGTGTCGAAATGAGAATAGTTCCCTGTAATCACCCCGGTTGCTTCTCGATATGGAATGCAACTGGCGAAGTAATTGACCATTAACCGTTATTAAAAACCTTTGTCAGTATCATGTCTGAATGCCAGCGAATTTTGACACCCAGAGGCTGATTGCATTGTTAAATACCGCATTACCTTCACTACTCAGCATTTTAACAACTAGTTGTTTCAATTCTGCAGAAATTAACAACAAATTGTGCTATTGACAGCTCAGCAATTTCCGAATATGATGAACTAAACTGCAAATCCTGGAAATGACGTGATTTAATATTGATGGTAAGCACAACAGTCTCTGCGGTCGGAATGTTATCATTAGTGCTTATTGATATTGACATTAAATAGAAATCAAATCACTGGATTGAAACACGCGAATATTTATCAGTGCAAATATTTACCACTTTGCTTAAACCATTGCGCATGTGTTCCGCTTCTCAATCGCAAATCAGGGCAGGTTTGAAAAGAGACCGTTTAAGCAACATCGCAAAAACATTTCATTGAATTTGGTTTAAAAGCCGGGTGTAAATAAAACCACCGCTGACTCCGAGGCGAAGATAGACGCTAACTGTCTACGTCCGTGTGTAAATTAGTGTTTCGCAAGAAGCGCCAGTTATTTTTGTTCGTAGAGGACCACTAGTAGTCATTAATATTAATTATGTAAACAATTTTATGTAAAGATAACACGTTCTCTGAAAACGTATTATTTTCAGTAATAGAAATGATGTATTCAACTCCAGACATAGTACATGGTACATATGATATTATTAGGAAGCTGCAAAATTTTAGCGAATTGGACCGTTCTGTTTGGGTTTTATGGAGCAAGGACAGCGAGGCTATGATGCTGCGTCGAGACATGTAGCTTTTTGAGGAACCCAAACCTCTTTTGCTTAGGAACCCCAATCTCTTTTGCCTAGGAGTCCGAATCTCTTTTGCATAGGATACCAAACCCCGGATTGCGGTTCTGTTGTAAAAACCCGGCAAGCTTTATATAACTGCTTGAATTAAACCCGCATAACTTACATGGTCACGAAACGCGTTATTAATGCGTCACCAAAAAAAAAAAAACTTGATAAATAATACTCATAAGCCAAGATTATAACCTATTTCTCGCTATATTACGGTTTCTGAATGGTTTTACTCGAAAATCAACATAATCAATATGCCAAAAAAGAAATTATGAATGCACACCTTCGAGATCTATGCTCCGTTACGAACAGATTTGTCAATTTCCCGAAAAAGTATATGGCCTGAGAATCGTACTGTATATTTAATTTTCTATTTCAGTGTAGGTTAGGAAAGTGTGTGTGTGTGGGGGGGGGCTCAAGCCTCTCTCATTTGGTATCAAAGTACTTTTTTCTTAACGTTGAATCATATGAGCTTTTTTTAAAGCTACTCGAGTACCCCCACCTAATCTTTGAACTGCTGCGCCCCTTCCCTATTTCAGCACTTCGATAATTTCTGTAAAACCAAAACGAGATATGTCAACTTTTGACAAAACCAATTTACAATTTGCAAAGGAAAAGTCTGTGCTAAAATCTATTTCTGACACACGTCCAACCTAAACTTAAATAACATATTCAAATTGGGCTCCAATATAATCTAAATTACGTTTCACTTCTGCTCTAACTATGACGCGTGACGCAATGATAACACGCGCTATCTGTTATTAACTAGTACTGAATGCCGCGAGTTATCTTTTGTCGTTTATAACGTATCTAGTCATCCAAAGTTTTCCAATTGTTCATTCGCGTCGCTCGTCAAAAATGGCGAGAAATCAACAACACAAAGAAGAAAGGGAGTAATTATAATTTGAAAAAAAAATTCCATCATACGAAACTCCTTCCTGCTTCTTCTCTCTCTTTCTCTCTCTCGAAAGAAAAAAGCCCATTCCGAGGGAAATTTGGTAATATTTTGCGGTTATTTACAGTTCTCTTATAATGCCGAGGAATAAGGGTGTCATTTTCCCCAAAGCCAGACCTGTCAATTTCACCAAAGTGGCAAGAAAATGCAATAAACGTTACGGCTGCGGGAAAAAATGTAAAGATAAAAAAAAGAAATCAATTCTAGCCTGCGCGAATAGAAACAGACATGCAGGGCCACCTCCAGTTATGTCGATAAGTATTCTTGTCATTTTCTTTTCAGTCCGATATGTCGCTAAGCACGTTTCATTCTGGCAGTCAATGATGCAAAATGAAAACAACTACTCGCGTTCTTGAAGTATACGATGGCAGGCGAAGGAGCTAGTGGGGAAGCATATTATGGATTGTGACAACCCTTCAGAAAAAAGCTGCACGCCGATAGTTTTGTGAAAAGTAGGGAAAAATCGAAAATGGGGGAAGAAAAGCACTAAAAGAGAGCGCATTTTGTTGATGGAAGGCGGCAAGATTTAATAGGAACACGAACGAGCCATAAGAATCGATTATATGTCCACCTTCCATAACTTGTTCCCACGCTGACATAAAAAAGGGCAAATGCCGTTTTTTCCCTCCACTCCACGCTTTTCTTATTTCATTCACTTTTCAATTTTTATTTCTTTCGAATACTGCGATGCTTTACCTCCGGACGTTCCGGGGAGGAAATTTATCTAGAAAATGATCATCAAAAACGACATTTGTTTCTTAACGGAAAACAATAGCTTTCTTTTTATTTTGCCTGTCCCCCTATTACTTTTATTTTGACAAGAGAAAAATGAAAAGATGCTTTTTGTCGCGTTTTCTCTCAGCTCACCTTTTTTTTACGAGTAAAACGTAACCGTCGATGAACTACTTTAAGAGTTGCTTTTAAAAGTAAAGGAGATAGGGGCTATAAAAAGGCAGTAGTTTGAACCAAGACCGTAGCCAGGATTTAATTTCAAGGGGGGGTTCAAAAATTTTTACAGCATGTATCGATACAATCACAGCATGCAAGGCCGTAGCCAAGTCCCATTAAAAATTTAGTTTCGGGGGGAACCGGTCCCTAAGATCCTTCCCTCTGGATACTGGCATGGTTTGAACTGAAAGTATCTGTATTTTTGTGTCCCGAGAGCCCTGTAGGTCATCTGGGACGAGGTCAGCGGCTTACCGCGACCTTCAAACCACGATACATCAACATACAACCACTCATACATACTGTTACTGTGATTCAAACTTTACGTCGTGGGCCCGACGGCGGGGGCCGTAGCCGCTGGGATGCCGAACTTTTGTAGCAGCTACTTTAATTCGAGGAAAACGACAACCAATGATTTTAAATAATCCTTGACTTTAAACTTACAAGGAAAATATTTTTAGCACGTACACCACTGATTTTTGTATTTCAATAACCGATAGTTTTTAAATGTAACCCATACTAATTCGTCAGTTTGCAGCCCATCTCAATTATGCTTCAACTCGAAGCGCCATCTATTGACAGATTTGATCTCTAACGTTAAAAAAATGAAAGGAGATTTTCTAGAGTTGTTGAAGAGCCCACAAAAGCAAACATTATAAACATACATATTATATACTATTATTGCAAAAATATATTACATATTGTTATTACAAAATATATTATGTACTATTATTACAAAAATATATTATATACTGATATTCGAACACAATTTAACGAAATAATCTCATTAGAAAATTGTTTTATTATTCTTAACAGCAAATATATATATATATATATATATACGTTTCGATATTATCTTTTCTAGATTTGTATTCAACCAATAATAATAATTACGTGTAATAATAATTTTGGCCAATTTATTAGGTAATTTAACTTCGAAAGCAAACACGCATGCTCGAAACTTTTTCTCAGTCAATCTAAGCTTTGCTAGAACATTTTTTACCACCTTAGCATCGTAACCCGGATCCTCCGACTGCATCTCTAACGAGAACCGCTCCCCACTGGGGAGTTGAGTCTCTGGTCTACATCTTGTAAATTCGTCCAAGCCCTCCCGGAAATACAGTGCCGCCAGTTCGGCCAACTTTTTTTTTTACGATTAACAACAACAAGCATCGTATTTCAATTTTCACCAAATGCCAGTAATCCATGCCGAAAGATGAATATACAAAATAATTAGCAATATTTTATTGTTTTCTTTTCTTACATCCTGTAAAATTTCGCATAGGATTTAAAAGTGCTGATATCGATAAAAATCTCTAAGATGCAGATATAACGTTCTATTTAAGAAATATTTTTGAACACAAAATACATATAATAATACTCACTTTGTTGAAAATCACATTTCTCACGTTGGTCTATACGTTGTGTTAGTTTAATTGTTGCTTACTCTCACTTTGTATCTTGCCGTTTATTGCAATTTTATCAAATGAGGCCCGTTCCTTAATTATTCCCCCTCAACGTATAAATTTTTTTTAACTATACTAAACTAATACATTTCATGCTCATTATAAAATGTCAATATATCCAGATACTCTGTTCTAAATATTAAAGAAGTTATCACTCTAACACGTTTCCTTAATTTCCTTTTGTATTTTTACCAATTTTGTTAACCGCCATTAATATGTCACATCTATTCTCCTTTCACTTCGGATAAGTCTCGTAGTAAACTCTTCTTTCTACTCTCTCTTCCCACACACTCCTAACCTATTCATTAAAAGCAATATTTCTAATAATAACAAAATTTCTGTATGTGCGTTTCTAAGTATAAAATTCATTGGTTGTTCTTCAATGTATGTACTGAAGTTTTAATAAATAGTGTTATTGCACTAAGTGATTTTACTTTGTAATATATACTTTTTTAAAAAATTAATAGATTTAAGCCCCGATTACGTATGCATAGGTTTTATGCCATTGTATGTGTGTGTGTGTTGTAGTCAGGGTTTAAGCTGCAGTCGTATTCTTGCTCGAAAATGCGAAGAAAAAATTATTGACCATCGCGAAAATGCGACAGGCATTTTTAACCACAGTTTATTCTCTGAAAACAGGATTTCTCGATTCCAGAATATCCGTTTTGCACTTCAGCGATCTTTTCTTGTTCCTTTTTGTTTCCTCTTCAAAATTCTTAACAGCACCTGTTAAGCATCGTTGATATAAATAATTTCATTGATACGATTTTTCGAGCAACGAAAGCAACTAATATTTTTTAGCATTTTGCTACAACTTTTTTGCCCCATTTTAGCATTTTTGCGACAGCATGTTTTGAGCCAGCTTAAACCCTGGTTGTAGTAGCTACAAATTACTTTTATCCTCATTCATCATCTCATTATTTTAACCAGTTTCCAAGGTATTTTCAATTAATTAAAGTTTATCTTATGTTCTTATTTATCATTAATAGGTTCGTTAGGCCTCATTTGAGAAAACCGCATAAGTAAATACATGGGGGGGAGGGGACTATATAGATAATTTAGTCTTTTTTTTATAATATATATATTATTTTACATTATATTTCATAGCTTTTGATTGTTTTTATGTTCGTTCTTTTATGTATTTAACCCCTTAATGATCGCATAATTTTCAAGAAAACAGTGAAGTTTTAATTTTTGGAATTGTTTTTAGCTTGAAATAAAGAAAATTTAATTTTTCAGAAAAACCAACTATCAGGGTTATTGTAATTATTGTGTTGTATTAATTAATTACTTTTGAACACTCCAGTCCGGAAATATCACGTGCACGAGAAAAAGAGAGCGAAACCCAACCCCGTCATTTTGACGGGAGCGAGAAGGAAGGGGTTAAGGCAATGATTGCATAATGATGTTTGTACTAGTGTTATTGAAAGTGAGAAACAAAATATAATTTTTGATAATTTTTCGTAAGTGTCTATATATTAAGTGTCCTGAGCGCATATTACATCATTTTTAGCCAAAAAAAAAAAAAAAATTGTGGTCTGTAAGGAGTTTTAAACTGTACGAACGAAGATAAACGCAACAGAAAATTTTTCTCGTTCATGGTTACGTATTATTATGTACAGGTAAAACACACCGGGAGAAGGACGACATCAAAATAATTAGATGTTTATTTGTTTGTTTATTTTTTTTAATGTCACATTTTCCTACTTTTCTCTGTTATTTGGAAGAGATTCGTTTTTCCAAAAGATGGGAAAAAATGCTATTTAATACAATACAATAGAATATTAAATGCCGCTATGATGGCTTTACTCCGTACGTGGTGAGAAAATGATTCCCCTATATTCTCTATTCAACACTTTAGCTCGTAGAAGAATATTTCGCCATGAAATGCTTTCGTTCAAGAACTTGTCAGACCTTCCTTCCCTTAGTTTTTATCCCATTTGTAAAGCAATTTTCTTCGGCCCGAGGCCAAACTATATTTTGGATCGCACCTTAGCGTTTGGCGCCCTCACGGTTCGTGAGTTCCGCCTCATCTCGACCCCCTACACGTGGTGGAATCGGGCCCATTTGAAGGCTGGGGCACGTGCCGTGCGGATTGTTGCTTCGCACCGAAAGAAGATCGGCGAAGGAGGGAAGCTGGAAAAAAAGGAAAAAGGTAGAGAGAGTGCCCCCTCCCTTTCGCTGTGAAGGCTCGGGCGACGAGAGAGGTGCCCTGATCGCTGCGAAAGTCACGGACAGATGCAACAATGGGTTATCATTGTTTCGGATGCACGTGCCGGCTAAAACGACTTTTTCTCGCTGTCACTTCCCCACTAGCCTCCTAATGCACCAAACACTGGTTTGCACTCATCTTTTTATAGAAAGAGGACGTCAATTTTTAAGCAACTTGCCAATACCCTATGACTAGAAGAGCGACTGTTATACATTTTTCACATTGCCCCGGTCTTCAGATTTACTAGAGCCGCAAGTAAAGGAAATGACTACTGTGGAGGGAAAGTTTTTTCTTTGATTCCAGCCAACGTAGGCTTCCTTCCTTTTTCTTTAATTATCCCGTGGGTTAGTTTGTCAAGCGGTTTGCGGCTATCTGCTTTTTTTCTTTTTTCTATTTTTTTCTTTCTTTTTTTCTTTCTTTTTTTTTAATACAAATAGTCTTTCAGCAGATTAAAAAGTTTTCTCCTTAACGTATTAGTAGCTATAATATCGCCGAACCCTGCTTCCTCCATCTAGCGAGATGGTTTTTGCCCTGATGGTGAGGAAGTTTCTCTATTCTTCCTGGTCTCCCCAAAGTAACAAATATCAACGTCTTACTAAATGGACTTCCAAACACTCAGACATTTAAGAAAAAAAAAAAAGGTAAAGGAAGAAAATCCAATAGCCCGAAACACTCCAACAAAAACCTTTCGTTTATGATCCTCTCTCTTTTATTATTTGAGTTACCTTTAATACGCGGGAGGAATTTCGAAGTAACAAAAGTGATGCGTTATAAGATAAAAGAATGAACATTGCCTCGCATGCACATATGTCATATCGAATGCTTGGCATCGGTCGACAAATCTGTGGTAGACCAACTATGTACAATTACTATGTTCTGCCCTGTATCTCTTTCTCTTTATGAGTAAACAGTTTATAGAGGCTAGTGGAATGAATTATAACTTTATTGCTACGCTTTGCCATTTCCGTATTCTGTTATTTAACAGCTCATTAAAAGGAATTTGCTATTGAAAAAAAGTTGATGAAAAAAGCTAGCATACGATAATGCTTCATAAAGAATTCGAAAGGCCACAGAGTTCAGATCTATTATCCCTTTTGACGTTTTTCACTCATGCTCCGTCGATTTTTCGCCCTACCTTCCTGCATCTCGGAACAGGAAATGCATTTCATGCCGAATATAGGCACAAAAGATTTCCATCTGTCGACAGGCAAGCTCGTCAAAGTGTAACTACTGCGCGTGCAAACACTGGCTAAATGATCTGACGAAGGTCCTCCCCCACTCTTCCCAAAACCCTTGCATATCCATTACGGAAACAAGCGGGGTTTTGTAGCTTTACGAATTTTTTCATTGTAAGAGACTGCATTGTTTCCACTGCCAACATGGTACAGCGACTGCAAATATGACATACAACCGAGTCTTCAACCGAAACAGACCAAAGAAAAACTCAAATATGAATGAAAACGTTATATTGTTAATGTTTCACTGTTGAATCACCTGTTTGAGATGGATCTTTTACGCCTCTGTAGAATACAATGTTTACACATTAATCTGATTTTTTATTTTTATTTTTTTTTGCCAATTTTGATGGTGAGGTTTCTTCCATTCACTCTTTTTTTCTTTTTTCCATGGATTGTTAGTAATTTGTGTCGTAATCTCTATTATGATTTCGGTTTGAGCCGCACCTCCTCTCCGTCATTGACAATTCTAGTCCGCAGATATAGTAAAATGTGAGCCATAGAGAGAGAGAAAGAGACAGCCTAATGACGAAATTGTTATTCATTATCAAACCCTTTGACGATGAATGCTATTCGCAATGCATTTATTTTTAAACGCAAAAATACTCGTTATTTGACCTTTTGTCAAACAACTGTTGTTTTTTTTTGTTGGTTTTTTTTTTGGTGTTTTTTTTTTGTATATATTTTCCAGTATTGAATCATTACTTTCTAATCAAGACACTAGTGCTGCATTCGCTGTGTACACGCCGTGTATCTCCGTCTTAGTAGTTAATGTAAGCTTAGGGTCTGCTAAATAACAACTACGTTCCCTTTGAATGGGAATCTTGAATTCCCGGCGAACGAAGCTTACTTGAAACGGCTATCTCTGTCGGCGAAGACAGGTGATCTAAAGGGAAATACTATAATGCGAAGTTCTACCTCATTTACTGACATAACTTAACTATCTTAACAAATGTCACGGGACTGCAAATAAGTACTAGGAGGTAGGTAACACACATAAAACATTTATTAATAGCTAAACATAACATGAGACTAGTAGAAAGCATGAAAAATGATAATTGTGATAACTTCGTCTGAGGCTTAACTATGGCGCGGCTAAACATGCCGACATCTATTAAATAGCTCATCTGAAGTGTGCTTACATTAGTTTCCTCTCTAAATTGCTGACCTTTCGACACTTTTTTTTATTCTAACAATTTGACTATGGACGTAGCCTATCTTGGGTATTACACACATATCATAAAACGATCAATTATAACTGCATTATTGGAGTTCATTTTAGTTTTGGAACACATATTGCAATCCATAGCAATCATTACGAAATACATTATCAACAGCAATAATATCCAATAATTAAACTGTCATGTGACTATCATTAATTAGATTACGTATCTAACTCTATATGTCTAATCTGACTCTTAGGGGAAGATTGCCGGAATTGACGAGACATGATCAAAAAATATTATTCTCTTACCCGGCACTCGCGTAGAATTCGCCCCGACGTCCGGGAAGTTTGCTATGGCTATACGAGAAGTATCTCAATTTGGTCGACATCACTGGCAGAGAACGTATGTAATTCAAGGGGGTGTTTATTTGGTTAGCTTTTAAAAAAATTATTTTATCAACGTTCATTCTTTAATAATGGCTAGCTGTACGCAGGACTACATCTCCAACTTGACTCATTCTATCTCGCACTGATCTCATGCGGATCTGATACTGCTTTTTGGTCCTAACTCATTTTATACTCGTCTTGGTCCTATTCCTCTAACTGATTGATTAAACTTTTTTAAAAACTTTTAAAGTAAAAATGGCGTTTCGACCTGCGATTGATTATTGGCTTAACCAGTCAAAATCGCATGCATGTCTTGCCGTTTGGTCGGCATGGAGGTCCAGGTTTTCCCCTGCGGCGGTCGCTTCCGAAGAAAGGCAAGAATTTCTGCTGACATTTACGAGTTTTCTCGTATAGTGATGTAAGGCGATTTTAAGGGTATCTTTGTACGTCCGGGCCATTTTAAGATTCCAATTAGCAGGGTTTGTATTGTGCAGACGCAACCCTAAAGAGACGGCATGTCCAGGCGCGGTGATCAAAACCCGGGCCGTCTGTTTCGTCCATTCTTCACTTACGCCATAAAATTCTGGTGTATTGTAGAAAGTTTTAAGTTGTACAAAAGGATGAGAGGTATTGCGCATGAGAATATCTTTTTGGCGCCGTTGCTTGTAAGGGAAAGTGAGTGCTTTCTTTTATGGCTTAACGTACAAATTTAGGGGAAAATATACAAATTAAAACAAAATTTCGTTACAGAGCGATCTTCCTGTAACATTAACAAGAACTCCCTCGATTAGTTACGTGCCAAAAGGAAATAACGGGATTAAATAGTAAAGAGAACTACCACCATTATAACTATCATAAAATTTTGCTTTATTGCAATAAATATTTCGTGTAATTGCGCCGCGACTCATCTTTCTAGATCAAAGTACAATTTGGAATTACGTATTAACGTATAGGATTCAACGCCGGATGTGATTACGTGTATTTCTACGAAAATTTATTTCTGGCATAATGTATTCTTGTATGATTTCCTTATCCATTTGTTGTCTCTAAATCCATCCATGCTTTATTGTAATACTGACAGGTACTTAAACATCTACAGATCTTCCACCCGACGATATCTTTTTTTCTGTTAAATTTAAAGATTGTGAAGTAAAACTGTCGTGTGGTTTGATACTTTGCGAACTGTATGTTTTCTTCAATGAAATATGCACGATAATTTATGGACTGAAGAAGTGCTTCTTTGGAGATGCACCTCTCTTCGGGCAAAAGTCTCAATTTTTGATTGAAATTGGCACATACAGCCCGAAGCGAATAAATCAAACACTTCTTTTTCACGATATTAAAGGGATCCCTTTGGTCTTTGCCTTCAACGTTTATCCCACACGTCGCAAAAACCATCTCTTATCCCCCATTCCTTTTAGCTGTAGTAATTGCAATTTGGTGTAGAATTAGTTATTTTCACGTCTCCGGCAAAAACTGCTTGAGCAAATAATATAATTCTTCGTTTGTTCTGAAGGGTAAACCTCTTCCAGATTTCTTTTTAACCTCCAATTACTGATGTTAGCACTCCATGATAGATTGGAATTTACTTTCTTCAAATGAAAAGGGGGGAAGAGGGGAAAATGGATGAGGAGTGAGGAATAAAAAAGGGGAATAATTGCATATTTAAAATATTCATTAGCCTAGGCATCGTCCACCCGCGTTCAACCCAAGTCGTTCCCAACCATGGGTTTTTACCCCCAAATTTCTTATTCGAGCGCCGAGACTGTTTAAACGTAAGAATGAATTCTTGAATCAATATTTAAATGCGATCTTTTTCACTTTGGAACCTGCGTTTACATTGAAGCAACACAACTTGGGGCGTTTCAGATAAAGAATGCAATTTATACGTTGCCTAATAATTTCTGCCCCTTTATAAAGGGTCCTTCTTTTTTCGGACGGGAAAATAAGAAAAGAAATTTTCATCATCAACAAACAAAACAAATTTGTTAGTGTTTCACATATCAAGAAACGATATGTACAGCAAAGACCATCTCTTCAATGAAAATCTACTACGTGAAAAAAAAAAAAAAGATGGCGGGGCGAGGGGAATCCGGGGGTGAAATTGATTTAATAGCGGGATATTTACATTAAGGGCCTCGTACGAACCGTGTTTGTGCAAGGAAGCTTCGTGTCAAAGAAAGAAGAGAAAAAGATCAATTATTCGACCATCAAACGAAGCTTCCAACGGAGTTTTAGAAACGGCTGTGTGAAAAACCTACTTCGCTTGAAAAGAAAAGGAGGACTTATTAACCAAAACTCATTGGATTCCATCTTTTTCTGGGATCCGTTTTTTCTCCGTTCCGCCTCTTCCACTTCAAAGGTTCACCTTAATTAGAAAAGGGAGAAATTTTTGAACGTGCATGCCGCATGTGTCAAATAGTTAGAATTAAATATGCCAATCAATGTCCGCCTATCAGGTGTTTCTTTTGGCATACTTCACGAGGAACGAAATCCTTTTATGACGTGGCTTTTTCTGACAGAAAAACACTTTTTTACTCCGCTTTAAAAAAGGAGAAGAAAAGATGGAAAAATATTCCAAATGCCTCTTTCAAAAAAGAGAAACTCTCGTAGTACATTGTGATAAAGACAGCTCTCGTTGTATTCTCGTTAATTTCAGTTGACGACAATAAACGGCACTTTTAAGGAATTATTGCTGCAACACTTTTTTCTCTCGTTTCTGAAAAAAAAAATAAAGAAAAATGCGAGGAATGCGTTGCTGCAAATAAATGTTATCCGCCAACTGAGCGTCATTTTGGCAGTCTTTTTTTCATTTTAATTCATGTCTCATTTTCTTTTGGTTTCTTTAAATGGGAATTCTAAGCCTTTTTAAAAATTCCCAATAAAAGAATGGCCTGCCTTACTGAGAAACATCCATTTAATAATGCACGTCTTGCTGTTTAAATGTGAAACGAGACGTATTATTACACTTAATTGCAAAAGGATGATAATACCTGGTTCTTACCATTAATCTTAATTTTTATAGACCTGTACATAAAATTAGAAACAATGTTTTAATTGATAAATTTCATTTGATCACGTGATCATGATTGATTAATAAATTGATCACGTCAGCAAATAAGAGAATTCGGCAATTCTAACGAACATATTATGAAACTGGCAAATATGCTTGTCACTTACTTTAGTATGATTGCCTTTCTCTATGTGTTATAGCGATTTAAAGTGAATTAAAATCTATTCAATTCTTTCATAAACAAAAATTAACACTTATTGAAGGTAAAATTTTCGTCTACATGTCATAATCGTTTCATAAACTTAATAACAAATCTATTTGTAAATCCTTAGAAGATACAAAATCAAACACTATGCTCTCTTTGAAAATTAAAGAATCCACGCATTTTATATCTGTTTTAATTTCTTTCTTACTTTAGCATACCCGACTTTGAGAAGTGTTGTATATTATAAAATTATAAAAAACGTTCAAATATGCAATTATTGACATTTTCTAAACTATTCCATCAATGGCAATTACATGGCTTTAAATGTTTGCATATAGTTTTTTATATATGCATTGCAATTCAGTGATATTGCATATAAACGAGCATCGCATTCTCATATAAAAATTTAACAATTATCTCGGTATAAAATCCATACGGAAGCATAGGCTGATTAATTATCCTGTAAACTATAAATCATTTCTGTTATATTACTCTCTATAAATTATCTATCCTTTAATAAAAGACAAGTAAACATATTTACAAAAAGTATTAGTACAATTATGCCATAAAGGGCTTATTAGGTAATTCTCTCGTGGGCGAAAAATTTCGTAATAAAGTAATTAAATTTTACTAGATTTTAATTAAAAGTTGAAATCTAATTACGTAGACATCGATATACGCAGAAAGCTCATAGGAGGTGGCTAAAGGCTTATAAAGGATATACAGAGCTGTAACTGCATATATTCATATTCACAAAAGATTACATCACCATGGGGGGGTTATGATCCCATCGACCTCTCCTGCATACGCCAGTGTGTGTAGTTAAAAAGTACTTTATATTTTTATTTATGTCGATTTTCAGTCTTAAATCGGTGTAAAGTTAGTTTGATTGACCACTGTATAGAACATTTTGCAAAATTCTCTTATTTTTAATCGAACTTAACGCTGATATCCAAGTAATGCATTTGACTACGAAACAGAAATTGCGGGTTTCAGATGCAAGTTACTGCAAACGCTAATCGTTTTCCCCCCTACTCCATAGTCCGAGGTTTGAGACCCTAGGTAACGATAGTTCGAATTCATCGGAAAACTGTAGATCTTGGCGCAACATTACCTTTAATTGTCTTTTCGCTATAAAGCCAAAACAAAACAAACAAACATACTCTTAATCGCTTGCTGGATTATGGTTTGGTGGTTGTATGAGCTCGCCCAAAAAACATAGGAAAATAAAAATAATTAGGGGATTAAACTGCACATCGACCATTATTAGATCAAATTTAAAAAGGGTGACATGTAAACCTGCATCAACAGAATACCAGTACCCCCTGGTGTGTATGTAGGGGGTGATAAAAAATTCGTTTTTGAAAACGTAAAACCACACAAGTTAAAAAAAAATTTTTCTTTTTTTCCCTTCTTACTTTTCCATGAACTTCCATATACAATGTAAAACGCATTCAACTGAAGAAACCATGTAATTGAAAATCGGTTTTTTAAGCATTTTGGAAATTGACTTAGTTTTTCTAGTCGTGAATACGCCTTTTCATACATAAGGGGGTGGGAGTCATTTTTCCAATTTACTTGGTTTTTCATTTTCAATGATGGTATGTCGTATTATAAAATTGTTCGATTATAAAATAATTATTGAATTTAACTATGGTTGATTTAGATAACTCATTCAGTTATTTACTGGCCACCGTCAGGAAACAATGTGAGCGTCATAGCATAAATTTGCGTATTCTGCTATATCCAAGTTCTGTTATAACGTGTATTCGTACAACGCGAATTCGCAATAACGCTATTAATTAATTGATTAATTGTGAACTTCCTTCAGAGAGCGCTAACTTTAAATTGGCTACAACGCAATATTGTCTCGAGCATTCGATTTTTTATTTTTGGGGTGTGAATCGGGGGTGGTTTCCACTATTTTAAGAACTTCGGATCAAGAAAGGAGAAGTGGATACTTTTTTAAGGTTACTTTTTCAAACCGCTTAATTGACGTTGTTAATGAAATTACCACAAACAATCGCAGTTGCTAAGTGAAAATCACAAATTTACCGAGCTTAAAGCGTTGATTTCTGTTTATGGATCTAATTTGCGTTGTGCCATATCTAATTGTTTTTTCTTATATGTTATTAATAGTGTCTTGGGGCTGATAGGTACCTCGTAAATAATTAGTATTTAAACGACGAATATATTTTTTGCTTTGTTCTGACACTACGGTCCCTGAACGACGTGGGCTTCTTTGGTCACCTACTCTCTTCTACCTAAAACACTCCTTCACCATCCTTTCAATCACGTTCTTCTGGGGTATTCGTCACTTCAGCTAGATTTCGTTTCCTGTGGCGTTCCACCTTTCTGCTTAATTCTGGGATGATTCCTGTGATCTGAATTATTCCAGCTTCTTCGATGGCGAGGTTAATTTTTTATATTATTATCAACCGGCGAATACTTTACAAAATATGTGGACTTCATACCAGCCATTTCTAAATAGCACATTTCTTTATTTATCCTTGCATCCTATGGATTTGCACGAACAACCATAGGCGTATGCAGAAAATTCATAAGGGGGGGCTACAGGTTTATAATGGCGGTGGTTTATAAGAGCTACAACTTCATATATTAATATGTAGGGTAAGTAGTGGGGAACATGGGTATGCGGGAAAAATGAGCACAGTGACGTCATTTCCCATGTACGCAATGCAAAGAACTGATGTTGGTATAATAGTGATGTACTTCAGCTCATGAGTTTGTTTCCGGGAGGAAAAGGTATTTCAAGGAGAGAAGTATTTTGTAGCTGTTCTAAAAATCAGCGTAAAGAAATGTTTTTTATAATTTTTATGCTTACTTCGGTAAGCTTTACTTCATATAATTATTCCGAAAGCGACATGACACGTTTAGGGGAAATTGATATGGCGTTTAAATTAATTTGTGGTGCAAAAAGTGAGCGCTGTGTCGCAAACCTTTTACAGCACGACGCCATGACTGATAATTTCATATCGGGGGTGAGATGACCACAAAATTTGTATGTAAGATGGGCTCCCGAAGTAATATGTTGTAAGCATATTATTTTAAAAACCTTTAGTGTGTTGGCTTAAAGCTATATTGTCAGGGAT
>QLNU02015360.1:110064533-110098384 GCA_006491805.2 Dysdera silvatica | reverse complement strand
TCTGCGGTAACGTGCTCACCTAACATGACCTTTGTTGTCCTTGCGCCGTAAAAACACAACGAACAAACTAGTATGACTATTCCTATACTGCCCTGGGAGTGATTGCATATCATACATAAAGCATTATTTTGGCCCTGAGGTAATGTGCTCATCTGGTATGATTTTTGTTGCCTTTGCAACAATTCGTGCGTGATATTTAATTTCAATCTTATGTAACATTTTTTTTTTTACAATTGGATCCAAATTGGCAGATTTAGATTCTAACTTTTAAATAACTAAAACGTGCTAAGACAAGCTTTGCCAATAAAGTTATATCTTTCAGAATAGTGTTTACTAAGACGGTTTATAAAAGTAGCCAGTGAGCAATAGCGGACGCGGACTTCCATTTTGGAGGTGGGGGTGGGGTCACGGACAGAATTTGCCATGGTATTGGAATAACACCCTTCATTTATCATGAAAGTTGGAATTTTTTACAGTGAAAAAATATATTTTGGGGGGTCATGACCCCTGTGTCCGCTCTTTGTCAGTGGGGTTACATTGGAAAGCATTGCTAAGTGTCGTGATAACTCATTATTGGTGTGATTTGAAAAAGGTATGTGTGTATTAATTTCATTTTTCACACCAAAGGTTTACTATGCTTTTTGTGACCCAATCGAAAACCCACATTCCTGTTAATCATCAAGGTATGGAGAGTGATTTCAGTTTTTATTTTATAAATGGATTTTGACTTTTTTGGCGGAGTCACCGACGGTACGTGTGTCCACAAGTTGATGGTAAATTGAAGACTGGTTTTTCTCGGATTCGAAATATTCTTTCTTATGTTGTTACCAAATATCAGAAGTTAAATATTGTTCATTAGTTGTAAAAGCATGAAAACGAAATTTTTAATGTTGCTAGTTGCTAAAATTGCAATTGTAAAAGTTGCGTTGTCAGGTTGCCTCAGTATCGACAGCCTACGAAGTTCTTAAAGCGAAGAGCTCAATACAAACTTATTTATTCGTATTACAGACACGCTTCTATTTAACGAGAAGAAATACTGCAGATGTGTAAAATTCTGTTTGAACCCTAATTTTGTCTTTAATCACATCAATAGTCGATAGTGAGATATCTAAGGACCTACGGTTTTAAACATAGGCGTACGCATAAAGTTCATAAGGGGGTTATAGGCTCAATGGGATGGGGTGTTACAGAGCTACAACTCGCACATTCCTATGTTAAATATACAAAATTTCATTGCAATGGGGGGTTACAACTCCCCATCAACACCCCCTGCGTACGCCAGTGGTTTTAAACACGTTCCCGCAAGCGTTTTTCAATTATGAATTCGTACAACAAATGCGTCTTTAGTTTTAAAAATACTCTTGGTAACAGAAACGTGCAAATCTTCATACATAGTATTCATGTGATTTTTAAAATAAGTTTAAATCTGCTTAGACGAACTCAAAACTCATCATTATTACTAATACAATAGAATCCTACTTAACCGATGTTCATTTAGTAGAAATCCAGGTAATCGAAAATGACCTGCTTTGCAATTTTTTAAATAGAAATCCGTTTGGTATTTTTTGGTAAAAACACTAATTTTTGTTTTATAGTGTATTCTGAACTAAAGAAAGAAACCAACACAAATTCTGTTCAAAATCATAATAATAAAACAGGGCACAAGAAAAAAGTTCGGTGTTGTTAGTCTGTTCTTTTTGACAATCTGTGCTGGTTACGACTACACGTGATCTCGTGGTGTAAATGAGAAAATTTCAGGGTCAGAGGGGCTTGAATGTCGTCAGACGTATCACATCTGTATAGTTCTGGAGAATTTCCGTTTTATACCGACTGGCAGTGCCGTTAATATACCCGCTTTTTGCGGAGGCTCTGAAAGTGTTTATAATTCTAAATATCTAAGTAAACTAACTTATTTAACATTAATGAATAAATTTCTAACGTAAATTTCGTATTGAAAATTTATGGAGGTACTGTATACTAAAATTTACGCTTCCCCCCCTTATTTTCACTGCAAAGTAAATGACGGCTCATATTTCTATAAAAGACACGATGTATATAAGATCTAATGCGAAATTTTATTTTGAATACATTTTTAACTTCAAAAAACAATTTCCATTGTCGGGTACGATTTTATACAAAATACAAAATTACGAACAACACTATACAATAATATAGTCTGTGAAAAAGTAGCTTTGGAAGGGGTAGGTCCATTTCCTAGACTGTTTATTTGTTTGTGGTTTTACGGCTCAAGGAATACAATGGTCATGCTTCGCCGGAAACTGTTTTCCGAAGAATTCGAACCTCTTAAGGCCTAGGGAACCAAACCCCGGACTACAGTGAGCAGTGCGATCTTTATGAGATCTCTGAGTAAGCGTTCTTTGCATTGTTGAGAGTCGAACCCGAGTTAACGGCGCACTAGGCGAACGCGTTACCACACTGCGCCACCGCATTCCCAGCCCTAGCCTGGCTACGGCTCTACCGATTAGTGTGTAGTCTGTCACAGCTTACACATAAATTTACAGTCTTAAGAATCTTCTCTTTAAATTCGTTCCTCTGAACCAAAATGCCCCTCAGTGGCCAGGTAATGGATCAGTAACCATTTTGGGGTGTTGTGCCAAAGTAATACTGCAAAGTCATTCTGCGTGTCAGCGGAAAAACTCACCAAAATGTGCCGCATTCAACTTATCAAAGTGTGCCACTTGCCACTCATCAAATGTTACCACTTACGTAGTATTTATTAATACAATTTAGGCAGATCACATTTCATATGTTTCTAATTGAATAAACAAATTGCATTTTTTGAAAATGATTAGTTTGAATTTATGGCGCAAGGGCAGCAAGAGTTATCCTGCGTCAAATAAGGTATTTTCTTGACAATTTCCTTGTACATTTGACGTGCAATTTACCGTAGTTTCACAATGTGAGACGCAAATAGAGCGATCATTTTGTTACATGAAACCATACGTTCTAGTTAAGGGGATTTGAAAGCAATGTATATGGACTTTTTTAATTTTTTACAGCAAACTTTTTTTGCAATATCACTTACTCATAAGGCCATAAGCGTAGAGTTATATGGGCCCATGGTGCTCTCCCCACACACACGCTCAGCAATTGGAAATAAATTGCAATTTTTCATGTAATGTAATGTATAAATGTACATAATATGCGTTTGTACCCTCCCTCAATAATTTAGAAAACTATGCTTTGATGCACAACACTAATTATATAACGAGCAAATGTGCGTGATAGTAGAGAAGTGGAGACGGAAAATGTTAAGGATTTGAATGGAAATAGAAGCAAGGATCGTTCAAGAAACCAGTCAGTCTGACTTCAAATATACGGTTTTGTACACTTTTTCCACAAAAATATCTAGGCACATTCCTTTTTAAAACAGGGGCGGACTCACGGGGGAAATTAGCGAAACCCCCAAAAACCATAAAAATGCTGTGAAGATCGGTAACAACGAGCGCTACCAACCGCATATAACGACTGAATTTTTACAAAAATCTTTAATTCGCACCCCACTAAAAAAATATCCCTCTATGGATCCTGTTTTAAGGCGTGAAAACAGAAATGGATTTTGTTTGAAAACAAATAAAATATTTTTTTTGAATTTTAACAATTATACTCGAATTATTTTTTTTTTTTTTAAACCACTCTGGTGTCATTAAAAGTTCGCCCGCGTGCCACATGTGGCACGCGCGCCGTAGATTGCCGACCCTTGAATTAGGCGTAAGAAGGTTTAATAGCCGCTATTGCAATAGTTAAACGCAGGACATCTGGGGATAATGCGGTTAAGGGTGAATAAATCGCCCCATAAGAGAAACCTCCTGACACCATAATCACAGCGTGTGTTTTGGATAAATATCGTTTCTTTGCAGCTTAACGTTGAAAATTGATTTTGCGGCTTATCCGAAATTTGAGACGGATACCCTATTTCAAATAGGGTATCCGTCTCCTACATTTCTGTTCATCGAGGTTCTACTATATAGATACTTTTTCCAAAAATTTGCGTCATTTGATATAACCTTACTCACCGGTTCAAAATAAAAAAGATATCATATATTAAAAAGCTTATCCTTAACGAATGGATTTTTCAAAGTAAGCCATACTTTTCAAAATAGTTTCGATCTTAATCACTCAAAAATTGAATCCCTTTCCTTATGTGACATTTCCAAATTTTACTCGATACACAAAATTTACCTTTTGCGACTAATTGCACCGAATACTTTCTTCTCAACACTTATTTCTTCTCCACTACTACTTTAAACCAGAATTAACTACCCTAAAAACTCCAAGCATATTTCTAGGAATTCTTCTAGCTTACAAGTTCATTTATCTACACAATTGTGAACAGAATTATCCGAACGAGGTCTAAAGCACACACCTACAAAACTTATAGCCACCCATTAGTTGTTGGTTCCCACCGAAGTATACATCCACAGTATGCCATACATTTACGTTTCTGTTCCTACCCTTATTGTAAATCTTTTGGAAAATTCTTATTATCGTTTATTTTCAAATGCTGCGTGGAGCATTTTCCCTCCTCTCTTTACATCTAGGATGTTTTAATTTTAGCGTGAAATTTAGGTTCTAGAAATAAAAAAGAATCACGGGAAAAGAGTCACTCTTGCGAAGTTGGAGACTGGTACAGTGTGCTTTAATGTTGGAAGTGATGCACAAAATATTTTAAGGGTGGGCTTCAACATTATGCTAGTGCAGCAGCCTGTCATCGTTCTCGTGCAACTGTGACCTCTTACGGTTGATAACTTTTTCAAACGTCTTAGAACTTTAGTGAATTATTTCTTATTGATCGTTTGGTTCACTCGGTAAATAACCGACTCCAACCCGCACTTTTCAAACGTTTTCTGCATTTATGCTCATTTGCAAGCTTTCTAAGACAATCTTCACTTTGACAACCATACACCAAGGACGAATACAGGGTGTTATTACAGGGGGGGGGGACGTTTCGGGGCCCTCACCAGGAAAATTTTTAGTTTTGGACTGTTAAATAGTTTAGGTAAATGTTTTTATATTACTAGCCTTCCTTTATACCAGGATTGTCCAACATGTCATGTCACAATCCGGTCCGCAAACAATGTTAATCTGGCCTGTCTACAACTGTTTGAAATAAAAAAAAATTCCCAAACAAAAAGTTTAGATATTTTTTTTCAGAAATAAGGAAAAATTTTGGGGACAGGAGAGGTGACCCCTTTCTACATCGCAAGAGCACAAATAACTGGAAAAAACTCTAAAGGGAGGTTGTTAAGTGTAAGTTATTTTTTTTCAATTTTTTTTTTTAAGAAACCGCTGGCTCGCGAGATCCGTGAAAATTCTTTAAGTGGCCCGCTACCCATAAAGGTTGGACAACCCTGCTTTATACTCACCAAAATATTTAATTTACGACAATGAATTAAAGCTGGGCTTTTCTTTAATTAAACTATATGGTTTAGGGTAGATTATAGTCAAGTATGACAGAAGGATAAGCTAGTAAAGGAGACATATACAATAACCAAAAACGATAATTTACAATGTAATTAATAGAACAAGTTTAAATTTAAACTACAAAAACATCGTAATTATTTTACTTTTTTTATAACAAGCAACTTTTTAAAAAACTTGAAGTTTATAGTGCAAAGTCGAGCCATCTTGGTTTCTTTGAAAATTTGTCAATCACTTTATTTACATCAATATGAATGTCTCTGTGGGTGTGTATTAAAAGTCTCTTCTGTCATCCGCGTTCGAAGCCAAGTTTAACGGCGCTTCAAGGATAAAAAACTACGTTTTGCTGAAGCAACACTTACTGTAAACGTAGTTTGAAAGACGAGTAGCTTGTAGATTCGTGAAAAAAACGTCTGGATCGCATTTCTCCAAGACTTAGAGACTTTGGACGCCTGTGTAAGACTTTTATTTATTACAGTCGTAACAAACAACACATAAAATATTCTTCATCAACTTTATTTTTTTTTTTCGTATTTAATCCTGAGGGGGAAGGATCGCCCCCTCCGCCTCTCACTGGATTCGTCAGTGCCACACACTCAGGCACGACTTATACATTCATCACCATATAGCATACATTCTATGCAACTTGTAGTAAGTGGTTTGTACTAATCTCAAAGTTCCCCTGCAGGATTTGAATTTGCTGCCAAGTTTTTCTTATATTAGTAACTAATTTACTATGATAGTTACACTATCTCCGTATATTAGTAACTAATTTACTATGATAGCTACACTATCTCCATTAAAGCTGTTGTTTTCCGAAGAAGCCGCTGGATACGGGATAGCGCATCACTGACTTCATGAATTTTTAACCCCATCTGTGTTCTGAAAATATATTTCTAAATTATTGTTTGTAGATCCAGAGGTTCGGGAAGTATTTAAGAAAATATAGCAAATTCCTTTATCAGCGAACACTCACAGTACAGAAAAATGTATTCGTAAAACAGGAGTATTATTGTAACGGAATTTCTTACCATGGAATTTTTATCTGACCGTAAAAACAGGATGACCGTAAAAACAGGATGACTGTATCTGAAAAGTGTCTGTAAGGAGGGATTTTACCGTAGTTGTATACTTTTCTTATGTTAGTAGTTTATGGCTCGGTTTTCCGAGTTTAACCTACAGTTTTCCCAAGTCTAACACAGTTTTCAGAGAAATCTGAACCTCGGAATATGGAATAGTAGAAAAACGGCAAACGTTATTAACCAGCTGAATTGAAACCCAGATTTTTCGCATGGTGGACAAACACGTTACTTCGTAAACTTTTATTGGTCACTCTATTTTCTCACTTCTTTTAATTTAACTTTTTTCATTATACACTGTATCGGCAAAAGCAGTCGGACACTTAGGTTGAAAAAAGCAAATGTTTTTAGTAGATGAAATACTCGCTCGGTTCGCCTTTGATCATAATTGACTGCAACAATCTTTCTAAATTTCGAGAAATTTGAAATTTTTTCACGTAAATGTTGTTTTCACATCATGCTTGTAAGTTTGTACCAAAAGATTACCTAGTCTTTTCATAAATCTGTTGTGGATGATGGAATTGTGTCTTCGGAAATCGGCTGCGACATTTTAGCTCCTCCCACAGATGTTTTAGCAGATAAAATAGATATAAACGTCAACATATCCGTAATATAGAATGGAAATTGCTTATTTCACAGGATGCGTTGTACTATGTCCGATTTTTGACAAAAGATTTAGTTGGTGATCATTATAAAAACTATATATTATTTAATTGGGGTAATTTTCTCATCATAGTTGACGATGTGGTTTTGTTAGATATTTAAATACTCGTAGCAGTCCTTCATCAGGAGTAATCCATTACTCCTGATGAAGGACTGCTGCTGATGCGTCCGAAAGCTTGAGTGATCTTTTTCATTGCTATTTTACCAGTGTTTAACCTGTTTATGTAATTTCCTCCCTGGTACCCTGTATTTTATTTCTAATATAAGAAGTATATTTTATAAAATGCATTTATTAAAAATAATACGTTCGTTTTAATTTAAAAATATTAGAGGGGCCACGGGGAGTATAGAAGGTAGCCTCCTAGCGAATAAGGGTTAATGGCCAGCCACTGGTTTAAATAATTAAATATTTAACTGTGATTACGTGTATTTTATATCTTCTACGTACTGTGTCGTATATCTCACAAGGGAAGTGTTTCAATTGCCAATCACAGCTTGAATCGGGACCTATGTTATATGAAAGGTTTATATGAGTAATGACAGAAATCGAAAGAATCAATCTGCAAAACTAAATTTTCAAATTTTTATAAATTTTTAAGATTTCGATAATTGAACTGAAATGTAACTTTCTTGCGTTGCTTCCAAGCTATGAGAGAAGTAGTAAAATAGGGAAATTCATTTTTAATTTGGTGTTTTTTGGCGCAACGAGCAAGATTTTACGGAAACCAATGAAATTTTTTCACGTAAATATTAACGCAAAAATAATTGATGGCATTGTGCACCTTACTTTTACCAAAGTTCTAGTAAAGCTTAAGTTGATGCGTTATCACATGTAATTAAGTTCCTGACTACTTCTGAAATTATTGACTACTAACAAATTTTATTGCACATAATAAGACATTTGGCCAAAAAACGCAGCCAAAAAAATCAGTCAGTAGCATAGATACAGACGAATCAATGGATCCCCTTACTGGAGGGTCAAACTAAAAAAAATCAATACTTAAAATTCTAAAAATTTTTTTAAAAAATCGGCGGTATAGAACTTAAAAGTAAAATACAAAAAAATTTTCCCATAAAAAAATTTTTACTCTAACCTAAAAAAATTTAACATATCTTACACATAATACATACATTACAATGCTTTTAGTACATGTGGAGTCTATGTCTAGAACACATGCTGCCATCAAAGTCAGAAGAGGTTCAACACGATATTGTATCGTGCAGCAGGGTGTTGTTCCTAAGTTTTTGGCTACTCAGTGTATGTATATGGTTGAGGCTGTGGCACTTACCAAAAACCGCCAATCACGAATAAAAACTTGCACTTTGCGCCAAAAAACACCAAATTAAAAATAAATTCCCCTATTTTACTACTTCTCGCATAGCTTGGAAGTAACGCAAGAAAGTTACATTTCAGCGTAATTATCGAAATTTTCAAAATTCACAAAAATTCGAAAATTGAGTTCTGCGGACTAATTCTTCTGATTTCTCTTATTACCCATGTCAATTTTTCATATGACATAGGTCTCGATTCGAAGTGTGGCTGGCATTTGAGACACTTCCCTTTGTCAGTATTGCAGTTCTGTCAGGACGGTTATCACTTTCTCACGTAAACATGGTTCAGACCCCCTCCCCGTTGCCAGAAAAAATAAGCAAACCTCAAACCCCCTCTCCCCCAAAGATGCTTACGTAATACTTGAACGGCCCCTTATATGCTATACCTTGTTTTGAATAACCTTTTAAACTTATCAAGATAATGGTGTTGTTTTTTTACTTACTGTCAATGAAAAACTTTCGCTTTCTTTTTGGTTTTACGGCTCAAAGACTACAGTGGTCATGCTGCGCCGGGACCTACTATTTTCCGAGGAATCCGAACCTCTTAAGGCCTAGGGAACCAAACCCCGGACTACAGTGAGCAGTGCGATCTTTATGAGATCTCTGAGTAAGTGTTCTTTTTGCACTGCTGGGAGTCGAACCCGGATTAGCAGCGCACTAGGAGAACGCGTTACCACACTGCGCCACCGCAGGGCTGTCAATGAAAAAAGTGATCAATATATAGCTTAATGGTTCGTTAAAATAAGTGCTCTTTCGTTTTTACAATCTTGATACTTGAAAGTACTAAATGTTATAATGCGGGTAATCAGACTTTATACAGGGCATTTTAGATCTGAATTAAGTATTAATAGCACCAGTTTATGTATAGGTACTAATAATAATTCTCACAGTTTTAGTCCAAATTAAAAGAACAGATTACAATTATTAAATCTATTTTGAATTATTTTTAAAATGTTTTAATAAAAGATATTTAAAGCACGTAAAATTAGATAATAATTACTTAAAATCAATTTTACATATATTTTTCGAAAAGTAACTGAAATCAAAATTTAAGGTATTTTGCAATTTATTTTATGATATGTTGCAGTTTATTTTAAGATATTTTGCAATTTTAGAAATATTTAAATCGCTCATTAAAAATTATGTAGTTTTAAAACTTATTAAAAGAACAAAAGAGTTTATTTCACAGAAACTTAAATCTTTTTATTTAGCTAGATATTTTTACACCTTGGTTTTATGACAGCTATTCGGCTGACGATTGACCGAATATCATGTCAGTATTCGGCCTAACTGAATATTCAGCATATGGGCCGAATAGACCGAACACCGAATACCAACCCGAATATTCGTCACATCCCTACTTAAATGTATAAATCATTACGAGATATAGGCCTGTAACCGGGATGAAGGGGTAACTGGGGCAAGGCAAAGGGTATATGGGTCCCTATCAGGCCTGTAGCCAATCCGGGGCCGCGCCCCTGCTGGCCCCGGATTGACTACAAACCCTGACAGGGACTGATGTATATTACTTTTGATTTCAGGCTGAATCATCGGCGCTGAATTGTCTTAGATTCCATATCTCCTATTCAATATTATGGCCTGGAATTTTGCATATGCTCATTCCTAACATTTATCTATAGCCTGTTAAAATTTCTGAAAAATCGAAAAATGTAGAATGTGGGGAATTTCTAAAATGTCGCTTGATGTGGAATAAACACTTTTGCAGTTATTATAGGTAAGGGAGATTTCGAGTATTATGTAAGCATCTTGGGGTGGGGAAGTTGCCGTTGGTCTTATTTTCCTATGTTAGCCAATGTTAATTTTTGCTTACCGGGGGGGGGTGAAATGGCCAAAATATTGCTTACGTAATACTTGAACCCTTCCGTAGTGCCGAAATTCCCAATAGGCTTTACTAGGCTATAGACTAGGGCGGCAAAATTTTGTGTATTGAGTCTGATATAATCAGATGTTTTGCCGAGAAGAAAGCTAGACGTCATGCTTTCCATTTAAATATAAGTGTTCGATGGGCTTTTATTTTTTGCTAAAATTAAAATTTATTTCAATAAAATTGAATTTGATTTATTATATATCAAAAAGGAATAATACTTCAATATAAGTTAATATACTGTTTAATGTTTATGTTTCAATTTATGAGTTTGTTTTTCAAATTATTTACTGTCAATACGAAAGGTTTTGACGTATATTGAATGCAGGGTTTAAGTTTTTTTCGCATTTTGCGAAAGGATATTGTATTTTGCGAAAAAATCTAATACAACTTTTGCAAAAAAATTTAATACAACTTTCGCTAAACAAGCGAAAGCCTGAAAATTAAAAATTTCTACAATTTTATGTTGGGGGCTGCTATATGGCAATTTTGAAAACCTTCTGTGGTGTCATGAACGAATAATTGAAATCGGTTTGATTTTAAAAATGCCGACAAACTATGGTGTGTAGCAAAGTCAAGTAGAATTGTACAATTATGTCGCCGATTGCATGATTTTGTACAAAATAAAAAGTGTTATTTGTAGTTCTAAATTTTAATTATGTTATTTTGTTTAGCATTCTCCTAACGTAAAATTTGTTCAAAACTATCCCAAGTATACTGAAGTGCCAGAAAAACCGGTACAGGCGTGCGTATGCAAATAACGGAGCTTTGCAACCAATCAGCGTAACGCGATGCGGTCGGCAGCGCCTATATAAGACAAGAGATGTCTGGCAAAGCTGTTAGATCGGTTCTTGCCGCTACAATGGCAGGTTATCAAGATTTAAGTGATTTTGAACGTGGCGTTATAGTCGGCACAAGAGAGATGGGACATAGCATCTCCGAGATAGCGACAAAATTTGGATTTTCGCGTACGACCATTTCACGGGTATACCGTGAATATCAGGAATCCGGTAAAACATCAAATCTCCGACAGCGGTGCGGCCGGAAAAAGACCTTGAAAGAACGGGACATTCGACGACTGACGAGAATCGTTAAACGAGATAGACGTGCAACACTTCCTCAAATTGCCGCGGATTTCAATGCTGGGGCATCAACAAGTGTCAGCGTGCGAACTGTTCAACGAACCATCATTGATATGGGCTTTCGAAGCCGAAGGCCCACTTGTGTACCATTGTTGACTGCACGGCACAAAGCTTTACGCCTCGTCTGGGTCCGCCAACACCGCCATTGGACTGTTGATGACTGGAAACACGTTGCCTGGTCTGACGAGTCTCGTTTCCAATTGCATCAGGCGGATGGACGTGTACGGGTATGGAGACAACCTCATGAATCCATGGACCCTACATGTCAACAGGGGACTGTTCAAGCTGGTGGAGCTTCTGTGATGGTATGGGGCGTGTGCAGTTGGCGTGATATGGGACCCCTGATACGTCTAGAGACAACTCTGACAGGTGACAGGTACGTAAGCATCATGTCCGATCACCTACACCCATTCATGTCCATTGTGCATTCCGACGGACTTGGACAATTTCAGCATGATAATGCGACACCCCACACATCGAGAGTTGCTACCGAGTGGCTCCAGGAACACTCTTCTGACTTTAGACACTTCCATTGGCCACCTAAATCGCCAGACATGAACATTATCGAGCATATCTGGGATGCCTTGCAACGTGCTGTTCAGAAGAGATCTCTACCACCTTGCACTCCTATGGATTTGTGGACTGCCCTGCAGGATTCCTGGTGTGAATTGTCTCCAGGATACCTTCAGACATTAGTCGAGTCCATGCCACATCGTGTTGCGGCACTTCTGCGTGTGGGGGGGGGATATTACTTACGTAGGTGTAGTTACAGTAGGGGAAAAAGCTAAAAGAAATTTAAAATGCTATATTTTTACATTTTCGCTATAATGCTAAAGGAAAAAAAAATCCAGCTTAAACCCTGATTGAATGTAACAATTTTTATGTTCCTACCACTGATTTGGTGGGGAAAGAGACGGGTAGGAAAGTGCGGTAAAATTGTAAATTCGCTCATGAGTTCTCTAAGTAATTCTTCAATGATTTCGATCGTTTTTTGACATTGTCGTGATATAGAATTTTTATATATTATATATAAACTTAGGGAGAGGTCAAGTATTACGTGAGCACCTTAGAAGGTTGCCGTTGTACTTATTTTCCTATGTTGGCCAATGTTAATTTTTGCTTACCAGGAGGGAGGGGGTTGAAATGGCCAAAATATTGCTTACGTAATACTTGAATTTCCCTGTCGTGCATAATTATGGCGAGATTTTTGCTTAGTTTCAAATTGAAATTAATTGTATCGAAGTTAGTTACTTAATTTCAACCTGAAATGTATTCCCTCGAAGTTGATTGCTTTTAATTTTTTAAATTGAATGTAAAAATTCATATGGAACTACAAATTGAATCTCAAATATATTATTCCTGAGAAATGACAATTCGTATGATCAAAAAAACTTTATCATTCATGATATCGGGAAATATCCTGCAGCTGATTACTTCTTAAAAATGTGTATTTCTGTCTGAATTAGTTGTTGCTTTAAAAAATGGCACTGTAAAGATAGCTCTCTTTCTCTGTGTGTGTGTGTGTGTGTGTGTGTATTTTTTTAAATTCCTGCATTATAGTGACATCATGATTTAATATAAATACATTGCTGTTATTATCTAAAGGTCCTTAATATAGGGCGTTATAGGCTTACGAATGGCGTAAAATTAAGAACTTTCAGATAGATAGTGGAAGTAAATCTCCAATCAAATCGAGAGTCGTGGCTTTAATAGGTATCTTTAATCTGGCTCTTTAATGAGCATATGGAAATAGGACGGAACGATGATGAGCGTTTACACCAATAGCTGCAAAAGAATTTCCTTAAGCGTTGTAAGCTTCTGCGATTGACAAATCAGTTTTGAGTCCTCCACTTTCAGTTGGATCTTAGTCTTCTTTATAGCCTTACGCCCCGTGGAGAAACTCTTGGGCTAAAGGTCTGTTGGCGCCAAAATATTGCCAGTAGTGAAAAACTATGCAAAATAACTTTCTCCTTTCGACACAAAGCCACTATACGTAATGAAGGCTTATGGAAGTATAGCTCCAATGACCTCGCGTTCTTTTGGCAGACCCCTAGCGGTTTATGAAGCACTGTGGAAAGAACTAGGCTTAATTGCCGGATGTTTAAATCCTCAGCCACTGGAGTATAACCCAGTGGGGGAAGACTGGGTAATGACATGCGTTCGTATATATCTATCTATCCCGTCTGGGCAAGAACAAGTTTTTGATCCCACCCACTCCCATCATCATGTTCAGCTCCACCCCAAGCTTTCCAACTTTCTGGAATATTTCAGTCGTCGCACATTCGCTCACCGAAAAGCAGAAAAAAAGAAGAAAAAAACACAAAATTTAAAGCAAAATCTCCACTTTTCTAACTATTTACTCGTCTTCGCTCCTTCCTTCACAAAAAAGCAAGTCCAAACACTATAAACCATGTTGGAGTGAAAACAGAAATACGTTTATGAATCCAAATAATGTCTCAATATCGATACCAAACAAAATAGTTAGGAATAGGCTTCCCTAAGATTATTTTGCAATAGAACCTGTGGCTTACAATGAATATGCAATAGTAGATAGAAAGAAGAATGCGTATTTACCAACTGTGGTATTTTAAGAGCACTAAAAATACTTCATCAACTTCGAGAGCATCCTTTGGTACTTAAATAGTGTGCCACCCCTTGTTATGAGTAATGATGAAAAGCAATTAAATATAGAATTATTTGAATAATTTGCATGTGTAAATAAATGGTTACTTGTCCACGCCCGGATCGTATTTTAAATTTTTAAAGAGGTTATGAAATCTGCAACATTATATCGAAAAGGTGAGTACTTTTCGTTAAATCTATGTTCTATTTTTGATATATGTTAGTGACGTAAAGCGCATTTCTCAAAGTTAAAGAAATAAACTCTTTTTTTTTTTAAGTGAAATCCTAACAACGTTAGCTTATTTATTTTTCTTAATATTAGCTTATACTGAATTTCACCATGTTTAGACGCAACCCTCTATTTTTAATGGGCTTAAAACCAAACTTTATTTAATTTTAATTAGGTTACGATTGCATTAAATAATTAAATATAATCAAAATATTAAACATCTTAATAATTGAAATAATTTTGGGATATGTGTGTAACAGTTCATATTTTCCTGGTAGGGTTAGGAAATAGGAGTTGGCGAAATGCAGATATAATAATGATATATGTATAATCGAGCTGCTAAAAATGACGTTATAGGATCTAGATGCAGTATGATATCGAAAGATAACACAATTTATGTTCCTTTAAAACTTTTTTTTTTTAATTTGTATTTTCTTTAGTAAATTGTGAATCTTTAATCACGTTTCCAAGTTCTCAGAATTATCTGGACTAGCGGTTCTTAAACTACGGTCCAAAGACCTCTGGTGATCCGCGAGACCCTCCCATTGTTGCATAAAAGTTCGGAAAAATACTAAGACAAGGGTATTTACTCTTTAATACTGAGAATAAATTGTGAGGGGAACGACAAATTCTATCCGTGAATGGTGAAAATCAAAAATGATATAAATCATAATAATAATAATGAGAATGGTAAATGATGAAACACTAGAAATAAATATGTATGATGCAAATTCCGGGCTTTAAACTTTGAGTTAATTCTTGGGGGTCCGCGAGGGCGAGTGATCTCTGCAGGGGGTCCGCGGTCTAGGAAAGTTAAAGAACCGCTAATCTAGACTACTATTTTATCGCAAAATGGATAGTCATTTAAACAGTTTATAAATAAGTTAGTTAAATATAATATACACTAAAACCCCGATTATCCACAATAAAGGGGCAGACCCGATTTAGGATAATTCAGTACTTCGACTGCCAATGTAACATCAACGTTTATCCAAAAATATGTTTAATTACATATTACTAAACTACTGTACTGAATGTGGAAAACGTCACAAAATATATATAAGTAGTGTTATTTAAGATAGTAATTTATAAGATATTAATTTATGTTAATATTAATTATAAGATCTTTATGTGTTATTTAAGATATTAACTGCTTTGGAAATAGTTTTCGGTTTCTTTGTATGTATATCCTATATATTCAAAATTCATTTATACCTTTTCTATTGTTTTCTTGCTTAAAGCAGGTGGTCACTAATTAATAAATATGTGCTTTTTCCCCGTTAATTACGAACTAGTGTCTACTGAAAAAATAATAAAAATAAATAAGTATAATAGGTCATTTCGGTTAAGTCCGATTCCAGTTAAACGCAGTTCAGGTAATCGTGGTTCTATCGTAATATTGTTAAATAGTTTTGGGCTAAAAATTTATATTAAATTTCTTTAGCTCCAACTTCACGTTGCCCATTGTAGAGCCCATAGACCACCAACTCCTATACCATTAGAAATATACAATATTTATAAATTATTTCTGCACATGTTTTCGGAAAGTGTTTCCTGAAAAAATTCAAAGCAGCTGAAAGTAATTTCCAGAAAATACGCATTTTCCAGAATATTTTCAGCCTTTTTATGGTAATAGACAAGAAGAAGCGTATATGTTTTGCTTCTGGAAAAGTAAGTAAGTAAGTAATACTTTATTCCTTATTATTATGTACATCAGGAGACCATACAAACGATTTGCTTGGGAAATGGAAAGAGAGCAGTAGCGATGCTAGTAACGGGGCTCTCTTTCCGGTAGAAAAAACAAGGGATTTCTCGTATTCAACAAGAAACAACAAAGATATTGATTCGCGCGTACAAATCCGCATTGTTATTAAGAGATTTACATTCGCAGGTGTATCACATTTACAGAGTTTATGAGCAGAGTCTTGACTCGAAGACGTTACAAGTGAAGGTTGAAGTCCAAAGGTGGAATCTTTGTGGGCTGCAGAGTAAGAATGTTTTTCCTTGTAGCCTGTACCGAGAGAAGAAGTAGGAGAAACAAAAATAGTAGAAAAATGTAAATGAATTTTGAGTTGACCGTTGCGGGTGCAGTTTTAAAGGACTTTTAAAGGGAAAGGCAGACAAAAGAAAAATGGAAAAGGAAGAGCAGGGAGAGCAGAGGAGGGGGAAGAACTGAAAACTAAAAGGAAAGAGTGGGAAGGCAGAAGTAGCAGGCAGAGCATACTTGATTTAAGTACTAATCAAAGATTTTGGCTTTAAGGGTGAGAAAAGACAGAGCTTTTAAATCTTGGGGAATCGAATTCCAGATTTTAGAACCCGTAACGGAGACACTGTGTGTTTTATAGTTTGTGCGAGTCCGCGGTAGCCTGATATCGTCCTGGTGACGTGTATTGTAATCATGTGTCGTCTGTGAGATGGAGAAAGGTAAAACTAGGTCACCTTTTGTGACTTTGTACATAAGGAGTGCAAGTTTATATTTTACTAAGAGAGTGAAAGGAAGAATGCGCCATAATTTAAAAAGTTGGCCAGCGTGTTCATGGAAGCCTGCAAAGTTAACTATTCGCATAAGCTTTTTTTTTTGCGTTCCTATCAATTGCCTAAGGGAAGTAAAATATGTGATTCCCCAGACCTCAAGACAGTAGGTAAGTTTTGAATAAAATAAAGAATAGTAAAGAATCATTAGGATATATTGAGGAACGACATGTCTGAGTTTCGAAAAAATTCCCAGGAGACTGCTAAGAGAATTGGTGAGATCGTTAATGTGTTCTTTCCAGGTTAAATTTGAATCGAAAATTACTCCAAGAAGTTTGGCTGATTTCGTTTCCTGAAGGATGGAGTTGCGGAAAGTAATAGGAGAACTGCTCCACGATAGCTCTTAAATATCTAGTCACTTTCCGACAGAGAAAATAATTTTTGTTTAATATTATTATAAAAGAAAAATGTTTATTTGATGTTAATATAATGAATCTATCTATTTATAAAGGCATCTACTAACCGATACTATGGCCACAAAAAGAAATTATCAATTTCCTGCTTTCAAAGTAATATAATTGTTCCTGTACGGGGGTGCTGTGGCAGCCAAAATACCCCTTTAAACTTGCACCGGATATACTGTCTTCACTGGCGTAATTTAAAAAAGTCGTAAGAGCGGTAACACAGGGTTATAAGGGGGAATTACAGAGCTACAACTCCATGTATTTATACGTATACATACAAAATTGTATCATATAACAAACCTCCCTGCGTACGGCAATAACTGTCCTGAACCTCTATTTTGTTGTACTTTTTTAAAGATTAGTCTAAGAAAAGGATTTATCAAGATTAAAAACAGGAATTACTATCAAAACTCTCCATAAAAACTGGAAAATAATTCGTTTATGTTGAAATACAATATTCGTGCTTTACCACCTGCTTAGCCAAGACAACGCTCATAAATTGTTCAGACCTATAACACGGCCAGTAAAAGGATCTATTTCCAATGCCCGGAAAAGCATTATATCTGAAGTAGTTTTTGATTTAATAATTGTGCGAAATTTCTTGCGAACATAGTGTTATTTATACTATATAAAATATCACATTTATAAATTACATATAGTTACTGTTGTGGTTGTAGGGAGCTATCACCCTAATCTTGCAAAAAAGATTTTGAATTAATTTTTGTAAACTTTATGTATCCCCCTATATGTGAAATTCTAAAATCCGTAACCTCCCTCTCACAAGTAATATTTCGGGATGAACCTATGACACCGTTTGGGAGGCTGAAAATCGAATTAAATAACGATATATAGCAAAGTTGAATTATTTCTTGGAAAATCTTCTGTTCTTCCTCTAGCTAAATTTCTCATTAAAACGTTGTTTATGCTCTGTATTGTCCGATTGTGACTCCACTACTTTAGTTTTGTGACTAAGGCTTTTATGAACCTCTGAAACACCTGTGAAAAAGCCTATTCTTAAATAGTGTGTTGACGATAGTCAACAAAAACGTGGATGTCGAACGTTTTCAGAAGAAATTCAACTTGAAAGATGCTGTTTGTATGCTTATGCTAATCCTTGGAACAGTGAATAAAAATATGATCGTGCATATATAGTACAACCACCGGCCAGGGATTATGCCCAGGGATGACTATAGTGAAACTGGCGATTTTGTTCACGACATGCTGTGTGATCTCATCTCACGTTTAAAAGTGATAAAAGCAGTTTCTTTAGTGATCATCAATAAGCTAGAAAATGGTGATAATCACAAAGATTTTATTATCCATAATGATGCTCCACTTACTCTTCGATGACTGACAGTTGAAATTATTTGTGGCGAAGTTCAAATTGCAGGGGATCATGAAAATAATGACGATGAAGATAATATTCTTGAAATGTAGTATAAAAGGCTTGTGAACAATGCGGCAGAAACTGTGCTGAATTCGTTGGAGGACTGAAGGAGTGTGAATGTATGACAAAACGAAAAATAATATTAATATATACACTAAAGAAAAATTTTTATCCATATTTTATTATATCCTATTAGTTCACCAACCCCTTTTGATATTTTTTCTCAAGACTGCAAATAAATACATTCACTTTTTCTTATTTATTTGTAAATTCATGTTTTTATATTTAAATTTTTGTGTATAAATATATTAAGATGAAAAGTAATTTTTATGAGAATGCGAATTTTTCTTCCTTGTCTTCAACCACGTTATATATTATATTTCAAAATCCAGATGAGTCCAGAATCCGAAGCATTCTTTATCACCAATGTTTCGGATAATGGACGATCAAGCTGAATAAAAAATGTAAAAATACTTTTTCCTCGGCGAAATCGGTATTTTATATTTTAAATTTAAATTTCATAAACTGCAAGATATCCTGGAATTCGGAAGCTGCCCCTTCTATCCAAAGTAGAAATTCTCTTCTTCGCGAATTCACTTAAACGGCGAACTGCCGTATCTATTACTTTCTTCCAGCTTTTCAAGGATCGAAGGCTTTTGCCTGAACCCTTTGACCGCCTTGCTCCTGGGCTTCAACCGCGATGCGTGGTCATGGAAACGGGGCACGGGGAGGACTTAGATCAACCCCGGCCGAAGCAAGAACGAGTGACCAAAATAAACGGCCTTAGGCCCACCGCTCGGGCATCGTTGGCCGCAAAACGTTTATAAATGCGTCGGGAACCTTCCCTTCCCTCTCCTCGGTGCGCCCCTTCCCGTTGTTGCCAGGCCCCGAGCGGTCGGGAATTGAAGAAAAACAAGGAGAGCTACTGGACTGATGATTTATGGAGTTTGGGGTTTGGGCACTTTTTCTTTCCATCACATCCCTTCCTTCACTTACTTACCTACCTGCCTTCATTGGTTCTCTCATGTTCTTCTTCTTCTCTTTCTCTCTCTCTTTCTCTCTTTTTTCCATTCTCCCTCTCTTAGCAATGGTCAATAAGGACAGCTTTCGCGCTCCTGGTTCTCCTTGCCCACAAATCCTTCCCTCACTTCTACTATCCTTCGTTATTGGAGCTATACAGTGGAGCATATCTTGTGAAAATACTTAGCCGACAAGGCGGGCCTGGTTTGAGCCGGTGACGTAGTAAAAGGGGGCTCAATGTCCTCCGTTGGATAACAAGTGCTAGGCACATCGTTCGCTCTAACAACGAAACATTAGGTCTTTTTTTAAATTTACTTGACCTTCTCATAATTTTTGAATCACCCCGCCCCTGGTTCGAGCCCCAACAAAGATGCTTCGTTTTTCAACTGCAATACAGTCGAACTTTGTTAACGCGAACATCAAGGAGTACAAAAAATCTGTGTTTGTGTTAACAGTAGTTCACGTTATCCGGAAAGCTTGGGATCGCATCACTATGTTATTTATTCCATCTCTGGTTACCATATACACGTTTGCTGCACAAGTTTAACACAAATAATAGTAATGTATATATGTATATTTAAAGTTCATATTATATAGCGTCCTCATCACAAGCCTTTTTACAAATTATAGTATACCTGTCCTTGAATCGTTACAATCATCCAGATAAGTATTTACAATTACTCACATTCAGAGAATCAGCAAAAAAAACAAAAAACAAAAAAAAACGAACCTTTTCTTGTAAAATCGCATCCGTGTGTGGGAGATTTTATGCTCAAATCTCTCTAATCTACCTCACCAGCGTTATTTCAAATTCTCCATTTTTGGCAGTTCTCATTCTTTTTGGAGCAAGCTCAAATTGATTAATTGCACAAGGAAGTGCGATTTTTTTTTAAAGTCGTCGCTAAAGTACTCTTTGCATTCACAATTTTTTTTTACGGCAATTTATGTATTATTTAACTTTGCATAATCCACATCATTTAGAATTTCTATCTGTTTTCCCCAAAACTCAATGATTGCTGCACTTCGTGATTCATTTTTGCACTTAAACGTTTAAGAAATCAAACATAAAATCTCGTTCTGCATAAAATACACGCCACCAAAACAAAACAAAAAGGCCTCTGGCTGTCTCGTAACTAGTAAAATTTTTTCACACTGGTCGGAATCAGAGCTGGCCAGTATCGAAAATACATGTATTTGAAATACGTATTTTCGATACATTTGTATTTTGTATCGAAAATACAAATTTCTAGGTATTTTGTATTTCGTATCGAAAATACAAATTTTTAGGTATTTTGTATTTTCAAAATACATTTAGTTTAGAATTTTAACTTCCAGTTTTCTTGGTCTCCAATTCACTGGCTAAACAGATGATGCCAGAAGGTCGACAGGCCGGTTTGAAGTAGATAGTACTTTTTCTCGTACCATAATTGTTCACAAGTACATCCCATCTGTATATACAAAGGAACCCGCTCCTAGGGTAATAAAACTTTATGACCCTGGCTCTCCCTTACCAACAGTAGCGTAGCTAAGGGGGGCAAGGGGGCGGCAATTAGCCTTTAAAAAACAAAATTTATTTGTTTTGTTACCCCATTGGGTGGGGTGGGGGCAATGACAGTCACTCGCCCCGGGCGGCAAAATATCTAGCTACGTCACTGCTTGCCAAAACATATTTGCCATCTTGACCAGATATATGAGTTTGTATAACTGTCGGCTGTGTCGCTATCGCTATGTGAAAAATATCCCGGGTGACCGAAACGTTCTTTAACTTGAAAACTTTCGCACGAAAACCGAAAACCAATGAAATACTGCTTTTAATCCTGGTAATAGCGCATTACACGCGTATATGAGACTGAGGTCACATGCTTTACTACCTAACTTCTATCAACGACTTACTTTACAACCATTTAGGCAATTTTTAATATTGCAAATTAATCTGTTTCATAAATTTCAACTCGTTGCTTTGAACTTACCCTGCTTTAAGTCTTCGTAGCTAAATACATTTTTGCGATGAATCATGATAACAATGGCGACAGTGCTAAATTAGCACTACCTATACCAGTAGCGTAAGGAAATTTGATGAATACACAAATAGATGTGCCATTTTAGATGACAAGTACTTTACAATTTCTTCAATTACTGGTACAGTGGAAAAGCATAGTGCCAATGATGCAAAGAAAGGAAGAAAATTTCAATAATTTGCACAACCGTTGTGGCAACAACAAACTTCAAAACTACTTAACGGCAAGTTCTACATATTTATTTAATTTTATTATAAGAGTGAAAGTCAAGGATGAAGTGGAGTATCTTCACGCCTATAAATTCATTTGCCATAAGAATGTGAAAAAGACAAGGCCTTTTCTGGCAAAGTGGGGGTCGCCACATAGGACGATCTATTTATAACGAAAAATATAAATATCTCAGAAAATATGCATCCAATTCAAAAATCGTTTGGGAAGGGGATAAAATTTCAAATGGAAATCTCTATATATTTTATTTAGAATTGGACCTCGATATAAGATCACCCCGCATGTGCGGTCATTTTTGAAAAGTCCCGGTTTACTGAATCGGAATTCTGTGTTACACGTTACTGCTTATATGGCCAGGCTCTGGACGGAAACCGTTTATAAAGTCACTTCAAGTTCTGAGAATTCAATGATACGATATTGTCAAGCACTCATTACTCTGTGAGGTGTGTGTGTGTGAGGGGGGATAGGGTTTAATGGATGGTGGTTTTCTTTCTCAAGAATCTGTTCTTCCCTTCTCCAGTCAAGCTTTTGGGACTAGATTGAGCTAGAGACAAAACAACCACGGGATGTATTTGCAAGGAGCAATTTCTCATACGAGCAAGGGAATTTCATCTGCTTCACTGCATTTGTACGTCGTATGAAACGAAAAACTTTATCATTTGCGGATAACAAAAAATTACCAATGCTTTTAAGAAATATAGCCAATTAAAAGCAGCTTTTGCAAAACACAATGTAATAGCAAAGACGACGCTTTACAATAAAATTTTGCAACTGTTATTTAAATTATTTTGCGTACATTTTTTGAAGTCCAAAATAATTTTAAAAATTTGCTAATTCAGCAGTTATTTATTATTCTAAATTTATTAACTTAATTTTTATATAATGTTTGCGCTATTGGTTTATATATACAGTTTAAATACCTAATGTAAGTTGAATTCTCTCTAATTCCGCATATAAGATCACCCTGTTTATAACATCAGTTTTGTCAAGTTTGCAGGGGTAACCTTATAACTGTATTATTTTTCTTCAATTTTTGGATTCTTCTTTAAGACGACCTACCTAGAAGTTTTGGGAACGTATCCTACAGTGAAAGAAATGTTCATTCACTACAACACAAATTTGCCGTCAAGTGTCCCGATGGAACTATTATTTTCTTTTGCTACTATAGTAAATACTCCAAAAAGGAATGCTTTATCCGATACCAGTTTCGAACAATTGATTTTAGTGAAAGTCAATAACATTTTCTCTGAACAGTTTTTTTAGTCACTATCATACTGAATATGTTTAGTTATCCTTTGATCGTTTTTCTTGGAGTTTTATGTGTGCGCCGTAGGAATAATTTGCCTGTTACAGTTATCTCCAAATTTAATATTTATTTATAAAATATAACCCAGAATCAAAACGGAGCCGAATGTTGAAAAAATAAATTAAAATTTATATTTCTTATATTATGTTTCCTGAAATATGGTACACATTTCGCATAAAATGTTCACTTCCTTTCTCATCGCTTTGTACGCTTGTTTCATATATATTTATGTATAATACAGGATTTTTCTGAATCATCACAGTGCTAACTTCGACAGGAATGTTACTTCTGACTTTCCTTGCACTTTATTCGATATTTTGCTGAGTTTTTTAATTTATTTTCAAATGGTCATTTTTTTAAATAATCACATTTTTTTATTATTATAACCAAGGACAAAAACTTGGCCTATTTGCTTTTATATCCTCGTTAGATCAAGGTCTCTCTGCTCTTCTTCTCCTCCCCTTTAAAACTAAAATCGCCCCGCTGTTGGTGTCTCTCTTTTCAAAGTGCTCATAACCTTAGATTCGCCGCCAGATACATGTCATACGCAGAGCCGTTTCTAGGTGTTTTGCCGCCCTAGGCAAGAATTGAAAAATGCCGCCCCCGCCGCCCTTTCACTACCATTACTCTTTCGCATGTATCTCCCTCTCTGCCCCAACCAACATCCAGCGGTTCAACAATGTAAATTTTCTGTTATACTTTTAATCATTAAACCCGTTAATTATATTTATATTTTAAACTTATATTAGTTATTTTGTAATATTAGAATATTGTGAATAGTAAAACAATTGCTACATGTTATAATTGTTTAATTTCAACATCTTCTATTTTTGAAAATTGTAATATTGACGGAGTAATATTTCAAAACACAACGTTGTATTATCAGAGCTAGAAGGCTTAAATGTATTAGATATAGAAAAAAAACTTGTGTGCAAAATTAAACAATTAAACACATCAAGAAATTTTACATTCGTCAAAGTAAAGACTTATTAAGTAATTGTCCCGTATGCTTTTGAAAACAATTATATGTTTTAATTTTTCCTCTTTTTCATTTTTTCTCCTCATTTGCTCAATTTTTTCTTTGTTTGATTTAAAATTAATTTTTTACGCCATTTTGCCGCCCTAGGCAGTCGCCTACTCTGGCCTAATGGTAGAAACGGTCCTTGTCATACAACTAGTTATACGCTATATAGCGCATATAGGTGGTCTTATGGCGGCAAGAACGAAAGAAATCGACTTCATTTCTTATCAAATATTTTTACAATTTTAAGTGTGAATTCACAAACAATGTGAAATGATGGTGACATATTATTGAGTTACGTGGTTATTTATGACTAGGACCCGGATTTCTATGCACTTGAATGTTTTTGCATATTTCACTTTTGTGCGCATATTTTGAACATGTCTGCAAAATTTTCATAAAATTTTCAAAAAGTGTGTATTTTTCTAATCCGCTTGTACATTGGCGTAGACAGGGGGAAATTGATGCAATGAAATTTTGTATATTTAACATAGGAATATGTGAGTTGTAGCTCTGTAACCCCCCATTAAGCCTATAACGCGCTCCTTTACGAACTTCCATATTATATATATTGCCTATGCGCTTGTAGTTCAATCAATTATATCAATTCGATATTTCTTTTTAAAAGGCCTTTCTTTTTACATTTTTTTAAATAAGAATAAAAAAAATGGTACAGAATATGTTTTCATTATAAATGATATAATTAGATAATATTAAAGTTAGAAAAAAATAATTTTATGCGTCTTCACGTTTCTGTGGCGATGTTTCTCAATATGCATAATACTTTCCAAGTCAAGACCAAGTGTAATATTTTCCACCCCAAGCCATGGGCGCCAGGAGGTATGGGCAAGGGAGGGCCATTGCCCCCTCATATTTCGATTTTCTTTTAAAAAAAAAGTAAAATTAAAAAGGTGAGATAAAAATTTCCATTTTTTAAGGCTTTTGCCCCCTAGACCCTCATATTTCACCCTGTCATCATCCTAGGGCCCAAGCCAATGCTTATGATGCCATATTTTCAAACATATCTCCGTACGTATTTCATACATTGTGGTGTGTATTTTGTATTAATTTTGTGCATATCCAAGGACATAACAAAGTGATATTTTTTATGCATTTCAGTACATATTGTGCAATAATTTCAAGAACATTTGCACTGTTTCAATAAATTGTTATTTTATACATTTCGAAACATCGCTTATGAGTAGGGTCCAAATTTCTATGCACTTGCATATTTTTGCATATTTCCATGCATAGTTTGCAATAATTTCGTGCATATTTGCATATTATTTGACCTAAAGTTTATGCATGAAAATCCGGGCCTTAATTATTACTATAAAATTATAGCGATATGGTTACGCGATAATGAAATTATTAAGCTTAATTTATGTTAATTAAGTGCACTAAAGTCAGGTAAAAAAAACGTTGGCAAACGTAATTTGTATTTTCGAAAAGTATTTTAAAATACATTTTGCATTTTGTATCGAAAATACATATTTCTATGTATTTTGTATCGAAAATGCAAATTTTTAAGTATTTTGTATCGAAAATACATATTTCCATTTTGCCCAGCTCTGGTCAGAATATACGAAATACAAAAGAAGAAGATAAAACATACCATCTGCAAAAAATATCTGCAACGTTTCGGAACTTTTGTTCCCTTCATCAACCGAAGTGAAGGAACTTTTCTTACTTTTGTTTTATTCAACTTTGCGTAATTCACACCATATTTTGAATTTTTAGCTTTTGTTGTAAACTCAACGACTTCTGCTTTCGAAAAACATACATACTAGGATGAGCCGTTTTCGACAGTTTCATAGAGAGCATATAGGGTTAATGAAAGTGAAACAATGAAATCATTCTACTCTGGTCAAAATGACCTTGTCACTCCAAATTTTTAGGATTATCAAAACACAATGTGCCCCCTTTTACTGTAAACAAATAGACGTAAATCTTCAGCGAATAAGGTTAGACGTCCGTCTATATTACGACTACCATAAAATTTTCATTATTTCGTGGAGAAAGATGGTCAAACTCAATATTTTGATTATTCTTTAACCTTTTATTATCATCTTAATAAAAGTAAAATTACTTTTACAAACGTTTGAGCTTTTATTTTACACAGTATGATCTTCCCTTCTCTGTGCAACCATTGCCCAGAAGACGCCATTATAACGTAGACCTCATTTTTACAATTGGCGCAGTATAGCCCAGATGCTCTTGCGCCATAAAAAAGCCAAACAATCAATCAATAGTTATTACAAACATCTATCTGTCTAGGGTTTGAAGAAAAGACTATTTTTTTCATTCTTTAGAACTTTCTATTTTGAAGAAAGTATAGAACTCCAAAAAAACTGCATCGAGGGACTTGAAAAGCACGTTTTGTTTGTGTTAAGCGGGGGGAAATTTTCCAAGGGCAATTAATTATCAGTTCATGTTAACTGTGTTTTTGTTAGTATTGTTATTATTGTATTTATTTATTCAGAAAATTTACATATAACGGAGTGTCGTAATACAATTTTAGTGTCTTCGAAACATTAGTAGCACGGGAATTCTTATACAATTTGACTGACATTTAAGAAGAAGTTCGTATAAGAAGTAATTCGCATTGACGAGATTCAACTGTATTTGAATTATGTATTCCTTTTAAATTTCTACATTCAGGACTACTTTTTGATATTTAAGACTTTTTTCATAATCACATCTCAAACCTAATAAATAGTATGTTTTTTTGAAGTTGTTAAATTTTTAAATTGGCTTGAAGAATGTCTTTTGTATCCCTATAGCATTTAAGATGAATATATTAAACGTGTTAGCGACAAATATACAAGTGGGAAAATCCCAAACAATAAATGCTACAGTTTACGTGAATATCATCCAAATAACAAAATAACGTATCCACCCTCCCCTTACCAAAAATAAGTATATATTATTTTTTGCTATTAAAAATTTCCAATTTATTTTCTACAATAAAATTTACCCGCTAAGAGATAACGCTTTACTGAATGAAAGAAACTTTCACCCTTTTATTAGTTAAATTCTGCAGCCATGAAGTTCAAAATGAAAAACAAAAATCTCGGGTTGAAGTCCCCAAGCTTTGCTACAACGTAATGGTCCACTGCGTCGATAACTCGGGTCCAGCTTTAATTCTACTATGGAATACGCATCATTCTGCCCATGGGCGCTGACGGCATAAAAATATTGATGGGGGGGCAGTATACCAGTAGAAGGCATTTTGTTTGAAATTGGAGGGGGACATGGAACCCTAATACCAACATTGGGGGACGGGTCCTCCTGTCCTCCCCATTAACGGAGCCCGTGATTCCGCCCACCGGGATTCCTAACCAACATAATCCCGGATGTTTTGAAAACACTGTAGGTCCCGGCTCGGCATAACTTGTACTGTCTTTTGAAATGCAAACAAATAAAAAAAACCATCCAGAATGTAGCATAAGTATACTATAAGGTACGTGTATATGCGTTTTAACAGGTCTTAATTCATAATGTTGTTTCTCGTGTGGTGAAACAAAAAATTATATTATAAACTGAAATACTAGCCTAGGAATCAGCTAGTACGTTTACATGAAATATAGTCATGCTCACACGTGCGTACACAACGTTTGTTTACATTAAAAATCATCAGTTTTGTAATGAAATATTTAAATTAAATTAGTATTAAAAACCTTAAATTCCTTATAGAATTCCCATGCGTGTGTAATGCTTTAATTTTTCAGCTCTTTCAATATTTAAATTACTTATGCTCTTATAATTTCATTGAAAACCTTTTTTTTTTTTTAAAAAAAAGGAAAGAAACAATAATCGGCTTATGAATCTTATTATAAAATCATTATTAAGCTTAGCATGAAAGATTTTGCGTTCATTAGTCAGAGTAAAGCGCAATTCTACACATTTTCTCTTTGAAATATTAAAATTTCCAAATTAAATTAAATTATTTGCACACAACTTACCAATCTTCACGAAGAATATTTTTCTTTTTGTTGAAATTTATGCTTCAGCAATTTATGATTTCAAAGATATGCAAAAATATTTTCATTTCTGGAGAAGTGTTCTTGCTCTTTAATACGGATAATAAGCGTGTTATTAAAAATCTATTATTTAATTCACTTATTTTGGGATTTTAAAGAATATTTTTTTATCAGCAGAGAGAGTTGATTTCTCCTTTCTCCAAATTTCTTCTCTTTTAAGTAAAAATACTTTACTTGAAAGGGGGACTTTAAAAATGACGTCATATTTTCAGCTCTTCTTAAAAATATGCCAAGGACTGAATCAGTCCTGTGTACAGTATTTCGAAAAGGGAAGGCGCTTTTGATAAAAAGAGGCGGGGAGGCTTTTATGGAAACAAGATATTCTATCATAATGAATTTTATTTTTTTAAAGTTAATAATGTCGTTCAAATGGAGAGAACTCAACACACAAAATTTAATGAAAAACCCCTTCTTATGCCCGCCCTTAGAATAAATTAGTCAGGACCAGTGGCGTAACGGAAAATCTTAGTGCCCCCGCAATAAATTTTTTGGTGCCCTCTTTCACAAAAATGAATTTGTATACGCATATATGAAAATAGATATATATCATCATATTCAACCATTATCTATCCACTGCTGGATGAAGGTCTCTCCAAATGCTTTCCACACAAGTCTATCCTGGGCCATTCGTTTCCACGTCACCCCAACCTCTTTTCTTATTTCATCCACCCATCTAGTTTGAGGACGTTTTCTAGGTCTTCGGTGGTCTCTTGGAATCCAGTTCAGAATTTCTGTTGTCCATCGTTGATCAGTTCTTCTTGCAATATGCCCAGCCCATCGCCATTTCAGCCCTTTTACTTTAACAATGATGTCCTCTACTCTAGTTTGCTCTCTCACCCAAGTGTTCCTTTTTCGATCTCTCCTAGTTATTCCAAGCATGCACCTCTCCATGCTCCTTTGTGTTGTCTGTAACTTTCGTATTGCTCCAACTGTTAGACTCCATGTCTCTGATCCATAAGAGAGGACTGGCAATACACACTGGTTGAAGACCTTTCTTTTTAGACACAAAGGTAAATTTCTTTTCAAGATAAAACTGTTTCTTCCGAATGCACTCCAGCCAAGTTTAACACGTCTGTTGAGTTCTTTCATAATGTTGCCTTCCATTGGAATCGGTTTTCCAAAGTAAATATATATATATATATATATATCATCATCATCATCATATTCAACCATTATCTATCCACTGCTGGATGAAGGTCTCTCCAAATGCTTTCCACACAAGTCTATCCTGGGCCATTCGTTTCCACGTCACCCCAACCTCTTTTCTTATTTCATCCACCCATCTAGTTTGAGGACGTTTTCTAGGTCTTCGGTGGTCTCTTGGAATCCAGTTCAGAATTTCTGTTGTCCATCGTTGATCAGTTCTTCTTGCAATATGCCCAGCCCATCGCCATTTCAGTCCTTTTACTTTAACAATGATGTCCTCTACTCTAGTTTGCTCTCTCACCCAAGTGTTTCTTTTTCGATCTCTCCTAGTTATTCCAAGCATGCACCTCTCCATGCTCCTTTGCGTTGTCTGTAACTTTCGTATTGCTCCAACTGTTAGACTCCATGTCTCTGATCCATAAGAGAGGACTGGCAATACACACTGGTTGAAGACTTTTCTTTTTAGACATAAAGGCAATTTCCCCTTCAGGATAAAACTGTTTCTTCCAAATGCACTCCAGCCAAGTTTAATACGTCTGTTGAGTTCTTTCATAATGTTGCCATCCATTGAAATCAGCTGGCCAAGGTAAATATATGAATCAGCAATTTCTAGCTCAGTGTTGTCAACTTGTATTTTTGTTTCCTCTACAAAATTATTGAACATGATCTTAGTTTTTTGTAGGTTCATCTTGAGTCCAACTTCTTTACTTCTAGTTGAGAGCTCCTGTACCATGTCTTGGAGTTCTGATGGGTTCGTTGAAAAAATAACAATGTCATCAGCAAACCGCAAATGATTTAAATATTCACCATTTATTTTTATTCCCTTGTTATTCCAATTTATCAGCTGAAAAATCATCTGTAAAGCTGAAGTAAAAAGTTTTGGAGAAATGGTATCTCCCTGCCTCACCCCTTTGCCAAGTTTGATAGTTTTGGTATCTTTATGTAACCGAAATTTTGCACTTGCATTTTTATACACACGTTTCACCATGTCAATGTACACATCCTCAATGTCTGTTGATCTTAAAGAGTTGATGACTGCTGATGTTTTAATAGAGTCAAAGGCCTTCTCATAGTCAATAAATGCCACACACAATGGAAGTTCATATTCATGTGTTCTTTCAATTAATTCTCTTAATACTTGAATATGGTCCACTGTACTGAATCCACTTCGAAATCCAGCTTGTTCTCTTGGTTGAGCTGCATCTAATTTTTTCTGCAGGCGATGTGTTAGCACTTTTGTGAAGATTTTATAAATAGCAGGTAACAAGCTAATTGGTCGGTAATTTTTCAAATCCTCTTTATCACCTTTTTTATGCAAAAGAATTACTGTTGCAGAATCCCATTGGTTTGGTATGTTACCGCTGTTAAGACATTTGGTAAAGAATTTTGCAAGTATGTCTTCTACATATTCTCCAGCTTCTTTTAGGATATCTAATGTAATACCATCATCACCAGGGGCTCTTCCTTTCTTCATACTTTTTATTGCAAATGAAACTTCTTCTTTTAAGATTTTAGGAGCTGTTCCTTCGACTATTTCAATGTCTTCGTTTAATCCACTGTTACTTTCGTATAGATTTTTGTAGAATTCTTCAACTCTTCTAAGTATTTCTTCCCTATTTCTTGTTACGGTGCCATCCTCTCCTTTTAATGCAATGATGTGTTTCTTCCCAACAGATAAACTTCCTTTAACAACCCTAAGGCTCTTGTTATTTTCAATGGCTTTCCTTACTAGCTCACAGTTGAATTTTCTTATGTCTTCTTTCATGCTTTTGCGCAGAGTTTTACAAAGTTCTATGTACTCAATCCTGGAACTGGTATTTTGATTGTCCACCTTCATATCTCTTCGCCTTTTCATGAGCTGTTTCGTCTTCTCAGATAATTTGCTATTGTGCTTTTTACAGGTTACACCACCAATTTCCCCAGCAGTTTCAACTATTGTCTTAACAATGTTTTCATTTGCTTCTGAGATATCACTTTCATCAATAAGTCCTTCCAGTGCAGAAAAGCGATTTTTTAATTCCAACTTGAATGCCTCGGTATTTTCTTTTAATTTCTTTAAATCCACCCTCTTACTTACTTGTTTCCTAATGAGCTTCTGTCGTTCTAATTTAGTATTTAAGTGCACTTTACATCTCACCATTCGATGATCACTTCCAGTATTAAATCTGTTCAGTACACTGCAATCTTCAATAATTGATTTCTTGTTTGCCAGGATATAGTCAATTTCACTAGTTCCCCCATTTGGGTGTTTCCATGTCCATTTTCTTTGCGGTTTCTTCTTAAAAAATGAATTCATGATGCTAAGATTTTCAGCTTCTGCAAATTCGATGAGTTGATCGCCACGTTCATTCCTTTCCCCATATCCGTATTTACCAACCGATGTCTCTCCTTGTTCCTGTTGTCCAATTCTTGCATTGAAATCCCCCATGATGAGCTTGATATGTTGTTTCCCTTTGGTGTGTAACTCTTTGATTTCTTCATAAAATTCTTCAACCTCTTCGTCGGTATGGCTTGATGTTGGTGCATATACCTGTACTATTTGAAGTTGGTATCGCTGGGTTAGTTGAACAACGAGCCTCGCTGCTCGATCTGACGTGCTTTCGACTTCAAGAAGGTAGTCTTTAATTCTTTTGTTGATTAAGAAGCCAACACCACTTGTTCTTCCAGTTTCCGTTCCTCTATAATAAAACAAATGTCCACTTTTAAGTTCCACCAACTCTTCACCTTTTCTTCTAACTTCACTGAGTCCTACAATGTCCCATTTGATCTTGTCTAGTTCCTCTTCCAATTCCTGAAGTTTTGCTTCAGAAGCAAGGGATCGTCCATTAAACGTAGCCAAGGTCAATAACAAACGGCAGCCTGGGCCATTCCAGTGATTCTTAGCACCCCCTGCTTTCATGCCACACTGACCGCTGCCTTGATCAGGAGCACTCCAGCACCTGGAGACTAGGGGCCATGGTTTCTGGTGTGTCAACATAATGGAGGAATTAGCCATAATTTCACCACGCTGGCTAGACGGGTTGGTGAATTAGCCCTCCCCTTCCGCCTTTCTATCCGTGTAGCAAATATTAATTTGCCACATAAATAGAAAGCTCAGCCTGCACCACTTGAAGGCGGGGTAGGACACTAGGTTACTGGCCTGGCCGGTTCCACACATCGTCACATACGTTCAGCGTGTGGGTCTCCTTCCAGTTAGATACCAGCAACCCTTTTGCAGGCCATATATATATATATATATATATATATAATAGTGTTGTGTCTTCTATAAGAAATTAACCGGCGACGCATTCCAATATTTTAAACAGAACACATGTCTATTAGTCACCGTTTCGTGAGGTAAGATTCGGGCACAAAGCGTATACTGTAAATTCAAAACTCGTCCAGATTTTATAATTTTTTGATATTGATTTCAGTTTTAAAGGCAATGAAAACAGCTAACATAACTAAGCGTAATGAGTTTGCCATAGTTGAAAACCGTTCACTTTATTTTATATTTTACCTAAAGATTAAAAAAAATAATTATTAACCAAAAAATATAATATCTTTTACTTATAAATTTTATGAAAAATAAGCGACAACAAAAAGGAGGGGGCCCTGCTTAAGAATTGCGGGGGTTATCAGTAAGCTACTAGTTTGGACTACCATTGTTGTTAACAAAGCCTATAGATCAAAGATCGACAGTTAGTTTGACTATCAAGTCGCATTCCAAGCTCTCAAAATTTTCGCAAATACCATAATACTCTTAGTAGTAAACGGCTATTACTTTTTGTTACGTTGAGGCTGACATGCAGAAAACCAGTACTGTTTACATTCAATTGATTCATACTTACTTTCCGCGCTTCTTTCTTAGGACGCTTACTCAGAGATCTCATAAAGAGATCGCACTGCTCACTGTAGTCCGGGGTTTGGTTCCCTAGGCCATAAGAGGTTCGGATTCCTCGGAAAACAGTAGGTCCCGGCGCAGCATGACCATTGTAGTCTTTGAGCCGTAAAAAAGAAAAATCTTTCTTAGAAGATGAAGCAGGTCGCTAAGCGTCAACTCTGTAGGGGTCTGGTCCATTCAGAGACCCAAAATTTATGGATAATAAATAAACATATACAGAATACATAGCTAAGAGTGAAAGATATAACATCTCAAACACATTAGTTGCTACCGCTAATGTTATTTCCTGCTGCTGTGAAGATGTAATTGAGTTTCATTTAAAAGAGAGAGAGAGAGAGAGAAAGATAGGAAACAGAGCCCCACAATGTTATAACAATTATCAAGCAGTTGAAATTAATGAAATTCTTTTATTTGTTTTGCGTTTAGCTATTTTTCAAATAAAATTATGGGGAATGAAAGGGGAGCCCCC
>QLNU02015360.1:110045294-110055723 GCA_006491805.2 Dysdera silvatica | reverse complement strand
TATACACGTACATGTGGATACGTATGCCTGTCCACGTATACATGTAGCATTACATATCGGTCCAAATGTGCACAATTAATTTGGTCAGAAGACCACGATTAGGTACACTTTTACAAATTTTTAAGAGACATAAATACGGAAATTTTTGATTAATTTGATTAATGTAAATGAATGCGGACACACATATTTATTTGAGGGATGAATTTATTAATTTTGATACACAAAATGTATTATATAAATATAGTTGATGTAACGTAAACATTAGACGCATGTACTAATGTTATATTAATACATATCAGGCAAATATCTTAGGTTTATCTATCTGTTTTTATTTCTTTAACAGGAAGAGACCGAAATTCAAAAGTGCTGGACGGATCTAATTCACTGGCCACTATTTTTGTCACCTGTGCACGACTTTGACTCAATATTCACTCGCTCCTACATTTATGTACGAATTTATTCTCTTCCAGCTGGAGTAAGCTGATGTGAGTTGAGGACAGTAAATGAAAGCTTAACGAACAAGAAATTATTCTTAAAGAATAGTTTAAAAATAATTATAATAAACTTCTTTCTTTCTCTCTCTCTCTCCCCCCTTCTGCGCTTTTCAATATATAAGATTATGTTTAGTTTTTATAAAAGTAATTCTATTATACATGTGTAAGTTGAATATCACGCATTAGCTATTTTACTTAAAGATATATTACTGCGAAAATTGAAGCTTCATCATACTTAGGTATCGAAGTCGTTTTAGAGATCGAAAACGTTTGCATTCATGACAATTATTATTATGGTACCCAGAACCAGTTACAATTACTTCCCGTAATCGACATCTTATTGTATGTAGGGTATTGTATACGTTGTACGTAGTTTTAACACGTAACAAACAAAATAGACCACCCAAGCTTTCGGACATGTCAGCAACAGGCCTTCATTACTCCTGATGAAGGCCTACTACTGACGTGTCCGAAAGCGTGGGTGATCTATTTCGTTTGTTATTTCACCAGCGTTTAACCTTTCGTACTTAAATATTGTCTTTGGTACTTCACATTTTTATTTCGATTCGGCATGTTACATTTTGATATGTTTAATATCTTGCTTTACACACGTAAAGGAACCTCTTTTCTGCCCCCTCTCACTCAGGGACTTACCTTGTAAAGGAAACCACACTTCTCTGAGTGATTCGAACATCTGTCACCTTGCAAATTAAATCGCGGGCTATGGGCCAATAGAAAAAAAACAAAAAAAAACAGGAAGCGCTACGTACTACTAGAACATCACCCTTATAGCTACCTCATCGAATGGACCTGTAGCCCCCTAACTTCTGTTTATTTCATTCCATTATTTTATAAACAGTTTTAAGGGATGGTACAGTGCAATGAATTATATTAGTTATCTATGTAATATTCAGGTATATTTTTCAGTTTATTCATTAATTTGAATTGAATTTGTTCTTACTAAAAAAATATAACTGCCTCTGTTCATCTAACCACTCAAAATATGAATTATATTTTAAACTACCTGAATGCAGACCTATCTGTTCTCATTCACGCAATTTTGTAAGTAATTAACTAAGACATGTTACTATCGAGAGGTAAATATTATTGGAAAACTAATTCAATAATAGAATCGAAAATAGGCCAGTTGTGCTCAATGAAATTGATATTTTATTTCTGTTGTCAAATTCGGTCTACTTATTCGATAGTCGCTCTCTCTGTTTTTATTTGAAGTAATTTTTGAATGAGATACAGTTGAAACGAAATTATAATTGCCCAGAAATTCAGAGACAAAATTTTTATCTTTGTAATGTCTTTAGAACAGGACTTGAATATAATACGTAGTAGGAGCCAAATGTAATGTATTAGGAGAGCATACATTGATCACAGTTTTGTTTTAACTACATATTTAACCCTCTTTGCATTGTTTGCTTTATAATTTTTATTAAATTATAATTGTGCGTATCAATGTATCTGAAATGTTGTAAAAAATAGTGAAAATTTAAAATTATGTTATAAAAATTCTGTGTAAGTACCTAGTACTATAAGAGTAAAAAATAGTGAAATTTAAAATTATGTGATAAAAATAATGAAATTTAAAATTATGTTATAAAATAGTGGAAATTTAAAATTATGTTATAAAAATAGTGAAAATTTAAAATCATTTTACAGAAGTATGTATTTTAATATACCTAAAAAGATACACAAAAATCGCATAAATATAAAATCATGTTGATCGAAGAGAAAATAAAACTTAAGACGTAAAAGAAAATGTTGGTCTAGCTGCTCAAAATTACCCTTAGAGAGCAAACTATTGGTTCTAAAAAAAAAATAATCTAAATCGAAAATCGGTAGAGAGTTCTCTTGGACACATCCTAGCCATTTTAAAGCTACAAATCTCCCACAAAAGAGCGAATAGGTTGTACCAGAATGTTGGTCAGCGAGGACATTTATAGTGTACTCAACTGCCGGGCCCTCAGAGGATGGAATGGGCCCCAATATCTAACCCCGTCCGTCGGACGAGAAGGGGGGATACTTGGAGGCTTACGTGTCTTCATTCGCGAATATTCGCATTCACCGAGTACGGTAGCCGCAGTACTAAAGTTACATTACTGCTTTCACGTCTGCGGCTTTATGGAATATCTCCCTTATTTATTTATCTACGACTTCGAGGACTATACCTTCTACACGCTGCAGATGATAACAGAGGATTGGCAAAGGAGCACTCGAAAAACCTCCCCTCGTCTGACCCCCGATCCCCAACCTCATTTCAAATCATACCCAATTCAAAGTTCAACGGAGGCACAGCCACCCTCCTTTTTGCGGTCGCCATTTTGAAAATTGCCGTTTTTGGATAAGGTTAAAACTTCAGCTAACACCTAAAGCAGGTACGGGAAACACGACTAAAAAGGCACCCACGAGAATATTTTGAGGCTCAAATGGAGAGGGAGAAATATTCGGCGAGGAAATCCTTGCTTTCTGGAAACTGTAAAGTTCAAAATATTAGTATACAGTCACGGAAAAATTGTCCGTTCTCCACCCTTACTTCTTTCTTTTTTCGTTTACGTCATTGGGATAAGAGGAAGATTGTACACTACGAATTTTATTATTGTCTGACTTGGAAAATTTGCATAGTTTAGAATTTCCATGTAGTTTCGCTCAAAGAATCTGTATTTTTGTCGATTTAATAAAAGGAGTTTGACAGAAAATATTACAAAAAACATTATTCACCCAAACAGAAATGCGCACACAATTTTAAGAAATATCCGTGAACTGGTTTGTATGTGTGTGTGTTTATACGTATAAGATTTTATTTTATTTTTCTTGCCAAAAAAATATTTTGTTATATTAGAACTATTCTAAAGAAATTTAAAAAATACCTATTTATAAAACCTGCTAAGTTGATCATAATAAAAGAAATAATGCAATTTTACTAATTTTGTATAACTGTGATTCCAATGGTATTTGCTGAACTTAAACCGTAGTTTGGGAATAAAATAACGCAGAATAATGCTTAAAGTTACCCTTTAATAATCTGCTAAGCCAAATCAAATACGGTACAGATATGAATAGTGACAACTCTAACGTATAAAAATATGTTATAGTTTATACAAGAAGTATAGTAATTATAGAACTTATACAGTCGAACATCGTTAAAAGGAACACCAAAGGGAACAGAAAATCTGTTCGTATTAACAGTAATTCGTATTATCCGTAAAAGATGGAAGGATCGTATAACTAAATTATTTATCCTGTCCTCTGGTTACCATATACACATTTTGCTATTTTATATATATATATTAATACTATTAATTTATTATTGTGTTTTATTATATTTTATCAATATTATTATTTCACTATATACACATTTGTAGCAATTACAATAGTATGTATGTACCTTTAACTTTGATATTATGTGCAGCAGATGGATTCGAAAAATCCTTGATTTGCTATATGTACAAATGTACATATTATGGTTTAGTAAACATTTATTTGGGATTACATATTGTGCCAAGAAAAAAATTTTAAATTGTAGCAGTGTACTTAAAAAATTCAATAATTGCAGATTGTTTTCGCTTTCTGTCGGCACAATGTTGCCGAAAATCATAGTTTGTCCACAGTTTCTAGGGAAGCAGCAGAATCTTCCTTTTGTATACTGGTGGATCCAATGGGAGGGGCATCGCCTCCCCGGACAGGATTTTATTATGGAAAATGAAAAGTATCGGACATATGGCTAAAACTAGGAATCGGAAACAAATAGCGTCCGTATCTAAAAAATAAGACGTTTCGGACTCTGGATATACTGAGTAAAAATGGTGAGGTTTTTTTAAAGAACATTAAAAAAATTAGACTCGAAAATTAAAGAAAAAACAAATAATGATCGTGGATTTTTTTTTTAACTGAAGCGAACCTGAGAGAGGAAATAAGCATTCCACCCTTGAAACCATCAAAGAATTTCTGAGACGTCTCATCCAGTTTACAATATATTGTAAAATATTCTATTATAAATCGATAGATTACATTGATGAATATATCATCATCATCATCATATTCAACCATTATCTATCCACTGCTGGATGAAGGTCTCTCCAAATGCTTTCCACACAGAAGTCTATCTAGGCAATTCTTCCAAGTCACTAACCTGTTTTCTTATTTCATCCACCCATCTAGTTTGAGGACGTTTTCTAGGTCTTCGGTGGTCTCTTGGAATCCAGTTCAGAATTTCTGTTGTCCATCGTTGATCAGTTCTTGCAATATGCCCAGCCCATCGCCATTTCAGCCCTTTTACTTTAACAATGATGTCCTCCACTCTAGTTTGCTCTCTCACCCAAGTGTTCCTTTTCCGATCTCTCCTAGTTATTCCAAGCATGCACCTCTCCATGCTCCTTTGCGTTGTCTGTAACTTTCGTATTGCTCCAACTGTTAGACTCCATGTCTCTGATCCATAAGAGAGGACTGGCAATACACACTGGTTGAAGACCTTTCTTTTTAGACACAAAGGCAATTTCCCCTTCAGGATAAAACTGTTTCTTCCAAATGCACTCCAGCCAAGTTTAATACGTCTGTTGAGTTCTTTCATAATGTTGCCATCCATTGAAATCAGCTGGCCAAGGTAAATATATGAATCAGCAATTTCTAGCTCAATGTTGTCAACTTGTATTTTTGTTTCCTCTACGAAATTATTGAACATGATTTTAGTTTTTTGTAGGTTCATCTTCAGTCCAACTTCTTTACTTCTAGTTGAGAGCTCCTGTACCATATCTTGGAGTTCTAATGGGTTCGTTGAAAAAATAACAATGTCATCAGCAAACCGCAAATGATTTAAATATTCACCATTTATTTTTATTCCCTTGTTATTCCAATTTATCTGCTGAAAAATCATCTGTAAAGCTGAAGTAAAAAGTTTTGGAGAAATGGTATCTCCCTGCCTCACACCTTTACCAATTTTGATAGCTTCGGTATCTTTATGTAACCGAAATTTTGCACTTGCATTTTTATACACACGTTTCACCATGTCAATGTACACTTCCTCGATGTCTGTTGATCTTAAAGGAAGTTGATGACTGCTGATGAACATGAAGTGATGAATATATATATATATATATATATATATATATATACTCTGAACCTGTTTATCCTGAAGGGCAAATTGCCTCTGTGTCTAAAGAAAGGTCATAACCAGTGTGTATTGCTAGTCCTCTCTTATGGATCAGAGACATGGTGTCTAACAGTTGGAGCAATACTAAAGTTACAGACAACGCAAAGGATATAAGAATATTAAATCATCTGCGGTTTGCTGACGACATTATTATTTTTTCAACGAACCCATTAGAACTACAAGACATGGTACAGGAGCTCTCAACTAGATGTAAAGAAGTTGGACTAAAGATGAACCTACAAAAAACTAAGATCATGTTCAATAATTTCGTAGAGAAAACAAAAATACAAGTTGACAACATGGAGTTAGAAATCACTGGTTCACATATTTATCTCGGCCAACTGATTTTAATTGACGGCAACATTATGAGAGAAGTCAGCAGACGTATTAAGTAGCTTTAGTGCATTTGTAAGAAACAGTTTTATCCTGAAGGGGAAATTGCCTTTATGTCTAAAAAGAAAGGTCTTCAACCAGTGTGTATTGCCAGTCCTCTCTTATGGATCAGAGACATGGAGTCTAACAGTTGGAGCAATACGAAAGTTACAGACAACGCAAAGGAGCATGGAGAGGTGCATGCTTGGAATAACTAGGAGAGATCGAAAAAGGAACACTTGGGTGAGAGAGCAAACTAGAGTAGAGGACATCATTGTTAAAGTAAAAGGGCTGAAATGGCGATGGGCTGGGCATATTGCAAGAAGAACTGATCAACGATGGACAACAGAAATTCTGAACTGGATTCCAAGAGACCACCGAAGACCTAGAAAACGTCCTCAAACTAGATGGGTGGATGAAATAAGAAAACAGGTTGGGGTGACGTGGAAGCGAATTGCTCAGGATAGACTTGTGTGGAAAGCATTTGGAGAGACCTTCATCCAGCAGTGGATAGATAATGGTTGAATATGATGATGATGATATATATATTCAAGAAAAATCTCTCTCTCTTTCTTTCTCTAAAACCCTCTATATAAATTCCACCTTATAAAAACTGTCTAGATGGGTAAAAATTCTTTTGATCACATCTTTTTCAAACTAGAAGTTCAAGCTCTTACCGAATGTAAGCTTTTATGTAGCTTTTTAACCCCATTAGAAAGAAGAATATCGAAACTCAATGAATTGTATAAAAGAAAATTAAAAAATATATCATTCATCTATAATTCATATTATTTTTATCTGTCTAATTACAATTAAACAAAAACTATTTATGTTGTGTATATATATATATATTTCTTTTTGACTGATTACCTAAATGGTTAAATTTAAATGTAGTGAAAAGTTAAAAAAAAAATAATAGTTTTTATGTGCCTTTGCGCTAAATATACAGAATGGACAGCATAACAGCATAAATAGTAATTTATATAAAATATCTAAAAAATAATGATCAAAAAAAATAAAATACAAAGTTAAACAGAAAATGACAGTCAATAATACGCACAAAATAAGAATTAAATTTATGTATAACATGAAGTGGATAGTAATAAATAAGGCCCTTATTTTGTGCATAAAATTTAGCCCAAATAATATGCAAATATGCTCAAAATTATTACAAAATATATAGAAATATGCAGACGCATAAAAATCTGGACCCTACTCATAACTGATGTTTCGAAATGTACAAAATAACAATTTATTGAAACAATGCCAATGTTCTTGAAATTACTGCATAATATATACTGGAATTCAAAAACTTTATAATATTCATACTTTATAAATTTTTTATACGCACTAAATAAATTAAATGAATTATCCATAAAGGAAATGCTTGTAGCTAAAACAAAATTAATAATGGGTTTAAAAAATCGAATTTTACTCGCTGCAATAAGATCCGTGCTTCCACTCCAAAATATGTAACTGAACTAAGTTCTGTGAACAACTGAAGTATTTTTCTAAAAGCGATAGATACATATCCCACGGTAAACATTTTAAGATTTCCCACCTTCAGTTTTAGCTTGTTTTTCTGTCTGTAGAAATACTAGCAGAATGAAAAATGACCCACTCAGTACCACAGTTGGTCTTGGGCTATAATAGCTTGCCCTCAGGCCCTTCCTTTATAGGGAACCCATACAGATGTGTCGTATTTCGGTGTACAGCGAATTCGGGATAAGTCGAATATTCGCGTATGTCGAAGTTTTTACGCAGTCCCGGTCCCGTCTATTAAAATTCAACGTAAATATTTTCCTTTAGTCGAAGTGGACATCCTTTAAGTCGAAGTTCGCTTCAGCCGCATAGTCACCCGCTGTAAGAGTTTTTAACCAATCAGAATCTTTCCAGCTCCCTGCTTGCATTTCCAAACGTGACTTTGCAAATAATAAAATGTTTGTGGTCGTTTGTTAGAGCGGTTAGTGAATACTGCGAGGTGTTTGTTTTTGTTTTTGTTTAAACATAGGGTTTTAAGATATGTAAACGAAAATATCCTTAATTTGAAACAAAAAGTGGATTTAACAAATAATACTGAGCATAATCCAAACTTGGGTCAAAAGGATCCAGCAGAGAAATATGGCATTCCACCCAACCTGCTGTTAAATATTTTGATGAGTAAAGAGAAAATCTTGAAAAGACGCTAGTGCAATGTTGATCCGAAATATAAGAGACTAAACGCCCATGCTTTTCCTGATGTTGAATCCACTTTTTGAAGTGTTTTAAATCGTACAGGAGCCAGAATGGTAAGATTCCTCTTTAGTGGTACGATGCTACATGTAAGAGTTATGGACTTTGAAAGTCTGTTGAAAGTGGATGGCTTCAACGCAAGTCCTGGATGGCTTGAGAAATTCAAGACAAGGCACAACATTGTGTTCGGGACTTTGAAGGAAAAGATGTGTCCAGTTAAGACTATGAAGAGCGAAAAGGCAAAATTTCGCGACGCAGTATCGATCGCGCTACGGTATCTTGAAAAGTAGAGATAACGTATACGAAATTTTGTTCGTATTTTTACAAAAGGTAAATAATTTCATAAAATTAGAATTTCTTCAAAAACAATCCGATTTTTTGAGAAAATATAATTAATGTAAGTACCGTTTCCTGCGTTTAAAATATGGCTAGGTAATGCAAAAGTTGCATTGAGCAATAAATAATACAGTACATAAAATGAATAACTTCTAATTCTTAATGTAATATTCTGCTTTTTGGAAACGAAGTTACTGTATAAAACGATAAGTCTAACTTAGGATAAGTAATTTACGTTTTATACAAGTCCAATCAACGACAAATGTTAAGTTGAACTTCCGATAACTCGAGGTGTTTAGTCGGTCCCCAAGAATTCGACTTATGGCGAATTCACTGTATCTTCAAAAGAAATATTTAGTGGTGGCGGCTTGACCGGCAACTGCAAAAGGACATGCCCCCAGGCGCTCCAACAAGACAAAGATAAAAGCTGGACAACGGACAAAAATTTCAAACTGATCCATAACCACATCCTCTCAAGCAAAAAGTCATTCTGTGACAGAAGTACTATATCTCCCAAATTTAACAAAAGCGAAATTAATAACATGCCTTAAAATATTCGTGAAATCTAATAAAAGTTACTCGGGGCGTCTCTACGTTTTTTCATTTACTCGTACATTAAAGTTTCAGAAAAACGTTAGTTCCAACTGTAAACAAATTTTTAAATATTACTTGCAAATACGTTTTTTTCCTTAAACAAAACCGTGATAATCGCAGTACAAAGCCTCCACGCCCTCCAGTGGTATTTTTTTACTTTTTTTTGTTTTATTCGCATTTACTAATAATAACAGAAAATGTGCCCGAATTGGGACCGTTCAAGTATTAGGTAAGCATTTTTGGGCGAGGCTGGGTTGAGATACGCTTATTTTTTCTGACACGAGGAGAGGGGAATTTGAATTATGCTTACGCAAGACACAAAAAATAATAAAACTAACACAAAGTGACAATTGCACTGACTGAACTGCAATTCCTAGATGTACAACACACTGCGAGTGAAAGATATAAAATATAAAATACACGTAATCACATATAAATATTTAATTATTTAAACCAGTGGCTCTAAACTTTTTTCACTTGGGGCCCTTTCTAGGTTCCCCTTGGCCCCACTAACGTTTTTAAATTATAATAAATGTATTATTTTTAAGGAACGGCTTTTATCAAATCCACTTATTTATTATACTACTGACACAGCACAACATAGGAAATATTAATAATAAAATACAACAAAATACTTTATAATACCACCGAAGCCTTCGCAACAGCTTATTAAAACTTCTTTAAATGCGATATTGTTTGCTGTGATTACTCTGTATTTATGAAAAAGCATTTATGTGTAACAAACTGTAATACGTATACAAATAAATATAATATATATATAATATATTATGCAAAGTGCTTAATACGTATTACAGTAAAAATGTAAATACGTATTATAATTTTTATCACACATTGCATTCTTATTTCAAAAACATATACCAAAAAATTAGATAACCGAAATCATACCTAAGCATAAAGAAGGGAGAGAGGTATAAAATTACCAGAGATATGCTTACGTTTCTTGAACGGCCCCATATTAGAAATAATAACTGATTAAAAGACATGCCAATCATCGCAATCTTAAATTTTCAATTTTCAATCAAAAAACACGTAGTACCCAAACTTACTTATCCACTTAACTAAATTACATATCAACTCAAGCTTCATTCTGCCCAATATCACAATTTCATCAAATGAGGCAATAACACAAAAAAGTTTTTTATTAACTAAAAAAGTCATAATTCTATTCATCAGTAATTCTTAAAAATACTAAATCAAAGAAACCAAATTGTAAAATGTGATT
>QLNU02015360.1:110026454-110041780 GCA_006491805.2 Dysdera silvatica | reverse complement strand
AATTTTTTTTGTGGTAAATCAGTCGTTATAAATATATGTAAACACCCTCTGTGTAGAATGTTTATATTTTTAATCCAAATAAAAATTAAAATACTTTCTGCGACGACATGGTTCGTTAATTTCTGCATTCATTGTGTGTGGCGGCTGCAGCATCGCAACATGGCAATTTGCATTTGCGTACAACTTTATTCACAGACCGTGAACAAAGCCAGTGCTTTAGTTGTTTAAGCACAGAACTTCATTAACTTTAGAACTCCGGTTTCGCAGACACCACAGTTTCCTTTCCATTTCAAATAGAATAATTACCATATAAATCAGAATAATTTAGTGGCAAAATTGAACGCCTGTCTAAATTAAGCAATCTTCGCTGATCTCAAATTTACTGTTATGTAATCCTAGCAGAATGTTTGTGCTGCCATGAACTGTCGAAGTATATCTTTTCTCGGAACGTTAGAGAGTAAAAAAATTCTTACTTAAAACTTATTGAAAATCAAACTTTAATTCTATGATGCATGTATATTTTTGTACCGGTGCTTGTAAGATTCATAAACTGTAAATATATGCAATACAAACAAATTTTAAGCAATGATTTAATAAAACATATCTCAATCACTTTTATTGGTGAAAATTGTGCACTGTTTTCAATTGGAAGGCATTATTATTATTTATTAATTTTACGTCAAAAAATTTCTGTACTTAATTCATGCCTTTGCTGAAAAAATGCCTGTCTAAAGTTCGATTCCAATCAGTATTTTAATGAGACATCCAAAGCAGTTGTCCGCTATCTGAAATATCAGTTTACTTTTGTACATGTACACTCTAGACGAACTGGATTTATTTCACAAAACCTCATGAACTCAATCTGTGACTTAGCGAGTGACGAGATAATTTTTACGAGGAATCCAAACCTCGGATAGTCCATTTCACCTCGGGAGTCGAAACTGGGCCTTCAGGATAGTAGACAAACGCCTTGCCTCTTTACCACTGTAGCAGCAACTACACTTTCTCCTCAAAAGGATGGATAGTTACAATTTTCCTTTCACTCTACTTCTTGCTTTAAAGTTTTTGGTATTGCTCCCTAAACCTCATAAACCTAAACAGAGACCTACAAGGAGAGGGGCTTACAGTTTCACAAAGAATCGGAACCACGGCCAGCCTGCTCCGCCTCGTTAATTGAACGCGGGACTACTGGGCAATAGGGAAAATTCTGACATTTTTCGGCGACACAACTGTAAATCATATTTAGGATTACGAAGAAGCAGTAAAAAGCTTTGCATCTACATCACTCCAGCATCTGCAATTTCTCCAATTTAAAATACAAATTATCAGCTCTCTAGATAAGTGCCGCCATGAATCTTTCCTGTATAAATCAAATCAAACTTTATTCAGACGAATTCAAAGTTTTTATAGGATATGATAATGATTTACGATTTATTAGTTAGGTCAATCCGTCTAGGCAGCAAAGGATGAAGTCTTTGGGGTCGGACAAACGCCCTGCTGCCCAGAATTGGATATAACAAGTGGGAGTAATAAATAAACTAAATACAATAAGATAAAAGACTTGGTTGTTTAGTAAAAGTATGGAAGGTATAAATAGAGAAAGATGTAGTGATATTATATTTCTCTATCCAATAGATGTCTGCGGATGAGTGTTTTATATTGAGCAAAGGAATAAATAGATTTAAGTGAGTTAGGAAGAAGATCCCACACCCTAGGGCCAAAGCAACAGATGAGCGAGAGTCCAAGTTTCGTTCGTGAATACTCTGGTATTAGATCGTTAAGATTTCTTACAAAGTGGGTATGACCAGGAAAGTGTAATAAAATGAGATTAGAATGATTGCCATTTCGTATAGTGTTAAACATGAAGATGAAAGTTTTGTACGTAAATAATTTACAATTAATAATATCTGATGATCATAAGCCATTTCAGTAGTTCTTGAAGACAATGGTAGATAATTTAGGAGGCGGTGTAATCTTTTTTGCAGTCTGGTAAGTCTAATGAGATTAGACATGGAAAGAGGGCAATGGTAAAGAAAAAAATTATGGAATAGTAAAGTTCAAGAAGAATTGAAACAGGTAAGTAGTAGCTGACGTTTCGAATCACTCCAATATTTCTACTAATTTTGTTAAAAAAGCACTTTTTGTTAGTAACAAAATAGAATTTTTAACAAAATAGAATCATTGTTGTCAAAAATCGAACAGTGAAATATAGCTTTAAATACGATAAAAAAAAGACCAAGAAAAACTAAAAATTATAAGTGAGAATCTCATTTTAACAAATAAACAATTAGAAAAAAAAACCTATTCAGCTATCAACAGAACTCAACGAACATATAAATACTTGTAATACTAATTACAATAATATTGATAAAGACATTAATTATTTTTATGATAATCAATATAACTTTACCATGTTTGGCGCAGTATAGCCCAGATGCTCTTGCGCCATAAAAAATCCAAACAAACAAACAAACAATATAACAGAGATCAAAGATTAGATAAATTAGAAACTTATGGAAGAAGGAAAGATATAATAATAGAAGGATTACCATTGAAGCAAAATGAGAACTGTATTGATGAGATATTAACAATAAGTAAAGAATTAAATGTACAATTCACTGAAAATGGTATAGAAATAGCTCACAGATTGCAAATTAACAAACTAAGAAAAAGTAAATTACTAACCTGTTTCATGGAATTAGAAAAAAGAAATGAATTCTGGAAACGAAGGAAAAATATAAAACTAAGGACAGGAATGGGATCAATGAACCTTAAAGATAAAATTTATCTAAACGAAAATTTAACAGAAAAAAATGCTATTATATTTAAAAAGGCAAGAATATTTCAAAAACAAAACGACTGGAAGTTTACATGGACATCGAAAGGGAAAATAAAAATGAGAAGAAACGAAAATTCCGAAATATTTGAAATAAATGATAATGTCACTGATTTGGATAACTTATGATCAAAAACAAACGTCATAAATAACAAAAATGATAAAATAACAACATTAAATAAATTAACGAATAAAAAATAAAAATAGTACCTTAAAAAATACTTAACGAATATTGTAAACACTTGAACGAAAATAATAAAAGTAAACCTGTCTCAATAATTTATATGAATGCAAACAGTATGAACAACAAAATTGACCAAATAGAAGAACTAATACAACGTTATAATGAACAAGAAATAATTTCAATAGTTGAAATATGGAGAACAAAAGACACTACAATAAATTTTAATAATATAATGAATATTCTATTTACAGAGATAATAATAAACGTGGAGGCGAGATATCAATCTATTTCAGAAAGGAAATCGACGCAAATTTAATAGAAAATGAAACTGAATTAACTGAAGACTTGGAAATTGACTATTAATATAGGAAAAATTAAGCTTTCAACAATATATAGACCACGAAATTCAAATATAACAAAATTCTTTGATAAACTAGAAAATTTTATAGAAAAAAACCTCCACGAAAAATATATTTGTATAATCGGAGACTTCAATATAGATAGACATTGGAAAAAAATAATGATTCAATCAAACTATTAAACAAAATGGAATCTAATGGACTTTCGAATAAAATTAAAAAGCCTACAAGACTCACATTAACAAGTTTCAGTACAATTGATTTAGTGTTCAAAAATATACTTAATAATACGTCAACAATATTAGATGAACTAGTAAGTGATCATAGAATAATAAAAATATTTCTAGATATAAATATTCAACGTATAAAAAATAAAAAATTAGAAATGTTAAACAAATAAATATTCAAAATTTTCAAGATATTTTATTAAATATTAACTGGCAAACATATCTCGAAATACCATATGATAAACAAATGAACAAATATGAAAAATTTATATGTAAAATTAAAAAAATATATGATGAAAATTTTTCCATAGAAAATAAAATACTAAACAGATTATATAATACAGAATGGTTTAATGAGAACCTGAAGAAAAAATTAAGAAAAAAATAATTATTGCAAAACACTTATGAACGAAAGAACAAATAAAGTATGGCAAGTTTTTATCAAATATAGAAATAATCTAAATAAAGAAATAATAGGTACAAAAAATAATTTTTATTATGAACAATTATCAACTAAAAATACAGAGAAAAAATGGAAGTTAATTAACCAATTATTAGGAAAAACAAATAACAAAAATTACAATAAAACAGAACTTATAATAAACCTAAAAAAATAAAAATAATAATAATCTAAACCTGATTGCAGAAGAATTCAATAATTACTATACAAACATCGATAAAGAACTGAATATACACCGTTCAACAAATAATAACTTTAAGAATTATTTAAATACAAATACAACAGACACAATTTACCTAAATGATACAACTGAAATGAAATAGAAATAGAATTACACAAGTAATGCAAAAAGAAAGGTCCAGACATCGATGGATTATCCCCAAAAATTACTAAATTATGTAAAAATGAACTTTAAAAACCTCTCTCAATGGTAATAAACGATATTTTTCAAACAGGAGTTTTTCCAAGTGAGCTTAAAACAGCCATAATTATACCAATTTACAAAAAAGGTAACAAATATAAAAAAGAAAACTTTCGCCCAATAGCAATTATGAATGTGTTTTCCAAAGTAATATATAATAGACTAATAGATTTTTTTAATAAACATAACGTAATATATCAGAACCAATATGGTTTCCAAAAGAACAAATCAACGGAAGAATTGCTACCAAGAGCTGTAACCACCATCCAAAATAATCTTGAAGAAAAGAAAATAACTTATAGATTTTTTTTCGACTTGAGTAAAGCGTTTGACTTGGTTAATAGAGATATCTTAAAGGTGAAAATATCTAACTACGGCATAAGAGGACCAATGTATAACTTATAATTAATGTATAACAAATAAACTAAGTGTTCCACAAGGAACAATCCTTGGGCCTTTATTTTTTCTCTTAGCAATAACCGACCTATTGAATTTAGACGATGAATTTCTGCAAATGACATAGTTTGGTTATCAAAGGGAAATGACAGACAAAACAAAATATTAAGTCTTCAATACAAAAAATAAAATTTTTTTAAATAAGCCAAACTTAATAAAATTCAATAATACTATAATAGAAAGAGTAAACTCAATTAAATTTTTTGGGAATAACATTGCAAGAACATTTGAACTAGAATACTCAAACATTAGAAATAGAAAAAAAATACGAAGATCAAACGGAATTTTAACAAAACTATATAAAACAATACCACTAGATATTAAAATTAATTTATATTATGCACTAATATTTAGCTATTTGAATTACGGAAATATTGTATGGGGGAATTTAGCTCAACCGAACGTAAAGGGATTAAATAAATTACATGGTAAAACAATCCAAAAATTATGTTACAATGCAGGAAAATCAAAAGAAGAAATTATAATTCAAAATAAAACACTAGATATACAGAACATACATAAATTAAAAATAATATCGTATATTTACGAACGAATAAACGAAAATAAACATACAGACTCAATAACAATAAACAAAACAAAACATAATTACAATACAAGAAATAGAAATGAACTAAACAAAATAAAAATAAGAATAAATATAGGAAAAAACAACATAAACTATTACGAAATTGAGATATGGAATAAGGTCCTCTTACAAATAAAGGAATTAAAATGCAAAACAAGATTTAAAATTACGGTTAAGGAGTTTTTACACAGAAATAAAAAAATATAGTTGCCACGGTTGCAAAGTGTATTTTAAATATTTATGTTATTAACTCGTATTCTTCATATATTTCTGCTTATGTTGCCACGGTTGCAAGTGTTTTTTAAATATTTATATTTTTAACTTGTATCCTTTGTAGATTTCTGCTGATGTTTAATGTACATAAATAAACTTTGATTGATTTGATTTGATTGAAAAGCATATTAACTGCTCAGAGAGAGAGCAAAGATCCAGGACATCATTGCTAAAATAAAATAAAAAAAAGCCGAAACGGCAATGGGATGGACATACAGCAAAAAGAACTGACCAACACGCGGGAAACCGAAATCCTCAAAGGGATTTGAAAAAACCATCAAAATCCTAGAAAACGTCCTCAATCTAGATGGGTGGAAGAAATAAAAAAAAAACAGCCTGAGGTAATATGGAAATGAAAATTGCTCAAAATACACGTGTATAGAGGGCATATGAAAAAAACCTTCATCCAAAATTGGATGGACAATTGTTGAATGCAATGATATATACGTATAAATCTTGTAATCCACAGAACTAATAGTTACGAAACACAGGGATGTCCTCATACGTTTATGGCATCTGGGAATTAATTTCGAAAATTTTGATAAAAGTTGAAATAAAATGTTTCCATAAGTTCATATCAACCCTCCAGAAACCCTTGGTGTAATTAACTACAAATTAGTCCATAAACTCTATGTATAGGGTTCCGTAAAAGAACGGCGGTAGTCTGTATGTCAGACAAATTTTCAGGACAACGGTCCCGAAGAAACAAGAACATTTGAAAGCAGTACAACAAAAATTATATTTACAATTCTCCAGCACTCTTAATGTATGGTAAATCCATTTATCACATTATGAGTAAATTTTCTCAATATACCCTCAAATGTTATTTAGATTTTTGACTGTAACGCGTTAACTTTTTTCACATACGTTTATGTTAAAATCATTTTCTAAGTATTTAATATTTTACTCTCGCAGATATAGGTGCAAGAAAACATCGTTAATTTTCAAAATAAACATTGTTGCATTCCATGAGAAGCGGTTGTTAATTTCAAGGATTCCTAGCCCCAGTTTCCATTTGGAATGCAAAATAATTCATATTTAAATGCAATTAAAATTTAAAATTTTCCACTTCTGAAATATTGCAAAACACAGAATTTCCAAACGATGTAGCAGATTTCAAATCTAAACTTAGCGAACGACTTACGGCTCAAATGTAAATTTGAAAGTATTCCAATAAGCTTGAATTTTTGAAAATGAAAGGGACACCAGATGGCTCAACGGAAGCTATATTAACAAACCAAAAAGTAATGACACGACCGACGCGCAAGATTCTCTTTTATCAAATACCGATTTAAGACATGAGTAACTAACAAAGGGAGTCGGTGAATAGATATGTCAGTTGTGAAAGAGACAATTTAATTCTCCGTTTTCATATTCTTAGATGCTCTGAATAAAATTGAAACTTACAGAAATAGTCATTGCGGATATGTGAGAGGCTGAAAACTAAGGAAATCGACGGAATTTTGAATTTGAAATTGCATTTTTCTTTTCTTTTCTCTACGAAATTGCCTGCGCATTTAAAGGGCACGTTTAAGTGTAAGACAGGAAAAGGAATCTTATTGCATGAAAAATCTAAAATACATTTGGCAGTATATTTCCCCAAAGAAATGATTGTTTCAATGTTAACCAGCTTGATTGATTGATTTCAGAAAAAAAAGACAAAAATTTTCAACACCTGACTACACCAGAAAATATTGTATTTCATGAAAGTGTTTGTGATATTTCATTCCACTCTATTCATAATGTTCTGTTTTGCGATAGTACTCTGCCTGATCAAAAGTAATCAAACATTTCTCTCATTTTTTTTAAAAAAAATAGTTTTAGTTTGCTTTCTGGAAATGTGTAGGATCATCTTCGGATACAATTACGACGACAAGTCGTCAAGACATAATTCCTTCTAAATTTCAGTAGGTCTTTCGATAGGAATACAGTTGGACCTCGTTAAGACGAACACGCTTAAGACGAATTACTTTTAATACGAACCGTTTTCTTTTCTCCCGCCAGATTGTATAGCATACTGTCCTTTCCGGATAAAACGAATTAGTGTTAATACGAATAGATTTCCTGTTCCCCTTGGTATTCGTCTTAACGAGTTCGACTGTATTCTCTTTTAGTTCTCTTGCAAACTGTCAGAGTTTGAGTTTGAAGAGGGTTTTTGTAATAAAAATCATAACCATAGCTTCAATTTATTCCAAATCTGTCCAAGAGCGTTCTGGACTATCAGCAAGTTAATCCAACATTTTAACTTCACACCGCGTTGTGTGATATATATCTTTGCTAAAACGGCAACTATCAGCTCTATAAGACTGCCACAAAATCGGAATTTTATTAGTTATTAAAATTTTATTTTGCAAGGAGAGAAATGGTTATGCTGCGCCAAACGAAGTGTATACATTTTTGCATAAAAAAGTTAAAAAATATAGTGTTTATATAAAAGTGATAGTAATGAAACAATACAGAGTTTCACCGGGAGATTTAATTACATCACGTTCTATCATCCTTTAATTGCATCATGTTCTAACATCCTTCAATTACATCATGTTCTATCAATTTAAGTATGTCAATGTGGCTGCAATGTCACGCATTGAAACATTACTCATATATAACGTCCTACGACTCACCCACTGTGCAAATTTGTATGTTTACTTCATATTCAGCACATTGCTATAAATTGCAGTCGTACAAGTAAAGGCGATCCACGTGCTATATTCCGAGGTCACAAAGTGAAAGTTCACACATGTCCATGAATTGAAATAATATAGTATATGGTTTCTTTTTTTTTATTTCAGCATTGATTATTTTACGTAAGTACTTCACTCTACTTAGTTAATTAACTGCGCTGCAAAATACCGAACCAAGTCTTAATTTTTTTTAATTAGGGTCCTCCCGCTGCTTCTAATGGGAATTCCTGTAATTAAGTTATAGGGAAAATCAACCAATTATCATCGATATAGGATGAAGCGGTTTCAATTTTTCTTCGCGTGTATGTGTGTGCGTCATCAACTGGGCAAACACTAAATGCAAAACACTTTATAACCCTCCCCTTTTAAATATAGAAGACATCCTTTGAAATTAGATATGATGCCAAAACATTCGCTTTTTTTCTTGTTCCTTATAATTTACTTAAGGTTAAAATACAACCATATCACCCATTAACTGAATACATCGCTAGGGCTCGTCCTTATTTTAATAAAATTGATTATTGCTTTTTCGGGATTATTTTACCGTACAGGAATGCTGTGCGAGGATTTCTTTGGGATACTGTACTATGCGTAAGCGTAAGCAGAAAGAAAAAATAAGAGTAAAAGTAAGAAGAAAGAAAAAGAAAGAATAAGAGGGGAGTTACGGGCTAATAACGGGGTGGGGTTACAGAGCTACAACTCTTTATATGTATATATATATATGTATATACAAATTTGCATAACAATGGGGTTTAACCCATATCCTCCTCTGCATTCGCCAGTGGTGCTATCTATAGAAGTATCCGAGTACATTACGAAGGTATGACTCATTCAATATTAAACATAGGAAGATTCTATAGAATGCTAAATTTAACGTAACATTCAAATCCGCAATATTTTTAAATTCATTCAATTATTAATGTTTTCTCTTTTGGAAAAAAAAAGTATATAATTTGCAGCATTTTGAACTTGGGGCAACAGTTTTGTAAATTTTTCCCAAAGAGAAATTTTGCGATATTTTCCAATAGTATATACAGAATTTACCTCATTATTAAACTAATCGATTAAAAATATGTGTGTAACACACAATGGAGTCACTTAATAAAGATATATTGTATTCTTCCAGGAGGTTTTTCTTTTTTAATATTTTTTATTGCCAATTCTTTTTGTTTTCTTACTTTTTTATCTGGTCGTCAGTTTTATAATTTTTTTTAGGAGTATATTATACATTTATCTCATTCTGAATTCTGAGTGACGATATAGGCACGCATTCTTCTAATTTTCGTAGAGTCGGTAATTTACAAGTTTATCTAAAAAGCAAACACGTTCCCCGAAAATAACTGAGTGAGTTTGTTTGTTTGTTTGTTTGGCTTTTTTATGGCGCAAGAGCATCTGGGCTATACTGCGCCAAAATCAGTGAGAGTGTCCATTATTGCATTTTAGCTCTGAGGAGAATAAACAAATTCGAGTAAGATTTTAATATACATTTGATTAGAACATACAGAAGCGATTTACGACAAATAAAAATAGTTAAAACTTTCAACATTAAGGGAAATTAAGGCGTTTTATTAGGCATTGTCTGCTGCAGAACTTGTCTGGCGTATACACCTTCTAAGTCAGCTACATGCCGGGTACGAAATACAGCAAGATCGACGGTCGCACGTAGTATTCCGTATCGAATGGCAGCAACATACCTTGATATACCTGCTTCAATATGTCTCAATTTGGCCTGTGTACAGGATTTTAAAAAGAGAGTGTTTTTTTAATGAAAATAGGAGAAAGTTTTTTGGTAAACAAATTATTTTCTTTCATAAAGAATTTGACTGTACGGATAATCAAATTGTTTAAATGGAGGCATTAAGCTCCACCTCCTCTTGTAAACGGCCCTGGCTTACTTTTAGTTCAGCCGGGAAACAATGTTTCCGTAATAGACTTTTTTTTAAATTTTCCTATACAGTCAGACATTATTGGGATTTAAATGTAAGAAACGTAGGAGTCAATCATTTTGAAAATTTCTATACACCATGCGATTATTACGGAAGACAAGGGCGGATCCAGCGAGGGGTGGAGGGGGCGATTGCCCCCCCCTAGGGTTAAATAGGAAAAAAAATTAAAGACGATGAAGAATATTTTATGTGTTGTTTGTTACTACTGTAATAAACAAAAGTATTACATTGGCGTCCAAAGTCTTCAAGTCTTGGAGAAATGCGATCCAGACGTTTTTCCACGAATCTTCAAGCTACTCGTCTTTCAAACTACGTTTTCAGTAAGTATTGCTTCAGCAGAACGTAGTTTTTTATCGTTGAAGCGCCGTTAAACTTGGCTTCGAACGCGGATGACAGAAGAGACTTTTAATACACACCCACAAAAATATTCATATTGATGTAAATAAAGTGATTGACAAATTTTCAAAGAAACCAAGATGGCTTGACTTTGCACTATTAACTTAAAGTTTTTTAAAAAGTTGCTTGTTATAAAAAAAGTAAAATAATTACGATGTTTTTGTAGTTTAAATTTAAACTTGTTCTATTAATTACATTGTAAATTATCGTTTTTGGTTATTGTATATGTCTCCTTTACTAGCTTATCCTTCTGTCATACTTGACTATAATATGCCTTAAACCATATAGTTTAATTAAAGGAAAGCCCAACTCTACTTCATTGTCATAAATTAAATATTTTGGTGAGTATAAAGGAATACTAGTAATATAACAACATTTACCTAAACTATTTAATAGTCCAAAACTAAAAATTTTCCCAGTGAGAGCCCCTGGAACGCCCCCCCCCCGTAATAAGGGCGTACGCAGGGGCAGATGGAGGTTATAACTCCGCCATTGTGATGAAATTTTGAATAAGTGTGCACATAGGTGTAGAATTATATAGACCCGAGGGGGGCCCGAGCCCCCCCCAATAATTTGATATGAATTGCACTTGCATACGTAAATGTAGAAATGTACCCCCAATAATTTTGAAACCTACTCTGATGAGTACGCATGCGTAGTATATTTGTGGTATGTGTATTCAATCATCCACAACTAAAAGTTCAACTGAAAATCTAGATGGCAGCACTACACAACCTGGCTGTTCCAACTAAACTTTACTCAACACCTCCACAAGACCTACTGTTCGTTCACGAAAAGAAGTTCAATAGAACATTTAGAAATAACTGGAGATGACATCACAAACGGGCTAGTTCATTACAGCAGAGGAGGACTACAATTTCAGAACTGGCTTTTGGTGAATGTTTGTTGGCGCCAAAATCAAGTTCTGAAATTGGTCCCCACTCTGCTGCAATGGGATAGGCCGTTTATGACGTCACCTCCTGTTATTTTCGACTGTACCATTGGACTTCTTTTCGTGAACGAACAGTATAATTGTAATCAGTTTGAAATTATTTACAATCGGAAAAGTTAAATTAGCGATAATTAGTTTGAAATAATATTATTTCACAACTGTTCGGCTACCCTATCTTACCCCTGGCGCGGGATAAAACGGGACACTTCACAACTTTTTACATAAAGTTCTTTATTTCCTTACAAGAGGGTAATAGAGTAAACCTTTTGTTATATGTGCTGCTGTAATATGTTAGAATCAGGGGCGGACTAGGCCGCCGGCCCCCCCCGGCCCGTCAGCCCTCATGGGCGGTAGGGCTCGGGCCTCTAAAAATATTTATACCGATAAGATATATATAGATAAGTAATAAGAGTATAAAATATTGATAGATAAGTAATAAGAATATAAAATATTGATAGACAAGTAATAAGAGTATAAAATATAGTAAGATAAGCAATAAGAGTATAAAATATTGATAGATAAGTAATAAGAGTATAAAATATACATATATGAGTAATAAGAGTATAAAATATGGATAGATAAGTAATAAGAGTATAAAATATTGATAGATAAGTAATAAGAGTATAAAATATACATATATGAGTAATAAGAGTATAAAATATGGATAGATAAGTAGTCTAAAATATAAATAAACGTATTAGGAACCATTTCAACATAAACTGTTTGCAATTATCTATATCATATTGGCCTTTATGCCCGTCAACTTGTGGTTTGTATTCCTTTAACATCATCATTCTGCCCGTGAAAAATGGGTGTTGGAATATTACGACTGACAATGTGACGACTGGAGCAATGTTCCCTCCACGAACGACTTGCAATTTACATGGCAACCAGACGATATGCATATGCTCATATGGAGAGATCAAGGTACAGTCCCTACTTTTTGTACAAGAAAAGCACCAGTATGGTGGAGATGAACCAAATGTTTTAGATGATATTTCCATGAGTGGTCGTACCTACCAGTACGTCCTCAGGGGTAATAAAATGACCGACTAGAGGTATAGGCCTATATATATATACTAAGACCTATTATAATCTTTTATGTTGCAGTTATTGGAAATACATTCATTCTTATAGCCGATAACTGTTCCCTACGCCATTCATACCTTGTGAATCACTTCCTTTCTGAAGAGGATATCGAGCGTATGGCCGGAATGATCGCCTGATATGAATCCCATTGAACATGTTTCGAGTGTACTCAGAAGACGTGTTATATTTGGACATCCATTTCCATTGATTGTTCAGCAATTTAAAGCTGCTTTGCTGGTTCGCGAGTGGCGAAGAATTCCTTAAGAACTCATAAATAAACTTATCCAGTCCATGCCAAACAGGAACACCGCAGTACTAACTGCAAAAGGAAGCCACACACCCTACTGCGGAATCTTCAATAACTCGTGATTTCCCATTTTACTACCTGCATTAGTATGGTTTGCCAGATTTCGCTGCAAATTTCATTAAAATTGATATATCAATTTTCGACAAGCACATTTTCTGTACTCATGTGCTTTCACATGTCTCTAGTAATAATTTTGTTGTATAAGCATTGCAGTATAATGTTACAATTGCATTATCTCCTAACTGTTTGGAGCAATTTTTAAAACATCATATTTGGATTTTTTTTTGCAAAAAGATGTCAATAAAGAGGAATATTGTTCCTCTGCGTTGTGTAGCAAAAGAATGGTTGAAGTCAAAGTAGGCTAAAAAACGATTTTACAACACAAAATGTGTCAATTTTATGTAATTATTAAAAAAACAACAACAGTAGCTATTAAAAAACTTTCCTATAGGTAAATTTAGAGTGGTATTATGTAAATTTAGAGATTGTTGACATTCAAAGCTGTACGAGAGTACTATACTTTAATATGAAAAGTGATTCCAACTTAATAAATAATGTACTATATTTTATACATGGAAATTAAATACATATAGTGAATACAGGGCTGGGCTTACGGTGTTAGCGGCCCTGGGCAAAGAAGATTTTAACGGCCCTGAAAAACACTTTGACAAAACAAAACTTATTTCCTGGTACTTGCACTACATTTTTGGCGGCCCTAAAATTTAGCCGCCCAGCTCGCACCCCCTAAACACGGCTCTGAGTGGATAATTTAGTACAATTTCGTTCGCTTGTTTTTTCCTTCCTTGTGAATTAGATCACCCAAAAATTTTTAACCACCCCAAACATTCCCTAAAAGTTATTAATATATCATACATTCCACTGGCATACGCAGGGAGTGTTGCTGGTGGTCGTAAACCCCCCACACACACACACATATTGCGAGGCAATTTTGTATATTATACATAGGCATAGAGTCAGTGGCGGCTCGTCCATTGACATAGCACGTGAACCCCACGAAGAAATTAAGAAAAAATAAGATATAACAAGTTAAGTAAAATAAAATATCAGATACACAATATGAAACCGTAATAGTATAAAATACAAAAGTTATTACGTATAAGTCAATTATTGCTTTATTTGATTGCTGACTTTATTAACCGGGATGCAAGGAACAGAACGTTAGGCCTATGGCACGTGCGATTGGAAAAGCCGACGTTGAAAAGCAGTTTAGCACTGAAGTCATTGGAAGGTGTAAATTATTCACCGCCGATGTCACTACCGTTCGCGCACTCTTTACGTGCGGGAGGTAGAAAGCAATTGCCTTTATTGAGTTTTTTTTTTGCCCGGGCTGTCATTTTGTTTGTTACTTGGTACATTCGGTTAGTTTAATTTTTTTAATTAATTATTATGGTTAGTTTTATTATTGTTTGTACAAACGTGTTAATAGTTAAGATTGCATTTAACAAAATAGGTGTTTCGGAGCTGAAACAATTACATTTTTCAACATTACCGCTGGAATTAAAAATATAAGTAAAACTATTTAGGCCAACACACACACACGCACACACACACACACACACACTAGGTTTGCCTTATCCAGGTGACAAAATTAAAACTTAGGGCTTTCGAAAGGGAATTCAAACCCAAATTATATGAGAAAAATTTATGGATTTGTGGATGTGAATTAACTAACAGGCTGTTTTGTTTTTACTCTCTCCTGTTTGCAAAACAAAGTGGTGATTCAATTTGGGTGAGCTACGATATCACATTTGTCACATCTAACTCAAAAAGTAAAGAAATATGAATACTCGCAGTCACATTTAAACTCCACATTAGAATTCTGTTTGCTTGGTATTCTTCAACAGCTTGACAGTGCATTTTTTAAGTTGCATTACAAGTTCGTTCAATCTTATGCCAAGAACACAATATATTTTATTCTGTACGTTTCGTTGACCTGTGAATTTTTTCAACTTAATTTATGTAATGCAAACCCAGGGCCGCAACTAGATGGAATGTTGGTAGGAAGGCCAGCGGAGGGGCGGGCACTGGGCCAGAGGGGCGCCAGAATCTTGGTTTGCCCGGGGAACAAAGGTACTAGCTCTGCCACTGGTGAACCCCCATTTGAATTACCCAGCAGCTACTACTGTGTAGAG
>QLNU02015360.1:110009061-110023222 GCA_006491805.2 Dysdera silvatica | reverse complement strand
GGACATTTTGGCCAACAAATTAAACGGCTACCTCAAATAAGCGAATTTCATATGAAATTAAACGAATGTTTTTTCAATACTGTATACTAGTGGCGGTTCGTGTGTCCAGAAATATAGTGTTGCACACATATTTTTGCCCTTAGAAATACATTTCGAGAGTGCTGTTTTCCTTTTCATCTTTTCTCTTGCGTTTGAGGGGAGGTAAGTGGGGAGCTATCCAGGCATAAGGGACCCTTCAAGTATTATGTAAACACATTTCTGACCATTTTATATACCCCTCCCCCTGTAAGAAAAAATAAGCAAATGCTTTCCCCCCTCCCCCCACCCTCATGCTAACATAAGATTTCTTTTCTCTAATTTTTTTGTATATGTAAGTTTTCGAAATAATAATGCGATGTGTGATGCAAATTACAATAATTGTTTACATTTGTATTGTAAGATTGAACACTTAGTTGTAAGTCCGCTTTGATATTAAATGCTTATTAATAAATAGAGAGTAATCACAACAAATTATCGCATTTAAAAAGTTTTAATACGCTGTTAATAGCTATTTTGGTGGCCATGTGCCACCACCATCATAATTCGTACATCAGTTTATAACAGCGTATTAGAACTTACGTTGTAAGAAAATAGTATATAATAAATAAAAAAGTGGATGATGCATATTGTAAGCTTAGGATCTACTAAATAGACCACTACGTCTCCCTTTGAATGGGGGGGGGGGTGAATTCCCGGCGAACGAAGCTTACTTGAAACGGCTATCTCTGTCGGCGAAGACAGGTGATCTAAAGGGAAATACTATAATGCGAAGTTCTACCTCATTTACTGACATAACTTAACTATCTTAACAAATGTCACGGGACTGCAAATAAGTACTAGGAGGTAGGTAACACACATAAAATATTAATAGCTAAACATAACATGAGACTAGTAGAAAGCATGAAAAATGATAATTGTGATAACTTCGTCTGAGGCTTAACTATGGCGCGGCTAAACATGCCGACATCTATTAAATAGCTCATCTGAAGTGTGCTTACATTAGTTTCCTCTCTAAATTGCTGACCTTTCGACACTTTTCTTTATTCTAACAATTTGACTATGGACGTAGCCTATCTTGGGTATTACACACATATCATAAAACGATCAATTATAACTGCATTATTGGAGTTCATTTTAGTTTTGGAACACATATTGCAATCCATAGCAATCATTACGAAATACATTATCAACAGCAATAATATCCAATAATTAAACTGTCATGTGACTATCATTAATTAGATTACGTATCTAACTCTATATGTCTAATCTGACTCTTAGGGGAAGATTGCCGGAATTGACGAGACATGATCAAAAATATTATTCTCTTACACGGCTCTCGCGAAGAATTCGCCTCGACGTCTCAGAAGTTTGCTATAGCTGTACAAGAGGCATATCAGTTTGGTCGACATCACTGGGGTGGGGGGGAACGTACGTAGTCCAAGGGAGCTATTCACCTCATTTATAAAATATTGCTTTACCATCTTTGGGTCCCATCTGGTACTGATCTCATACTGATCTGATTATTCTCGTCTTATACTGACTCTAATCTCATGCTCTTCTGCCCTGAAAATGATTAAACTTTTTAAAACTTCAAAGTAAGAATGGCGTTTGGACCTGTGATTGGTTATTCGCTTAACCTATCAATGGCTTTCCTTACTAGCTCACAGTTGAATTTTCTTATGTCTTCTTTCATGTTTTTGCGCAAAGTTTTGCAAAGTTCTACATACTCGATCCTGGAACTGGTATTTTGATTGTCCACCTTCATATCTCTTCGCCTTTTCATGAGCTGTTTCGTCTTCTCAGATAATTTGCTATTGTGCTTTTTACAGGTTACACCACCAATTTCCCCAGCAGTTTCAACTATTGTCTTAACAATGTTTTCATTTGCTTCTGAGATATCACTTTCATCAATAAGTCCTTCCAGTGCAGAAAAGCGATTTTTTAATTCCAACTTGAATGCCTCGGTATTTTCTTTTAATTTCTTTAAATCCACCCTCTTACTTACTTGTTTCCTAATGAGCTTCTGTCGTTCTAATTTAGTATTTAAGTGCACTTTACATCTCACCATTCGATGATCACTTCCAGTATTAAATCTGTTCAGTACACTGCAATCTTCAATAATTGATTTCTTGTTTGCCAGGATATAGTCAATTTCACTAGTTCCCCCATTTGGGTGTTTCCATGTCCATTTTCTTTGCGGTTTCTTCTTAAAAAATGAATTCATGATGCTAAGATTTTCAGCTTCTGCAAATTCGATGAGTTGATCGCCACGTTCATTCCTTTCCCCATATCCGTATTTACCAACCGATGTCTCTCCTTGTTCCTGTTGTCCAATTCTTGCATTGAAATCCCCCATGATGAGCTTGATATGTTGTTTCCCTTTGGTGTGTAACTCTTTGATTTCTTCATAAAATTCTTCAACCTCTTCGTCGGTATGGCTTGATGTTGGTGCATATACCTGTACTATCTGAAGTTGGTATCGCTGGGTTAGTTGAACAACGAGCCTCGCTGCTCGATCTGACGTGCTTTCGACTTCAAGAAGGTAGTCTTTAATTCTTTTGTTGATTAAGAAGCCAACACCACTTGTTCTTCCAGTTTCCGTTCCTCTATAATAAAACAAATGTCCACTTTTAAGTTCCACCAACTCTTCACCTTTTCTTCTAACTTCACTGAGTCCTACAATGTCCCATTTGATCTTGTCAAGTTCTTCTTCCAATTCCTGAAGTTTTGCTTCAGAAGCAAGGGATCGTCCATTAAACGTAGCCAAGGTCAATAACAAACGGCAGCCTGGGCCATTCCAGTGATTCTTAGCACCCCCTGCTTTCATGCCACACTGACCGCTGCCTTGATCAGGAGCACTCCAGCACCTGGAGACTAGGGGCCATGGTTTCTGGTGTGTCAACATAATGGAGGAATTAGCCATAATTTCACCACGCTGGCTAGACGGGTTGGTGAATTAGCCCTCCCCTTCCGCCTTTCTATCCGTGCAGCAAATATTAATTTGCCACATAAATAGAAAGCTCAGCCTGCACCACTTGAAGGCGGGGTAGGACACTAGGTTACTGGCCTGGCCGGTTCCACACATCGTCACATACGTTCAGCGTGTGGGTCTCCTTCCAGTTAGATACCAGCAACCCTTTTGCAGGCCATATATATATATATACAGTGAAAATCGTTTATAACGACGCCGATTATAACGACCAACCGCATATAACGACGGAATTTTTACAAGTAGTTTGGTTTGCTATTCTACCCCATACTAAATGTATCGTTTATAACGACGAAACCTGCTATAACGACGGCGATTTTGTAGTCTACGTAGATTCTAAGTAGGGAAATTCGTATCGGATATAACGACGCGACTTGACAGTCATAAAGCAGAACCACGTAGGTTAGTTATTAAAATTTAAAGTTAGTTATCAAAATTAAAGCGTTATTCCAATCCTGTTTATTTACAAATGTACGAGAAATTTTTTTTCCTGCTAATCCTTTATATTATTACTTTTATATTAAAGATAATAAGACTTTTAATATTAAAGATAATAAACTTTAAAAAAGTGATTTATTAATTGAATATCACGAGGGTCATATTCTTTAGGAGTCCATTCTATTTTTTCAGCGTAGAGCCCATAAAACTCTTAAACCGGCACTGTTCTTAAGTCATTAGTATAATATAATAAATACTATTTATTACATTTGTTTTCTAGATTATATACTTTAGTCATATTTTCTACAATTTTTTCAATTTAAAAAACTAAGAAAGTACTATGTATAGTCCGTTCGCGGAAAGTTGTCCACCAGTCCCGTTAGAATTCAAGGGAGCTGAAGTAACAGACGGGTTATTTCGTTACAGCAGAGGTGAGGGCGTCTTTTTGTTTTTGGCACGAAACGCACAACGAAAATGTGCGAGCGGTAGTGCCGTAAGCGGCGAATATTCCACAGTCACACACACTTCAGTGCCTTCAGCGCTAAACTGCTTTTCAAGGTCAGTTTTTACGTTCTCACGTGCTACTTGCCTAACACTCTGTTCCTTGCATCCCGGTTAATAAAGTCACCAACCAAATAAAGTAATAATTGACTTACACGTAATAAATTTCGTATTTTATACTATTACAGTTTCGTATTACGTGTTTGAGATCTTATTTTACTTAACTTGTTACATCCTATTTTTTTCTTAATTTCCCTTTGGAGGTTCACGTGCTCATGTGCACCAATGGACCATCCGACACTGGTCACTTGGTTTTAAACGACAGACAGGTAGGGACAATGTGGTACTGTTTTCGATACAAAATGTGGTATCGATACCAAGAACATCAAGAAATATTGATACCAAGAACATCAAGAAATATTGATACCAAGAACATCAAGAAATATTGATACCAAGAACATCAAGAAATATTGATATCAAGAACATCAAGAAATATTCATACCAAGAACTTCAAGAACTATCTTTATTAACAACATCAAGAAGTATTGATACCGACAATATAAAGAAGTATCGATATCGACAACATAAAGAAATATAAATAGCACGTAGTATCGAACATGAAGTATCGATTCTTACAGTCCAGTAACTATCGATGGATTAGTCCTCATTCAAAATCTGTCATTTACATGCGCGTATGAAATAATAAAGAATAAGTCAAAAAGTATCAAATATTAGTAAAAACATAAAATATAGTCATGCATATAATAATAATATCAAATTCCACTTTATTTTCCACGATTTATTAATTTTTAATATTACAATTTAAGTTTTTAAAACCTTAGTTGAGCCATTCTTCATCAGGCACACTGCTTAGGAATTTTTTTTTTTTCAAAATTTAATGAAAAGCGATTTCTTTCTTTCTTTCTTTCTTTCTTTCTTTCTTTCTTTTCTTCTTTTTTTTTTGTTTTCTTTCTTCTTCTTTCTTCTTCTTCTTCTTCTTTTTTTAATGTAGTAACAGTTATTCATGCCTTTGTGAGAAGATAGTCACATGAGAATAATGTTGCTGTATTAGGCAAGTAAAGTCTGGCTTGCTTGCACAAACCCAGAAAATAGTTAATAGTTTTCACCTCTTCCCATTGTTCCAATGGGCTCGATGTGAAAGGTCTCTCTCTCCCCCTCTTCTCGGATTCCTCAAAAAAATTGTAGGTCCTGGCATAGGCGTAACTTGGGGGTTAAATGTAGCATAAACGGGGGGAGAGGGGAAAAAACAAAATTGTATGGGAAAAAGTCAGATTTTGCCTCTTTTCGAAATAAAATTGGGGGCAAGTGCCCCTTTTGCCCCCGCCAGATTATGCCTATGGGTCCTGGCACAACATGAGCTTAGTCATTTCTTCTTCCAGTTTTCTCAGTTAATACAATTTATGTTTTCAAACTATTTTCATAATGAATAATCGTGAAATAAATTAAATTCAAATCAGCTTGTTTACTGGACATCAAACATAAGAAATTGATGCATAAATCATCAGGATGATTCTAAGACTGTGATGGAAATAGACGCTCAAGAAAGCCTGACAAATTTCCCAATACCAAAAATGACAATACAGAATCGTGCAAATATAGATAACATGTGTAAGTTAACATCAACAAAGACATTAATTCCAATTAAAATAAATAGAAAAGTAGAAATTAACATGACAGTAATAATACATTAAACAAATTTAAGGTATATAAAAATTTTGCAAAAGCTCTATGTATATATATAAAAGGAAAATAAAATTAACTAAAAATAAATGTATTTCTCAAGTTTCATTTTAAAGAGGGTTAAATTCTTAAGAGTTTTTAATTTGAGCTGGCAGAGAAATCCAAATTCTACGACCCACAGCCGTTATATTATGACACAGAAAGTTATTTCAAGTACAAGGTATAATTAAATTATTAAAATTACAAGTATTATAAGTATTTATTTTATATAAATCGAACACTACGCAGATTAAATCTTAAAATTATAAGTATGTAGAAAGCAGGCAAATTTCTCTTTGGATGGCAGGTAGATTTTTCACTATTTAAGTTAAATTTAATACAATTAAATTTAAAAACGCCAACTTGAAATCTCAGCACGTCATTTATAGATGCTAAAGTTTTATATACAGGGTGTTTCAAAACTAATGGAATGAACTTTCAAGGCCGATAGAAAACATCGAAACAAATACGTTTTATCATAGACTGTGTGGTCGCAAGTGAAGACGTTTGGCGCTAGATGGCGCTTTCAGGCGCTAAAACAGTGGTTTCCAACTGGTGATCCGTGGACCAAGTGGTCCGCTAGACGGGTCATTATTTAAAAAAACGATTAAAAAAAATACTTATAAAAATTGTTATTATTAAACATTAAAATTAAATATAAAAATGAAATTGATGGTATATTTGTAGTATTTTACAATCTGATGGAACTTCAGAAAACGGTTCGTATTAAAAGTAATTCGTCTTAAAAGTGTTCGACTATATCATTAGATTTTGCTTTTTTCTATTTATTATTTCTTTTCTTTTTTTTCCAAAGGAAGATTTTACAAACACATCCCCCCCCCAAAAAGACTCTACTCGCTTGTTTATTAAGGTTTTGTAGTCAACTCATAGGAAATTTTCAAGGTATGCGGTGGAATTGAACCGAAAAAGTAATCCGCGGGTACAATTGAAACGGAAAAGTGATCCGCGGCTTAAACTGAGTTGGGAACCACTGCGCAAAAAGCACTGAGCTGTATTCGGACTGGAGTGAGGGCCCGCGGTCCGATTTTGGTTCAGGCAACCACATGGTGTCGTCATAGGTAAATCTTGGCACCGTGCCCAATACAGCAAAAAGGAAACTTTCTCTTATAGAATTTCATTCTGTTTTTGTAAATATTTATATAGTCTTCTTAATTTTCGAAAATTATTTAACTGTAACGTGTAGAATAATTCCGAACTAGTATGACTTTAAATGTATAAAACTTTTTTTTTTATTTTTTTGGTTGATATTAAAAAATTTTATTTATTTTTCCAACTAATTTGGGATAAAGAGTTTCCTATAAACTAAGATTAAATTAAAAGGTCCAATGACGTTAAATAAGATGAACGATTGGTTGGTTGGTTGATTGGATTTTAATGGTGCAATTACAAAGTAGGTTATGCCGCGCCAAACGAGATGAAGCTATACATGTGGTTTTCCAAATTAATAGATTTTACATATTGTTAAGATAATTACTTTCATAAATTTCTTTTTTCTATATTCACATTCACACAAGTTTTATATACTCATTCATCTGGACAAAGAAATTTATACAAATACATTTATTTACAATATTTATATATAAAATACATAATATCATACAATAAAAGCAATATATTTTGATACAAGATTTATTTACATTAAGTAAGCAGACACCACATGGTTATATTAGAACATGTAAAATCGAACATAATCATATAATTCGGTGGACAAACGATGGTGCTGTATGGGATAGCTAGGGCGCATGGTAACAGTCATTATTCAAGACAACCTAAATGAAGCCTTTACTGCAAGAGTGGTCGCCCGGGGCCCCGTTTGGATGGGGGAGCCAAACTGAAGTCAAGTTAAAATTTTTTTAATGGACCCAATAGTAAAAAATCTCTCTAAAAAGAGACAAGTTTAGAGAAATTTTTAGAGACATCTTTAGAGAAATTCTTTCAGAGACTTTTGGCCACTTTTATAGGGTATATGGCTCACTGTGCATCTGTGAAAATCTCCTGTTTTCGCCGGAGGGGGCGCCAAAAAAGCAATGCGTGCTAGGCCGCCCGGGTACTAAATCAACCTTGAGCCGCCCCTGCTTTACTGGAATGTGGATAGACAGGGCATCACAATGAAAAGGAGCACCCAGTTCACCTGATATCATGCCTTTGACTTCTTCACTTGGGAATTTATCAAATCCAAAGTTTATTAGATGAAAATGTCATGAAAGTCAATGACCCAAAAGATCAAATTTAAACTGCAATAGATAGCATTGCAACAGATGTACTTCAAGATGTTTCAAGCTGCTATGGAACATTGGGATCAGTGCTTTGATACGTAGAAAAAAGAGTGAGGGGGGGGGGCATACATCAAATTATAATTGTAAACTTCATTTCCATTAATAAAACGAAACTTTTTTTAATAATTTTACATTTTCCATCAAAATGGATCGAACCTTTACAGGCACGCTGTATTCAAAGCTTCAGTTAAGCATGATTAAACAAAATTAATTTAACAAATTTCTCTCTTAAAGTGGCTGAATTTTATGCACTTTTTACATGGTCACTTGCTTTGAATATGAAATTAATCTCAACTTTACAATCAATTAATCTCAACTTTACAATCAATTAATCTCAAATAGATTTAAGAAAAACAATGTTTTGGGCGTAGGAGAAAAAATTTTAAAGTGTTAAAATTTATTCTCACATGCCTAAAACGTTGTTCTTCTTAAATCCATTCATACTGCTTAGCGTTACGTCACCGATCAATCTTAATTAATCTCAACTTTACAATCAACTAATCTCAACTTTGCAATCAATTAATCTCAACTCTACAATCAATTAATCTCAACTTTATAATCAATCAATCTCAACTTTACAATCAATTAATCTCAACTTTATAATCAATTAATCTCAACGTTACAATCAATTGAAACTTACTGATGAAACTGAAGTCTATTTTTGGAGTTTCCCCGGTTCGTTTGGCGACTTGTGAGTCTGTACGCCCTACAAAATAAAATCATGATAAAATAAATTAAAATTACGGAATAAAACATATTAAGCTTTTTTTAATTACTAAATCCAACTACTTAGAAGACCTATAATTACTATTGCAAACATTCGTCAACCAGGTCTTTCTGCCATATTGAAAGTAAAGGTCTGAAAAATAATGCAGGTCCTTACTATACGTTCCGTTGTTCACTGCCGAACCGCGGGACTCTAATGCTTCCCAATGGGAAACAGTCACCCCTTCTTATACAGCTCAGTATAGAGGTTTCTCTCAGGTGCGAGGATAAAAGCGGTGGTTTTCGTATGCAATGCCATTAGCGACTCGCAATGAATCGGTATAGCAATATGGAGGAGACGAACATGCATTTTGTCTACGATCTCACCAATGGTAATGGCAGGGAAGCGCAAAAGCTTTAGTAAGAAAGCGCTTCACCAATAGGTATGTTCCCGATTACAGAATATTTTCTCGTTTGCATCGGCAACTGTCCGAAAAGGAATCTTTCAGTTCCGTCATGCACGATACAGAGCGTGGCAGAAGTATCAGAACGCCGGCCACGTCAGAAGAGATTCTGCGTGAGATGATGGATGTTGGTACATGTGATTCAATTTTTATATTTATTTGATATCCGCAATTTTGCTTTCATTTCGTCGTGTTAAGCAGTTGTTGAGCGTTTCGTTTTATCTTAAATAAAGTTTTGTTTCTATATTTCGAGCCCATCCTGTTTGTTTGCGTTGTGTAAGACTGCAGGTGTGTGGAGAAATGGAAAGCGCCCTGCAGCGCGTAACCACTGAACTTGTGACCATACATTCTATGATGAAAAGTGTGTGTTTCGGTGTGGCCTATCACCACTGAAAGTTTGTTCCATTAGTTTTGAAACATTCTTCGGTGGTCTCTTGGAATCCGGTTCGGAATTTCTGTAGTCCATCGTTGATCAGTTCTTCTTGCAATATGCCCAGCCCATCGCCATTTCAGCCCTTTTACTTTAACAATGATGTCCTCTACTCTAGTTTGCTCTCTCACCCAAGTGTTTCTTTTTCGATCTCTCCTAGTTATTCCAAGCATGCACCTCTCCATGCTCCTTTGCGTTGTCTGTAACTTTCGTATTGCTCCAACTGTTAGACTCCATGTCTCTGATCCATAAGAGAGGACTGGCAATACACACTGGTTGAAGACCTTTCTTTTTAGACACAAAGGCAATTTCCCTTTCAGGATAAAACTGTTTCTTCAGAAATGCCTCCAGCCAAGTTTAATACGTCTGTTCGAGTTCGTTTATAAATGTTGACCATCCATTGAAAAAATCAGCTGGCCAAGGTAAATATGAATCAGCAATTTCTAGCTCAGTGTTTTCAACTTGTAACTATTATATATTACAAGTTGAAAGTGTATGTCGTTTATAGTGATATCTATATATGTTCCTAACTTTTTGTTTCCTCTACGAAATTATTGAACATGATCTTAGTTTTTTGTAGGTTCATCTTGAGTCCAACTTCTTTACTTCTAGTTGAGAGCTCCTGTACCATGTCTTGGAGTTCTGATGGGTTCGTTGAAAAAATAACAATGTCATCAGCAAACCGCAAATGATTTAAATATTCACCATTTATTTTTATTCCCTTGTTATTCCAATTTATCTGCTGAAAAATCATCTGTAAAGCTGAAGTAAAAAGTTTTGGAGAAATGGTATCTCCCTGCCTCACACCTTTACCAATTTTGATAGTTTTGGTATCTTTATGTAACCGAAATTTTGCACTTGCATTTTTATACACACGTTTCACCATGTCAATGTACACATCCTCAATGTCTGTTGATCTTAAAGAGTTGATGACTGCTGATGTTTTAATAGAGTCAAAGGCCTTCTCATAGTCAATAAATGCCACACACAATGGAAGTTCATATTCATGTGTTCTTTCAATTAATTCTCTTAATACTTGAATATGGTCCACTGTACTGAATCCACTTCGAAATCCAGCTTGTTCTCTTGGTTGAGCTGCATCTAATTTTTTCTGCAGGCGATGTGTTAGCACTTTTGTGAAGATTTTATAAATAGCAGGTAACAAGCTAATTGGTCGGTAATTTTTCAAATCCTCTTTATCACCTTTTTTATGCAAAAGAATTACTGTTGCAGAATCCCATTGGTTTGGTATGTTACCGCTGTTAAGACATTTGGTAAAGAATTTTGCAAGTATGTCTTCTACATATTCTCCAGCTTCTTTTAGGATATCTAATGTAATACCATCATCACCAGGGGCTCTTCCTTTCTTCATACTTTTTATTGCAAATGAAACTTCTTCTTTTAAGATTTTAGGAGCTGTTCCTTCGACTATTTCAATGTCTTCGTTTAATCCACTGTTACTTTCGTATAGATTTTTGTAGAATTCTTCAACTCTTCTAAGTATTTCTTCCCTATTTCTTGTTACGGTGCCATCCTCTCCTTTTAATGCAATGATGTGTTTCTTCCCAACAGCCAAAGGGCCATTCCATACGAATGTCAACCTGAACACTAGCTTTCGAAATTATGGCAACAATATACTGTTATATATTATTGCAAAGGTAATGGAACAAATTTTAATATTCTAGCAACACTGATCACATGCAACAAAGTAGTGAAGAACACATGGTGTAAGAAGTTCAACAATATTTTAGGTAATTTTTCCGTATACATGCAATTTTTAGGGGGCTGTAGATTTTTTACAAATAAATTTATCCAAAAACTTTGTGATTTCTCAAATAGTTTGTTGCCTTAATAAATACTTTGAAGTTTCAGAAAATGAAAAAATTCCATATAGATTTTGAATTAGGCTTAAATTTGATCAGTGCTAAAAAAATGTTACGTTAGTCACATGAACATCACATTTTTCTCATAATTTATTTTGTTAGCTTAGTTTCTTAATCTAATTGATAAACATTGTTTATATCTTATGTACAGAAAGGAATAATTAAATAATATTTTGCATTTTTCAATTAGAAACACCCAAAAAGTGCGTAATTAACGTAACTCTGTTGTGTGACTAACGTAACATAATTCTGTGTTACGTTAGTCACGAACACATTTTACTTGTTTTACTCAAAATTATGAGACTTGATTTTGTTTCCGAATTTTATTATTAAATTATTTCAGTTTTTGTTAATGTTTACTTCTTGTTTTGAGCAGGGGCGTCCCCTAGAATTTTTTTGGGGGGGATACGATTTTTTCCAAATAATAGTATATTTCTTTGTGGGCTCCCACAATAGAAACACCATGTTCACTTCGCAGGCTTTCTTAACTGTTGCCACTTAGAAATGCAAGGAAAGGAAACTTAAGTTTAATTCCTAAAATTGGCAAAATGCCAAGTTGTTTCATTTTTATTTGATATTTTCCAAGTGTACATAGTTTCACCTTCCGTATCTGGCAAAATATTTTGTATAATTATAATTTCACTTTTTATATTTGGAACAGTTTGTTTAATTATTTTCCGAATTCTAAATTATTTTCCGAAAATAAAATGAGTCTTCAACTTACTGCTGTAGTGTGCACACGTCATTTTCGGAGGCTCTTGAAAATAGACGTACTTATTTACTTCAATGCCTTATTTTAAATAATTTATGTTTTGGCGTGTATTGGTAAATTAAGCTAAATATTTAAGGCACTAATAAATATTAATTTAAACTGATGGTACTGCTGCATTTCTTCAATGTTTATTTCTTCAAGCTAATGTTATTTTTTTATGCTTCAAAGGGAGATAGATCCCACAAATTCTCACCTACATAGGACCATCCTTGGTTCTGCGCATTTGTTTCTCGTTTCCTGTATTTTGAAAAAACTTGCAATTCTGAAGTGTGCAATATTTAGTGTTGTCCAAAAGTTTAAAATTGTAAGTAAATTCTTCCGAATGTTTTTTCCGGGTAAAATAGACAACAGGATAAAAACAACAGCAGAGAGAAAGAGGAATAGCAGATACAGACAAAGTAATGCAAAAAAGAAGAAGAAGAAGATGAATAGAAAGCCGCTGAGGGTATGCAGAAAGTTAGAGAAGATCAGAAAGGAAACGCTGCAGTACAAGACAATGAACGTGAAGCCTCGAAGGACAGAATGAGGGCCATGCGGACGAGACAAAAAGAAAACAAGGAGTTGGCAGCTAAAGGAGCTCCTGTACCACCACCTAGGAATCACCATTCAGTAGTAAAAAGAGCTATGGAAAGCAATTGAAAAGAGCTATGCCTGTTCTCCAGCATACTCCTCGAAAGTGACTGGCTTTTATTCAGGATATTGCAGAAAAAGTAGGTTCCAATTGCTGAAATAACCAAGAGATTGGGAGGATTATCAGAAGATAGTATTGAAGTTGTCAATGAATTCTTCTTAGGAGATTACATTTCACGGTAACTCCCAGGGAAGAAGGATAGTGTTACTGTTTGGGACCAGGAAAACCACAAAAATCACTAGGAAAAAAACAAAAATTACCAGGAAAAACAAAAATCACCAGGAAAAAAAGAAAAAAAATTACAGAAGCATCTTATGATATATAGCCTTAAAGAGGTATATCAGATGTTTACAGAAGAATATCCTTAGGTGAAAATTAACCTTTCTAAATTCTGTGAGAATAGACCTCCAGAAGTTTTGCTAATTACATCTAAAGATCAACAGGTTTGCTGTTGTGTTTATTGCGAAAACCTACATATAATATTTCGCGTCAGGCCATAGAGTTGAAGAAGCAGAGGGAAGACTTACAGCCTGGAACTACACATTCTACAAACTACTACTATATTCTACGTACAGATTTTACAGAGAACTATTATATTAAGCATCAGAATGAGGTAATGCAGGCACACTGGCAGACGGATGGAGAATCATCATTTACGATATACATGGCAATCATATACTACAAAACTTTGTCCGATGCTCCGGTTGAAGCAAAACATATGCTTTTGTGTCTGATACAAGGAAATATAGTGTTCATGAAGTCAATATCTGCAACAAGAGGATTTTGAATCATTTCTCCTATACAGTGCATGTAGAAGTGACTACTCAGGTTTTATGAACGGATGGAGCGGCATCTCACTTTAAGAACAGATTTTCTATGACAATGGCAAATTCTATGGCCACATATGAGAAGTATTTATCCTGGAATTTCATGGTGTCCTATCATGAAAAAGGACCGCATGATGTAGAAGCCACTTTAAAGCCCTTGGTGTAGAGGAAAGAAAAAGAAAAAGAGTTCCAGAAGCAAAAAATAGTTCGAAACTTGAAGGATTTCTTTAACGTTCTGGAGAAAGCAAGGAAACAACGGGAACTAAATGGGAAACAGTTCAAAATCACACGCCTGTGTGTTGCCGAAAATGATATGGTGAATGAAAAAGAATAGTTTGATAACTTGTTTGAAGGGCTTCAGCCGTAAGAGGAATTCAAGCTGCAAGGAGTGTTGTAAAGATTGAATACCTTAAAATTCTTCTGTATCGTAATACCGGAGATGTGG
>QLNU02015360.1:109992608-110004697 GCA_006491805.2 Dysdera silvatica | reverse complement strand
GATAATAATAAATTTTCATTCAACCCGATATACAATATTTCGTGCTACATAGCTTGAGCAGTATAAAAATTATAGAAATGTAAGAGAAGATCTATATTAAATTATTTTAAGTTTTGAGGTTAGAAATGGAAGAGAATATAAAGCCGAAGCTTGTTACGGGATTCTCCTCCAGAATGCGGTGATGTTGACAAGAAAAAAGGTAAATTTTCATATTTCTGAATTATGCTTGTTCTAAAGAGTTCCATTGTTGTATAACTTTGGTAGTGGGACGTGGACTCTTTCTAGTAACATAAGAACAGACTGAGCGTCGTTTTAACGAGTTAATCCATAAGAAGTGTAACGATATTTAGAGCTTTTGATGGGCCTCATTTGAGAAAATTGCGATACACACCTGGATAAAATTTGTGAAATTAAAGGTGCAGCCAGGGGGCGGTTTTGGGGGTTGTAACCCCCAATCACAATGAAGATATGTATCAAACCGAAATAACTGATAATAGTTGTCGCTTCCCAACTGATAATTTTTCATCGAATAGATGAAACCTTACTAAAAACGCATATATTGTTTGTTTAGATTTTTATGGCGCAAGGGCAATATTGCGCCAAACGCATACATATAACCAGGGTTCGACAAGTCTCGACGAATCATACTCGTCCGTCTCAAGAAAACTAAGGAACCTAGTAGTGAAAGGGAGTTTCCTTCTCACCAACTGCAAAAATCCAGTCCAAATTAGAACAAGATAGCACTGCTTGTGTGTGTGTGTGTGTATAAAGTAAATAAATTAAACAAACCAGTTATTTCTCCAAGTTGACTCTTCATCAAGTATGAAAGTAAAAAAAAAAAAAAGTAGAAAAGTAAAAGATTACTTTTTAGGTTTGTATTAAATGAGCACTTGGCAATAGTTTTTAGAACTGCATAAAAATGCGTGCCCTGCACAGTACAGTGTGGTAACGCGTTCTCCTAGTGTGCCGCTAATCCGGGTTCGACTCTCAGCAGTGCAAAATCGAACGCTTACTCAGAGATCTCATAAAGATCACACTGCTCACTGTAGTCCGGGGTTTGGTTCCCTGGGCCTTAAGAGGTTCGGATTCCTCGGAAAATAGTAGGTCCCGGCGCAGCATGACCACTGTAGTCTTTGAGCCGTAAAACCAAAAAGAAAGCGAAAGCATAAAAATGTGAATGATCCATGTCTCAGTATAGTATTTTTTAACGATAAGCTAAACGCACCATGAAGCGCAAATCCTTTGTGTTTCTTAAATTAACTGCGCACGAAAAGCTGAGCTGTGATCTCATTTGACTTTTATGCTTTCATTTTTAAAATTGAGTTAATTGATAAATTAATTTATTCGAAGTTATCCTACAAATAATAATGCAAAACCTGTTAATATGAACACTGATTCGCTATGCACTGTTAAACCTTTTGTACATCGATGAAAATGGTGAAAATAAAAATGTAAAAAGCTAACTATACTGTTAAATTAACGCAAACGTTGTAGCCAGAGCAGCATGCCCAAAATAATCACGTGACGCCACTGATATATATATAGAGAGAGAGAGAGAGAGAGAGAGAGAGAGATCCTTTTGAAAATTTGTCATTTATTTATATATTTATAATTCTTTGTTTATTTCCAAAAATTGATCTTACCAAAAAAGAAATAAAACATTTGATGCGCAGAACATTACTTGTCAGTAAAATATGGCAAATTTCCAAAAGGACGCATATCTATGCACAATGTTAAATATATGTTCAATACCGTCACCTCATGAGCAAAACTCCAGTTGTTATGTCCACGGTCCTAGGACCTACTGGGTTATGTTCGACTCCAGTAAACGTGTAATTGGCTGTGTGTAAATGCATTGTGATTCGGAGGTTACGTGAAACCGTCGGTCTCGTACTGGATGACCCATAACGCTGTCGTGCGTCGTAAAGTATACAAATTTATCATTTATCATTTAATTATTTATGAAGTTGAAAATTTTCATTTGCAAAGGATATTTGAAAATTTATTTTAAATAATTTATGTCCCAAATTATTTTCAATAATTTGTAATAAATTGTCATTATTCAATAACAAATACGCCTTTCTATTTTTCGATTTTGTACTTCTAGTTTCCACATATCTGATTAATATTTTTATGTTGTTTTTAATATGATGTTTAAGGCTATTTTTATGTAGTAAAAAATACAAATACAAATACACAGTATAAATTGCGGAGATTTATTTACAAATAATGGAAACGATAATGTTTTAACACACTGTGCATGTGCTTCTTAAGAGTTTTGTAGCTAGCGCCATGTGGTCAGTACTTTAATCTAGAAAGGAAAAAAAAGAATATAATTGGAATTCGAGAAAACTTTCGAAATGAAGAAATATGTATTTTATATAACTACGGTAAATAAAGACAGTTTCGATTAACGATTCCTTTTGATGAAAAATTAATATTTTTAAAACAATACTTTGGTACAGAATATTAAACTATATCTAATATAAAAGTTTTACAGACAAATTTAAAATTATGGATTGAATTATGCTTTCAAAACTTTGAAACTTGCTTAAATCATCATGAAATTAATCCTGATCTTTAAAGTGAATTTAATGACTAGTATAAAATTTAATGAAACTGGATTAATTGATATTTATATAACAATAATTAATAAAGCAAAATGAAATACAAATTATACATTAATTAAATTTAGAAAAGCTAAATTTATGAGCAGTTACAATATGAAAATTTACATTAAAATCATATTTAGTTGCAAAAACTATAATTAGAAAAATACATTGAATTCCCAAGAATAAACGACATCCAAATATATAGATAAAATATGAAGAATAAAAAACATCCAAATATATGGATAAAATATGAAGAATAAAAACATTCAAAATATAGATAAAATATGAAGAATAAAAAACATCCAAATATATGGATAAAATATGAAGAATAAAAACATTCAAAATTTTACAGTTATCAAATCTATAATTTTAATTTGCGTTTCTGTCTTGCTTAACGCAAAGACGAGTTTAATGTATATATATATATATATATTATTCCTGGAACAATTTTCCTTTAGACTTACTAAGTATACAGTCTAAATTCATAAAAAAGAATCAAATGAAACTTATTGAACATTTTGTCTGTTTTAAGACATTTGTTGAGAAATATGAAATTTGCACAAGAATTAGAAAGAAATCAGTTATCTTCTTACCTTCACTTATATCGTATTAATATTTTCCTCCATAACCTCCTCCTCGTCCGCCATGTCCTCCACCGCCGTATCCCCCTGATCCTCCACCATACTTGCCACCACCTTGTCCTCCTCCGGCACCACCACCATATCCACCTCCTTGACCACCACCATCATGTCCACCGCCATATCCGCCTCCTTGACTGCCACCACCGCCGCCGCCGCTGCCAAATTTTCCACCTCCACTAACCACCGCTTCCACCATATCCACCGCCTCTAGATCCACCGCCATATCCACCACCTCCATGCCCACCGCTTCCTCCGCCAACTTTACCACCTCCTCCGGCTCCATCGCCATATCCACCGCTTCCTCCTCCACCTCCTACTTTACCACCTCCTCCGGATCCACCGCCATATCCACCGCCATATCCACCTCCTCCAGATCCACCTCCTCCAGATCCACCGCCTCCATGTCCATCACTTCCTCCTCCACCTCCTCCTCCTAGTTTACCACCTCCTCCAGATCCACCGCCATATCCTCCACCCATATCCTCCCTGCCTCCCGTATTTGCCACCGCCATATCCTCCACCTCCTCCAGATCCGCCGCCATATCCACCACCTCTGCTTCCTCCTCCTCCTCCTCCGTATTTTCCACCTCCTCCGTATCCTCCACCACCGTATCCTCCACTACCGTATCCACCACGTTTATCAGCGATGGTACACACGACAACGGCTAATACAACTGTAATGACCTGTAAAAAGAAAATTTGAATTTCAAGAAATTCCGTTTTTATTTTCTGATCGCAAATTTACGGATAGCCATTTAAAGTACAAAATATATCTTTTTTACATATTCTTCCTATTATTTCTTAATAAGGTAACATTTTTATCATAATGCCGTCAGAAGAAAAATTTAAATAATATACACATTAACGAATCACGTTTTAAAGATTTGTTTTTTAACTCTTAACAAAATAGTTTCTAAATTCTAAGGGAGAAATTTAAAATTACATTAATTAATTTTGATAATATCCAATCACATAATTTAAAAATTAATGAGAGGATAAATTGACAGATTTCATTAAGTTAACATTCCCATGAATAATAATCCCAGAATTTATACTCATTAATCTTAAAAAAATTGCAAGCTTAATATTCAATTATTTAGAATCATTTTCTCTGCAAAAGTAAACTCAATTAAGCTTTACAACTTTTCTGCGAAATAGCTATTGAGATAAGATAGATATTGTTTCGATAATTCTTACATTAATGGAAATCAAAGGTACAACTTTCTTACAGTTCTTACAACCTTTTCTAACTAGCCATAAATTATTTAATTGCTATATGTATTTTAGTTTAAACGTATTTTTCTGTTATTAAATAATTGTTTTAAATATTACACTTTTTGTTTCATTAAAATCGTTTCCAACTTTATTTCATATTTTAATCGCACAATTTAAGTCTTAGAATTAAACTATTTCGTAGCCAAGTTAATTAAGTTGCAATGTTATCGCTAAATAACACATGATTAAAGTTAACCCTCTGACTGCTTATCCCGCGATTTCCACGGGCAACATGAAAGTAACAAAATTTCCTCATCCCGCGAATTTCGCTGGTATGCAATTTTTCCATCTATTTAAAAGCGCATCCCGCTTCTCCACCGTTTAACTGTCGGTAATGCATTTTCTACAATATTTAGACTTCTAGTCGTAGTTTGGTCAACAAATGGCGTTATTGTCGCCTAAATTTTCGTTTGCATAAAGTTCACTAACTGATGACAATGGAAAATATTTATTGCCAAAAAAAGCAAGTTTTGGCCTAAAGTTTTTTGTCCTTTGTGAAGCAGAAAAAAATTCACAAAGAAACATGAATTTGGTCAAAAATTGTACAGAAGGACTTTGCCAAAGAACCTTGTTTTGAAATTTACCACACTAAACATAATTTCTAGTGCAATTAGTGTAAACATTGAATATTTTCATTAGTATACATGCTTTATATTTGTATTCTATAAAGTAAACCGTAATTTAATCAAGATTTATTTTAAGAACTTTTGTCTTTAAATTGCTGTCTTTTGTCTTTTTAATTGCTCTTAAAATTGATTTTTATGAAAGCCTGTTCTTATGCACGAAATTTATATTAAAAAAAATCTTGTTTACAAAAATGTGCTGCATATTTTAACTCTCAAATGCATATAGATTTGAAATATGTAATAAAAATATATGCAATTTTTGAAGCGATTTTGATAAAAAAAATTGAACAGTCAGAGGATTAATGTCCAGCTTCGTTATTAATTCAACTACGATTAAGTTTTTTACACTTCATTTTTATATGTTTACACTGGAACCGATGTTTTAGATAGAGATAAAAAAAAACGTACTCGGTTTCTGTTCTCTCTACCTGAAACACAGGTTGCAGCATGAACTACTTGTATAAAAGTGGAGCGTTCAAAATTTAATCGTATTTGAATAATCCTTACGCACCCTCCTTTATTTCTTAAGCGATTTCCTTGAGTCAACGTACACATTTGAAAGAATATACACATGCACCTCTACTCAGTAGCGCAGTGGCTAAGCTGTTGGGACGAGAATCCAAAAGTCTCTGATTCAACTCCAACTTGCGTACGTGAGTGTGTGGTTTTTCAAACCTAAAACACACAGGTTCTGTTATGAACTATATTATAAAAGTGTCAAAAAACGAAATCATGTTTGAATAATCCCTTCACGTCATTCTTTATGTCTTAAGAAATTTCTCCTTTGTTCTTTGTTGTGATAGTCGAATAAATTGTTAGTTTGCTAGTGAATCACTTAGTTCTTAAACCAACGGTTCCCAACATTTGGTTGCCCAGATCCAAATAGCGATTTGTATGTAACCCGCTACCCTACTCTGGGATTGGAATATCAATTGTCGAACGATTTTATCGACATTATATCGATTAAACTTTGATTTGTTTTACATCGATGTTTGTGGGTTCACTGCTGCTTTGATATGACATTGCAATTCGATCAAAATTTTCACACAAAATTTACATTTAAGTGAAAACATTATGAAAAATTAAATGGCAATAATGCCAAAATTAGGCGAAACATGTAATTACTTTACAATTACATTAAAAGAAATATACATTACATTATTAATATTGAATGTAATAATAAAAATCGTAAGAAAAATCCTTTTTTTTTATAGTAGTTATCTGGGCATCTACCTCTAGCGACCCTGTGTCAACCCTCCGCGACCTGAGGCTGAAAATCCCTGTGTTGTAGACACATCTAATATTTGATATTTAAGCTAATTAATGATATGATAAAATAATGAAATTAGCAAACTAATTTTTCATAAAATGGCTTAACTGTATTTGTTTACTAATCATATTAGATTGCCATTAATTATATATATATATATATTAGAAAATAATTTTATAAAATAGTATAAGGAAATATACTAGAGTGATGACTGAGACGTATAAGAGTTCCTCTACATATAAATTTCAAGTCATTATCATAACAAATTTTTAGTCATATTCATTAATTGAACTCTTGATATACAACTCTATTCACCTTATTTTCATCTGCAATTTATAATTGTATAATAGTTTGGGCTTACACCATTGAAAGGGATATGAACGCACAGCTTTCTGCAAAATGTTTTGCTAAATTCTATTTCTATTTTCAACTCCACTATTTTTGTTTCCTGTTCACTATAGGTAAAATGCGCTTTCGTATGAGCCAAGTTGGAAAATAAAGTATGCTGTTTTCTTCCGGTCGTTGACTCTTTTCCTTGACGGCGATAAAAGAGCGTTTTTACCTTGAAACTACTACGTTAAATATACTATACGATATTTAAGCTGCATGAGTTAAAAGACACGCTGAACTGATAAATAGCCTTTCTAATCTGCGATAAAAAGACAATTAATTTTTAATGAAGAAGCTAAAAACTTTGCTACATTATGTATTTCTAAATTACAAAAATATCTCTTTAAAAATGTTCGTTTAAAAATAAATCGTCTACATATTAAATACGTATAAAGTAATGTTTTGCTAGCTATTATGCAAAAACTCATATTAGATGTTTTTAATTTGATCATTTGTATACTATTTGAATAGTTTGTTTGTTTGGAATTTTTATGGCTCTAGAACATCTTGGCTATACTGCGCCAATTTTAATTTTTTGATTTTTATTTTAATTACTTGAATAGTTGATTGAAGGCAACAAAGTTTAGAGTAAACAGTTTCCAAATTGACTTCGGCAACTCCTATCAACATCGCGTATCGCATCGATCAACATCGCGTATCCATCGATCAACGTTGCATCACATCGTAACAGAAGTGATCATGCTTTCATAATAATAGCCTGCGTTCTTGCGAAATAGCTGTCGGCAACGTTTATTTTTGACATTAAAGTTTCAAGATCGACCAACTACATCAACACATTTTGCGCAATTATTTCTTCGATTGTATTATCAGTGCATCGCCTTTATATTTAATATTTGGATACCATTTAGCTTCAGGTTTTTTGCTAATTTCAGGAGCAGTCAAAATTAAAAATAATCCTTATAAAATATTTTAATGAAGGCATCAACTATAGGTTAAAAGAGCTTGGCAATATAAAATTAAAAGTGCAGTACAACTTGAAAGGTACATGTCTAAATAACCATTCACTATGAAAATAGCTTTTATTTTAACACATTAACGTAATTTAATCTTTAGCGATAAACTGCAAATTTACTGCTCGTAAGTCCATATTTATTACTTTTAATTCAATTTTGTTTAAGATATTTTTAGTTTCTATTTAGTTTAAAGATATTTTTTTTTTATTTTAATTAATATTTTAGTCCATATTTATTATTTGATATTTGTCCCTCGTATAAAAGCAAATATATTGTAAATTTTAAGATAATTTTTATATTTAAAATTGTTTAATATTTAAATTGTTTGATACTTAATTTTTTAACATTTAAATTTTTAATATTTAAAAAATTTTAAATTTAATTCAAGTTATCTCATCATCTCATAATATTTCTTTCCTAGCAGTTAAAGCTAAAAGCAATTTTTTAAGGATTTTTGCAGCATTGCAAGTTATTTTCTTTCACTCTCACAAATTTCGAAATTTGATACAGTTGTTAGGATTACTAGAATACATTACACTAAAATGCGTGAAAATATAAAACAAAGACATGCTGAAGTAATAGATTTGATTGGATTTTTTTTACGTTTTTTTTTACAATGAAAAAGATGATAAAAATGAGGCAAATAGAATCATTTCCCATTTATTTGAATAAATGGAAAATAATTTTGAGTGTTATTTACAACACTGGTATTATATATAAGTGAATAAGCCTGTTAATCCTTACTTTGAAAGTATATTGAAGCACTATTGTAGAATATTTTACACAATACATAAAATTATATATTAACAATGCTGATATTTCGCTCCAGATATCGTTTACCTATATCTTAGTTCTAGAAAATAAATAATCGATATTTAATGTAGAAAATATTGTCTTGCCATGCTGGAATTTAGCCCGTAATGGTAGCGTAAAAGCTTGCACAGAGTCTTGCTTTATGAAATTTTTACTGACTGTTGCCAAAAAAATGAATAAATAAATAAACATATGTATCTTCTCACCATCACAACAGAAACAGAGTTTTAATTTTAAAGAAACACGTTTCTTGTTTTATCGTAAATCGATTATTATACTGATATAAAACAAACACAAAACTTTTAGTAAAACTGATTTTAGGTTTGCTACGACACATAACTAGTTATTTTTAAATATAAGGTACGACGGATGGAAGATTGTAGAGTTTAAATTAAATTTAACTGCTGAAAGCAACGGTCGTTATTAATCAGAAAATGGGATATTTGTTATTGCTAAATGAAGCAGATATAAAACTATTTATATTATCCACTTTGTCAAATCTTTTACTTTACTCTAATAAAGCTTAGAGATTCTGATAATACTACAAATAAAACGAAAATCCTTAGTTTTAAAACACAACAATATTCGTCAGACCACTCTGATATTTTAAAATTCTAATGTCATGGACAAATATATAAGGAACTGTAATAGCTACATAATTTAGAAAATCTGTGCTCAAAAATATACCATAATCCTATTTTACTTGCCCTCCCACAAAAACCACCTAAAAAACTAAGTTCCTCTACAAGTTTCAAGTGTTTTAAACGCTTAAAACCATTAATATCGCTAATCAAACAACAGAGAACAAAAAAAAAGCCCAATTTAAACGAAGTTCAAAATATGCATTGATAAAATTTCAGAAAGCGAAAGTAATCACATTAATCAAAGACATGTTAGAAAAGAAACAGCCACTTACAACGAGCTTCATGATCAAGCTTGAGGACACTGGTAAGAGAAGATGGATAAACCACTGAATGATAAGAGTCCTATTCTGTCCCGTATTTATACTCCCCAAACAGCGAAAGTGACCTTTTCAAAATTCTATAACCTGTTCTTTGATCACTCCCACTTCTGTCCCCTGTTTCGAAACCAGCCCTCCATCGATCTTTGGAAACCCGGTCTTGACCCTCGATTTAAAAATTACAAGCGGACTTTTACAGGAAACAAAGAACAAAACGCCCATGGAATCACGAATTAGCTGTCAGATCGATGCAAGCGTAGTGGATGGGCAACTATTTCACCAGACAAAACTAAAAACCCATCCTATCTGGGCACCGTGACGTTGAGCGCTTATGTCTTGCCGGAAAATTTTGCAACACATGATCTTTAAAAAAATGCTTGGTGATCGTTCGTTTACCAAGGTTTTGGGAAAAGATACCCTAGCCAAGATAATAACCACAAGACAAAAATTCAGTTTTCTATTTAAAGAACAGATGAAAAAATTAATTAAAAGCTTTCCGTGCATGCAAATTAGCTCATGGCCGACCCTTGCGTTTTCTCAGTCGCTTCACAGCTTTATCAAATTAAATCAAAAACTCAAGAACAAGGACCATTTCAACAAATCTGTGCCACCAAAGGTGATGTTGATTTTAACAGAAGGAAAATGATGCAAACATCGCGGTTAATTTCGTCGAATTTTGATGTCCTGTCTAATTTCGCAATTGTGCGTTTAGAATATCAATTTTTCTATGAAAAAAATAGATATTTTAAAACTGATAGGCTGAAATACAACATAATTAGTCCCAATACAGAAGAGGGGCTTTCTTGATATAATTAAGGAAATGGTAGGTAAATTGAACAGTAGGATGGAAACTGATACTCCACAATTAAGGTTCGAACTAGAATTTATTTTTTTGGCTCATAAGGGCTGGAGAAGAAATTGATCACGCATTCGGACTGAACATAAAACTTCAATCTTTAGACTACTCTTCCAATTTGATAGCTAACTTACTTTGTACAGCTATGAGTGGTTTCTTTCTCCTATACATGTTTGCCAAAAAAAAAGCTTTACTATGTATCCGCGTTAGTAAGAAAGAAAATAATTTTAGGAACACTGAGGTAAATTTTCATGTCTTCGCATTTATTAAATATATATATACATATACCCACACCAGCGAGATAGAATTTACATGCCTTAAAGCTTTCGGCGATTGTGTAGCTTTTTAGTTTAAAATTAGTCGTAGAAATAAGAAGTGCAAAAAGAGAACAAATCATTTTGGGCGAAGAGTTAACCAACCTTTAGTTTAGACTCTAAATAACTAAACGTAAAAGGAATTGCAAATAAACTACGTAGATCTGTGCTCGAGGAATCTATAAAATTTTATAAAATTGTAAAATTTCGAAAATTATGGCGAAAGTTCTGGGAGACCGAAATATACAAGGGAGAGCAGGGGACTATAGCACTTAGAGACGACAAATTTTCTGTGCGCCCGAAAGGTTAAGGTAAGTCTAGACTAAACATTTTAAAATCAGCTATATATATAAGACTTAAAACTTTAAATTGTGTGAAATATAAAAAATAGCACAAAAGATCTTTCATCCAAAAGCTATAAAATTAAAAAAATAAACTGAACAAAAAACATTTATCAGATAGTCAGATGAATTTTTTGATGAAAAATTGTCCAATTTAAATGGGCCTGATGGTGTTTCATATTACTGGCTCGATTTTTGTAGTTATGAAATCAAAAGAAATATTTACCGAATATTAAAAAGGCTGGTCGATGTCCTTCTGGTCGTCTGCTGTCTTTAATAAAACTGCTAAAATTGCGTTTATTTTACATAAAAATAATTAGCAAGAAACTGACAGTGTTCTTGAATGGTATTTTTTCAAATAGTACACATTTTATGGAGACCCGAATAACAATTTCAACAAGATAAGGCAACCATCTTATATAAATTGACAAAGCGATAGTTTTTATAAAAAGCAATACGCATATTATAGAATAGCCACCAGAAGCAGGAGGTAAATCCGCTTGACAGCGTTTAGGATGAATTATGGAGTAAAATACGTAGAGGCAGGAAATTGTAAAATATTTGGGAACTTAAGAAATGAATCTAGAATTACTGGTGTTACTATTATGCTGTTCATTTCCATGATTTGAATTTGGTAATGCTAAACATTATTTTTTAATTTGTGAGACGAAACGGAGATGATGATAGAATACTAGAAGATATGTATTTTTATTCAGTAGCTTATAGATATGGTACACTATAATTAGAGCTTTTGGATGTTCTCGTAAATAGGTACTATAATTTTTGAATGAATAAACTTTTACTTTACGCTATATTTTTTCTCCTTGAACATTAAGGTATACTCTAAGTTATTTTTTCACAACTGATTTATTTTAATTTTTAGGAAAAGGTTGATTCATTTTAATGTTTAGGTTCAGGCTGAATCCTGGTAATTAATTATGTTGATATTAAATTTAAACTTAGTTTGTAATATTGATATAATAAAATTTATAGTTTACGACTTAATCTGCAATAGT
>QLNU02015360.1:109973614-109992508 GCA_006491805.2 Dysdera silvatica | reverse complement strand
GTAGGACTTGCATCCTTCAATAATCCAAGATATGCGCCCTTTGAGAGGACCCAGTCCGCCCCTGATACTCTATAGCTCTATTTATGCTTTATAAAGCTTTATTTATGCGCAGTATGTAAGTTTGCTTTGTTTCTTTGTTTCTTTATTTTCGGCAAATTAATTTTTATTCATGCAGCATTGTTGCAGCCATAAAAAGTTTAGTATTACGTAAAATATAGAATATATACGTTAAAGCTATTTACTAATGCTATCTGTGACCTGTTAATTTTATTAGGATTAAACTTTATCAAAATTAATCTAGCAATACTTCAGAAATTAACTGCTATAAGTATGACAGATTTAAGAAAAGTGAATGGTTTTCGCCATCGAAGCCCGATTACAATAGAATAACCCAAATTGGTCCCCTGATCCATCAATTCGACAAATAAAAGTGCTATGAAATACGAATATTACCATTGAATTTCATTAAAATAATAGATCAGGTTCTCTCAAAATGGAAAAGTGTGTACTTGGTCCACTTTGGCTCCGTTTCTTGCAAATGAGTGTTTGTTTATATATTTCGTCATGTAGGTTCGAGTCCCCATTAACTTACAGGGCTAATTTTCTCATGAAAGAGGATAATAAATAAAATCTCACGACGAGGATGACCCTTATTTGATATAGTATGCCATGGGCTAGATTTTGCGGCGTAAAAATTAAATTATCTATTTATTTATTTGTTCTTTTGCGTTCCCTTTAGGCGGCAGGTGAGCAACAAACCTCTTTGTCAGTTTTAACAAGCATAAAGTGACGATTGTTGTCTGTTCCTTTGTTACTCAGGCAATTTATTGCAATAGACAGATGTTGGTCAATTCCATGTGGAAATGACAAGCTTCATAATACTGTGGAGTGTTTCAAAATGCTACGCCATTTACAGTAAATGACCTCAGTTTCAACTACCCTTATTACGAATATCTATAGTTTTTATTCGTTTCAGTTCTTTAAAATATTAGACAAAAAAAAAAGATTGAAGTACAGTCATCGCTTTCGGAAGCAACGAATTTAAACAGACCATGAAATATAAACAAATTGAAATGCATTTTTTCCTTTATTTCCACAGCATCAAAACAGGCAATAATTTTACGAACATGTTTCGCTGCTGACTGATAAAAGCAGCCCTAATTCCTTTGTATCCCGAACGTTCATCCTACAAATTACGTCAATTTTCTCAAATGAGGCTCCTAAACTATTAAATTGTCAATAATATTAACTAACTCAAAATCAAGGAACTCATTTTTTTTTCGAGAAATGTTTCAATAATTGAACGCGGGATCTTATTTAATGAAACTTGTGTTTCTCTGTAATAAAGCTATTTCTCTTTCTATTTGTTATTTTCACAGCTGGAAGACTGTTTCGCTTAAAGCGTGTTCGTGTGTATGCCATGTTCTTTTTCTTTCAGATGTTCAAATACTTCTTCAGATGCTTTTCAGTAGTAATCATTTATTTGTGAATCGAACCATTTCTAAAACTATTCTTTATTCTCTCTTTCATCTCTAACCTACCAAATAAAATGAAAATATTTTTTTATCAATTCAATATAAACAACTCAACAATCGTTCATAATATGTAACAATGAAATATCTATAACAAATTAAATAAACTATTATTTTTGTTATTTTTTATATTATAATAAAACACATTTTCCCTAAAACCAAATCGTAATTAAACTACTTTTTCTAAAAATTTATACTAATAGCTCATACCATCGAAATCAAATTAAGCGTATGCAATCCTAAATTTATTTGAAGCTAAACTCTGATTACAAATACTGACTGAATCGACTGATTACAAATACTGACTGAATTGACTGATTACGAATACTGACTGAGATATCTGATTACAAATACCAACTAGAATGATCGATTGCAAATATTAACTGAAATGACTAGTTATAAAGACGGTCATATTTTTTTATCGATTTAATATAAACAACTCACCAACAGTTCATAATATGTAACAATGCGATATCTATAACAAATTACATAAACTATTATTTTTTGTGATTTCTTATATCATAATAAAACACATTTTTCCCTAAAGCCAAACCGTAATTAAATTACTTTTCTAAAAATTGATACTAATAGCTCGTACTCTCGAAACCAAATTAAGCGTATGCAATCCTAAATTCATTTGAAGCTAAACCTGACTGATTACAAATACTGACTGAATTGACTAATTACGAATACTGACTGAGATATCTGATTACAAATACCAACTAGAATGATTGATTGCAAATACTAACTGAAATGATTAATCATAAAGACGGCCATATTTTTTTTTATCCTAAATCTTCGTTCTGCCAATTATATTGGTTCTCTCGAATAAAGCATATAAACTAATGAAATTATCGACAGTAGCTAATAAAAGCTAAATCAATGCACTTATCGTTTTGACAAATTATCAAAGATACATGGTACTAACTTTGAGTTCCGTTTGCATAACTCCCCAAATTTCAAGAAAATTTTTTTAAATAAGTTTCCTTATTAAGAATAAAGTAACCTAATTAATTTAGTTCCCAATATCAGAAAAATACAGTTTATTCCGTGTCTATATGCTAAACATTTAAGTAGGCTGTTAATTCCTTCAAAGATATAATTAGAGAGAGTATTTTGTAATCAGGGTTACATTTTAATAGAGGAACGTTTATCTGATTGTGGTCAATAAAGTTATAAATTGTCAATAATTGTATCAAAATATAAATTAATGTACTATTATGGAGAAGCATATGTGATATAATATAAAATACTGAACAAATGCTTATCACAGGATATCAGCAGTAAGAGACGTTTATCTCCGTGCTTTCTGGAAAGAGAGAATCTAGTCAAACTAATCTTACAAAGATAGAGCTTTTAAATGATAGGGCTTTCAAAGCTGAAATCTTTCTCCTTTAAAACGCCTCTTAAAACTGTAATTGTCCAACCCTAAAGGGCCTCTGACCTTTGTGAAGGACAGCCGGGACAAAACAGGTACCAATCAATATACGTATATTCTTTTACCTTGAAGCAAAATACGTTTAGTGTAGCACCCCAACTACTGTTTAAACGCTAAGAATTTCAGGTCAGCCTCCTGGTAATTTAAAATTTCTACGATTTATTTAAATGTTGATTTCATTTAAATAAATCGTAGGCTACGTGCGAGTAAATAAACTCGTACGCAGCCTAGTAGTCATGTGTGCTCTGATGATCTCATAAAACGCTAACTTCGTAGAAATGGAATGGGGAGGTGGGTATTTATACTTATATGCGGGCCATATAGCTACACCACTATGATTGACAATATATATATATTAGCGTTATTTTCTTATCCGTGAATCTTCACGTTATTCAATTAGACGTACAGGGGAAAATAATTGGATAGTGTATATTAGCCCAAACTCTTCGAAAAATAATGAGCTTTTTTCGCGTACTTAGTTTAAAATAGTAGGCCTCATCAGCATCAATCACCACACCAACCTCAAAGTCTTCAGGCAAGACTTCCAAAACAACAATCTCATCAGCATCCTCCTCCATCATAACAGAAACGGCATCACCAGCCTTCTTAACAACTACAGCCGTTATTCCAGTAACCACTAAGGTAAACCCCAGAGACGAAAGAAAAAAGTAGGCTGCCCATAAAAAAAAGTACTCCCATACGTTTACTTATCGCATTTCTGCCATTAATCCAGATTATATGCTGAGTGCCCACTTTATTAGGTACACCATATCCCTTTAGAGTAGCGTTTCTCAGACTCTGGTCGCTCATAGACCACTTCAAACATCCCTTCATTCATCGCGAACCACCAAGGGCGGATGCCTGGAGAGTTTCCGCCGGGAGGAAATTGAAAAATATATTGTCTGAGAGATTCTGAAGACCACACCTTGAGAAACACTGCTTTAAACAAATGAAAAAATTAACGAAAACGTGATGGATGAGAGGGATTCGGCGCAGACTGGTTAGAATTATTGTTTCAAACACCGCAGCTACATAAATTACTAATACATGCAGAAGATTGCTCAAAACACTTCATTCTTCAAACTGTCTCGGATGAGCTAGCCATAGCAACAGAAGATCAACGCGAATAACGATGTTGTTGTCCAAGAACAGGAAATATCGCTTCCAATTTACGAAGGAACATCGAAACTGGATTGCTGTGACTAAAAAGTGGTATGGTTGAATTCAAATTGAAAAACGAATATAAACGAATTCAAATTCGTTTGCGCCATGCTGATGGTAAAACCATGGTTCGGCGTAAATGGCATGAGGCCATACAATCTAGTTGCTTGGTGCAGTGAACGTTCTGCTGACACGAATTGAAACTCCTAATACACACGAATAGACATCTGAAAACCTCTTAATATTTAAACATCGTTTCTAATCAGTGGCGTATCAGTTAAAAAATTACGCGTGGGGCTCACGTAGCTAATCATGTGTAATAGAGAGGGATATTAATGGGAAGATGTTAATTATGTTAATGGGAAGGGTGGCCGCTGTAAGTCGGCATGTAATCCCAGACAGGTTTTAAAGTCAAGAGATCTTGACTGCCAATGGGCGAAGGGGAGATTGTCGATCCGTGCTGGCGTATGAAGACGCACCGCTGGCAGATGCTCATACAGGAGCCCGCCGGACACCGTTGAACGGGTGCAACGCACCACAAAACGGCAGGGAACGGGCACGGGCCGACCCTGCAACCAGAGCGCACGGAACGCTATCCAAGCGTCTAGCCGGTGTCCCACCCGCCTGCAAACGAAAGCTCCCCCGATGCTTTCGACGCCGCGCACATGCGGAGACTGTGACCAAACAGCCCGGGACGGAACAAAGGACGCCCGCACGACCCCGGAGACGTAGACCGGTCCGCGAGGAAAAGCGGAGCCCAAGTCCAGACAGAATAGCGGGCACAAACATCAATCCACCTCAATCCGGCGGCCTAGCCAATGTCCCATACACTCCGACATAAGCGAGCAGGAACCAAAACCGCCCAGACCCAGACCGCAGTAGAAAGACGTCCGCACGCCACCAGAGCTGAGACCAAACTCCGTACGTGACGTTAAAGGAAGAATGTATCCAATCAAGGCCGTAGCCAGGTTTTAATATCGGCCCAAAAAATTTTACAGCATATATCGATAATCACAGCATGCAAGGCCGTAGTTTGTGATTTTTTTTCAGGAGAAGTGGCAAGATCATAGCCAGGTTCAGCCCCTCCCTGGAGAATTTCAAAGTAAATTATTTGGAATTTTATTTAAAAAAAAAGTTTTTTAATAAAATTGTACATAACGATGAAAATTGTTCTTTGACGTTAAAAATTTATTCAGAAGATATTTCTACGGTAGGTCTTGTGTACATTATGTTTTTTACAGAGAGAGTCGTCTACTCTATAAATAAGGATAAGAGAAATTGTAAGTTTTACTATACTTTTTCAATGCAAAATTTATATTACGAAATTCATTCATTAATGTTAAATATATTAGCCTACTTAGATATTTAGTATTATTAAATATATTAATAAAATACATCAAAATATTCAAGAATTTTAAGCCCCCTGCAGCCTTCTGAATACCCTCTGTAACTCTCAGAGTTCCCCTGTAACTAGCGTCTGGCTACGGTTCTGAGTGGGGCAGGGAATACAACTTTTACGGCATACATCGATATAAACACAGCACGTGCCCAAGGCCTTAGCTGGGATTTAATTTTGTGGAGGGGGGAGGGCGAGTTTAAAAAAAAAAATCATAACTCACTGGATCTTAACCTTGTACCTTTTCAGTGTTAAATTTTCCACGGGTGTGTGGGGTTGGGGACGATTGGAGGAAGAGGTTGAACCTGTGGGAACCTTTTTTGTGGGAACCTACAAACTCCAACGCCCTGCTTCGAGGCCATAACTAGGAAAACACTTCGGGGCTTAACGTTCATGTCTTAATGTAAAGTATATTGGACATAATCTTTCCACGTAAATACATAATTTATACCGCAAGTACATGGAAATACAATTTTCGCATGGTGCGTGTCAGAACAAACATTTCCCAAATAAAAATCTCAGTGCGAGATTTAAGATATTTTAGCTTTAAATACACGATCTTTTCTTAAAAACAAAATGTATAAGTGCATAAATATTAAATTAAATTATTATTAATTTAAGAATTTGTATAATTTTTAAATTACGATAATCTGATTGCATGGGCCTATACACTATAACAAAATTATTATTTATGTTTAATGATATTATAATGTTAATTATGTAGGTTTTCCTGTATATATGCATACTATACTGTATATTCAAAATTATTTTTATTCGCACTAAAGAAAATTATCAACTGCTTTAAGGATTCCTTAAAGTTTAAAACTTAAAAAGGTCGAAGCTTTCCTCCTCACCCAAAAAGTACTTTTGGATTAAATAATGGTGATAATAATAATAAACAATTTTCTAAATATAATTTTACACTATAAAATTACTTAATTAATTAGGAATGAAGGAAATAAACAATTGAGAGCATGGGAATATCCAGAGAAATGTAAAGAGGGCCAAAGCCCATACCCTCGATTTGGTTTTCTGTAGTAAAAAGAGCATATAGCCATTTCATTCATAGGCTATTTGAGTCCACCGCCCACCCCCCCATCCCCGTATTTCAATCGGGCTACAGCTACGATTGAAACAGTGAGAGCATGAAATTAGCGTGAAATGAAAACAATTTTCAAAGTTGCGGCAAAAAATAAACATAGTAAAATATTATAAAGGGATTTTTTAAAATATGTACCGTATTCAAATAATTAACAACTTATAATTTTAATTACGAAGTGAACTTTTGATATGTCCACAAAATTTAAATTATTTAATGCGACAAAAATAAGCATCCGCACAAGCACATTAAAGCAATTCTACAATGAAATCAAAATAGTTTTGGAAATCATAAATCAAGTATATATCTTTAAACTATAATTTATAAACCTTTATCTGCATGAATGACAAAAGAGTGAAATAAATAATATAGAAAAAAAATCATAAAAATATTTAGGAAATACTGAAATTATATAAAATTTCTCGCTTGTTTAGAAAACTTAAATTCAAAGAAACATTGTAAAAAGAAAAGTGAATTCCAATTATTGAATAAAATACTTTTAAAATAGCATTCCGATGAAAATTATGATTTTTTTTAAGTACTAAAATTAAGCATTTTCACACACAGGATCCCCTTAAAGCGGTTTATAATTTTCTTAAGTGAAAGAATAAAATATTTTTTCAATATACAGTAAGGCATACATATATACAGGAAACCTACATAATTAACACATTATAATATCATTAAAACATAAGTAATAATTTTGTTATAGTATATAGACCCATGCAATCAGATTATCGTAATTTAAAAATTATACAATTTCTTAAATTAATAATAATTAAATTTAATATTTATGCACACTTACACATTAAGTCTTTCCCTATAAAACGAATTCCAATCTCCGATCCTTTTCAGTTGAAAATCTGTCAATGATATCTTCTGGATTGATAGAAATGTCTCTATGAATGCTCATAAGAGTCAAGCCAATTAATCTTTCTTGTCCTATGGAGTTTCTCGAATATGACTTAAGGCGCCTGAGTGAAGAAAATGTTCGTTTGGGGGTGCAAGTTGAAATTGGTAGGGTAGCAAGCACTTTTAACAAAAAATGAACATTCTGAAAAAATTCTTCTTTGCATTGAGATAATGCATCAATGGTTACACAAGGACGCTCATCTTTAATCAGTTCCTTTGATTTTAATTTTCACATATTTATTTCTGGCATGAGTGTATCTTTGTCTAAAAAATTTATGTATATTTGAAGATCATTTTCTTCAAAAGTTGAAGTGATGAAATTTGTGGAAAACGAGTTTGTGAAGACTTGAGATGCATGATCTATGGTTCGTGAATCGCGCTTGTAATTGACTACGAAAATTATCGAAAATGGGCATAGCGATAGTGGCTTTAAAATATCGCTCAGGTGTTGTAGCATCGACATTAAATCGTTTTTTCTGGCGAAAAACTATCCTGTGAATTCTAATTGTTTCCCCAATTGCAATTAGAATGCTTTCAGCCTTTTTAAAAATATCTGAGAAAGTTTCATCCATATTGTTCCTCATGCATTTCACTGTGTTCTCAACGTTGTCAATATGCTTTAACGCAGCAGTCAAATCACAGCTGAGAGATTGCAAGGATTTACAGAAGGGCAATGTATATGAAAACAGAATGGATGCTGTTACCAAACTGATAACAAACTGGCCAGTTATGATAGATTTGGAAAACTAACTTGCCTTTGAAGATGTTTCGATATCCGATATACATTCCAGTTCTTCTAAAGTTTCCACTATTTCAATATATATTTCTAAGAATCTGAGAAGACCGTCGTGATTTTCCACCCACCTCGTTTCGCACGTGGAAGTCAATTTCTGTCATTTAGTGTTTGGAAAATGTTCTTTTATCTTGTTTTTTAAAACTTCGGTTCCTTTTGACGAAAACTTAATAAATTTGCCGATTGCTTTAACAGTTCCAATGCAATTTCTAATTTCTTACACTTCACATAAATGGGTAAGAGCTAAATTTAGTGAATGGACATTGCAGTGCACATATATAGCTGCCGGGTACGTTTACTTTATAACTCTTTGTATACCTTTGAAACGACCACTCATGGCTGTTGCACCGTCGTATCCCTGTCCAATTAAATATTTACAATCGATTCCGAGATAATTTAGAGATTGTAATATGACGCTTGCTAAATTTGTTCCTGTCATATTCTTAACTTCAATAAATTCTAAAAAATCTTCTCTTATTGAAAATGATGTAGTATTTTGGTTATCAACGATATAACGCAGGTAAAGAGATAATTGCTCCTTTCTAGAAATGTCACTAGTTTCGTCAACCAAAATGGAGAAACATTTTGTTTTGTTGACCTTTTTCACTAATTGCTCTTATATAAATTTCCCGCAAATTTTAATAATATTATTTTGAATCTGAGGGCTAATATATATAGCATTGAGCTGTAATTTTCCGCAATGATCTTTTAAATTTTGATCATCACATGAAATACGCATCAGCAATAAAGAACGGAAATTCCCATCGTTTATTTCTGGCTCTGGTCTCTCCTATAACTAGGGGTCCGAATCAGAGGATCAACAAAAGAGGCGGCTCTTGGCGAAGGCAAAATACAATTGTTTCTCTACCATATAGGGATTCACTTTCTTCTTTCAAAACTTGATTTGCCCGCGCGGAGTCCAGTTGCATCCGAATGTCGGAATCCTTTGACTACATTTTCAAAAAATGTTTGACATATAAGGTAATTATTTGATGGTATTGGCTACTAGAATAATTTAGAAATATTTCTATGGCATCTTTCCATTTATGAAACGGCTTTGTTACCAAGTTGCCTAATTTCTGGTGATCTCCCTTCCTAGCATATTCACGTTGGAAAATCGAACAATATCGACACAACGCACCTTGTCCATATGCTTGAATCTACACCAGCCAAGGAAAACGTTTAAACCAACTCTGTTGAAATTTCAATTTTCGGCTGGTTAAAACAGGAAATTTGAAGCTCTCATCGGGTGTTCATGGAGAAATTAATAATTTATATTTCATTCCATCATTAATTTTTTTATTTAAATGTGTACCTACATTGAAAATATTTAGGTAGCAAAGATTATGAAGTTCAACGAATTCCATATTTACTCCGTTATCGGTATCCACAGGTATAGCTACAGATCCAGAGCGAATCATCGGTATATGCTCTTTTGCTGCATTTTCAGATGATGTAGAAACACAAATATCGCTACTGTCAATACTGTCTTTAGAAGATTTCAGGTATTTAAAATTAAACAGTGTATAATCTCCAGCTTTATGCCTTTTCATTTTTATAGTCAAATACAAAAACAAGAAAAGGAAAAATATTACAACGTAATTTACATGAACTATAAGCTAATGTTATTTAAGTTTTTAATTAAAGAAAAGGAAAAAGGCATCACTTTCTAAGAGGACAGAACACACTAACGTGACCCTTCTATGGCGTTATCAATTGCAAATATCTCCTTTCTCCACCCGTTACTGCCGAGCCTAGAAAAGGTTCCGTTTCGCAGTAACAGCAGACGGTGAGGCGCCGACTGCCGACGGATACGGGAGCTTTACCGCTGGCGTCCGGATGAACTAGATGGCGGGTCTTGTATTTTTGTAAACAGTTTGAAGAACCCGTTGTTCTGCTGGACCAAAGCCGAGATGTCCAAGTGCATTCAGTTGGTCTGGAAATCTTCGATAACAAAAATATTTTGTGTTTTTTGAGGTCAAAATTTGGGACGAAATAAAAAAACATTGGCATTTTTCGATAAATGATACATGCCTGAAAATTTTCGGGGGGTTTGAACCCAACCCCCCTTAACTACGGCCTTGATCCTAATATTCAATAGGAGAGGACTAAGCCCACGCCCTCCCACTTTCCTACGTCATTGCTGCGGACCAAGTACATCCTATGACGCTTATGGTATGTCTCGAAGGAAAAGGATATTTTCAAAAGGACAAACGCTCTTCCGCAGAACTCGTATCGTTAAAAAATTACAGCGGCTTCAGCGCCCATTTCTTGTTCCCCCGATCTCAACCCAGTTAAGAATCCATGGGATAAGGTGGGGAAGGGTGTCCGATGATATGCTAATCTATTACAAAACCTGCATAAGCTGCTCTCCGGAATACCTGGCATGTTATCGCTTATGAATACCTCGGCACCTTATTAAATCAAAACATAAAAGGATTCAGGCAGTACTAATAAGATCCATAGGGACCCATATGCAATTAATTTGATGCACGTAATAAAGTGGACAATTGGAGTATTTTCTCATACTTTAAAAAGAAATACAAGGAAATGATGGTAAAAACATTAGGATTGTGCCGTGAACAATCACTCTAACTGTATTAGTATTAGAATTGAAAAAACAAAATATCTGTTCTGAATTTAGTTATATAAAATATTCCAATACAAGTTAAAAAACTTTCTAATTATAGAATATAAATTAAGAATAAAAATATGAAATATATAAAGCGTAATAAGTATCATGGTAATCGTTACGACGTGGAAATTTATTTTTATTAATTATAAACATAGTATAAATTAAAATTAAATAACATAGCAAGTACACTCTATAACAAAAAAATCGATGCACCAAGAAGGAGTTGTCCGATTGTAATGAAATTTCGTATGCAAAGACATTTTGACCGAACATGCAAATGATTAAAATTTGGTGTCCAATGAATGAATAGCGGGAACTCCAGCGCATCGGAACTGCGCATTCAGCAGGTGTATATAAGGAGCGATTCTCAATATGTGGTCAAAATTTCTGTTGCATTTTGACTGCGGATATCTTACGTCGACTGTAACAATGCCTCGCCGAAAGATTCGCGCTCATTACGAGCATATGTCAGAGTTTGAAAGAGGTCGTGCTATCGGATTGAAAGAGGCTGGTTGGACGAATCGAAGAATCGCTGGACATGTGGGTCGAAGCGATGCGGCGATTGGACGGTGCTGGCAAGAGTGGGTCAACAACGGCAGATGTCAGCGTCGGGACGGCAGCGGTCGACCTAGGGCCACAACAGAACGGGAAGACAGAGCGATTGTCAGAGCAGCTGTCACAGCACCGGATTCGTCGTTATCAACTATCCAACGTGTGGCCCGCACACATGTGTCCAACATGACCCTCTGCAGATGACTGAGAGAGCGGAATTTACGCTCGCGCCGACCGTTACGCCGCTTACCTCTCACGCCTTTACACCGTCAAGTCCGATTACAGTGGTGCCGGGCTCGATCAACTTGGAACTGCGCTGACTGGGGACGTATAGTCTTTAGTGACGAGTCCCGTTTCCAACTGTGTCCTGACGACAACCGCAGACGTGTCTGGAGACGTCCAGGGCAGCGTGGGGATCCTGCCCTTACTATCGCACGCCACACATGCCCACAACAGGGCGTTATGGTCTGGGGTGCCATCTCCTTTGATAGCCGGACCCCTTTGGTGGTCATTTCTGGCACACTTACAGCACAGCGGTACGTAGACGACATTCTACGACCGGTTGTGTTACCGTTCCTTTTGCGACACCCTGGACTTACGTTTCAACAAGACAATGCCCGGCCGCACACGGCACGTGTTGCTATGAATTGTCTTCAAGCTTGCCCAACACTTCCTTGGCAAGCTAGGTCTCCTGATCTCTCTCCCATAGAGCACATTTGGGACGCTATGGGAAGGCGATTGCAACCATCCCGGAATGTTGACGATTTAGCCCGACAGTTGGAGACAATTTGGCAAGAAATTCCGCAGGACACCATCCGGGATCTTTATCAGTCTATGCCACGCCGGGTGACAGCTTGCATCCAGGCCAGAGGTGGACCAACGCCTTATTGACTTCCTCCCTTTGTAACGGTCAAACTCTGCAATAAATCATTCAATTGTTCTGAAATTTTAATCGTTTCTTTTTCTATGTATGTTCTTCATATCCACCAATTTTTATCGCAATCGGATAATTCCTTCTTGGTGCGTCGATTTATTTTGTTATAGAGTGTATAACAATTCCAAAACTTTCGTACTTTCTATATTTAAAAATACGAAAAATGGTTCGAATTTAAATAAAACTTCAAATTTTTGTCTGTTGTGTACAACAAATATTATATATATAAAAAAAAATACTGCTTGGTCTTCAAACAGCTCTTATAGTGTAAAATGCACCAACTATGTTTCAATTCGAATTAGAGCATCTTCGTTTTAAGTTGGGGAAGATAAAAGGACACACAGAACAAGCTGGAATCAAATCAACATACAATATTTGGCACTACCCGCTTGATTCTTTAACAAATACTCCATCATAATAGTTTACTATCATACTGCTCCTCCGCAAAGTGGTCACAACCATAGATTTTAATATCATTGAACTGAGTTTGAGTAAATAATATGAGTGACATAGGAAAAGATGGTTCAGTGTGCTTAAACTCCTTCCATTGGACATCAACGCACATGTTTCTCTTTAACAACAATTCACATGATCCGTTTGTAAGCTACCTCCCAATCACATAATTTTTGGCTTGCTACACCCTTGACGTTGACATGTGAAAACGATCGTAGTTCACGTTAATTTGTCATTGTCATCACAGATGTCACGTCGTGTATTCTGTCGACGCAAAATTATAAACAAAATGTGTTACATTAAGTACTGAACTAGAATTCAGCATAGATTGTGCTCTTTCGACCAAGAAATTGTATGACGGTTGAAAACTTAATGCACTGCTACTCTGTTTATGAGGAATAAGTAATTTGATCTAGAGCAGCGTTTCCCAAAATGTGTTCCGCGGAAACCCAGGGTACCGTAACAACCTTCTAGGGGTTCCGCGAGCAATTTGCAAAACATCGCCGACAATTTCAAGTAAATCTGTAATTTTTCCTCACAGTACCCAACTAGATGGAGATATGTTTATGTCAAAGCGGAGATACGTTTATGTCTAAGCGGAGATACGTTTATGTCCAAGCAGAGATACGTTTATGTCCAAGCAGAGATAAATAATAACCCTTTAGGTTTTCCTTAAATATCTATCAAGAAATTCCGTGGCTAGGCATGTGGTAAGAAAAGGCTTCCGTGGTTAGGCAGGTGGTAAGAAAAACGTTCCTTTGGTAGGCATGTGCTAAGGAAAACGTTCCGTGTCTAGGCATGTGGTAAGAAAAGTGTTCCATGGCTAGACGTGTTGTAAGAAAAAGGTTCCATGGTTAGGCATGTGGTAAGAAAAGGTTGAGTGTCTAGGCATGTGGTAAGAAAGACGTTCCGTAGGATAAAAGTTTGAGAACCACCGATATAGGGAATATAGTTACATCATATCATTACAATCTATACATAAGGTAAAAGAATTGTGTGAAATAAGTATTGATAAATCATAGAAGAATTGTGTTGTGAATAATAAAAGAATTGTATAAAAAAGAACGTCACAATAGCATTTGAGGAAATCTAGGAAACAGGAACAGACAGATTTTGGATAATATATAAAAAAGTCAATAAAATTAACAATTAGGAATAATCAATTACATTGGAAACATTTTGCAATAAAACATAAAATTTTATCACTAATTAAAGTTCATAAATATTACATACTGAACAAAATGTTTGAAAGAATAAAAGAAAACAAACATGTACAATTGATACAATTACAACACAATGAGAGTGAAAGGAACAGAGCTAGGAAATATAATGAACTAAACTTACCTCAAATACGAGCAGAGAATGGAAGAAACAATATTAATTACAAAGGAGCTAAGATATGAAACGACTTGACAATAGAAATAAAAAGTTCAAACAATATTAATTTATTTAAAAAATACTAACAGAAAAATTACTGAAAGAAGATAGATACTCTATAGCCCTTGCCTTGCTTCTTGAAATCGTACTATTATTCAAACATGAATGAAAGAAAAAGTTAATTGATAATTACTTGCATAATATTAAATAAAATTGTTTTTTATTAATATTTAATTTATGTCAAATACAGATGAAAGGGACTAACAGAAAAATGTTTATAACACTGTCATTATTGTAGTTAATATGGTTTTATGGTTCTAGTTTAAATAGTAATTGTCGATAACAATGTGAGTAGTGTAATGAGACTACAAGACAACAAGGAACAGTTCAAGTATTGCATAAGCAAGGGGAGGGTTACCGTTGTGCTTATTTTCCTATATTAGCCAACAGTAATTTTTTCTTATCGGTGGGGGAGTTGAAATGGCCAAAATATTGCTTACGTAATACTTGAAATCTCCCTAATGAGTAAATGAAGCTTAGCGTTCAAATGTCAGGTCCCGGGCTTTCAATACTATCATATTTTTCTGGGACCTGTTACAATATGTAAACAGCTTCATGCTGTGCTATGTATATGTAGAGAATAAATAAAATTATTATTATTATATATTTCCATTTCCTATCACTATTGTTATAGTAAAATATTAAACGCTTATATCAATCGCTGAGAATGTAAAACCACATAATTCGGAATTTTTTTTTTCTTATGCACAGTGCCGTATTTCCCAATAGGCTATAGCTTACTAGTCTATAGACTAGGGCGGCAAAATTTTGTGTATTGAGTCTGATATAACAAAATCAATACCGCACGATGATATAATCAGATGTTTTGGCGAGAAGGAAGCTAGACGTCATGTTTTCCATTTAAATACCAGTGTTCGATAGGCTTTTATTTATTTTTTGCTAAAATTAAAATTTATTTCAATAAAATTGAATTTGATTTATTATGTAAAAAAAAATAATACACTTCCATGTAAGTTAATTTTTTAATGTTTGTATATATGTGTGTGTGTGTGTGTTTCAATTTATGAGTTTGTTTTTCAACATATTTATTGTCAATACAAAAGTTTTTGGCCTATATTAAATGTTAACAGTTTTCAGGTTCCAACTACTGATTGAGGGGGAAGGGCGGCGGACAGGTAGGAAGGGGCGGCAACAGGGTTTAAGCTGGCTCAAAACATGCTGTCGCAAAAATGCTAAAATGGGGCAAAAAAGTTGTAGCAAAATGCTAAAAAATATTAGTTGCTTTCGTTGCTCGAAAAATCGTATCAATGAAATTATTTATATCAACGATGCTTAACAGGTGCTGTTAAGAATTTTGAAGAGGAAACAAAAAGGAACAAGAAAAGATCGCTGAAGTGCAAAACGGATATTCTGGAATCGGGAAATCCTGTTTTCAGAGAATAAACTGTGGTTAAAAATGCCTGTCGCATTTTCGCGATGGGCAATAATTTTTTCTTCGCATTTTCGAGCAACTCATCGCATTTTGCGAAAAATGCGACTGCAGCTTAAACCCTGGGCGGCAAAAATAGCCTAGGGGCGGCAAAATGGTAAATCCGCCCATGCTTATGTATAGAAATGCACAGAAAAATAATTAAACTATAACTAGTAATAAATAGTCTAACTAGAGAAATGGATTCTTTAAACACTTTAGAGTTTTCTTTCCTGTTACGTGGTTTCTCCAGCCTGATATACCTTTTTTATTTCAGCATTTTCATACACAAAGAAATCCCTTTTCGACTTACATGGTTTCGCATTTTCATTGAAGATGTACAACTTTGTTATTTATTTGTGTGATCATTAGTAATATAAAGAAGTGTAATATAAAAAAGCAGACCTCAATGAATAGTAGAGCATAATGCTGTTTAAATGGCTGTTTTTAATACTGTTTGGTTTAAAATCATTATTCCAATTTTTAGCGGGTTTCAAATACATTGTATATTACCTTTTGCTTTGTCTGTTTGTATGCCAACACTAAAAAAGATAAGATAAAGAGTTTCTGTAAATGAAACAATAATTACTATCGTTGTATTTAATTTAGATTTATTAATTGGAGAATTGGTAAGTTGGAACATTGGAGAGTCAATGAATTGGAAATTTAGCAGGTTGATAATTTGGAAATTTAAAACGTTGATAGATTGGAAAAACAATTTAAAATTTTAAAAAGATTATTTATTTTGTTGTATAGTAGAAAGCTCATTGGGCCAAATTTCAATGTTGTTTTGCACTATTTAAAGATTTTGGTTATCTGTGCCTACATCAAGAAGAGTCTCAATTTGAAAGTTAAAAAACATCGATTACTTTTCCACAAAGTACTTCCAGGCGCGAGGCCCAATTCAAACACTTAGGCTAAATCTTCATGGGGCCGGTCAAGAATGAACTACTATGTAATGCTACTGATGTTACAAGTATTTTATTAGAGCTAATTAGAGTATGTTATTTCGAAGTTTTTTAAAATCGCATAGTCTTTACAAAATTTATCTTATATTAAGTTTTACCAAACCATCTCGTTTTGTCAAGTTTACTTTTACCACCGTACTCTACCACTTTCCCATTTTCATGAAAGTAATACAGTATGTTTGTCATTTGGCTTATATGACTAATGTAATTCTTGCACAATAAAGTACAATCAAAAGAGCTCAAAGGGGCTTTCTAATTTTTTCCTTTACAGGATTTACAGGTAATAATATCTTCATTCAGGCAAACAGGAGCTAAAAAACCTTGTGACTAATGGTAAACAGTTAAACCTACACGCCTGGGATTGTCCTATTGTTATTTCGTTCTGGGATTCACTGAATAATAATGCTCATAAATGACATAAACGAGACAATCACGTTTTCCCCTTAAACTGAATCTTTCTTCCAGATCTTTCCGGCTTCTAAATGTCAGTGGGATAATTCACGATCGTATCCTGAAAACTAACAATCAACTTCGTAATCGATTAGAGGAAATGCAAGACGATCAAATAAAGAGAGTTTAGAAGCCGCAAGAGTGGGGGGGCCCAACAAGATAAAGTAATGCTCATTGGAAAAACCGCGGGCGAGAAGATTAAAGACCCAGAGTATTTTTCTTAAACCGGTTACGTGTTCCAACGAGATGAACACTGAAGGTCAGTTCCTGCCTGGAGCTGAATATATCCGTCAGCTATAATCAAAGTAAAGGCCAGAAATTAATCGCAAAAAGCGATATGTTTACGCCAAAACTTAACGCAGAAATTCTCAGAAAAAGTTTGCAGCAACGATTTTCTGTGACCTTGTGAGTTCGGCATTTGATGGTCGAATTTCTGTGTAATCATTAGGCTATGTCCGTCATGCTCGAGATGAAGAGGGAATGAAGTAAATTTACCAGATGATTTCTCCCCTTAGATAAAGTATAGAGCAAACTTGTTGACAGATACAATAAAATCAGAGTATCTGCATGCAGGCGCGGTTTCAAGATTTTCTTTATGGATGGGCCTACATTGGGGTAACTCAGGGATGGGGGGGCGTTCTTCCCAGTAGCGTACCAAAAGGGCGAGACGTCAGCAGTGGGTGCCACGGAAGAGGGGGGGGGGCGCCATTTTCGTACATCAGCTTTAACGAATATAAATCAAATCCTCCATTAACGGACACCTCTGAAGTACAAAAACCTCCGAATAAGGAACCTATCTCTAGGACAATGTAGAATGACTCCCATAGAAAATGTACGTTATTTTAACATGTATAATAGTTTTTGTTTTCATAAAAAAATACTTAAATACATATTTGAATTACACCATATATATCATAGTTATACTCCGAATTATACTATGCAATATCTAATTTAAAAAATAACAACACTCTTCAGAATCAACTTATGTTTTAATATTTTAGCAAAGCTAATTTGGGCTCTGAAATTAGGAAAAAACGAATATTTATAATTAATACTTTCTCATATTTCTTCGTAACTTTATATCTCTTTTTTTTTTCTTCAGTCTACTATCCTATTACCTCTGTACTCTCCACTATCCTTTTATCTTTCTATGCTCTACTATACATTATCCTCCTTATCTCTATTTTCACTATTTCTTTCAACATATTTCTTCATTTAATGAATATTTACAATGAAACTGAAGTCGTCATTCTTTTTGAGATGAAGATTTATCAATTACTGTGTCAGGATTACTGATCATGAGGGCATTGCTGAGTACACACTCTATGGATATAACAGCTAAATTGTGAAGGCGTTTCCCAGTCATGATTGCTCGTAGGTATGTTTTAATATGCATCATGGTGGAAAAATTCCATTCAGCTGAGGCTAAAATAAAAAAAAATATTACATATAACCCTTATGTTGGTTTACACGGGTTTAACTGCATTCTACATACATTAACCCAAGCACTCTCACCGTCCTATGGATATGATTATGATGTAATGAATATTTATGTCCATGTCTGTACCTTTCTCTCGCATTTTCTTGATTATAGACAAAAATAAGTTTTAAAAAATTGATTTCTGGCAATAAAAATAGAACATTTAACAATAAAAGTGTACATACAAAAGGTTAAATACTGGTAAAATAGCAAATGAAAAAGATC
>QLNU02015360.1:109951590-109969868 GCA_006491805.2 Dysdera silvatica | reverse complement strand
CCTCTATTTTCCTCTTCCCATTTTTCCCCTCCTACCACATCCACATCCCCCTTTCTCCTCTTTCACTTCCACTCCCTCCCTCCCATTTTTCCTCTATTTTCCTCTTCCCATTTTTCCCCTCCTCTCACATCCACCTCCCCCTTTCTCCTCTTTCACTTCCACTCCCTCCCTCCCATTTTCCTCTATTTTCCCTCTTCTCGTTTCCCTTCCTCCTGCATCCACCTCCCCTTTCTTCTCTTTCAGTTAAACTCCTCCTCACATTTTCCTCTGTTTTCCTCTTCCCATTTTTCCCCTCCTCTCACATCCACCTCCCCCTTTCTCCTCTTTCACTTCCACTCCCTCCCTCCCATTTTTTTTGTAATCAAATCAGAAGGAAGAAATTGCGCAGACACATATTGACCTCAGATAATAATTATTAAACATCATAGTGTTAATTCAGTTGTTACGGAGTCAATCAAAGAATTTCATGGGAAAGCTATGGTATGTTAAGGGTAAAATATTAAAAGCCAAAAAATTAGAAGATAATAGAGTCCAATTTGGATTCGATGCCATACTACTGTGAAAATAGGTAAGTACATATACTTCTTTTGAATGAGGCCAAGGAGCGGATTTTTATAATTTCTACTGGAAGAACATTCCACAGAGTTGGAGCAGAGTATCCTAGTCGACGTTTGGAAAGTTGAATGTGGTCTTTAATCGGTTGTAAAGTTGATGCTATTAGAGGTGGGATATGTACGTGTAGGAGTTCTTAGAGGGATGAGTTAATTACAGTGGTTGTAATTTATTCTGTGAAACATAATTAGGAGGACTCTCATCGTGTAAATTTCACCAACATTCAGCAGCTTGTGATTTTTACGAATATCAAAATTGCAGGAGAACGGTATGGAATTGTAAACGATGTTTATGTATTTATTTTGAAGTTTTACTATGTTGGGAAAATGAATCTGATGCTCAAACAGGCTTACAGTAGTTCAAGTGAGATTCGATTAAAGTGTGATATAAATGGACCAAAATATTTGAAGGTAAAATGTATTTAATTTTATTAATCGCTCCAATATTTCTACTAATTTCTACTAAAAATTAGTAGAAATATTAATCGCTCCAATATTTCTACTAATTTTTAGGCAAATGTTTTTTGAGATGGCCTTCCCAGCTTAGGTTAGATTGAAGCTTGACACCTAGAAAACCTACATCTTTGGAGAGTGATATACGTTCACTGTTCACCATAAATGTTATGTTAGAGGGAATCACTCTCTTTTTTGTAAAAAGAACAATTTTGGTTTTGTTAGAATTTAATGTTAAAATTTTTTTAGCAAAGAACTGAGCGATGACAGGGAGAGTGTAGATCACATTTCTAATCAAAGATTCAATGTCAGCAAGACGGAAGAAGATCGAAGTATCGTCAGCATAGCAGATAGTCTCATCATCAATGTTATTATGAAAGATATCATTAATATAGAAAATGAAAAGCAATGGGCCTACATGAGATTGATTTCAGTCATCGGTAGAGTGATTTCAGAGTGATTCCGAATCGTCTTTGTGCCCTCTATGATTCCTCCTGCAATCTTGTGATATACTGATACTCATAGGCGTAGAGTTATGTGGGCCCGTGGGGCTCAAGCCCCCGCAATAATCTGAAATAAATTGAGATTTTACATATACTGTAATGTATAAACGTACATGAAGTTGCTGATTCATATATTTACTTTGGAAAACTGATTTCAATGAAAGGTAACATTATGAAAGAACTCAACAGACGTGTTAAACTTGGCTGGAGTGCATTCGGATGAAACAGTTTTATCCTGAAGGGGAAATTGCCTTTATGTCTAAAAAGAAAGGTCTTCAACCAGTGTGTATTGCCAGTCCTCTCTTATGGATCAGAGACATGGAGTCTAACAGTTGGAGCAATACGAAAGTTACAGACAACCCAAAGGAGCATGGAGAGGTGCATGCTTGGAATAACTAGGAGAGATCGAAAAAGAAACACTTGGGTGAGAGAGCAAACTAGAGTAGAGGATATCATTGTTAAAGTAAAAGGACTGAAATGGCGATGGGCTGGGCATATCGCAAGAAGAACTGATCAACGATGGACAACGCAAATTCTCAACTGGATTCCAAGAGACCACCGAAGACCTAGAAAACGTCCTCAAACTAGATGGGTGGATGAAATAAGAAAAGAGGTTGGGGTGACGTGGAAACGAATGGCCCAGGATAGACTTGTGTGGAAAGCATTTGGAGAGACCTTCATCCAGCAGTGGATAGATAATGGTTGAATATGATGATGATGATATATATATATATTAAATTGAAAGACCATAAGGGGATTATTTAATATATGCAAATGAATCCAATTAAGCTAATTGCGCAGATCCTGGCGCACAAAGTACAGGGATGTCGAATCAAACTTTTTTACAAGGGGTGGGGGATAAAAAAATTCGAACTACAGTGAAAATCGGTTATAACGACCTTCAAGGGACCGCGAAAATTCGGTCGTTATAACCGATAGTCGTTATAAACGATATCTTTTTAAAATCATAGTAGCCTATAGTATAATACACTTTTAGAGTTTTATAAATTATTTTGATAGTAAAAAGTATTAAACTATTTGGTTTCAAAATTAAATAAGAATATATTTAATTATAATGAATTTAATTTCCCTTAACGTTAAATTATATTTATAGCCACACTAAATACATAACACTTTATATTTTTTTAAATTGAAAAAATTCTAGAAAATACTAAAGTATATAATGTAGAAAACAAATCTAATGAATAATATTTATTATATTATACTAATGACTTCCGAACAGTGCCGGTTTAAGAGCTTTATGGGCCCTATGCTGAAAAAATAAAATAGGCCCCTAAAGAATATGACCTTCGTGTTATTCAGTTGATAAATCACGTGTTTTTTAAGGTTTATTATCTTCAATATTCAGGTTTTATCAGTAAGGGAGTTCGAGTATTACGTAAGCAATATTTTGGCCATTTCAATCCCCCCTCCCTCCGGGTAAGCAAAAATTAACATTGACCAACGTAGGAAAATAAGCAAACGAGCAACCTCCCAAAAAAGTGCTTATGTAATACTTGAACTGCCCCTAATAAAAATCTCTTGGACATTTGTAAATAAACAAGATTAAAATAACGCTTAAATTTTGATAACTAACCTTCAATTTCGATATCTAATCCACTTGGTTCCGATTTATGACTGTCAAGTCACGTCGTTATATCCGATATGAATTTCCCCACTTAGAATCTAAGTAGACTACCAAATTTCTGTCGTTATAGCAGGTTTCATCATTATATACAATGTCGTTATAACCAATATATTTAGTATGGAGTAGAATAGCAAACCAAACTTCTTGTAAAAATTCCATCGTTATATGCGGTTGGTCGTTATAACCAGCGTCGTTATAAACGATTTTTACTGTATACTACAGTTCATTACATTCAATTTGACAAAAATTATAATACTATTACTAAAATACATCAAAACTTTAAAACGAATAAATGTAAAAAAACTTTTTGCGCTTTTATTTTTGCGAAATTATTGAAAATATCTTTCAAGATCATTTTGTAAGATATTATTACCCTTCACAGGGATAACACAATTGCCAAATAATGGTCAACACACAAAGCCACCGGGGCGAGATTTTGGCGAATTTTCGTGAGGGATTGTTTATTACAATAAACTTGACACCCACGCATTAGTAGCTCAAACTAGAGCTTTTTTTATATTTGGAGAAAAAAAGACACCGTCCTCATCCTGGATTCGAACCAGGGTCTCCGCGTTGAGCTCGCGGTGTCTTGACCTACTAGACGAATGAGAACAAGAACAAACGCATTTTTCTCCGTATATGAGGATGTAAGATATTATTACCCTTCACAGGGATAACACAATTGCCAAATATTGGTCAACACACAAAGCCACCGGGGCGAGATTTTTGTGAGTTTTTCGTGGGGGATTTTTTATTACAAATAAATTTGACACCCACGTATTAGTAGCTCAAACTAGAGCTATTTTTGTTTAGGAGAAAAAGAGACGCCGTCCTCATCCCGGATTCGGATACCCTGGTTCGAATCCGGGATGAGGACGGCGTCTCTTTTTCTCCAAAACAAAAATAGCTCTAATTTGAAATACTAATATGTGGGTGTCAAATTTATTTGTAACAAGACCATTTTGTTTACATGTATTAGTCTCAATAGCCAATATTGCACATTCTACTTTGACCAATAGTATTTCTTATACAATACTTCCTAATAGTATTTCTTTTGTAATCATTTATTATTCGTAATTCATTAATTGAGCTTTCGGCAGAGGCAGCTAGCTGACACGGGTAGGGTAAAAAATAGTATAAAGTAAAAATTTCCGTAAAGTCACTTTCTACAAGCAGACCATTACATTTTGTAATTAGCAAACAAAAAAATTATCTAATAGACATGTCTGCCATTAAATCCTGTTTGACAAGCGTGATTAAATTACAATAGTAAATGGGCAGTTGGGACGAGAATACAGATGAATACTCTTTTATGAGACTTTCACACTCACTTAGCAATTCAGCATTTGACATATTTATTATTTTTTCTGTTCTAATATTACAAAATATTTTTTTACTAATTTCATTCTTTCAAAACGACTTTTAATTTGCATTATAATTTTGCCTAAAACATAGTAAAAAACACTGATTTTAAAAAATTGATCGCTATTATCAAACAAAAAATCTGAAGCTAACTCGTCATATTGTTTTTTAATTCTACGTTATCGTTTATTTTCAAATTTAGGATCTATCCTGCACTTGTATGAAATACGAATTACGGTGTTGTGTTTTCCACCACTAACACTGAACTATTGGTGTTTTAAAGACAGTAGACGCTATAAAGATGTAGTGTATGTGCTGTACCATGTGGTCATGAGTCGTTGGTAATCGACATTCGGTCTGAAAATTTAAAGTAGACAAAATGAAAACAATGGCGTCCCAAATTGGCAAACCTAAAAATACTTCCGAACATCAAATTGAGAAGTTTTATTTGTACCATCGTGTAATGTAAATTTAAATCATAGAGGGTGGGAGCACAGCCTACCCTTATACCATGTACAAAACTATTAAGAAGTTCTTTCAAGCTTTTCTGTCCCCCCCCCCCATTGGCTAAGTCAATAGGCGTTGATGAAAAAGGGGCCCCGAGGCTTTGGCTTTGCCTACTTTTGTTATATGGTATAGCTAAGCCCCTGAATCAACATGTATAATCCACATATTTAAGATAAAGTAAGATTGCCGAAATTTGTAATAATTATCGATATTTCTATATCATTTACTTACTACATCCCTCCTCCCATTACTCACTCACCCGAAAAATATTTTAGGCTCATTCTTTTGATTATAAAAGGCCTCATAAAAACCCACTATTTAATTCCTCACAATACAGGGTGGTCCTAAACTATATGTCAAAAATGTAAAGGCAGGTAGAGGGGACCTAAATAAGCAGATTTCGTATAGGATTGTGTGTGCGGTAATGTCGCCTTGAGCCGGTAGAGAGCGCTGATGACTGCGGCGTATAAAAGCGCTTCGCTAGCTGGATTCATCATTTCCCGCACGGATCTCGAGCAGCATGCATCGTTTCACCAATGCGGAGCTGGCCGACATGCATTTCATGTATGGGGCTGCACAAGGAAATGGATTAGCTGCTCAAAGGATGTACAGGGAGCGATTCCCGGATAGGAATCAGCCGGATCGTCGAACATTCGAGCGTCTGCATCGGGAGTTACGCATGAGTGGATCATTTTATGCTTCCAGGCGTGGAACTGGCTTTGGAAGATATCGCAGAACTCCTGCAGTGGAAGAAAGAATACTGAACACAGTCGAGGATAATCCTTCGACAAGCTCGAGAGCTGTAGGACGTGCGTTGGGTGTGAGCCATCAAAGTGTTTTAAACTGCTTGATTTAAGATTTAACCTGCTTGGATTTTTTCTTCTGGGGTCATATTAAAAGCCTGGTGTACGAGAGTCCCGTCACATCTGAAGAAGATCTTGTTGCCCGCTTCTCTGTTGCTGCTGGACATGTGATCGACATGCCTGACGTCTTTTCTAATGTACGCCGATCCATGCGCCGTCGCTGTGAATCTTGTATCGCTGTTGGTGGCCGCTCTTTCGAGCACCTCTTGTAAACTATTAATAAATTTTTGTTTTCTTTTGTCTTTACTTGTCTTTTCAGTTTCCTGTGATTCATACTGCTTTACAAGCTAGCGCTTTAATGTGTCATTACCGCACACACATTCCTATACGAAATCTGCTTATTTAGGTCCCCTCTACCTGCCTTTACATTTTTGACATATAGTTTAGGACCACCCTGTATTTACTGCCTAAAGTCTAGCTATTCGAGTCTTGCTATTACGACAGAAAAACGTTATACCATTATAATACCGATATTCAATTTTCACAGTGATTTTAAATGATAATTTGAAAAGATACGTCAGCTTACTTTATTTTGTTCAACAGGAGTCAAAGTGCGCTGTTTTACATTGGGTGGTACTTCCGTCACCGGACTCACTTTCTCTCACTCCTCTTCGTTTTGGCCTTCTTCTTCCAATGTCCGACTTTCAAAATGGAATGCTAAAATTCACCGTCTTTCAATTGCTCTTCCGAAATTGATTTATTGCTTTCGGAAACAATCAGGTTATATTCCAAAGGTAGGGTTCACAGGTGTCTTTCCCAGACAAGATGTTTGCAACCGCCGTACAATCAGCCTGCCAACAATTAGCGGCTACTTCGAATATCAAAGGGATATCCGATGTTCCCTGAGAAGTACACCTCTATTCCCTTAGGGAATAATTGCCGTTATTTTTTTAGCCCTCCTGCCTATTTCCAAATGGGGACATTTTTGCTCTTTCCCCTCTCCCCTACCCATCCCGCCTTCACCAGTGATATCGCTCAAAAATCACCAAACGCTTTAAGAATCAAAAAATTATTGTGGGGAAAAAAATGAAAGAAAGAAATGCCAATATCTTGTTTTTTTTTCCTAATATCGTGGTGGGGGAAAATAATCATCCCTGACAGGGAAGTTAATTAAAATCTTTTGCCAGGGATATATTTTCACGAGCCGGGGAAATCCCCCCCCCCATCCCCCCGTTAATTCGCACCCTGGGGAACCGTATCACATCCGCATTGCCAATTGACTGTAGAATATTTATAGAATATTTATAGAGTTTAAGACTATTTATAGAATATTATGATGCATGGTCGGTCGCGCGCCGAAACAAGGGGCCCTGGGACATTTTTTGTAATGGGGAATGACCTGGTTAAAAATACCATTTCTGGTAAAAAATACCTATTTTGGGTATAAGCTTGTTAGTTATAACAAATGTAAGGGTAAGAGATGTAAAACAGTCTTGTTGCTAATGAAACTCAAATTTAGGCTAACGAAAACAGGGGTTTGTTTTGCAAGCAGCTAGGGTGCATTTATTGCATAGAATGTGGGGCGAAGTGTGTGGGCCAGACCGGAAACAGCTTGAACTTAAGAATTAACGGACACAGATCCGATGTGAAAATTTCCGACAAAGAAACAAGAAAGACTTTGAGTTAAAACATTTCCAAATTCATGACTTTTGGAAAGCAAAAATTACCATTTTAGAAACGAATGAAGATCCAGAAATTAGACTCGAAAAAGAAAACTTCTTTATAGGAGAACTTTTTACTTTATTTCCATATGGGCTTAATAGTGATTTTAATGGGGAAATATTCAAAGACAATTTCCCAGAAGGATGTATCTATAAAATATGTCGAGAATTCGAGCATCATAATGAGATCAGTTTTTTGAAAAGAAGAGGAAACAGATTTAGGAGAGAAAATAACAAGAAAAAATTTGTACTTTATGATGTGAAAGCAATGCTTAGAGAGTTCGATGAAGAAATGGTGCCATAGAAGGATTTTAAAACAATCAAGGATATAGTTTTCGGGATACGTGACAAAGATGTGTTTAATTATTTCTCTGAAATTGTATCCGGGATTAATATCTTTCAGCTCTCCACTTTGTTTAAAGAACTTTTAAAATATAAGATGAATATCTCTAATGTAACGTGCATCCAAAAGAATAGGAAGAAATAGCGTAATTGTTTTGTTATTGAATTTGGAGATAAAAATTTTGATAATATAAGCTTTAAAGGAATTACCGAAAGATTCCAGGAAAATTTCCCACTCCAAGGAACTACGGACAGATATTCATGTTACATTCAAATACGTCAGGACTTCAAAAAACGTAATTTGTAATTACAACAAATTCTGGAAAGGTCTTAAAGAAGAGAAGGAGTTGTGTTTTTGCAAAGAGGAACGCTTTGCGAGATTTGTTGATAAAGACCATGGACATATAATTACAGGAGACCTAGAGATTATTCAAGATGAAACGTTGAGAAAAATTATGAGTAAGGGTAGTAATTATGGACCAAACCGGGAATGTGACAAAAAAGCATTAAGAAGGGGCTTTTCAAAGACAGTACCGCTATTGTTCTTAAAATGGCAAATACATACTCTTTACCTACTGAAAGCTTTTCTGAATGGAAAGCAAAAATCCTAAAAGAAATTCAATACAAAGTTCAAAGAAATATCTGGTCCAATACAAATGAGTTGTATTCAGATATTAGAGAAGAAATTAAGTGCTTTAAAAAGAACTTTATCGTCACTACAATTAATAAGGCAAACAACAACTTTGGGATTATTTGCATGGAATTTCATCCGAAAAAAATTATTGCAGAATATAACACGTGTACTACATACGGAAAAATGGAAGGGAATATTGATGCCTTTAAAGGGAAAGTGATTGCATATTATAAAAGACTGAATATGAAGATTTTCTGATTCAGATTTCCATACTTATTTATGAGTATTAAATTTCGCAAGAAACCAATTGGATTCGGTTCATAACATGTGGAAATACAGCCTATGACAGGATATCTTCAATGAAACTACAAACCATTTTGAAGAAAATCCTATCAGAAATTGAAAACATGGAAAAGAATTGCTTCATCATCAAGAATAACCAAAAAGTGCTGGATTACATCCAAAGCAACAAGAACAATATAACAAATATTGCGACATTTGATTTTGAAATACTTTTCACAAGTATCCCTCTTGATGAGATGAGACAACTTAGGGCCTACCTATTCCAAAGGTTTGGAAATATTATCAAGATTGGGGAAAGTCAATGGAATGCGCTTTTTGACTTTGGCGTCTTCGAAAATGTGCTATTTAATGGAATTGAATATTGCAGAGAAAAAGAAGGCATTCCTATGGGTTGTAGTTTTTCTAGTTCGTTAGCAGATTTATTTTTATATTTTCACGAAAAGAAAAGTGAAGGATTAGGAATAACCGCAATATGGTACATAGATGACATTATAGTCTTCAAGTGCAAAGACTTCAACAAGTTGAGTAATCTCATTTACCCGAAAAGTCTAAAGCTCACAGAAACTAAGAGTCCGGATTGTATTTCATTTCCAGATATTAAAATATTCAAAATTGAAGACAAAGAACTACAATGCTGTATATGTGATAAAAGAGCAGACTTCAGTTTCCAGGTTGTGCTACTGTCAAACTTCTCGGATCTTGTTTAAAGTAGGGAAGTGTTTAAAAATATCATTATTTCACAAATATGTCGGATTAATAGGAGTGTATAAAAATAACTGCAACTTTTTTTAAAGAAATTTTAATAGGTTATTTAAGATACTTTTAAACAATGGCGTACCGATTGGTTTCATTTAGTATTTTGAGAAGGTTTAGGCGGATATTGGATTTGAGTGTCTAAACAGGTTGTCTCTAATGAGGAGCTGAGAACGGGAGACAGGTCGGCCGAGACACGTTTGTAAATATTATTTGTAATTAAGAGAATGGTAGAATAATAATTTATTTATTTATTTTTATTTTCTTTTTACCGTTAATCGTGCCGAGGTGTATATAACACGGCCGCGTTTGCTCCAATTTAATTCTTTAAGGTTTAAGGTAAGTTTGTTAATAAGTTTGTAATTAATTTTGTATTTATTTATTTTATTTATTTATTTTGTAAATATTGATTCTAGCATAGTTCTGCTTATTAGTCGGATCCAGAATTTTGAAGCAACACGTGGGGTGAAAGCTTGTTTCTATATTGATTCCTGGAAGCAGATTGTAAATAGGGCTTGGCAAATATGATTTTAATTTATGTAATGCTATTATTAGTTGTGCCCAGAATATTAGCAACACGTGGATTTAATTAACGTTTAAAAGCATATTTTTTATATTAATTCTGGGTGCTCGAACAGTTTGTAAATAGGGTTTGGTAAATGTTGATTTGCTAATTAAATTATTTTATTGTTTAAAGGCCGGTTTTAGAAATGGCGGTGAACAGAGAAAGCGGCATTATTAAAAAGGGGACAACATGCTGTTTCTCAGGCAGTTCAGAAAAACTGGCATGTAACTTGGTACGGATGTGATACGGTTCCCTGATGAAGAATCATGTCCGTATTGCTAAAAACTGTGTAAAATGTGTTATATAATCATGAAAAGGTTTGTCTTTTTTAGCATATATATGGGTATATATGGAGAGAGACAGAGTGTTTTACGCCTAGACGAACAATATTAGTCTAGAAAACACCCACAGACTCGCAAACCACTCACAGCGCCAGTTCTAAAACCGTTCAGTATGCACAAATAGTGACAACCAGTGCATGAGAAGCGCAAAATGCGATGTCCTAATCATCTATGCACTTGAGCAGCTGACCTGATTATACATATTCCTGATGAAGGATGACCAAGGTCCGTTCGAAACGTAGTTGTAATCTTCGTTCAACTAAGTTTACTGCGCATACAACGTCAGATTTATTCTCTGGTTTTTTTTCACAGTTTGTAATTCGAGATAATACGGATTTCGAAAAATGCTTTGAGATAACCATGAAAGGTGCATTAACTGAATGCCGAAAGTGGAAGGGAAATTGTTTTTTCGAGATACCGAAAGATTTAAAATAAAGAGGTTTGAGTTATTGAGGTTCGACTGTATTAGTAGATTTGCAAAACGTGTTTAACCACAAAATAAATTTAAAATTTTCTTGTTTGTAGATATTTATGATAAGTTGTATATTATAAATTTGAAGTTAGATTAACGCTGTCATGTATGGATATTATAGCAACATTCAAACATTAAGGACTTTCATAATTTCTTTTAAATAAAAATACTAGCTAATATTTCATCAACCTCATTTTTAGCACTCACGTTATTATCTCGAAATAGAGCTTCATAGATAGAAGAATATATAGGCCATCGCCTTGATCCAGAGTCGAACTGCGGACTTTCTGTTGGTACCGAAATGCCTTAACCATTAGGCCACCAGAGCAGTAACTAAAATTATTTTATTCTTATTTAAGGTTTTACATGATATTAGAACAATTTTCTGTGTTAATCCAATTTTCAAACTGTTAAAAATTTAAAGCCGCCGGGGTGTATTTTAGGAAACTTTTCGTGGGGAATTAATATAATAATCATTTTTGACGCCTACGTTAATATTGAATGCAAATAATTTCCATCTACACGGCCGATGGTATCAGCATTACTTGATAAGTCACTCGCAGAGGAAAGAAAATTTTTGTGCTTCCGGTGGGGTACGAGTCAGCTACCTTTTCATTGCCGGTGAACTGCTCCACTCACTGAGCTACGGACAGCTAACATACTTTCCCATGATAGCGAATATAAAGTTTCACGATGGACAAGTTAGCGAATAGTGGTGCGGTGTCTGGAGCGCTTTTTAAACCACCCGCAACAAAATCCAGCAAAGCGTAAGACCTAGCCAAGACTTTTATACATTAAAATATATGAAAATTGCAGTTCATTATTGGGGGAATTGGGCCCAAAGGGAACATAAAACTCTCCTCCTATGTTACTGATAATGTAATTTTTGTCGCTATAAATAAGTTTAACAGAATTTCATTTAGGAGAGAGAGAAAACAGGATTATTCTTTATTATACCAATATAGGCGTGAAGTGTTATAATAACTATTAAGTAATTGAAATTAATGAAAAGTGTTGTTGTCTATTTAATGTTTTTAAATAAAAATTTGGGGTGTGAGAAAAGACCCCCCTCCCCCCCGCTTGAGAACGAAAACGAAGCCAAAAAATGTGGATAGGATTAGGGCTTACACCAGGGCTCCCAATATTTTTTTCAAATTGGCTTTCTCACTGCTGTTCAGGAACATTGATTGCTGTTCGAAATTTATAGAAAAAATTGGATTCTAAATACGCGATTAAAATGATATATCTAGCCTTATAAGAATGTACGGAAATTGACTAAATATCTGTTGCGTTTTTGTCTACGATACTTGTATTAATCATGTTGTATAGCGTATTTTGATTTGAATTTAAACGTTTCATATGTGAAATCGGGGTTGAATTTTGACAGAGGTACATTTTAAAGCGTTGTATTGTTCTATCAATGGACTATTCAGATATTTCAGGAAGTAAGCAACTGGCAAGGAAATGGAGCAGAAATATATTGATCTTTTGTAATTTTTGCTCCCGTACAACGTCGTTGAACGAACTCAAGGTTTGCATAACCTCGTCTCCTTCGTGGTTTACAGATTTAAGTCGTTCAGCGAAAACAAAAGCTACCATTTAAGAGGAAATCGATCTACAGGTCACGGACAAAACCGATTGTTATATGCAATACCACATTTGTCTATTTACGTTTATTATTGAAATTGATGAAAGAAATTGTTCTTCGCTAACGCTTTTGAGATTTCAAAATGTAAACCAAAGATTTTTTACATCTGTATTTAACTTTGTGTGGTTTATTCACTTTCATGTGCGAATGATTAATATCAAAAAATTATTGAATTTTGAAGTAAACGCTAAGATGAAACTCATCAAAATTAATGTCCTCTAAAATCGTAATTTTTTTTCTACGTTCCAATATGCTACATATATGTAGTTCTTTATTACATTTTTTTCTTTTCTTATCCATTTTTCATATTATTTAATAATAAACCTTATCTTTAACAATAATTTTTAATTTTATGGGAAAAATACGGATTATTATTATATTAAAAAGCATTAAAATATGAGAATTCTTAAGGAAATTGAAAAATCATGAACGTATAAAACGTTTTCATCTCTCGCAATTTTTTTTTTTAATTTTTTTTTTTTTAAAGCATATTTTGAATTTTTAGGGTTAAAAGCTGTTATCAAAGGAAATGGTCGTTTAGAGCAGCGGTTTTCAACTGTGGTCCGCGAGATCCTCCCAGTGCCCCACAAAAGTTCGGAAAAGTACTAAGACACGAGCATTTACTCTTTAATGCTAAGAATAAATTATGAGGGAACGAAAAATTCCTTCCCCAAATGGTGAAAATTAGTGATGAAACACTAGAAATAAATATGTATGATGCAAATTCTGGGTTTTGAACTTTGAGTTAATTCTTGGGGGTCCGCGAGGGTGAGTGAACTCTGAAGAGGGTCCACGGTCCAGGAAAGTTAAAGAACCGCTGATTTAGAGTAAATAGCCGGAGTATGAGAAATGATTGAAAGAAAACGATCTTTGTAGAGATTGGGTCCTATGCGTACGCAGACGGAAATTATATATTCCGACGCACACGCACCACCGACGGTGCATTGCTTGAGTGAACTGATAATTTCCTACCAGTAATTTTCGAACTGTTCAAAGCGTTAAAAAGACAGACGCGCTTGTTTTTTGCGTGTTAAAACCTACATGAAAAAGTAACGTTAGATATTTCTTATAAAAAAAAGGGATGAACACCAAATCAGATCAAAGGAATTCTAAAGAACTTTAAAAAGTTTTAAAGTTAATTGTTAAGATGTTTCACACTTCCTTCGACTATTATCTAAGTGCCTTAACATAAACTACTCTTCGAATTTCAGTATACAAATTAGGGCTGGGATTATACGGAAGAATTGAATCTTAGTCCAATGAGTGCAAGGCAGTGACTTCAACCGCTTAGCCACTTTAATGTTGCCTACATTTGAATACCATATAGTGTATCAAATGTTAATTTTAGATTGTGTTGTACGAACCTAGTCGAACATAAAATTATGAACCGAGGTACGTATACGATACGTAGCCAAAAGTCACCGGCCACTTTCAATTTTAGACATTTTTTCGAATTTCTGGAGAAATACTGGATGAATTGTTCTTCAACTTCGGTGATATAAAGAACATACTTGAACTCAAACTTTTCAGTGAAGATTCACTGACGAGTGCATTTAGGGGACTATCAATAAATTGAAGAAGAAAAAAGTACGTAGGATCACCCTGTATCATAAAAACTGGAAATGATCAAGTAACTATAAAAACTGATTTTGCTTGCTATGTGCAATGCTTTTGGGAAGTTTTGTACGAATATAAAATGTATCCAGGAAGATAAGAACGTTTCGTTGAAATATTCCATTTCTTTTCGTTTGTTTTTTGTCCATAAATGATGGAGAGTTTTCAACCAAATTTCACGAAACTTACATTAAACTTGAAAACTTTCAAGATAATCATTATAATACAATTTAAAATCAATACACTAAATCTTTGATGAGATATGAGCATTTATAGAAAATATTTTTTAACTGCGCATGCGCAAAAAAAGCATTACTTTCCTTTCAGAAGTCGAAAGCCAACTGTATAAGACAACATATAAAAATTTCAGTTGAATATCATGAAAATTCAAAAAGGTATAGACAATACAGTGCGCTTCATTTCAGTGCACTTTCTGAAAGTAACTGGATGATAAGGGATTTTCCACAAATTACTGTGTATGATTTTACACAAAATACTGTGTACTCTACTGAAATAGAACCAACAACAATGTGTTTGTCCAGTTATATAGTGTTATTATGCTGTCAGTTATGTAAATAATGGGATTTATGTACTACCAATTATTTTCATGCACGAAATTCAACAAAAAATTCAATACGAAATTGTACAATTTGTGGAAAATCCCTTATCAGCAACTACTTTTAGAAAGTATATTGACATACAGGCTCACTCTATCACCGATATCTTTTTGAATTTTGATGATATTCAACTGAAATTTTTATATAAGTTGCCCTAGATAATTGGCTATAAATTTCTGAAAGGAAAACAATGCTATCTTTCGCGCATGCGTAATAAAAAAATATTTTCTGTAAATACTTATATCTCATCGAAGGTTCAATGCATTGATTTTAAATTGCAGTATAATGGTTCTCTTGAAGGGGTTTTTAAATTTTGTGTAAGTTTTGTAAAATTTGGTTGAAAATTCAGCATTTTATAAGCAAAAATCAAGCGAAAAGAAATGGAATATTTCGAAGAAACGTTCTTATCTTCGTGGATACACTTCCTATTCTTATGAAAATACATAGAATCATTGAACGCAAGCAAACTTATTTTTATTGTTACTTGATTATTTCCAGTTTTTATGATACAGGGTGATCATAATTTTTTTTCTTCAATTTGTTGACGATCCCCTAAATGCACACGTCACTGAATTTTCATCGAGAAGTTTGAGACTAAGTACGTTCTTTACATCGCCGAAGTTGAAGAACAATTCGTTTAGTATTTCTCCAAAAATTCGAAAATATGTCTAAAATTGGAAGTGTCCGATGACCTTTGGCTACATAGTGTATATGAGATGGTTTAAGGTGGTAGTTCCCAACTTGGGCGCCATAAAGATATTTTCACCACAAAAATGACAGCGTGGTTTTGGAATACTATGGGCTCTATGTACCGATAAAGTTTGAGAACCACTGGTTTATGGTGTTCAAGTTTAGTTTATTATATTCAAATGATACGATATCGGTTCATTTCCTAGTACTCCCCAAAATAATAATGACGAGGTACTACTTTATAAGTTCACATTAAAACCTTGCCGATAAGTTTAAAATTCGTATTTTGGAAATTATTCCAAATTCATATATAAACATAGGTTCGTAATTAAAAACATTTTAAGCGTTTTTCAGGGCCGCTTAAAATCTGCTTTGCCCGAGGCCGCTAACAACGCAAACCCAGCCCTGCAATATTCTTGAATATACTGTATTGATTGCATAACAGTGTTATTCAATATATTATATTGAACGTATTGCAGTATTATTCAATATATTATATTGAACGTATTGCAGTATTATTCAATATATTATATTGAACGTATTGCAGTATTATTATTGAATAAAATAAAACCTTTTAAAGTATGAATATATACTCGTGGTCCCTGGAAAAGAAAAGGGAATTTACCTTTCTCTGAAAATTCAAACTACACATACTTTGGTGTATTTAAAATTCCTTTCTGAGAAACCTTTTAAATTATGAGTTTTTCCCATCTCGGATTTTTAATTAAAGGGAGTTGCTGTGATTACGCACTGTTTCTTGTAAAACTAATTAATATTAATTAATAAAACACAATAAATTAATTAATGATAATTAATTACACAAATTAATAACATTAAAACAAAAAAATTTTCTTCTACCCAATTATAATAATTACGCAAAAATAACATTTTTCCATTCTCTACTAAATCAAATTTTCTCGGAACCACTCTTCAATCAAACCTGAAATGTGTGTGTGTGTGTGGAACTCTCATACTCACGCCATCTATTTTAAAATTAGCGGAAACATGGGAGTAATTTGAAACAATAGTCTCCTTTTGCCATGACATATCTTAGTCAACATATAGGTTTAATATCCTTCTCTTGTTTTTTCACATATGTCTTATTACTGCTTATTCATCTGGGGTAATACAGCTAAACTCAATCTCCAAGAATATCTGCACTTCAAAACAATTTTTTTCGCCTCTTTTCTATCTACGTGCTTTTTGCTTCTGCAATCAGGCCCTGGTTTAGGGTACGAGATTTCCTAAGCATAGTGATTTTTTATTTTTATTTATTTATTTTTTTTTTTGACGTTCCTACCTTGGAATTTTCTAATTCAAAGGACATGAATGTTTCCGTCTGCCTGTTTTCTAAAATGTGATAGAAAATAGCGGAATAAGTGTGTGTGGGGAGGGTGTGAGATTTGTGATTGCCTTATGTGCATTATTATAAGGTTAAATAAAGGTATTTTTATGAATAAATTAATTTTATTTGACGACTAAATTTTTTTCCAAGGTCTAGGGAAGGGTTTTCGAACTGTGTGGGTTTCGGTCAAAAGCGTATCAACGTTGACTAACATTTTACATGGCATGTTACATGAAAATATTTATAACATGTGTTTTAACATTTTATATATATATATTTAGAAGACGTCGGCAATTTATGAAATGTGAAAGGGTAAAAAAAAATTGAAAATTGCTCTGTGTGGTGATGGAAGTCCACTTTTATTTTTACTAACCATCGATCTTGATCTTATTTCAGTTTTTTTAGTAATACATATTTTGCTTTATTTTCAATTGGGGAATAATTTCAGTTTACAGGGCCAAATTAGTTAAGACAAAAGGAGACGACGATCGCAATTCCGAAATCGAACTCAAGACCCTGTATGGCGACGAAAAACCATTTTCATTATTAATAACCACCAAACTGCTAGCTATTAAACGTCTCGTTCTTTTTTATAATATTTTTCAGTAATACACGGTCTGCTTTCATTCATATTGAGAATGACTTCATTTGGCAATTTTTTTTTAAGGAAAAAACAGACGTTGTTCACAATTCCGAGATCGAACTCTGAACCCAAGTGTTTTCAAACTATGTGTTAAGGGTTTCGGCCGAAGGTGTCAAGATGTTGATTAACATTTTACATGGTATGTTATATGAAAATATTTATATCATGTGTTTGGAAATTTTAGAATGTTTGTGAGCCGTCGACGGTTTATGAAAGGTGAAGGGGGTTGAGAATAAAAAAAAGTTGGAAAACGCCTAATTTAGGGAGGAACGTTGTTTTGCGTTTTCTTTCTTCAGAATTTTAAGTTAAGACAAAAAAGTCCGCTGCTTTATAAAATTTTGTGCTCTAAAAATTTAGCCCTTGGAACTTGTTCAACGTACTCTATTATACCACTGCAATTACTAAATCAGGAATATATATATAAACAGAGTGTCTCAGCACCAGGGTTACAAACTTCAAGGGGTCATAGTACTCATCAAGGTGAACGATAATATGTCATAGAATCTAAAGTCGCAAACCACCCACAGCGCCAGTTCTAAAACCGTCCAGCATGCACAAATATTTACAACCAGTGCATGAGAAGCGCAGCATGCGTTGTCCTAATCAGCTATGCACTTGATCAGCTGACCTGAGTAGTATCTGGTGCACTGCACTCACTGATTATAAATATTTATGCATACTGGACGGTTTTAGAACAGGCGCT
>QLNU02015360.1:109924639-109938021 GCA_006491805.2 Dysdera silvatica | reverse complement strand
CATCGTATAGCATCACTTGTTGCAGCGCGTGGTGGCTTCACCAAATACTGATTTTCGACATGTAATATTGTTTTTTTTGCTTTGTAATTTTAATCGTTTATTTGTATCAACACAGGTCGTTTGTACATTAAATTTCATTCAATTCGGACGAGTCCTTCATGGTGTTGCAATTTTTATAAACATGAGTATATAATAAGCGTCGATTACATGTCCTTAAAGGAAGAGTTAAGTTCCATGCAGCCCCTACTTGAACGAAGTGGCTTCTCTATACTACCAAGTTGCCGTAGGCTGCAGGGGCAACGCGATCTCTAGTTTTACGATTATCCCAACGGAAGCTTAGCTTCATATTTAATCTATGTTCTTTGTCTTATCTAATCTTTATATTCTAATAGCAAATTTTCACAATTAACAATAACTTTGTCTTTCCTGTCCGGCAACATTGACCGCTGGAATTTTCACAGGCGGGGAGGGGGCAACTGTTTTCTTTGTTTTTAAAAAATGCGGTGGGTGGACTTGCATAAAACTCAAATAATAGGTGGGGAGAGACCGGCCCCCATGCTGCCTGACGATTCTATTGTTTGAATTTCGGCGCAGTTCTGCGCAATTTTACAGGAATCGTTAAGTTTGGCGCTATTGTTCCATACCCGATTATTTAATACGTTTCAATTATTCGATTTGAAAAATATTGTTTGTTTTTTATTGCTTTTATTTTTATCCATAATAGATATTTCACAATGTGGCCAATCAAAACGAAAGATGAGAAATTTTTGCGAAAGCGGAGGGTAAAATTAAATATTATACAAAAATTTCAAGTATATTTCCCAACTTTCCCGAATCGCTAAAAATTCAAGTATCTCTTCCGTCTTTCCCGATGATTGGACACCCTAAATATACCCAGCACGTAGATCGCCTAAAACTAGCATGTGTGCGTTTTTTTCACTTCGATCTAACCACAAATCCTTTATATATAATTTCTAGTTTCGTTCAGTTTATTAAATATCTTTTGTAAACTTACGAACTAATTCGATTATAGAAACGAGCTTCTTTCAAATTCAGTTCGTTTGCTGCTCTTACTATTACAAATGAATTAATATGCACTATACTGAAAAGTCCAAAGAAAATAGTCAATGACCATGTCTGATTTTTATGAGACGGTATATAATTTTCGTCCTTACAATAATAACTTTAAAACAGCAGAATTACCAGACGCGTGAAGGGGGTAATTTTTATCCCGACTCCAATCAAATGTCTTGCAATACATTCATATAATTGAGCTACGCGGTATATTATAATAATAATACATATACATTATGGTGAGGATTCCTGGTGAAATATATAGGGAAAGTAGTGGGGACTGCGCATAAAATAAGTGATAATTCTATGCAAACACGATGTTGCAGAATTTTACCCGAAGGCGTATGCTACTGACAGATTAAAATGGATTGCCAACGTGACCAGATAGCAAGCGTTTATCTTGGGTTAAAAACACGCGAGTTTTTCTCTTCTTTCAATTTCAAACTTTAGCCATGGACATAATTTTAAAAAGGGGGGGAGAGTTTTAAAGACAGCAGTCCTAGGTTGTCTCCCAAAACCTTTGGATTGAAAACGGTTCGGATTCCCAGAAATCCCAACGGTGGTGTTGTGGTATCGTAGATTGCGTGACGTTTTGCTGCCCAACACAGTCCAGAGTTTGGTTCACTTGGCAGCAGAGGTTCAGATTCTTTGAAAAACTAAGTGTCGGGGGTCTTCAACCTGCGGCCAGTCAACATGGCTCGTGGCTCGCCGGTTCATGAAAAATACAAATTATTTCACACAAAAATAACGCCACTTGTTCTTTTTGAGTCTTAAATCTATGAATTTGTATGTTATTTCGTTCATATTTCGTAATAAATATCTTAAAACGCTAGAAAAATTAAATAATGCGCGGTCTTTCCCCAATCGTGTTTTTCTAGTTTTCTAATTATATTAGCAATTAATTATGAAATTATTTCACTGATTAGTGTATTTCCACTACACTGTTAGCAAAGTAGAAAGAATGGCACATCAACAGAAATCATCGAAGTGTACGCGGTTGAGTAAAAGAGTACAGAATAATAATCAGACTTGCTGATATAAATGTATTTTATGAGTCCCTTAAACTTGATAATATTCATCATCCGGTATGGTAGAACTTCCATATATCGAAGGTCTATGACTTCATGAAAAAAGCCAATATATTAAAACGATCTTTTTATACATATGTATTGTATTTAAAGGGACACATTTCCTATTTAATGCACTCGTCGTCATAAATAAGCGAATATGAATCACATTACATACAAGTTACGTTCATGTAGTCATGATTAGCGAGAATGGAAAGTGCTGAACACATACAGAGCCGGATTAAAGTTATGTGGGGCTCTAGACAAATTTGTTTCCAGGCCCCTTGTAATATAAATTAAGCCTGTGTAATTACAGTAAAACCCGTATATAACGAGAATCTTGGGACTAACGAAAGTGCTCGCCATACCCGATCAATCTCTAAATCTGTTCTGGAATTTAAACTTTGAAAATATAGTCGGTACAGGTAACATGCATACAACGTACATACAAAAAATTCTAAAATTGGAGGAAATTCACACCGCGATGAAAATATTGCCCTGATAAAGTCTAATTGGCAATGATTTTAAAGTAATGTTGAATTTTCACTGCAAGGGCCCCTCAAAAACAGTGGGTCCCAGACATGTCTTGTTTGTCTATGCAATAATCCGGCCCTGAACACATATCTTGAGAATTATATCTATGAAGCATTCATATGCATTTATATTTGTATAATAAACTTTTTAATGTCTTACTGCATGAATTTGAACGATGATTCATTATAAAAGTGGTCACAATAAGTCAGTCAACACGTTGTCGGGAACATTTGCATCGAACTGAAAACCATGACGTTTAACAAATAAAAAATCCTGATTTATCTTAAAAAAAAAAATCACTATGCAGTATATAGAAACAGTATTTCCACATAATGACCACAGGGATTCACAAAATCTTCGATATACAGAAGTTCTACTGTATCGAAGTTCACGTATATTAAATATTTTCTTCAGCTTCATTATAAGTGGGTTCAACTGTAATTATTTACCCATGAAGTTGAAGTTCAAGGAATTATAAAAATTGCAACACTAATTCTAAAAACATAACTGAAAATCAGTACATTTTCTGGCATAACATAGCGTAACGACTAACAACTTGTCAAATTCCGTAGTAAACTACAAAACTAAACTATAATAAATTTTTATTCAACCCGATATACAATATTTCGTGATACATAGCTTGAGCAGTATAAAAATTATAGAAATGTAAGAGAAGATCTATATTAAATTATTTTAAGTTTTGAGGTTAGAAATGGAAGAGAATATAAAGCCGAAGCTTGTTCCGAGATTCTCTTCCAGAATGCGGTGATGTTGACAAGAGAGAGGGTAAATTTTCATATTTCTGAATTATGCTTATTTTAAAGAGTTCAGTTGTTGTATATCTTTAGCAGAGGGACGTGGAAAACTTGTAATAACTTAAGAACAGACTGAGCGTCGTTTTTACGAATTAATGAGTAAGAAGTATTATTGTTATTTGGGATTTTTCATGGGCCTCATTTGAGAAAATTGCGGCACACATCTGGATAAAGCTTACGAAATTATGTTTATCAAGATTCAAGACAGAAGTGTATCTGAGAGTCAACATATCTTATCTGAAATTTTGATTCAAAAAATGTTAAAACGTTAGTACAACAAATGTTTATTATGAACAATACGTAATGGTTGATTGAACTATGTACTTATACACACAGTGTTTCAGCTCTCCATAATCAGTCTTTTGTTTAAATTTATAATTCAGGTGTAACACCAAATTTTATTTGTACTTAATTAGAATGTTTTAATTTTTTTCTAATTTTCCATGAAGCTAATTGGGTTTATAATCCTCTAGGTTGGTCTGCAACCAATATTTAGTTATTGTATGTAATATTTATGCTTTTGAATGAAAAGTAAAAATTAGTAAAATAAACGATTTAAAAAAGTTTAACACATCGAAGTAATGTTGTATTAAATATTACAGCACATGTGGCAAAGAAAGGTATTTTCTTATTCATGAAACAAAAATTCACTACTTTTACAATATTCTTACGCACGATTGATGTCCTAAAACTAGAAGTGATACATAATTTTTAGTATTTAAATCTGATTAAATTAATCACAATATACCTGTGAAACTCAAATTTATTGCCCATTAACTTTAAAATAAGCCTTTCCATAACAGTAAGCCAATCTAGATGAATTACAGTCAAAACATTTATAAATTTTGTTTTGATTACTTTGATGGCATAGCTTTACTGTACCCTTTGAAGATTAATAGCATCCACTGAGAATGTCTCTCTCATTTAGATTTATACATTGATCTACAGTAGAGCATCGATTATCCAAATACCGATTAACTGAAACATCAGTTAACCGAAAGCGTTCGTCGGAAAATTCAAATTTGCGGGTCATGTAGCTTCGCTAGCTTTGAGAATATGAAAAAGCAATTCAGCAAGTGTACACCGAAATTAACTTGAAGGATGTTGTGTACATGGCAGCAGACGTTTGGGCTATTGTCAAGGACACTAGCAAAAGCTTGGAATAAGCTCCTTCCATCAGAAGAGTATTTCACTGCACCTGAAAAGCCACCAAACAGACATTTTGTATCAGAACTGGCTAGGCTGATAAAAGAATTTTCAGGATTTAAAAAATGTGACCAGGAAAACACATTCAAGACTGGCTCGAATTTGATGTCGATGACCCTGGCTATCAAGTATTGACGGACGATGAAATCATTGCCAATTTCATCGATAACCAAGACCATTGGTGTATGCAGGGTGACGTTGATTGGGGTTGTAACCCCCACTGCAATAAAATTTTGTATAATTAACATAGCAATATTGGAGTTGTAGCTCTGTAACCCCCCATTGAGCCTATAACCCCTCACAAACTTCCTGCATATGCCTATGACCAAGACCCTTGTGACGACGATCGTGCTGAAAAAAGGACCATCCAGTAATGAAGCTTTTCACTGCCTTGAGATGGCTATGAAGCGGTTAGAACAAGAAGAATGTGATGCTGTCCAATTGCTGTCTTTAAAAGGTATGCGAGATTTAGTAGGAAAGAAACAAGGAGTCTAAGCTATGCAGCAAAAGAAAATTTTAGGCTTCTTTTTCTAAACTGTAAGCCTACTTTAATGCGCTACTTCATGTAAGGTTCATTTGTAAGACGTTCTAATACAAAATATATAAAAGTTTTGTGTTTAGTATCACTATTAATTTCTTTCACGTTACTCCTATGACAGTGGAACAATTTTTTTTTTTTGCAAATGATTGTTTATCCGAACACCCCCAGTCCCCAATTGTTTCGGATAACCGATGCTCTACTGTATTAATGTGCTGAAGTTGAACAATCAGCTACTGATCAGTTTTGAATTTATATTGTAGGGTAAGTAAGAAAAAAATAAAAAGTTGCAATATTTACATACAACTGTTAGTTTTTATCAGTTTATGTGTGAACTATTCAAATTATAATGCTTAAAATATACTGATTATTATTTTTTATGAACTCATTTATTAGGTACATTGTCTATAGATAAGAAAATCACTAATATATAATACATATTCAAATACATTAAAAATACCAATACAAATGAAACTGAGAATACAATATTCCACAAAAAGTATCAATTGGCAGAAAATGTATATACTGTATATTTTTATCTCTTGCATTTAATTAATTTATACTGCCCTTTAAACAGTTTGGTTGGTTGGATTTTCATGATGCAAGAACAGCATAGGTCATTCTGTACCAAACAAGCTGTCCTTTAAATAAATGAATATGCTAAGCATATAGAATATATGTACTTATATTTAATTTTAATTAAGAAAAAATTTGCATATTTTTAGATAAAAAATTACTAAAATAATATTTTACAATAAGAAACTAATACAGGAACTCATACACTAAATATAAAAGTTCTTATTCATATATAAATATGTCACACAAACAGAAATAGTTCTGCATATTTTATATCGTATATAGAATACACAGTATATATCATAGAATACAGAGCGGCACCATGTAATTTTCAAAGGAACCTTATTTTACTATTTATCCTGAGCCTCGAAAACGATACATGTGGAGATCCGAAACATGAATGCAACTACATTATGTGCTGTGTCTGTCCATCTTTAACAGTCTGCTATGGTCTGAATAGGAGTGGATGTGTTACAGAACAAGAACAGCTAAGATCATGTTGTGTCAAGATCTAGTTTTCCAAAAAATTTAAACTTTTGTTGCCAAGAGGACCAAACCTCATATTATGGTAGGCAGAAGAAATGGCACATACATTGCAACACCACTGGAATCAAACCTAGGTTGATAGTACAATAACCAAATGCATTACCACTAAGACATTAGAAAGAAGTGTGTATTAATGGCCACATGTCCTTGTATCTCAGGACAACATGAATGCCTGAGTACACTGAAATGAGATCATCATACCCATTCTGACAATTTTAACTCTTTGACTACAAATTTTAAATTTATTTTTTTTTTATTTCCAGTAGGAATATATATTTCTTCCATAAATTTTTCTTCCCAGTAGGAATTTTAAAAATCTTAGTGGGACATACATGTCCCGTAAGGAGTTAAAGGGTTAAACCACTACTGGACATGCATTAAATTTTCTCGATGACAATGCAACTGGTCATCATACTTTGAACATGCTTCAGTAGCTGAAAAATCATGGGGTTGAATTGTTACAGTGATTCTGTAGTCTACCAACCGTAATCCAATTACGAACAGTTGGCACACTGTACAGCAATGTCTGAATAAGTACGTTTCGTAACTTACAGAGAAGAAAACTGGATGTTTCACTAGTTAGGCCAAAAGTTTGTTGAATGTATTCCCTTCAGTTTGAGGATAACCTGAATGAATATTCAAATGACGTTCAAGCATTGACAAAAGAAATAGGGTTATTAGCAGGTGTACAGCAGATCGGTATAAATTCTACTTTAAGTGTCTTAATACTGTCTTTTCACTAGACACTCCTCATGCATGATACATGTTATGGTACTATGATGCTAATTTATATATGATGTAAGTACTCGTTTTGATAGCAGATCTACAGTAGTTAATATGCATACTATGTATTTTTTTTTTATAAAACCTCAATATTTTTAGCTTTTTGGGACCACTACACAGTTTGATACTGAACAGATGAGCTGTAAGGAAACTGTCAATAAAAGCAGAGCGACTTTCTTTGCCGGGGAGTTGGGAAGGCTATGCGATGGATAACCAGTTTTTGGTGATTGCTTGCCAAATATAAAAGCAATGGCAGGTTCTGTACAAACTTGATAAACAAAGATTCCTGTACTGCTACCCATACCCCATTTTGCTTAATAAATTGTTCCACGTTAAACTAGTGTAATAACTTCTGGGGATCAACTCATCGATGTTAGACAGTATACATATATACATAAATATACAAGGAAAGTAAAGCCAAAGTGGAATAAGTTTATTTCACAAATAATTGAGTTAAATCCAAAAAAGCAGTATGTGTATACAGGGTGTCCCAAAAGCCTTGACCGCCCCCTCTAATTCCTTAAATATTGATCTTAGACATATGTACTAAATTGGAAAGTGGCGTAAAAAAAAGGTGCAGAATTTTATGAAATCGATTAAAATTGCAGAGGATTATTTTTTGAAGAAATACAAAATTTAAATTTTTATACAGTCCCTGTACACAAAAATTTCCAATAAGTGAAATGTGCCCCATACTCCAATAGGTCAATATACAAAATTTCAGCATTCTAGTGGATAAAAGAACCAGAGATATGAAGACCCAAAATAACTGACTTACAACACTTTTTGAAGGGAGCAACAGATACATGCTGGGAAGAGGGGGAAATTCATTCTGCTAAGTCATGTTATTTAGGGTCTAGACACCCTGTATATATATATTTAATACACAGATGGTTAAATCCTAATTTGACTCCAACTGTATTGACGGCAACACTGTGTATTCAAACAAAAATTGATTATAACTTACTTGGCAGAGATTGACAGTTTTTTTTGTTTTTTTTTTGGGCATAAGGACAGCGAAGGTCATGCTGTGGGACAGAAGCAGAGGATCTAGTTTCACAAAGGATCCAAGGATCCAAACTTTTACCATCTGGGATATTTTGTCAGACTATGGTAGGAAAAAAAAGCACACATTCTATGGTACAATGAAACTTCTCAATAGTGGACACTAACGGGGAACGGAAAAGTGTTCGTTTTTAAGAAGTGTCCATTATTGGGGAAAAAAACAAAAATGCATGAAAATTTTCAGTTGAAATTTAACATTTATGAAGCTTGATTTAATTAACTATAGTAAATATATATACTAGAAGTACATATTATGTTTATAAATAACACCTTTTACAACGATCTCTCTGTTTAATTATCCATTTCATTTAATTGTACAGCATTACAAATTTATTTTGAAAAGAAAAGTCTGAAACTTTGGTTTGCTTTTTATACATTTTTACAATTTTCCCTTCCACATGAATTCCTAATTCGAATGCATTTTTTAGACCATCTGGATCATTCTCTTGTAAAAAATAATTTTTTAATTTACTAATGCATTAAATGGCTTCTTTCTTAGACACTATTTTCATAATATTTTCTTCGCTTTCAGCAATTTCTAGCTCCTTATCCAGTTCTGTATTGTAGTTTCTGACATCATCAATTAGGTCATCAACATTAGTGGATTGATTTTCAGTTGATAATTGTTCACCTATTAACGTGTAATCTTCATAAGATTCAAGGAAGATTTTCATAATGTCATCATCAACAGTTTCTGTAGTGGCTTTGTTGGTGATGGAAATTCCTGCTTTTACAAAACAAGGACCCATAGTTGCAGCTGTGTTTTTTTTTACTGAAGAGCAAATCCACAATATTGCGTCTAAGATACTTACACTGCTTGAAAGAGAGCTTGGTGATTTAGTGTCTTACATTTTTGCTAAAAGGTGTCTTACAATGCACTGACGGTAGTAAGTTTCGAAGCATTTAATTATGCCTTGGTCCAAGAGCTGGCCAACAGAAGTCGTGTTTGGAGGAAGAAAAATTAATTTGACATTTTCCAAAGCAATGTCAGGATGAGAAGAAGCATTATCTAAAATTAAAATCACTTTTCTTTTTTCTCGTTGCATTTTTCTATCAAAGCCTAACAACCACTCAATCATTAAATCTTTGTTCATCCGCGATTTTTTATTTGCCCGACATTGTACGTCCAATGCATTAACATTAACCCTTTAAAACATCGTGGTTTCATAGCTTTACTTATGACTAGAGGTCCTTCAAATTCGCCTTTTATCATATTCTTTGGAAGCCTTTCTTTGGAAATCTTTCCACCACTGCATTTTTTGCCTTTGAGATTCATACTTTTGTCCGGAAGAGCTCAAAAGAAGAGGCCAGATTCATCACAGTTGAAAATGTTCTTATCATCATAACCTTTGAAAAGATCCTTAACTTTCATTTTCCAATCAAAAACAATTTCGTTGTCAACAGACGAGTTTTCACCGCATACATTTTTATAAGAAATATTGTGTCGGGTTCGAAATTTATCCAGCCAGCCACCCGAAGCCTTGAAATCAGAAAGTCCCTTTCTTTGAGCAGTTTCTAGTGCTTTCTCTAGAATTAAAGTTCCAGACAAAGGAATGCTCTTCAACCTAGCACGGCTAAACCATTCAAATGTTAAGGTATCCACAGCTAATCCTTCTGTTTTAGGGAAAGCTCTTTTGGTCGCTTGGTTACCATTTTCGGCCCAACATTTTAAAAGTTCATCATTCCGTTTTAAAATTCCACATACTTGAGTTTTCCCAATGCCCAACATTTCCGCTAAATCACGCGCACTTAATTTTTCAGCTTCTTTTAAATTTATAACATCGACTTTCTCTCTTAAGGATAAGCGTTTACATTTTCGTGACATTTTTTTCTCAAATGAAAATAGCAAACCCTACTGCAACTGGCATATGCAAATTCTAAAGGACTTTTGCAGAAAGCTGCATATGGACATCGGCGTCACTTAGACTAGACTGTTAAACTACATTTTTGCTTCGTTAATCTTGATGTTTTAAATGAGAGGGGGAGGGGAGTGCTCTTATCTATTGAAAGACAGCATTATTGAAAGTGCCTATTGCTCAGGAAAATGGTTATCTGTGAATCACAAATTTCTTGCACTTGTTGTTCAACTTCATGAAAAGCATTTCTTTTAAAACGGAACCCACCCGCCTTCTTTTATAAATTGGAAAAATGAAAAGGGTGCTTCGAAGTGTTCTGCGCACCCCACCCCCACGGCAGCAGCTCATTCGTCGTGTTTTAACGATCTACAATATCTGTTTACAATTTAGAGTACAAAAATACATTTTTTGCATTGTCTGTTAACTTTAATTTTTCAGTCTGTTATTTAGAAGTAAAACGTCCATATGATTCAATGTAAATTTGCAAGGGAATTGAAAAGTGTCCGTTATTAAGAGACGTCCGCTATTCGGAAGTGTCCGTTAAGATAAGTTTTACTGTAGTATTGAAATCAAATATAGGTTAATGGTGTAATAGACAAAAGCATTACCACTCCACCACAGGCATGACCCTGGGAAATTAAACACGAGACTACGGTTTAATAAAAAAATATTACACACATTCAGTAATGCCTAATTCAAAATCTGAAATTTTTGCAGAGTAGGCAAATGTGTTACATCATAGGTCAGACAGAATCATTCAAGAATGAAATCTATGAATGATTTAACTCAGCAAACATAAACATTAGCCCTTTCACACTAGTCGAGAAGTACACATGTGCATATTATGCCAACTACGATACTAAAAAAATCCCTTTATTTAAATATATTAATTCTTTGCCAGAAGTCTCATTTAATTTATATTATTTCTTAAGAGTCACTCATTTTATATTATGGAACTGTATCATTAGACAAAAGAAAGTACAATTTATTGGCAAATTTAGTCCACAGCTGGAGATTCAGTTTTAGTTTTATAGTGCAAGGACAACAAAGGTCATGTTGCACCAGGATCAACAGTTTTCTGCATAATGAATTTTTATGGCCTAGGGAATCAGCCCTGGGCTACAGTGTGCAGTTAGTTTGGAAGTGTTCCTTCTTTTCTGGTGGGGAGGGGGGGCACCATTGAAAGTCAAACCAGGGTTCATAATGTGTTAGGAAAACGTGTTACCTCTGTACCACCACAGGGCCCCGAGAGATTCAATCTGTGAATGCTTTTTACCATCTGTATCATATAATACAAATAGCATGAATTATATCACTTTCACTTTAACTCTCTTTCTCATATATGCAAATCACATACTACCAAAACCAATACCAAAAACAGATCACAATATAAAAATCTTAAATAATAAATGCAAGTTTCTATTAAAAGTTTTTGTACAAAACCATAACTTTTTATGTGTTAATATATACAAATATGAGTGTTTTGATGTACAGATTGTTTCTTTTTTACAAATATTACGAAAATACAGAAAATAAACTATTGCAGCATATTTGTAGAAACAGAAGGTTGTTCGATGCTGCTTGAAAAAAGAATAGTATTGCTATGCCTTCTGAATAAGGTTGTCATATCGTTGAGATCGCAATTAGCATCCAAAACCTAAAATTAATAATGTTTAATTTCCCAAAAATACAACGTATAAACTCACCAACAAGTAACACTAAATACGCTGCATAAAAATCTAAACTGAAAGGAAAAGTGTACATGTAATTTTTGTTTTATATAAAATTCATAATGCATATTCAACTGTTCTCAAATTGATTTTTTTTATTTTTTTTGTTGAATTTATAATTTTTTGGAGCAAGGACGGCTAAGATCATCTTGCATTAGTATCCACAGGGAAAAAAAAACCACAAAAGCACAAAGACTACAGCAGCAAATTAAAAATCTCTACACGGTATGAAAAAACATGTAACCTCTATACCACAGGACAGCTTTTTAAATTATGGGTTAGTTGTTTTTCTATGAATAGATTACTCAGTTTGTGTAACCACTAGTAACACACATAGATGGATTTTCAAACTAGTCCTCCTTTATTTGTAAATAAAAATTCACACAACCTATGTAGTTTGTTCAATTATTTCTAAGCTAATAAATTTCATATTGTGCTAATTGTGCAGTTTCATTTGCTTATATATTGTGATGAAATGTATATTTAATTAAAATATTCATATTATTTTCATTTGATAATTTGTAAATGGACATTCAGCAATTTTTAAATCCATCAGATAAGATAAATCCCTTCTGAAGGATCTCATGATTTATATACAGGCTGGCTATAATTAAATTTCCTGTGTTCAGAGGCTCCTGTAGCTCAATCTAACAGCTGGAATGCTTCCAAAATTAGTAGGTAGACCATTCAAGATATAGGAAGAAAGATTCCGTAAAAAGAAGTAGTAGTTAAAAACCTCGCCAATGGGGGAATAATGGCACTGCACAATGCAAAAAATCCTTAAAATGTATGGACAAACAACAAAGACTAAACTGAAATTGAAGATGAACTTTTATGCTTTATATTCAAAACACAAAAATAAAATATTTCAGATTATTACATTTATTGTGGTGCAAGAGCTCTCAGAAAATGGTTTTAAAATTCAAGAAACTTGAGTTCACGCTTAAAGGATAAAATGAGGATATTATTCAATGTTGCCACCATTTTTGTACACCAAAAATTTCATTCTGGATACAACATTTACAACAGTATAATGTAGCATGTTCGGAGAAATGTTCTTCACAGTTTGTGGTAAGTTTTCCTTTAAAATTGTCGAAGTGGAGGCACTCCCATCATAGATATTAGCTTTGAAGTAACCCTGCAACCAAAAAATGCATGGACTAATATCAGGGAAGAAAGATGGCTATGCAACTGGGGAAAAAATTACTAATCACTTCTGTGGAGTTCTGTTGTAAAAGCTGCTGTAATGGTCGTGAAATATAAGGAGGTGCTCCACCTTACATAAAAATCATCTCTTAAACAACTTCATAGTTAAAATTGTGAAATGACATAATTCCTGCTTACTGGGCCATAACACTGGCATTCCCCTATAAGCGACTTTGACTATAAGCGATTTTGAACTATTTTTTTTCTTTCACAGGATCTTTCTTTCCATATTTAGGACAGTCTAATTACAGTAGAATGTTTGTGCGAGTTTTACAGTGCAAGGATAGCAAGAGTCATGCTGTGATGGGACCTACAATTTTCCAAGAAATCCAAACCTGTTAAGGCCTACGGAACTAACCCCTGGACTATCATGAGCAGTTAGACAG
>QLNU02015360.1:109870483-109913615 GCA_006491805.2 Dysdera silvatica | reverse complement strand
CATCGGCGCCGACGGCATAAAAATATTGGGGGGGGGGGGACCATATACCAGTAAAAGGCATTTTGTTTGAAATTGAAGGGGGATATGGAACCCTAATGCCAACATTGGGGGGGACGGGTCCCCCCCACCAAGCTAACGGCGCCCGTGCTCAGTTCGACTCTCGGCCAGGACAGTGCTGATTATAATGGGCATTTGCCCATGGTGCAAGCCGCGGATTTTTAATTGCACTTATTTTACCGTTGAATTCTGGCGATCAGCCATCCTCGAGAAGGCACCCTCCACCCTTTTTCTAAATCTGAAAAAATTGTGTGAATTAACCCCCCGCCCCTCAAGAGAAGATCCAAGTAGGTGCAGCACCCCAAGAATAATAAATTTACATTAAAATTATAATTTTCTAAGTTTGTTTCTTTTGTTTGTTTTGTGGTTTTACGGCTCAAAGACTACAGTGGTCATGCTGCGCCGGGATAATTTTCAAATAAAAAATAAAACTGAACTTACAACTGAATTTTCAAGCTTTGCGCCCTCACTGAAATTTTGTTCTGCATCCTGTCTTTTCCCCCCTTTCCCCAATATCCAAAAAAATCCCAACAATCGTCGTCAAATAAAATTAATTTATTCATAGAAAAATACCAAGTAGGTAGGGTACCAAATATTTAGGGACGCAAAAAGTGGCCAACTTCGCTTTTCTTTTAATTACACTCTATCTACTGTAAAATTGCGTCAATCCGCACTCCCCGAGAAAGCGGCCCCCTTCACAATTTTTGTCTTCATTTTAAATTCTGAAAAAAAGTCAGTCCAATGGCTTTGCCCCAATTAAACATCGAAAGGAAATAAATCTCCGCGTCAAATAAACTAAATTTATTTATAAAAATATCGTTATTATATCTTATAATAATGCACATATGGTAATCATAAATGCCGTCCCATCAATATTCTCCGCGATTTTTCATCGCATTTGAGAGAGTAGAAAGACAGAATTTTGTTTCTGCTAGTATGGCGGTAGGGGCATATGCGTAACTAGCTTCGAAGTCTAGGGGATTCATTTTTTTCTACTGGATAACCCATTTTCTAGGGGAGATAAACCTCATACCTCAATGTTTAACAGAAATTTTCTAGGGGGTTAGCCTCCCCTAGTTGGGGCAATGGAGGGGGGCGCCAAAATCGTTGTGCCTAGGGCACTTCGTACACAAAATCCGGCCTTGGGCCAGGGCATTTCCTCTTTTTCTTCTACACATAGAAAAAGCTTACTGCCCAACTTCAAATCGTAAAAGCCCTAAATTCCAACTACATAAAATTTGTTGAGTTTAAAATTCAAAGTTGGCGAGTTTAAGCTTACCGAGTTGAAACTTGGTGAGCTGTGGTTTACTTCCAAGTTCTAAATTGCCAAAAATTTCCAAACTTCAACTCGCCAAAATTTTAGGGAGTTTGACGAGTTACAGTTTATTTCCCAATTCCAAGTTGGCAATTTCCAACACTTTAACTCAATAAATACTGAAACCCACTAAAAACTGAAACGGTTTCAAAATTTTGAAATGATTTCAATACAAAGTTTCAGATTTAGCCAATAAGGGTTTATCTGTCTTCTACTCCTATTTATATAGTGAAGGAATGGTCCAATCGGTTTAAAATTTTGTATGTATATATGCAACCTATTGAGGCAAATCAACTAAAATGGAATTTGGAGATCTGGCTTCCATAGGAGCGAAATTTGGCTACGCATCCGCAGATCGACTCCAAATCAGTAATTCGAGATGAGAATAGCTGTCTGATCACCCTGTCCAAATTTGTACATTTTCATCTGCCATTAACTAAATATACGTCATTAGTTCCCAATTTGGCCGCCAGGGGCTAAATTTTATGAAATTCAATTCAAAACTTTGAACTGAATTCAAAAAATTGAAAGGATTTCAAAATTTTGAAGAGATTTCAATACAAAGTATTTATGGCAGACCTTTATTTTACACTTTTTATTGTTGATGGACAGACAAACAAACCAAAAGCAATTGGTCCATAATACCTAATCAATACATATAGTGCCATACGTGAATATTCCCCAATGCTTAGTTCAATACATATAATGCAAAATGTGAATGGTCCCTAATACCCAATTCAATACATAAAGTACAAAATCAATACATGAATGGTCCCTAATACATGATTTAATGTGTGAACAGCCTGTGATACAATATGTAATCAGTGCCATAAGGCTAGGGACTATGGTGGCAAAATTTTATGTATTGAGTCTAATATAAAATCAATAGCATGCGATGATATAATCAAATGTTTTGCCGAAAAGCAAGCTAGACACATGGATGTATGCAGGGAGGGTGTTGATGGGGGTTGTAACCCCCATTGCAATGAAATTTTGTATATTTAACATAGGAATATATGAGTTGTAGCTCTGTAACCCCTCCCATTAAGCCTATAACCCCCTTATGAACTTTCTGCCAATGCCAATGGCTAGACGTCATGCTTTCCATTTAAATACCAGTGTTCCATAGGCTTTTATTTTTTGTTAAAATTAAAATTTATTTCAATAAAATTGAATTTGATTTATTATATACCAAGAAGAGATAATACTTCAATATAAGTTAATATTGTTTAATGTTTATGTTTCAATTTATGAGTTTGTTTTTCAACATATTTATTGTCAGCGCAAAAAATTTTAGCGTATATTGAATGTAACAATTTTTATGTTCCTACTGCTGATTGGGGATGGATAAAAGGGGTGAGGAAACAAGTAGCCTTGGTTGGCAAAATGGTAACCCATGTATGCAATATGAATGGTCCCTGATACTTAATTCAATATATATACAGTACAAAATGCAATATATGAATGATCCCTAATACATAATTCAATACATACAGTAAAAATGCAACATGTGAATTGCCTCTAATACATAACTTAGTATGTTACAGGCTTACAAGAAAGTTTTAGAAAGTTGGGTGGGGGTTAGGGCTCAATGGGAGGTTACAGAGCTACAACTCACATATTCCTATGTTAAATATACAAAATTTCATTGCAATGGGGGGTTACAACCCCCATCAACATCCCCTGCATGCACCAGTGGTTAATAGCCTCCAGTACATTATGCAATATGGGAACGATCCCTAGTGCCCAATTCAATATACCTAGTGTCTAATGCAATATACCTAGTACAAAATGCAATATGTGGAGAGCCCATAGTACATAATGCAGTATATCAATAATCCATACTACCCAAGTCAAAAAAACTTGACCAAAATGCAATATGTGAATGGCCCCCAAAATTGGGAAATAGCAGTAAAACTGGTATTTTATTATACTACTCTGAAGGTTATATATAGAATTTGCTATTAGGTAAGTTTTGAAAAAATACTAAAAAAATCATAACTAAACTTCCTTTAATTTAAAATAAATCCATTCCCTTTTGCAATTTGGGGCATTTCGATAAGTTTTTAACACATAAAATAATTCCTGGGTTTCTGCTGGTTATTGCCACTTTCGTGGCAGAAATTAGTCTTTGCCATGCCGGTTTTAACCGCTTTGGCAGAAACTTGCCAACCCTGATACAAACGCATGAGCCCAAGCCGAACTAAACCAGGAATGACCTCTGAAGTGAGCTAATAAAATAAAGAAAACAATTGAAAAAGATAGCCAAAAGACTGACATTTTGCCCTTGTCGCCTTTGTTTTGTCAAACAATGCATTGTAGCTTTTTCTATTTTCGGAACACAGTTTGTGATACGTGTTCCAAGCTATAGTTTCGTTTAAATTCCCACGATTCTTAGTTGATTTATTCAAAATTTTAGGGTCATTGCTCTAAAACACAATTTTCTTAATAGAATTGTCGAATCCACATATTTTTTATTTACAACTTGAACAGAATTTTGTTTGTAAAATGTATGATTTCCCAAAATTTTGCCCTTGCGCCGCTAGACCTCGACTACATCCATGGTATAGTGCAAAGTGCAATATGTGAATGATACACAGTACTTAGTTGTGTACATAGAGTGCAAAATGTGTGAATGGTCCCTAATACCTAATCCAATACCTATAGTACCGAACGCAATATGTCAATAGTCCCTAATACAAAATTTAATGGGTTCACCACTTAGGATATATTATGCAATATGTAAATGGTCCCTAATATGTAATTCAATACATACAGTACAAAATGCAATATGTAAATTGTCCCTAATACATAATTCAACATGTGAACAGTCTGCTGTATGCAATATGTGAATGGTCCCCAATACTTAAATTCATTCAGTACAACTTGCAATACAGGAACGATCTCTAACGCCTAATTCAATATATCTAGTATATTATGCAGAATGTGATCAGAGTCTAGTACATGATTAGTGCCTGATTTATGCAGGGCAACAGCCCCAGGGCCCCCTAAGTTCTAAATTTAGTCCAAGATATTCATGAAAAGTACACAAACCACATAAGCGATGGAATTTTTTTTACTAATCTATTGATGACGTAACAAGCTAGTCAGTCGAGGCTAGGCAAAGCCCCCTTTCTTAGCTAAAGGTGGTGCTAATCTAGGGCAAAAGCAGGGGAGGACTGGGTACTCTCAAAGGGCACACACCTTGGATCTTAAGAGAACGCGAGAGTCCTTACTCATTCGAAGGCACTAGTCCTGTCGCTCATGATGTCATACTGGCTGGCGACCTAGTCTGCCTCATTCTCAAATATATTCGTTCATACCTATGATAAACGCAGTAATTAGAAATTTGTCGTGGGCACAGGAGGGTTGGCGGCCCCTTCATGAGTGTCTGTCCTGGGCCCCAAAATTTCTAAATCGGGCCATGTACATAACTCAATATGTGAACAGTCCCTAGTACATTATTAGAACAGCATGGTACTCGCTGTCCTTAAGCCATAAAAATTTGACTAATACATAAGTCAATATCTACAATGTTCTTGATGCATAATGCAATATGTAGATGGTCCCTAATATGTAATTCTAAACATATAGGGTCTCTGTAGCAATACAATGGCTATCATTGTTATATTTAAGGAAGACCTTTACCTTTCCCTTTTATTGTCCACAGGCAGGCAGAAAAACCAAAAACAACAGCTGGTTCAATAAACACACTAAAAATTCATTACTGAAAGGAATTTATGTAAAACAAGCTATTAGCAAGTTGCATATATACAAATCTTGAATAAAATTACAATCTTACTTAAAGGGTGACATCATTAGTTATCAAGATAATTAGATGATAAATTGCTCACAAAGAAAAGAACGACTTCACTGTGCTTAGTGGAAACAGAACCCACAACCTTTTGATGTCTGACCAAGTGCTCTTCCAAGTCATTCTGGCTACGATGAGAAAAATTTCCCAGACTTTAATATCACGCCAGTTTCGCCTTTCGGACATTCGCTTCTTAGACGTCGATTTGGTTTAAAAAGCAGTCCAAGCACTGCCCCATTTCACAACTTGTCTATAGTGAATGTTTGTTTGTTTTTTGGTTTTACGGCTCAAAGACTACAGTGGTCATGCTGCGCCGGGACCTACTGTTTTCCGAGGAATCCGAACCTCTTAAGGCCTAGGGAACCAAACCCCGGACTACAGTGAGCAGTGCGATCTTTATGAGATCTCTGAGTAAGCGTTCTTTGCACTGCTGGGAGTCAAACCCGGATTAACGGCATACTAGGTGAACATGTTATTACACTGCGCCACCAAAGTACTGGTTATAGTGAAGCTTTATATGCCCTCGTAGAGGGAAGGATGATCAGTCGTTTGTAGCTCAGTTAGAAGAGCACTTGGCCCAGGCCTGTAGCCAAGCGGGGACTAGCAGGGACATGGCCTCAGTTGCCCCATTGAGCCATTTTTATATATATAGAACAATCCGTGGATGCCCTGTGCCCAATATGCTCTTTGCCTTGCCCCAGTTTCCCCTTCATCCTGGCTACAGGCCTGACTTGGCTGGATACCAGGAGGTTGTGGATTCAATTCCCACCAGACACAGTGAAATCATTGTTTTCTTTTTGAGCAATTTGTCATCTAATATTACCACGTCATCAGTTACAATGAGAAAAATTTCCCAACTTCAATAATAAAATAAGATAATACAAAATTTCATTAGGAAATTTCGTAACTGTTATTTTGACACCAGAATAAGGTTTAAAAACGTAACGCTCATGTAAGGTTTAAAAATACACCGTTTCGGGAGCCAACTACTCCCTTTGTCAAGTGAAGGAGTTCTACCTTCACTTGACGTAGGGAGCAGTTAACTGTTTGTTATGGAATCTCCTAGTGAAAATCTGTATTGTTTCGTTACAAATGAAAAATATCTTTGGAGCCGACTGCTCCCTTTGTCAAATGAAGGCATAACGAAGATAGTGGAAGTTCTAAGTTTATACAGGGTGTCCCTGAATTCATGGCCAACACGTTAAGGGGTTGTAAGGGACATCAAATAAACCAAATTGGCCGAAATCCTCATGTCCGCAAAGGATCCGATTTGGCTGCAGAGTGAAAGTATTATTTACATCCACATCGCTGCTACGTAGGCAGTCACATGAACCAAAAAAATTTTGACACATAATTTAAGTTATTGAACTAATAATGCAGCAGAAACAAAAAAAATCAGAAATTCCTTTCCGTGATCCTGAATAGTGTTGCCATTTAGTCATCAAAGGTATGGAAAACGATTGTTTGCCTAAACATAAGCTTCACGTTTGGGCCATGGGAAGTTATTTTGGACCATAGTAAGTGGTGGAATCTTTTCCAATATGGTTCTAGGCTGGAACGGCAAATTTTCCAAATTTTGTTACATGATTAACTAATGTGGATGCAAATAACATCCCTGTAGTTCCAGAATGGTTTATTTTCAGTTATTGGTTCACTGAATCAAAGATGTTTCTTATGATCTCCTTCACCTTTTACACGTGCTTAATAATTCCCAATTGCCATTATGGTAAAACAATCGTTTTCCATACCTTTGATGACTAAATGGCAACAGTACTCAGGACCAGGGAAGGGAATTTTCGATTTTTTTGTTTCTGCTGCATTATTTGGGCAATCACTTAAATCATGTGGCAAAAAACATTTTTTTTTGTGCATGTAATTGCCTACGTAGTCACGATGTAGATGTAAACAATAGTTTCACTATACAGCCAAATTGGGTCCTTTGCAGACATGGGGATTTCAGCCAATATGGTTTATCTGACGTCCCCTACAACCCCTTAATATGTGGGCCATGAATTCAGGGACGTCCCGTATACCCGTTTGCTGGATAATTCCTCCACAGCTAGTGTGGATCCAAGGGGGATGATCACCCCTCCCCCCTTAAGCAGGAATTATATGACGGAAAATGAAATGGAAAATACCAGGCACTTGGCTAAAAATAGGAATCGGAAACAAATCACCTTCTTCTTAAAGGATCCCTTGATTCGCCCTCGCCCCATGGGATAACACCAAATGGCTACTCCCAAACCAAGTTTTAGCGAAAATCTTTTAAAGTTCTGATAGAGGTTTTGAAATACTGATAACATGATTTCTAGAACTGTAAGTTTCTTGTGATTCCAGAAAAAGTCTACTATATAGTTCCATTTCTTTCTAATGTAAAACTTATTCAGTCCCAGTCGGGTTCATGATCGTTCTAAAAAACATGTTCAGCAAGTTAGTTTGATTTGTCTACTCTGCTGATCACTAGCAGATCTAAGGAGAGGGGGGCATAATGGAGTGATCGCCTCCCACCCCTTGAAATGAGATTATATCATGGAAAATGAAAGAAAAAGTACAGGACACCTGGTAAAAATTGGAAACAAATCACACTCCCACCTTGAAAGATTTCTGGATCCACCATGGCTGGTGATTGCATGCATATGCTCCTTTCCTCATTGATATATCAATCTTTTCATTTGTCCAGTATATACCATATATACATACAGTAAAATCTGTGTAAGTTGTACACCTGTGGTTTTCCCTAAATGTGCCCAACTTAGAGGTGTCCAATATGGACAGTATGATGAAAAAAAATTTTTTTCCCTTCAGTAAAACATATAAAAAGCTCTCTTTCAGTAAGTGCGAAATAAAAAAACAGAAGGTAAATGATTTTAATCACAATAAATACTATTGTACTGTAATTATTAAAAATCACTGAGCAATGTACAATATTATAAAGAAATATTGTGCATATCACAAAGTAATTCATGGTGTACTAGTACATATATTGTATGTTTTCACAAAATTTATGCATACTACATGCTTAAAGCAAAAATTAAGAAACACTTACTTCCAAACCAATAACTTCACATATTTTAAAATGAATTTATTCAGCTCAATCATACCGTAATTATGCCTACTGTTTGGAAAAGTAGTCTGTCAGAAGAGTTTGCTTTTTCCTGATTCCAGATACCAATTGTTTTTCTATTTTGCTATACAAATTGAATGCAGCCTCAAGGAGTTCTGGCGTATTTTGGGTAAAGGCATACAGTTCTAATTTTTTAACACACTGTATTGCACTTTTATGTGTAGGAGGCTCTTCAATATACGTTTTTTCCTCTTTCTCCAAAGAAAAGCTGTCATGGTCACTATTGCTTGATGTAGCTACAAGTGGGTATTCAGTGTTGTGGGTCGCAAGAAGATAGTCGAATGCAAAACTGTAACTAGAAATGGATAATTCCGCTCTGTGCATTTCAGAACGGCATTTTAATTCTTCATCCAGTGACTTCCAGTCTCTACAGTGGAGGTGAAGGGGGTGGGTGAAAGCAGATAAGAATTTTATGGAAATGACAACAGCCAGTAGTAGTATAAAGTATGTAGGGGAGGAAGAGGGGGGAATCCTGGGGATAGATAATGAAGGTCAAAAGTGATAGACTATGCACAAAAGGTTTACCAATTGTTTCAGTATACCAGCTGTATATACAGTAACTGTTACAGAATTACAAAAAAACACACTTTTTTGACAGAAAACCCTTTTGTTTTTCAAGAAACTTGCCCAACTTATGCATGTAAACAACTTTTTAACTCTTGTTGTGCTTTATTTATAAAAAATCATTTTACAGAAAATTAAAGAGCTATAAACACTTAAAATTACAACAAATCAAATTTTTTTAGGCACCCTATGAAGGAAAATCCACGATCAAAAATGGTACAAAAATTAAAGGTAGAAAACAAAAATCAGTAAAAAACAGATTTAAGATAAAAAATTTGCTGACTTAAACGTCAACAATCATTTTCTAATAATTTTGCATGTTTATGTGAGGAAATTTGTTAATCTGTATCAGTTTTTTTTATGAATTTTTCTTTTCGACCTACAATGTTTACATCAATTTTTATCGTGGATTCTCCTTCATAAGATGCCTGAAAAAATGTGATTCGTTGTAATTCTGTTAAGCGTTTATAGCTCTTTAATTTTCTGCAAAATGATTTTTTATAAATAAAGAACGTCGAGAGTTAAAGAGCAAAATATGTACCTCTCCCATTGAAATAACATTGAATATAATCTTAATTTTGGACACCAGTTTTTATATATATATATACACACACACCCATAGACAGAGTTATATGGGGCCCCCGAGTCCCCCAATAATTTGAATTGAATTGTAATTTTACACATATTTTAATACATAAATGTATATAATATGTGCTCAGGCTCCCCAATATACAGTAGAGTCTCCATATAACGAACTTCCATATAACAAAGTTTTCTATTTAATGAAATTTTCGGCGGAACCTTGACTTTGAATGGCACTAACATGTAAATTTGTCTCCATATTACGAAAAACAATTTCTATATAACGAAGTTCTTTTTATAAAGAATTTGATTTTTTTAATTTATCTTTTACAATTTTTCAGCGGGATGGTTAGGTAGAAGGGGTAGTTGAGGATTTTAATCAAGGACGGACGGAGTTGAGGTAGCCTTCTGTACTGTGGACATATGACCAGTTGTAATAAATAATTATAATGAAAATATGACTGTTGACACACGATTAGATCAAGGCACAACACAGACTCTTAAATTGCGTTATCGAAAACGTATCCTGAAAAAAATTATCCTAGACATAGAGAAGAGCCAATGTATAGGACAATCTTATTAATTTGAGAATTTCTATATCGGAGATGATGAAAGCTTGGGAATGTGATGTGATTGCATCGCTATCCACAACTGCTTTGTGAAAGCCAGCTTAAAAGCTGACATCGAAGAAAATGAATCAGAATCTGACATGGGCTTGGAAAATTAGTAAATGAAAAATGGCAAAAGCTGAAAGACAATGTCAAAGATCATACAGAGCTCTCTTATTTTTTGAACGTCGTGACCGCTGAATATCCTATGGAGCATGAAATCTTGCAAAGTGTTAAGAAATGTAATGAAGAATTTACAGTAAGAGATGATGAAGATAAAAAGACTATTGAAAAACCTTCACATGGTAAAGTGATGAAAGCATTTGAAACAATCCGATGTGGATAAATTACAGTTTGAAGAAAATGTTACAGATGACGTGTTTCGATATTTACAAAAGTGTGAGAATTTCTATAAATAAAACGTTTTTAACAAGATACTTGTACAAAGCAAAATTAGTGATTATTTCTCTGTTTCAAATATGTTGTATGAGTATCATACATATGAAAGGTAAGCCTGGTCTTTGCTTTTTGTTATTAATATTTACGTATTTGTATATGAAAAATATTTAAACTTGTTGGAAAAAAAAGCGTCTACTAAAATGAATGTTTACTGTCCAAATTCAGCTTTTTTCATTTTATCGAAATTAAGTTTTACAATTTATGTTAATTTCTATTTAACGAATTTTCCTTATAACGAAGTTTTTCAGAGGAACGATGGCACTTCGTTAAATAGAGACTCGACTGTAATTTTGAAAACTATTGTGATGTACATATTTATATCAGTATCGGATTTACGTATAGACCTGGGCCTAAGGCCCCACAGATGGCTTAATGGGGCTTGGTGTTTTTTTAGTTTAAGTATTATTTTAATCTTGTTTATTTACAAATGTCCAAGAAAATTTCATTATTGATAAACCTGGATATCAAAGATAATGAACTTCAAAGAAAAACACGATTTATTGACTGAATATCATGAGGATCACATTTTTTAGGGAGCTCATTATATCCTTCCAGCCTAGGGCCCATAAAAACCTTAATCCACCACTGATTATATATATAAAGTCATATATGTCAATATTAACCTACAATTTGAAAATTGGTTCCCTCAACATATCACAGCATCAATCCAGAATTTCACAAGATCTTTATCAATATTCGAGTCATGAATGTCTTTTATCTGGTATCATTCGGCTGGGCCACCCCAAGGGTTTAGGCATCCGGGGCAAGATTACTTACAGTATCCCCTCACACGTATGTCCCTCTCCCAAATCTTCCAACTAAGCTTTTAATTATCGACTCAACATTGAAAAATTTTCAATTGGCCCTTTTAAATGCTTACTTTTAGTAGGCATATGGCCATGAACAGAAAATAGCCCTAAGTAAAATTAGGGAGTTAAAGAGTTGGGGTAGAAGTAAAAAAAAAAAAAATCTCAATATGATTTGTAGTTTTAAAGAAAATCAATGCATTTCAAAAAATATGGTATATTAATATAGTGCTGAACGAAGAATTAAGGTATGGAAAAAAACTAATAATATGCAATGTTATTTGACTTCACAGCCAAATGCAATATGTTAAACATCTAAAGGAATCTTTCTGGCTTTGGCACTTGCAAAAGATTTTAAAATTTGTTTAAAGTCCAACTTTTTGGCTTCCTCGTTTGCAATTGCTAAAACTGCCAGAGCACTGTCTCTACTCGGTCCTGGTCGATCTGAGATAAGTTTTAGAGTTTGCTAAAACTTTGCTTGGTACTTGCAACTGCAACAGGCACAGTTAATAGTGTGCGTGATGCTATCCACAAGTTTGTAAACAGATCCTTTTGGTCGTTGGATTTTATTTTCTGCAGTACTGTGATAGGAAAGTATCTTAATCTCTGGCTCTCTCTCTTCCAATCCATACGGGGAAGCTTTAAATAGCTTATAGAGAACAATCTGGAAATAATGAACCCTACTGCTTTCTTGAAATCAGTAAAAGTTTGCAGAAGCTCATTTCACTTTCATTTTTTTCATTTCATTTTTCAATTTCTTAAATTAATGTTACCCGATTGTGAAACCCAATATTTTGTGACGGCACCCCAGGTGACTACCCCGCCCTTAGAGCAGCCTTGTCATTCGGTATGGGGAACTCCATACACGGAGATTCTCAGCAAGCAGGTGCATAAAATTGAGGCTTTTATCACCTTTATTCTGTCCTCCTTCGACAAAAGATGCAATTGGTTTTTGAATCGTTGTGTTTTTAAACCTAACACCAGTGTAAAAAAAAATAACATTATTATTAACTACTGTGTGTGTTATCATGGGCACTCATATGAGTACTTCTAGGGAGGAGGGGCTGAGAAAATGATTACTTCCTCCTGGAAGGATACCAAGATTTTAGTGAATGTACAAGATCCCAAAACGCTACAAAAATAATTGATATTGCTTGACAATTAGTAATGAGCTAAAAAGTACCTTATTTTAAAATGTAACTATAAAACTTTTGAAAGTAAATGAATAGCAGGTTCGGGCGAATCAAATTTTTAAACGGCTAGGGGGAGCTTGAGCACCCTGCCTCCATATGGATGTCCATGTGTGTTGCAGTATATCAATTCAAAATCATAATTCAACTTCATATATCGCTTTAAACTGTGAATTTCTTTTTTATAAACTACGACTTTGTGAATTACACCAACTTTTTTTAACGTGTCCATAAAATAAATATTTATGAATCTCTTCTGCCTTTTTATAAGAGTTGATAAATGTATGTACGATAAATCGTTTTGACAAAGATGGACAATTTATTGGCAAAGGAAAACTGCATATAAGTTGTAATAAATTTGAGATTGATTAAATAAGGTTAACCTTATAACATCGAATCTTTGAGTCTCAAAAACCATAGATAATAACACAGTACAAGCAACTGACAATAGTGTCCTAGGCAAGGACAGATCCAGGGGATGCATACCCTTGCTGAGAATAACAAATTTACTTGAAATTCTGGGATGTTCTTTTGTATGCAGGATTTAAGTAATTGCAGTGCAGGCTTATGGGTCCTTAAGAAATGTGACCTCCATGATATTTAGTCAGCAAACCATGAATTTTAATTTGAAGTTTATTATCTATAATATTCGGGTTTGTCAATAATGAGATTCGTATATTTGTAAATAAATAAATTAAAATTACTCTTAAAATTAAATAATTTCAATCCCTATGAGCATCTTTGAGGAGGGCCCTCAAATATGAGGCCTGGACCTACTTAGCCTATGCGTAAATCCAGCACTTAATAATCCTATATACAAGGTAGGATCAAAAAGTTTGACTGGTTTGATGGATATAATTTACTTATATTACGTGTTACACACAACCATTTTCAAAGTGCTCTCCCTCTGCCAGCATAAGTACAATGGCTGAAAACATTCCTGGAAGCTTTTGGACGAGATGGTCTTTGGTGTAGCTATTGCAACTTTCTCAACCTCAGATGCATTCTTGAAATGGCACCCTTTGAGTTAATTTTTGAGACGGGAGAACAGGGCCTTAGCATAACACATTGCTTTCTAATCGTACACCTGCTGCAATATATGAAATGTTTCTATCAGCGATTTCCCAAAATGCTGGCAGAATTTGATATTCGTACATTGTTCTTTAAATGCCATTTCTGATTTTGATGAACATGAATGACTATAGTTCACTGACACATTGTTTAGAAAAACCCTGTACTGTAGATCTGTTTCTTCCTCATCACATCTCATATTACATGTGCTTTTATGCCACGGTAAAATAGCCCCCTTCTCCAGTCAGGATCAGCACAATCTATGAACTTTTTGGTCACACCTTGTATATGCATAACTATATATAACATAAAACATTTACAGTTAAAATAAGAATGAACCAATCTACTAGATATCATGCAAAGACTATGAGAGAATATACACTTATGAGAAGTAGGAGGAGGAGTGTTTTTCAGGAAAAAAAAAAGTGTGCTGTGGAGAAATGCAAGATGTCTAATTTTCTGATACAACATGCTGAAAAGAGGGGACATGCTTCTGAATATAATGCTGCAAAATGTCTTCATAAAAATGTTACCTCTTGCCACTGTAGGCTGAGTTTTTGGAGACTTTTTGACAAAATCAGGCCATTAAGGTATCAAAACCTATGCCTTAATCATACAAAATGTTTGAAAACAGACGAAAGAAACTGGGATGAAGGTTTAGGGAGGTGGGATCTGGGTTTGGGACTGCTTTGGGAAAAACCCAGAACTAAGGAAATACACGCAGGACATTTTACTTGATAAAAAGAACGGTTCTCAAAACGTTGCAGAATTTTTCTTACGATGGTAAGTTTTACTTCCTTTCTAAAACTTTATTTCATGCCTTTTTTTTTTTTTAACTTTAATTTATTCCCTCCCCTCCTTTTGTTAACATTGCAATTTTTATTCTTTTACTTATTTTCTTCTATTCTCTTTTACTGCTTGTTTTTCCTTCCTTCCTCATTCTGACAAGTTTGAAAATTGCTATGGAACAGATACATTTTCTTCATAACCAGGTTAAACTCGTTAAAAAAATATGAGGAAATTATGAACTTGGTAAATGTATATTATCAAACTACAAAGTTTTAGGTTCAGAAAGACAATTAGCAAATTGTTTCAGGATATATTATGTAGTACCAAAAGCAAACTGTCAAAAAAGTGTCCAAGAAAGCGATTTGAATATGAACTCATCAAAAATATATACTCCACTTTCAGAGAAAAGTCAACTGTACTAATTTTACTTTATGTTTAAAAACTAAATGTCAGGTAAATGTTTTTATTCTGTTTGAATAAACATGTTACAGATAAAACAATATGAAAGACTAGACATGTTCTGTGTTCTTTAGAACAAATAGAAAAAATGTTCAACCATCAACATAATAACAAAAATACATATAATTTCTTTAACAAATACTTTCATTGGTCTAAGAAATCTTTCTTACTAAAAAAATGAGGAATATAAATTTGAAATTGTCAAAAACTTAAAAAAAGGTGAAAGTTTATAATAAATGCCATTCGCCAAGCTTGTTTCTTCGCTAAAACTGAATCCGAAAGCTGTAAACATCGTGCCTGCACGTAAATCCCAGCGTATGCATAATAGTCCGTAGCGGAAGACCAGACCATCCTACGTGCAATCTTTCTGCGCATATGCCTGGACTTTCCAAAAATTCCTATCAGTGTTTCCATCAAAAAATAGTTATTGACTGGAAAACTAACATCTGACGAGAAAATACAAAAACGTAGAGGAGGAATTTTAGAAGAAACATTTTAGAGAAATTTTACAAAAGGTATTTTACAGGATATATTTTAGAAGAGCTCTTAGAAAAAGCACTCTGGGGAAAGTAGTTTAGGAGGTATTTTATAAGAGGTATTTTAGAGAAAATATTTTAGAACAGATGTTTTAGAGGAAATATTTTAAAGGTATTTTAGTAGATATAGCTAATCTATAGCATATTTCGGCATTACTAGTGCTTAAGCGACAATGTGCTCGACTTCACAGAATCCATGCACATTAGTCTTCCGTTACAGGCTACTAGGATCATTAACGTCGATAAAAGGAAAACAAGACATATTCACACAAAAAAACGAAACACTAACCGTCATGTTAAACAGTGGATTCAGAAATGTAAAGGTAAGAATTATTCTAATAACTTAATAATTCTATAAAACTTGTAAACACTAAACTGTCATGGTAACTGGAAATAAAACGAATACAGGGAATAGCAACCCAACAAGGAAGTTAGCCCGCTTTTGGTGAAACCGCATTTATTGTAAACTTTCACTTAAAAAAACATTAAGTATTTCTCTTCAAATAAATGGAACTCCACTTGTTGGTTTTACTTTGTTGAGAAACACTATTTTCTTAATACTGTTAGAACGAAAAATGTTTTTAACTTAACAAGTCTGCCTTGACTTTTTGACAGAAAAATATAAAATCTGATTTTACATTTATAACATAAATCATGGAAACAAAATACTGGCAATTTCATCATATTCTTTCTGTGCCTTGGCTTCCTTTGTTGCCAAGGAATCTATTTCCAACTGAAATTTCTGCTGCAGGGCACTATTCTCAAGACTCTGCATTTCGAATTCCTGAATTCTTTTCTCAGCACGCAGAGTGCAAATTTCTTTGCTTAAGTTTTCAAGTTCAGAAGAAAGTTGGCTTTTTTCTTTGTCAGTTTTTTCCCCTTTTAATATTTCATCAAGGTTAAAACCAGCTTCTTCGGATTCAACTGCCAACTGAGGAGAGCTTTTGTAAAAATCATTTTCCTCTTCGTTATCATTCAGGCATTCGCTACTGGCAGCTTGAATATCAGAATTCTCTGATTTTTGCACATCGTTTGCATTTTCATTATCATCATCACTGTCCTCAGAGCTGCTTAAAATAGCCCCAAAAATATCAAATTCTTGTACAAATCCATTTCTTTCTGCATTAGAGGAATTCGACTCTTCCTGCTTCTCATCACTGCACTTTGGTTTCTCATCCTGTAGATCAATTATTTCAAAGCGGTAACTGATGGCTTCATTATCTGCTTTTAAAAGCTTCAGCACCTCTTTTTGGACAAAAGATGCTTCCGTACCCTCGTTTTTCAGAGTTTTCCTGAAACGTTTCTTCCTGACATTTTTTAGGCAGGGTGTCATACTATGAGGATATAAATACCTCTTATCATGCCCGTCTTTATCTAAAAACTCACGAAACAGATACGGCTTATCACTTTCCCCTACTGATTGTTCTGCTCCACATACCATCATCTGACCAACATCTGCTACTTTATAGAGAGTTTTTCCATCTAAGGTTTTGTAGCACTCTGTAAGACACGGCAAATCATAAATTTTACCAGGAATCACCATATTGTCCAATTTTACGACAGCATGTCGCATATCCGGCTCAGTAATTTGAATTCGAAATCGTTTATGCAAATTGGAAGGGGGAGACTTTAGCAGATCCCTGAGGTGTGCGGCCATGTGGAAAGGCAATCTCAAAATGAATTCCCCTTCCATCTCAATCGGAGTTTCCTCAACTTCGGCGTTTTCTTCTGCTTGGGTTCCAGTGGCTTCCATTATCTACAAGTATTTCAATTCTGAGGACTTGCTTAGATATTAAGGCACAATAACGCAGCTAAAAAAAATCTCACTGTAATAATAACGTACAAATACAAAATTTCTCAAACGCACACGAAACGCTAAACACCACAGTTCATTCAATCTTCTAGAATTTTGGCAACCGAAATTTCAGCTACTTTTATTTACACAATCATTTATTGTCCAGTGTATTACTATTGCCTGATGTAAAAAGTTATCAACATGTGAATAAAGTAGTTTTCTCATATCTGTCACCAGATGGGGCAAGCAGTATTCATATTCGGGATGGTCATCACCACCGATATAGAGGTTCAATTCATGGCATCACTGAAAGAGATTCAAAAATGAATATTTGTAAGCATATTGTACTCTTGTTTATCTATAAACATTTATTTATAAATAAAATAAATAATAAATTTGACTTTTAAAAATAAATTTTGCTAAATTTTTCTCGATTACTGACAATCATTAAATTATATTTCAAAGAAGCCGCACGGCATGTTAGATTGGCTCGCTTGTATTTTAAAAGAAATACTTTCTCTATTATATACTTAATTATGAAACATCTTGCCAGTATGCCTTTCATTGCGATTTATATTGCACTTCGCAAGCGGAGAGCCCTGCCTCACCCTTTTTTTTTTTTTTATCCACCAGGTGTATGCAAAGCGGTCTAAAATGATGCCTTTATGATCATTGGGAGATTACAGTAACCCTATCTTTAGTTAAAGCTTCAACTATAAAACTTGGAAAATCTTTTATTAAAGCGGATTTCTAGCATCGTAACGCAGTATAAGACGGGTGAGTGTTCAATAAGGGCGTTTCCGATTTCAATGTCATTTCAACTAAATGCTTGTGCGAAAATTAGAAATATAAAAGCATATGTTTATTTATGTTGATAGAAATTGTGGCATGTCAAAATTGACAATATATATATATATATATATATTGTATATATGTATTACATATATATGTATATCAAATATGTCAAAATTATGCGTATTGATAGAAATTATGTCATGTACCTTTTTGAAACATCTTTTAAGCGATAAATTTTTCTTGGCTTCACTCCGAGGGTGTTAAATATTTATGGGCTAAATTTGGAAACATCGGTATATCTTGTGATATTCGTGTGTTTTTTGAGGCATTAGATTGAAGAAATAAATGTCATTCCTTATATGGATCGAAAGGTACTTCGAAATTTTGATTAGCTCTACGATGGCATAATTGTAAAACGTTAAATTATCATGCCATTAACCTGGTTTGACTCTATTTGCAGCGTAGAACGCGTCTTATTTTTCTCTTCACCGTAGTCCGGGTTCAGTTCTCTAGAAAGGTGTTTGGATTCCTCGAAAATTCTGAGTTCCGACGTAAAACTTTGGTTATTGAATATTGTAAAACTCCTATTAACAAAGATGTCTAAACGGATTCGACACTTCTGACTCGTTGTCTTCTGTTAAATGCATCCTTGGATGAAAAGGTTAAAACTGTTTAGCGCTCTATTAGTTTTAAATTCTTTTGCTAGAAACATTACTAAATTTTGAAGGTAGTCTATTGAAGTATAAGTCTCTAATCCTAATTTTAAAGTTCGTAATTTTGCTTTTTAATGGAATTGTACGCCATTCAAATCTTAATGCCATTTGAATTGTTGTATTCTCAATGTACAAAGGTAATTTTCGTGAGCACCCCAGTAATTCTGCCTGTGAATATGGCTTTTTGAACTTTAATCTGGGTTCTACTGTCCTTAAGCTTATATGTACGTTAACGTATAGCAGTTACATCCCGTTAAGCCTGTCCTAGATCTGTCACACAGATTTGAAACATAAAATTACATATAAAACGTGTAATCGTCGTATAGTAAAAACGAAATCTGAGAATGGCGAAGTTTTTATACATGTTGAATATTTCTTCCGATTCCGAATAACTACTTAAATCGTGAGTAATTTAACCACTTCAAAGTTATCTGCTTGTTTTGAAATCGCTACTTTAGAAACTAATTTTAACATTCGTCTTGTCGGAAAACAACTTCAGTACTACGTCTAGAGATAACTTTTCATTCAGTGGGCTGGGTTCGAATCCTCGAAAGGTTGTGGTAACTCATTTCGCTCCCACAGGAATAATCACGAATTGACTTCAACAGCTACCAGCACTCCAGTTTCTTACAGATCCGTAGTAAAGGATTAAAACTTCCAGACGAGAGGGTCAAATTCCTCGTTAAAATTCAAGTCCTGGATTAACATGATCATAGTTGTTTTTAGTACAATATGCTGGTCTTGACTTAGCTGTATGTATTAAAAGTATTACGACAGCGCATGGATCAACGTAAATACGATTTTAAAACATAATTTCCTTCGGTGCGCAGATGAATTTTAAATATAACGTTAAGTTTTACCGTAACGTAGTAATCATGCGTTCAGTTACCATGCCATAGAGATCCGGGTTCGATTGCTAGTGGCATCGTAGAATGGTTTGTTTTTTTTTGCATACCGTAAACCGTGGCTACTTTCTCTTGGTAAAAGCAGTTTCGGCTCCGCGGAAAACAGATCTCGGCGCAGTATGACTTTGCTATCTGAGTCGTAAAGACACAAAAATATTACTAATTAAGTATTTGTGAAATTTTATTTAAAACTAATAGCTTTATAAACGTTACTTTGGGCTCAATTCAGTTATTGATGTTTCGGGTGTCACCAAATATATCATTAAACTTTTTCAAACAAAACACTGAAGTTTATCTTGTATTAGACACCGCGCATACATTATGTGAAACTTCGTCAACTTGCATATTGATAAGATTCTGAAGAGCTATTAACCGCCGCCTGTTTGAGTTTTCAATTGGCTTTAATCTAGGGTTTACGAAATTGGTGGGCGGGGGCATAAACCCATATTATGTACGTTATAGTATACGTAAATTTTGCAGTTGTAAATTCTCGTTCGATCACCGAAGCCAACCAACATCGGGCGCTGTCAGTACTTGGGAGAGTAAATTATTGGGGAGTGGGGCTCGGACCCACGCATCTCTATGCTTGTGGTTGACTTCAATTCATACAGTCCACGCAGTTATTTAAGTGTGACTTTCATAAACTAAATTTAAGTAAAAATTATTTTACATAAGCTGTGAAGCAAACTCTAAATTTATGAAAATGGTTTTTTTCCGATGTCATGAAGAGTACGAGATTAAGAAAAAATTTTAAAAGCAGTGTTGGAGACTAAATGAAAATGTAAAAGGGTTGATTTGAGTAAGATTTGTGATTTAAACTAAAAAATGCATAAAATAAAGATGAGTTTGTTTCTCAAATACGCGTGATATATTTTTTTTTTTTTAAAATCTAGTTGACGTAAGACAGAATGTGGTGGGTGTATTTCCTTCTGGGTGCAGCCGTTGCAGAATCAGCTTCGCTCAGTATCTTAAATTCTGATACTGTAACAGCCTTGGACGATCTTTCTGAGAATGAAGGTAAATGTGGTTTTATTGAAAACTATAGTTTTTATTACTGTAACCCTGTATAAGTTTATAAACACGAACTTATACTCCGAAAAAATGTTTTCTTTGTCATTTCTTAGTATTTTGTGCTCAAGGTTTCAGTTTAAGCAATTTTTCATGCGTAAGAATCTGAAACGACCATCCTAATATCTAGAGATCTTAACAATATCATTCATATACAAGTAGAGGTTAAATGGGGAAAAGTGATCTTTAATAAACTCCACCTTATTTAAAATCGAACTGCAATTGTGGAGAAACATTTTTCTGATCATTCACTATATACCAACACATCTGACGTAGGATTATCAAACTGATACATCGAATATGTATAATCAGACTACTCAGTTATAAATCTAATTCTCATTAATAATCAGAATAACCAAACTTTACTCTAATTTAGGCATAGTACACCAATGTCTTTCACATTCACTTGGTGGTTAAGTCCAGCTTATGCTGGACATCGATCCCTCACCTCCTGTATAACCTTTTGGTTATCGTTAAGCTGGCAGTTCAGAGATCTATACACATCCCCAACACCCCCTTAATGAAATCTAAATACACATCTAAACATATACAAAATCTAATCCGTACTCCTAAAAATCTTGAACACCCCCAGTTTTATGAATCCCGGATAAACTACGGTAGTTTCACCTGTGATAACACATTGAACGTGGAACATTGAACTTACGTGGATAACACCAAATTCTAATGGCAAGAACGTTTAGTACATTAGTTTTAAAACGACAGTTGAATATTTTCACTATCTTGCATGAGATTGAGGAATTTAAAAAACAAACAAACTTGCTAGTCAGAAATTTACTATTTATTCAATTCAACAACCAACGGTAACTCAAAATTCAATTAACGGAAACTGTCTAAAAAATCAACACTACGATATGAAATATATGGGTCGTCTCCTAACACACATCATCGATTATCTTTGTTATTTATTACCCAAATTCCATGAAATTTGAAATTTAGCATAAATTGGTTACAGAGAAGTTTTCTATGAAATAAAAAAGTGGGTGTTGCCAATAAAAATTTTAAAGTTGACGTTAAATTAAATATGAAGACGGCCCCCCAAATATTTTTCATTACCATATTTTTATAGAATTAGCCATTCTAGATAAAGTTTTCAAATTTTTGTTCTACGTTCAATATTCGACCACCCGAGAACTATTGATCACTGTACACTATAATAAAAATAAGGGGAATTATAAATTTGTCTCCAAGCTTTCAATGCACAACTTACGTTAAGAAATCTATTCATTAATGTTAGATATTAGTCTACTCAGTATTAAATATATTAATAAAATACATCAAAACATTAACGAATTTTAAGCCCCTGTAGCCTTCTGAAACCCCTGTAACCTACAGAGCCCCCCTGTCACTAGCGGATCCAGCGAGGGGCGGAGGGGTCAATCCCCCCCCCCGTCAGGGTTAAGTAGGAAAAAAATGCATATTTTGTGTTACGACTGTAATAAACAAGTCTTGCACCAAAATCTCAGTCTTGGAGAAATGCGATCCAGACTTTTCCACGAATCTATTGTGCGTTCGCGCGAGATACCGTTAGCAGACGGGTTAGTCGATTGCAGTTTCGGGAAGGGCGTCTTGCCGAAACTGGTTTTTCGCGCGGGAAAAACCAGTTCCTCCAAGACGGCCTTCCCTAAACTGCAATGGACTAACCCGTCTGCTAACGGTATTACACGCCAACTGAGCGCTAATGCACAGTACAAGTTACTACGTTTTCAGTAAGTGTTGCTTCAGCAGAACGTAATTTTTTTTTTTTTTATCCTTGAAGCGCCGTCAAACTTGGCTTCAAACGCGGATGATGAAAGACTTTTAATACGCACCCACAGAGACAATCACTTTACTTACGTCAACATGAATAACAAATTTTCAAAGAAACCAAGATGGCTCGACTTCGCACTATAAACTTCAAATTTTTTAAAAAGTTGTTTGTTACAAAAAAAAAAGTAAAATAATTACAACGTTTTTGTAGTTTAAATTTAAACTTCTATGCGTTTCCTTTACTAGGTTATCCTTCTGTCATACTTGACTATAATATGCCTTAAACCCAGGGGCAGACTATGACTATTAGGGACCTCGACCCAACTTGCATTTGAGGAGGGGGTGGGGCCTGACACGCTTATAAAGATTCGATATAAATCTGAAATGTACATACCCCTATTCACGTTTAAAAATTTAGGTAAAAATACTCTTTTTGATCCCACTTTCACGCTAACGTCGGATGTCAGTGCACTAGCATTGCCGAAGTTCTGAAAGTTGTAAAAGTAGCAAATAATTGTGGCATTGACGCATCCATTTCGTGTTTTTGAAAACACTACGGCTCATGCCTATGGCATTCGTGGTCACTTGAAAAAGTACGCTACGGCCTTATCTAGGTGTAGATGCATAAGAGATAAATTTGGTAGCGAAAAAATGTTTTTAGGGTGTGCTATTTTTTATTGCAATCTAAAATTTTAAAGCCATTTATGATGAAATATAGCCAAATTATAGCTTAATTAAGCAGTGAAATTGAAAGATATGCAACAATGAAAAAAAATTTCATCTATTCTTAAAGCTGTAATTGTAGATTGCAGCTATGATCTCGCTGCATTCGTTTGGGTTCTCAAATCCAGAGGATTAAGAAAAGATTTTTGAATTTACTATTTTAACATTAAGTAAAATTGCCAAATAAAACGTTTTGGGCACCCCTCTTTTCGTAGGGTGCGAGCTCTTGCCATAATCTGGCCCTGCTTAAATCATAGTTTAATTAAAGAAAAGCCCAGCTTTAATTCATTGTCGCAAATTAAATATTTTGGTGAGTATAAAGCAGGGTTGTCCAACCTTTTTCGGTAGCGGGCCACTTAAAGAATTTTCACGGATCTTGCGAGCCAGCGGTTTCTTAAAGGGGGGGGGGAAACACCAACAGCCTCCCTTTAGTTTCCTCCAGTTACTCGTTTGTACACTTGCGATATAGAAAAGGGTCACCTATGATGTTCCCACTATTTTTCCTTATTTCTCAAATTTTTTTTTTTGAAGTTTTTGCTTTGGATTTTTTATTTCAAACAGTTGTAGGCTGGCCGGATCAACATCGTTCGCGGGCTGGAATGTGACCCTCGGGCCGTACGTTGGACAACAATGGTATAAAGGAAACCATTTACTAAAACTTCTAAATCCAAAACAAATTTTACCGGTGAGAGCCCTGAACCCCCCTAACATCCTGGATCCGCGTTTCCTGTAAATAAAGCCTCTAACTATGGGCCTACCGACAATTCTTTAGACGTTTCCTACTGAACGTTCTACTTATGGCGGACGGTTTCATCAACTACCTGATTTAAAGATAAGTTGGCCCTGCTGTGATGTAGTAGTAACGGGCTCGCCTAACGCACAGTTACCCTCGGTCAGCCTCCCAACGATGCCGAACAAAAACGCTTGCCGACTAACTGCTCACTGTAGTCCGCGGGGGGGTTCCCTAGAACAAAAGGTTGATTCCTCGGAAAACTGTAGGTCCAGGCGCAGTGACTCTTGCTGTCCTTGCGCCGTGAAACTCAAATGCTGTCCCACCCCCTTGAAGTCAATATCTGAAGGAGCGATTAAATCTTACAGTACGGTGGTAACTAATCCTTGCCGTGGTCCTGGAACTTAAGCCATATATGGTGAAGAAACACTGAGTTTTGAATTATTACACGTTCTGTCTTTTATAGCGTATGTTTTTGTCAGGGCAAAACAATTTTTTTTAACGGAAAGTAAAGGAGCACGATGGTATTCCTGAGATCGAACTCGTGACCCTATTTAATAAGGAAACCCAATTTTTGGAGTGTCTACAAATCCTCGGCTGTTTTGCAATCATTACACGTTCTGCTCTTCCTTTGCAAATGGTTTCATCTTTCAGAAGAAAATTAAATTTTGTAACGAACACAATACATTCGTATACCAGAGATCGAACTCTCACCATACGGTGACGAAATTCAACTTCCGGTAATGTGGCGCAGTGTGGTAACGCGTATGCCTAGTGCGCGTTTAACTCGAGATTGACTCTCAACGGTGCAAAGAAAGCTTACCCAGATCTCGCAAAAATCTCACTGTAGTCCGGGGTTTGGTTCCCTAGGTCTTACAATTTTTCGAGGAATCCTAACTTTAGGTCCCGGCACAGCATGACCATTCCAGTCTCAGCCGTAAAACAACTTTCAGCAATACTTAAAGGATCTTTCAATTACATTTCCTGCTGTCTTTCTATTGTCGGTCATTTAATTTACCAGAGCAAAATCCATTTTACATAAAATACCTATTCCCGGAATCAAACTGGGGACTATATTTGACAAAGCTCTTTTCGATTTATTTTAACAATTTCTTAATCGATAATTCCTGTCAACTGTCTTTCAATTATTACATGTTCTGTTGTCTTCTAGTAAATGAAACCATCTGCCATGAAGACAAAACAAATTATTGGGAGGTAACACTACAATAACAAATGCACAATGCTACTGCGTTGCAATTTTTATTTTTTAGGAAAATTTACATATAAAAATGAAATAACATTCGTTTTTTGGGGGCCTCCTAAAATTGCGGGGCCGAAGCCCGAGCTTTGGAAGCCTTTGCGGTGATCAGGCCCTGCCTTTAGGTTAGTTTCAAATTTAACGTAAAATTTCCCGAATCCTGTCGTTTAATAAAAATGAAACTAAAGAAACCCTGAACTGAAAAGAAATTCGTGAACTTAAATTTGCGGTTTCAATAATTGTTTTTAGATTGGGATTTCCTCAAAGGCGAATTGGACAAAATTGCTGATGGCTATTTGGAGTATTTTTCCGAAGCTCAGTCTCAACCAGTGAAACGTGAAAAAAGACAAGTTTCCTCCACATCAAAGTCTAGTTTGCTCGTTGACAAAACCGGTAACGTTTCAATGTTTCATGAGAACTGTATTCACAATCCTATAGTATTTTAGATCTAATTTAGAAACTTCCCTTTTCAGGTGCGTATCGTCTCCAGATTTTGAAGCCTATTTTGAACATGTGCTCTCCAGCTTTAAAAATCGAATTCATTGACATAGTGAACGATACCTATGCTGTATGCATTTCGGCAGAAATCAATAACATCCCAGCAACTGTACATGTGGGAATTATAACAGTAAGTCTGCAGTTTTGAAAGTTCGTTTTAGACATTTTGTAGACGGTGTGAGCAAGATTTTAAATCTACAACATGGAAAACATTTTTAGTATATTTTTGACGTTTTACTTAAAAGTGGAAAACATGGCATAAAATAATTTCTTTCAATTTAACGAGTATTTAAGGGACTGTAGTTATTTTTGTTATTGTACATTCAAGTACACAATCCATTTTAATTTTCCTTTTTAACCCTCATAGAATCTCGTATGGTTCGAAATACATTCATGGGCAGTTTTAAATCCGGTGGATCTTGCGTTATTGTATGATGGAGGCATACTTAATGTTCTTGTTGCTGATAACGGAAGAGGTAAACCCTACTTAAGAGCATATGACTTGAGTATGTACTCCTTGGGATGATATTGCTAAATCTCTGAACTTTTACCGTAGTTGATGGAATAGACCTGGCACGATATAATCTTGCTACGACAAATACAGTGATGAACCACGTAATTGACGGAAAGTACCCCACCTCCGTTGCTGTATGGAAAATGTAAGTTTCGTTGATGGCTAATCAAACATAGTATGTGTCCGTTATGCAATTTAATGAATCTTATTTTATAATTAGGAAAAAGGACAATATTTATCATATGGCAATGGCTCATTCGGAGGGTAATAAGGACTTGCCAGATTTGAGTACAAAAATCTTGACCTACCATTGGATGGGTAAGTTATTCCAATGAAACAAGGCTGTTCTAACCCTTAATGTTATTCAAAGTAAATTTAGTACATTAAAGATTTGCTGATAGCTTTTGTAAACTTGCATAGGAATTGTCTGGAAGGATTTATCTTAAAACATTTTAATTAAGCTGTATTTGTGGTATACTATTATAGGTTTCATTAGGATGTGAGGAGGATTCTAATTGAGTGGTAATGAATTTGATAATGGTAAAGGACTATTAGTAGCAGTGTCTTCGAATTCCTCGAAGCAATGGTTGAATGTGGTAGAGAACACGTACTGTGCATTCGCGCTCAGTTGGCGCGTGATACCGTTAGCAGACGGGTTAGTCCATTGCAGTTTAGGGAAGGCCGTCTTGGAGGAACTGGTTTTTCCCACATGCGAAAAACCAGTTTCGGCAAGATGCCCTTCCCTAAACTGCAATGGACTAACCTGTCTGCTAACGGTTATCAGGCGTCAGGTCTGCGCGAACGCACAATATATCGTCTTGAACGAATTATGATGTCTGATTTATTAAAACAACTCCTCGATGAAGTCGTTTTTTTTTTTTTAAACTAACAGCTAACAAGTGTCGAAACATTTGTCGTCTTGCCATAGGACGGATGGGATATATTTGCCTGTTTCTGATGGCTCTAAATCTTAAAGTGGCATACATCTTTTGCTGCTTCATCGTGGAGTACTTCCTATGATTACTTCGTTTCCAAACTTTAGAGTTGCTAAAAACGTACTTGGATGCTTAGAGGAAATTTTTTGCTACAGATTTAATACTATTAAGTTTTGTTCTGAACCTAGAGCTACAGGCGTCGTCTTTGGGTGCTATCTGTGCTACAAAATTTACAATTTTTGGTTTACGATTCAAGGATGGTGAAAAGTAATGATGCCCTGAGACTAGTCTTGCTAGAAATCCGAACTCTTATTGTTTAGGGAAAAGAACCCTGGGCAACAGGGCGCCATTAATCTGGGTTGAATTCCGATAAACGAACGTCATTTTGACCATATTTTTATCGATGAAAACTTAGTGTACAGCACATCACGCTTCTTATCTCAATCGAGAAAATTCAATTAATTGCAGCATAATTGAGTGCTTTAATTTATCAATATAACTTTGAAATAAGTTACTAAGAGTATGCAGATCAAACGAATAATAGTTATGCTTCAATGGCATTTTTACGTTAGAAACGCGATTTTCACATTTCTTGGTTAGATTATCGTTGGCAAATATCAGTGATAGATCACTTGTTCTTTAGTAATATTTTCCTAAATACAGCCGTAGAACAAGCGAAGAAATCAGTTACAATTAGAGGCGCAAGCCGCGTCCTTCATTAGTCATCCAATCCACATGAAAATTACAAAGTATTGACGATGTATCAAAGGCCCTATATCTGTTATAAATATCGAAGAAAGTCAATTACTTCTTAGAAAACTATACAAGTGTTAAAAGATGGTCTATATCGGCGTGGTTTTAAACGCTTCGCTCTTCCAAGAAAAACAGACGAAACTCCGGAAACTGACAGTTCAATTCTACGTACTTTCCTGGCTGGTTTAGAACAAATGGGATGCTAAGAATTCGGCCCACAGCTTCATCTATGTTTAAACGAGGGCTTAGGTGTGAGCACTATAGATATAATATACACTAAAGCTATTAACGCGAATGTGGTACAATGTCTACGCGTCTGAACGTCTTCGTAAAGTGATCAGACGGTGGCATAATGCGGTTGGATTAATCAGTATCATTCCAGAATTGTAGACATCGTCTGGGTTTGATTCCTTCGATGGGAGATGTTGATTCCTCGGGAAACTAGTGACATGGAACCATCTTCTCTTGTATCCCAAAACGAACCTTCCTAATAAGGTGGTTCATTTTTAGGCAGAAACTTATAAATCTCAATTATGAGGGTTTCCCCAAAGAATTATATACACTACGATGTATCTAAAGTTACAATTTACTTTAAATTGAGGCACAGGCCCATATAACTAGATGCCTTTATGTTCAAGAATCACGAAGCCAGTAAACAATTGGAGTGTTTTTTTGCAGGAATAAACGCAAAAAACATGACTATTCTGTGAATGTACACATCAAACCCTGACTGTCGCTGCTTATGGCCTATAGTTTTCATTCATGAAAACGAGTTTTCTAAATTTGTTTTATCTTTTGCCTAGTTTTACCTCTTTACCTGTCATTGTATGCGCAATTTTAAAATCGTACATTTCTCGCATTGAGTTCTCATTTGAGTAATTGGCTGGTTTTAAAACCTTTTATCGATTATTACGAAGTTGTGGCATACGTAACGAAATTTTTTTTTTTCCCCCCCTAGGAACTTATTTTGATAAGTATGGAATGATCATCGGCTACGATGTTAAAGATATAGAACCTTTTCACATTTATGGGGCCTCTTATTTAGCTGTTGCCAACTTTAGAAGAGGAAAAGATGATTTCAAAGTAGATTCTGAACTATTTAAATATAGTTTGAATGACCGTGTATACCTTTCTCATCAGAAGATACGGACACACCAAGCAATGGATTTCGAATTTTTCACCCTTGGACAAGGAACTGGACAAGAATTTTTCCTTGCTGTTGCCAATTATGCACAATCAAGTAATTTCTTTCTTCGGGTGTAGTTTTTGGCTGCTGATAAGCTGCCCTTTTTAGTTAAAGCTGTTCAGAATGGAGTAGAACCCCCTTTATCCGCGGAACATGTTTTCACTCACGATTTACGGAGGACCGAATATATTAAATAGAAAACTCACGCACACAAGGGATTAAATTTTTTTGGCGAGATAGCGCCTTTCTATGGGTTAATTACCAAATATGGTCGACACACAAAGCCACTGGACATGTGTTCTGTAATTTTTTTTTCGTGGGAATTGATACTCTTGACGCCCACATTTTTGCTCAATAAAACCTTACGTACGGAAATTGGTTGTTTTTATGGCGCAAGAACAATGGTCATTCCGCGCTGACCAATCTTTTTGCTCAAATTAGAGCTTTATATTTAGACGTAAAGTTCTAGATTGAGCCGAAAGACGTGGGTGTCAAAAACATATAGTTCATAAATCGTTCTTCATTCCGAATAACGTGATGAAACTTACCGTCACGTTCGGTACGATTGATCATTTGTATCCATGCTATCATTGGTTTGGTGGCAGTTGCGTACGGTGACACTTGCGTGCATGTCAAGGCGGCCCCAAATCGGTAGGGGGAAGGTGACACCTCCTGTGTGACCCCCCCCCCTAAATTAACCCATCACGATATTCATAGCAATAATATAAATTTTCAGAAGTGCATGACGTAAACGATAAATTTTCTTTTTAGCTTGATTTAAACGTTCAAGCTTCAATATTACTAAGCATTTAGAAACTAAGCACTTATTGAATTTCGACTGAAATGGAACCTCCCAACAGACTGAACTTCTATAAATATTTACTGCTATAAATTCGTTATCTGCAGTGCGTTAAATGACATAAGGTATTGTCGAATAAAGGTTCCTTCGTTATTTGAACGCCGGTTTGTAATGAGTTCTTGACGAAAATTCTTGTCTAAAAGAGAAGCACCTTTATTAGCCTGAATAAATCTGGAAGTGCACGAAAATTAACTCTTTACAGTGGTGGGAGGTCAAAGATGATAAATGAGATTTTAAAAGTAGTGAACATTATCTGTAACGGTCTTTTCGAGGCGTGAACGTAGGAAACCGAAGCATCTGAAGACCGTAAGCGAAGCTGAAGTGCTGTTAGTGGCTTCCCAACTGCCGATCAAAGAACTTCCAATCATAGAAATTCTGCAAATAAAATACAAATAAAATATATTTAATTGCAGAATTTTTGTCTGAACCCAGAATTAGAGATTGGGGAAAGAGTTAGGTTGTATTCTCAAAGTAGCAGGAATGAAAAATGTGAAGCCAGAGTTCGTTTTGCACGGACATGTATTTAAACGTAGAAGCTTCAAAATCTCATTCAAGAATTGTTAAAAAATGATGAAAGGGCAGAAAGTGAGGAATTGAAAGTGTGATGTGTGGGGTAGTCGCAAAATTCTAACATCAAAACATATTCTGACGTTTTGGCAAATTTTTGGGAGATCCAAAACCTTGCTCTGAACCAAAATGAATTCTACAAAAAGATTACAAATATTTCTTTTGCTTTTTTTATAGCAAACATTCTTTACAATCACTTTTTAATGTAAACTAAAATGAGGATTAATGTACTTGAAATGGCGGGGTTTTTTACTGACCATCTAATAGCCACCTCCGAAGTACAGTCACCTTTGCAGAGTCCCGCGGGTGACCGTTATTCGGAGGTTTTACTGTATAAAATAGAAACTTTCGTTGTGTAATATTTCACATTAACAAATAACTTACTATATGTGTATCAGTGTGTCTATGACTAACCTATAGGCCAAGTTTTACGAATTTACGCATTTAACGAGGGGAAATATGCAATACAATTTAATCGCTTTCAGAAAAAATTTTTGAACTTACTGGCCTCAAAATTAGATAACCCTTGGGGCTTCACATGGCAGATCTAATATTGTATCAAAGTGTCTCCTCTTTCCCCATCAGAGTTGGGACTGCCTTGTAATGTAAGCAAGATCCAAATTTGATATGTAAGCATGTGTCACTACTACACCGCTGGCCTTAACTAGCATCCAGTTAGCCTTCAACTTTCTGTCCGCATTTTTACTACGCCATCTCAATGATATGAAAATAACCCTTAATAGCGTAAGTCTTGAGGCCGAGATACTGTCGAAATAAATTTAAAAAAGTTTAGACACCGTATATTCATTGCTCCTCCGTTTTTTGAGGGAGCTGAAAGGTCAGTATCCCATTTGAGAGCAAGAGCAAAAGAAATGTTTAAAAATTGTTTCAGCTTATACTTATAATCCTATAAGCCAATAATATTAATTCTTCGAATAACGGAGGCACTTAGACATTAAAATAATTAACATATTTCATATGAAAACCTGAGAATTATGCTTTTGCATTATGTAATCCCATGGTACATGAAATTACGTCAGAAAATTTCAACCTCAACATTCAGTATTTATAAATTAAATTCTATAATGCCTAGAGACCATGGCATCTCTGTATTTATAAATGTTAATGTAGTGTTTTGCTTTCAGATATAAGAAATGTCAGCTCCGTTATCTACAAGTTTGTAAAAGATATCTTCGTACCATTTCAATGCTTGGAAACCTATGGAGCCACATCTGTTGCTGCCTTAACCGATGAATCAAAATTTCTGTTAGCAATTGCAAATGAAGATATTTTGCATCTGTATCAATATGATGGTTGGCGATTTGTCCGGGCCAGCATTCAATATACCCAAAGGCTTTCTTACGGAGTGAATGACTTATCCTTCCATCTTATGTTGGGAGAAAGCAAAACTTCAATCCTTGGTAAGACGTTCCAAGATGTTATTTATAGCGAGACATTAGATAGTGGGCATGTGTTGGTTACTAACATCAAATTAAAATCGCAAACACCTTCAGTTTGGAGTACACTTTTCGCTTAACTTTTAAAATGAGATTTTTAGTGCGACAGACTTTAATCTAATAAGCTTGTGAAATTGCAAGTGTTTTTAGTTTGTACATAACATTTACTTTTCTAATTTGTCTTACACGCGAAGTGAGTAATTTTTGAAGAAATTCAAAATTATTTTAATTAACATGCGACTGACTTTGGCACTATATTCAATCTTTTAAATCTACAAAATTTAGCAGCGCAACGTTTTGTGGTGAATTAAATCTAAAGTAACTGTCAGCCTAGCGTCTGTGCACAAAATTCTTTAAATGGTTAATGCATTGCTTAAATTCGGTAATTATAAACTTTGAATTTGTAAATGTTTGTTGTGAGTGAAAGTTGTTTGAATGTTAATATTTAGCCGAAAAAATATTGGTGCAGAATGACCCTTGCGCCATAAAACAAACAACCAACCGAAAAAGTAGCGAACTCTTTCTGCTTAAATATTTTATACTTAGGCGATAAATCTTTTATTTTTTTTAGCAATTTCTAATTCGGATTCGAGCTACATGTTCGAACCTTCGCTCTTTGAAGTAGTATTTGTCCATGAAAAACCACTGGAAACATGGTACGAGGAAAGTAACACGTGGTGTCAAAATAAGCTAGACTACCTTAACAACCCGGCTGTAACTGGTCTCGAAGATCTGCAAGATGTGGTTTTTGTCGACCAAGAAAGTCCTATTGTAATTCACGGGAATCTTAGCTTCACTGCCGGATTAGAAGCAGCGCAAGTGACCACGCCTGAGGTGAGAATCTTCAATTTGATGTTTAAATTGTTCGTACACTGTTACCCAAAACTAAAGTAATAGTAAAGGTGTGGTTTCAGCATTGGGTGCCGTTGGTCTTTTGAGCATAGATGTCTATTTGAAGATAATCGTGCACGAAAAGCTGATATCGGAGAGCACTTGGCACACATTTCTTCGTGTATTTGTTAATACATGGTAGAAGAAAGGTGGGCAAGCTTGCTAAGGTAAAATCAGATTAGGGTATTTATTCTGATGAGTTTTCAGGCTAAAAGGATGACCTCGGGACTTTCCAAATTTAAGAAAACCAGAGACTAATTTGAGAAAAGGCCCTGCGGTGGCGCAGTGTGGTAACGCGTTCTCCTAGTGCGCCGCTAATCCGGGTTCGACTCCCAGCAGTGTAAAGAACGCTTACTCAGAGATCTCATAAAGATCGCACTGCTCACTGTAGTCCGGGGTTTAGTTCCCTAGGCCTAAACAATTTTTCGAGGAATCCGAACCTTTTTAGGCCCAGAGGTTCGGATTCCTCGGAAAACAGTAGGTCCCGGCGCAGCATGACCACTATAGTTCAACCATAAAACCACACATTTGGACAACTGCGTTTATAAAGTTTCTATTTGGAATATTGATACTAAATTTTCCCTAAGCAATGAAACGTATACTTTTCCTACTAGAGAAGTATACGAAGAGTCGCTAAATTTGACCAGTGGTATCATTCGAAGAATTCTGTCGTGGGAATAAAAAAAAATAATGGAATTATCCGTCGCAGTGGAACAGCGCGAGATATGGACTAATTGCAGCAAATATAAGAGAAAGAAGTTAATGATAAGAGATAAAAATAGGATAGAAATTCAGTGGCTAATGTTGTAATGTAACGGGAACGTAAGTAAATAGAAAATTTAGATTGTATTCCTTCCTCACAACACTTAAGTGCCTCTACCCACTCAATGTGAAGACTTCATGACTGCGAACACGTAGTCGGGAGTATATTCGAATATTCCTACGTTCATCGGACTGTATGGGGGTGAATAAAACTTACAAGGAAAAGCACTGTGAAAATTAATAGTTTCGGTTCATAACCAAATTATCTGCATTTGACACCATGCACTAGTGTCTCCCAAAAGGCGGTGATTGATATAGAAATTTCAGATCTGTGAAACGGATGTGCTTCACAATAGCAGAGAATGAAACTAGTTTCACCAGGCGATTCCATGAGTTATTTCAACATTAGCGTAAAGTTTAAAAAGTTACGCCAGTGTCGAAATAACTGTTTAATAGCAGAGAAGGTGGAAAAAGTAATTGACCAACTTATTGGTGTAGTTAATAAATTGGTATCATTAACAGCTATTCCGATAGTACGTGGCTATTACCAGGACGTTATTTTTTTCTGATCCGAAGTCTTGTTTCTAATGTTTCTTTCCCCCATGTGCGGTGAGTGGAGGAATTTTCGCGCACACCCTTGGCTACGCACCGCTTGTAGCCAAATCGAATAATTGGATGTTAGAGACCCTAGAATTCTTGGCCGACGCATTAGCAACTATTTTGTTGTAAAATTCTGGTTTCAATTTCCTTGGCTATAGATTTTTCGCATTGGCGTAATGATCACTATTTTGGCATATCAACAATCCGCGATTATTCGACGAATGTAAACATTGGCGCAACTTTTAAAATGTCGCCAATAAATACAATTTCCAACCACCATCACGTGATACAATGGCAACAAAATGGGGAGGATATGCGCCAGGGCTTCCTTTTTTAGAAGACTTCGTTGTAGTTACTTGGTAGTGTTGGGAGTATAGAATACAAGCTGCTTAATTTTCTCCCAATTTATTGATGCTCCTGTTATTACATCACTCAATACGTTCTAACATGTTTAGCTCTTCATCGGTTGGGAAAGTGGTTCTCGAACTTCTTACCTCACCGCCTCCCTTTGCACTCGCATGCGGACGTCTCTCCCAATGGATTTAGTATACGAATAAAAACGGCCTCTTGTGCTTTTCCCTGTAGGTATATGCGTATTTTAACGTTCTATAAGAAAATGGTGAAAAGAATATATCCTTCAAATTAGAGCAGTCTTAAATTTAATGCCAAATTCACACAACACGAGATAATATTTTAGCGTTTAAACACATGAGTCGTCATTTAACTCGAAATAAAAATTGTTCGAAAAATGCCTCGAGCTCACATATTTAAGCAACTTCGGGCGATAGTGAAAAATTGGTAAGTACCCACTGTCTAAAGTCACACTACGCCCCTGGTACGGATAAAATATATTTTAAGCGGCTGTATGCAATATTAAATTTGGTATGTAATTACAATATTATGACCTGATTTTCACTATAAACTTATTTCAGTTCACCATTTGAAATATCTTTTTGCACAGTTTATAGACACAACCAGCAATATAGTTTACGATAACTCCATTTTGTTGAAGTTGAAGGATTTGAATCAACGAATTCAAGCGGCTTCCAAAAGAATTCAAATGATTCAAGCAGTATTCAACAAAGCATTAAAATTAGAAGGTGAACAAGAAGTAACTGGTAAGCACTTTTTTTAAAGGTTAAACGAGTTTTCGCATTTAAATACTGTTTCTTAAATACAAATTTGAAATATTTCAGCACACTACGAGTTCCATGACATAACGTTGCAATGCGAGAAACGTTCATGCGTTTTCACAAATGTAACAACTACTATATTAAACGGGGAAGATGTATCCAATCTGAAAGAGAACCTTATTTTCCTGGATGAAGATCAAGTAATACCCGATACTCTGAGTGTGGAAAACATCAAAGCAAATGAAATTATTGTTGATGGACTTGTTGATGGAATGAACATGAGCAACGTTGTAACAAAATCTGGAAATCATGAAATTACTGCTCCCAAAATTTTCAAGAAGACTTTGTATAGTCCAGAACTAGAAGTTGGAGGACTCGTAGACGGTGTTAAAATCTCTCACCAAACTGTTCTTTTGCGAACAGGATATCAGAATATCACTGGAGATATATCTTTTACTAACCTAAACACTCGGTGGCTCGAAATCACTGGTCTCGTAAATGGTCAGGATTTAAATGAGTTTTACCATGATGTCGTATTGACAACAGGCAATTACGTCATCACGGGTGAGAAGACGTTTCATGATATTTCTATAGAAAATCTTGAACTTGCTCCTGGTTCAAAAATCAATGATGTTGATGTTTCTGATCTCTATCATAATACCCTTTGGAAGGCAGGCGACCAGGAAATAACAGGTAATGTACAAATATTATTAGTAATAAGTTTAAAAGTTCTATTCAGTTCTAAAATAATCTACTTTTTCGTTTAGCTCCTATTACGTTTTCATCAGTGACGTTTAGAAAACACGTATTCTGTGACAATATAAATGGTATTAAAATACCTGGCTCGGAGATTGTGCTCCTTGATGACGATGTGAAATTGACAGTTCCTCAAACGTTCTTACAGACGACATTTATACCTCAATTGAACATTGGCAATTCCATAAATGGAATTTTAGTCGATAAAGAAACTGGTAACTAATTTATAATCTCCTTCCCAAGAGTTAAAAAAAAAAAGCAAATGCAAGAAAACGTTAGTAGAAATATTAATGTTGATTAAAATTTACTGAGGTATACTTTAAATGAAACTCCAGTTCGGAACTTACGTTTGTAAAAATTGCAACACCATGAAGGAATCATGTGATTGAGCTGAAACTTTCAGGAAATGCAAATTAGGGTATGCTATTCAAATGATTAGAATTTCAGAGTCATCGCGCATGCGTGGGCTGAGCAGCGCCCTCTGAACTGCTGATGGATCCGTATAAATAGAGGGCTGTAGCGGGGCGTGTATGGCTATCTGCTAGTGGTAAACGTTACATGAGACGTCACTATGCCTCTACGACGAAAGAGGGCGACATTTCAGCAAGTTACGGAGTTTGAACGGGGACGAATGATCGGCCTTCGTGAAGGAGGGTTTTCTTATCGTGCAATAGCAGCTCGTATGGGGCGTAACAGCAGCACAGTGATGCGAGTGTGGAAGCAGTGGGTTCAAGAGAACCAGATAACTCAGAAATCCAGAAGTGGACGCCGAAAGGTGACGTCAGCACGGGATGATAGACACCTGGTCCGCATGGCGGTGACGGACCGTTTTGCTTCATCTGGACAGTTGGCAGAACGTTGGTGCACTGCTACAGGTGTATCATTGTGTGCTTCATCAATTCGTCGGCGTCTACTGCACCGTGGACTGCGTGCAAGAGTTCCTTTATACAGGATCCTCCTGACGCAAAACCGGTGAACGCCACCTTCCGGAGTGCGTTATCCAACGTCATAATGGACGAACCCCCAGCGTTATGGTCTGGGTGCGATTGCGTATCATGGACGATCTCAGCTGCTACGAATTGTGGGTAATCTTAACAGCAACCGGTACATCAATGCAGACCCATATATGGGGAAAGTTCTGTCATGTATTGTTGTCGAGCTCAGGCTGCTTGATTGGTTTACTGGTGAGCACGTGACAGCGGCCATTATGGCTCAATCATCGCGCGCTCTCAGTACTGTTAGATAACTCTGGTAAAGATAACGAGTGTTTTAATATTTAATATAATCGGAGGCTATTCATTGTGAAAAATGGTTATTTGTTGCACTGTAAATTGTAAGAATCGAAGTGGTCAAGGAGTAAAATTATTTCACATTCCAAATAGAGAAAAAGAAAAAAAAAACCTCTCTGAAGACATGTTCAACCAACTGGCTTGAATAGTCTCCCCTATCTACCGCACGCATATGCTCCTTCCCTCGTAGACGTATCGATCTTCCCGTCTGTCCAACACACCTTATCAGTCTCCACACTATTTGGTAAATAGCACCAGATTTTTCCTCCTCAGGGACGCGATCCTTAACTTTAAGTAATAAATCACGCATGGTGTAGGCAGGTTTGTAGTAGGTCTTAACATTCACACAACTGAAAATTCGAGACAGCTTTTCTGAGACACCCGCCACATATGGCAAAACCACTGTCTTAGTGGTGGAAACAAATTTAGAGGATGAGACTAACACCATTGGTTACGAGAGATAAATTTAGTCGGGTAACCGTTCTTTTTCAACACGCTGTTGCGTCGTAATTCAACATTGCGAAGGTCATCATTACAACAGTGTGTAAAGGCTCGTCGGTGCAAGGCTCTAATGACAGATGCTTTGTGTAATGCATGGTGATGACCTTGATGGTGAAATGACCTTCACAACGTTGAATTACGATGCAACAAAAGCGTGTTGAAAAAGAACGGTTACCCGACTAAATTTATCGCTCGTAACTAATGTGGTGTTAGTGGTGGAAACAGGAATGTAGAGGATGAGACTAGGAAGACATCAGTGGTTTTGCCATATGTGGCGGGTGTCTCAGAAAAGCTGTCTCGAATTCTCAGTTGTGTGAATGTTAAGACCTACTACAAACCTGTCTACACCCTGCGTGATCTATTACTTAAAGTTAAGGATCGCGTCCCTGAGGAGGAAAAATCTGGTGCTATTTACCAAATACCGTGTGGAGACTGTGACAAGGTGTATGTTGGACAGACGGGAAGATCGATACGTCTACGAGGGAAGGAGCATATGCGTGCGGTAGCTAGGGGAGACGATTCAAACCAGTTGGCTGAACATGTCTTCAGGGAGGGTCACGAACCAGATTGGCATTCGATGAAAATATTACATCAGAATGTGACGAATCTGGGGAGTAGACTTTTTCTGGAATCATGGGAAACCTACGGTTTGAGGAGTCGTGCAATAAACATCGCAAAACCTCTACCAGAACCTTACAGGATTTTTGCAAAACCTCGAGTTGGGGGTGTTCATCTGACATCGTCGGGTGCGGGGGCTTTCCCGGCGAGGGTTTCCCCGATTGGGGTTTCCCCAGCTGGAAATGCTCCGCACCAAATGGCGTCAGATGGGGATTCCCAACATGCGGGTATATAAGCTTAGGACTTTCACGAACTCTTCATTCTGCCTTCACTTGACAAAGGGAGCAGTTGGCTCCCGAAACGTCGTGTTTTTAAACCTTACGCCAGTGTCGAAATAACTTTTTGTTATGGAATCTCCTGGTGAAACTCTGTATTGTTTCGTTATAAAAACATCCATGCATTGAGTACTTTCATTTTATCACGTACATTATTTCTGTTTTATTACATGGTGATTTTTATATCCTTGTTTTTAATAACTAATGAAAAATATATTTTACGACGAAATAAAAAGCCAACCACGCATTTTTAATCATGAAACTAGTGGTTTGTTAAACTTTCTACAACATTGGAAGGTATCTCATGGAATTTGTATTACTTTATATGAAAATAAATGATTCGGTATAGAGCATTGTGCTTTACGTTTTGAAATTTTTACGAACATGTCTTGGTCGTATAGCAAGGTATGTGTCTATAACGTCTCTGTACTGTTGCTCAAACTTCGTTATGCTTTTCTGTATGACGTTGAATAATAGTAAATATAATCAGTAATTAAACGAGTAATTAAATAAAAGTAATAAGTAATTAAAGTAGATAAGTTTAAAAATATAATTAAAGCGAAGTAATTTATAAGTTAGTATAGTAGTTAAAAAGTTGTAAAACAATAGTTAAACAATTTAAAACAAAAGTTACAATAATACTTTCTTTTAACTACCAGCCTTTGAGGAAATTGACAGTTATCCACCTGAAGGTAAGTGCTTTTTAAGAAACCTCAAAATTATCACTTCTAAACGCAATTTGAAAAATACTGAGAGATTATTTACATGTTTATAAATGCCCTTGTGGAGAAAAAAAAATTCGCAACCCTATATAAAAGCCTTTACGCGCTAATTTAAAGTCCTTTTATGTCTTATTTTAAAGGTAAAATACAAAATTTGCTCGAAAAATGTAATGTTACTCTTCATTCCGTTTTGAGACCAAAAAATACGCAGATTATGGCAAATGCAACAGTGTAACGTTGTTCTGAACGAGGAGTGGGATTGAGCGAAAATTGCGCCATGCACTTCCTGTGACCGAACTCTATGTATAGCTCTGCATCAATGAAGTTCTGGAGCCCGAAGTTGTTCCCTTCCTTTAAGGCATTCCCGGAGCTGTATTTCAACAGGACAATGCCCGCCCACATATTGCCAGGAATGTTCAAGACTTCTTTTCATCACAACAGATACAGCTTCTTCCTTGGCCTGCCTATTCGCCGGATATGTCGCCGATTGAACATGTGTGGGATTTCGTTGGTCGGCGTCTCGCTCGTGATCCTCGTCCCATAGCTACTACAGATGAACTTTGGGGTCGCATACAAGCAATCTGGAATGCTCTTCCTCAGGCACACATTCAACATCTGTTTGATTCCATGCCACGTCGTATAGCATCACTTATTGCAGCGCGTGGTGCCTTTACTAAATACTGATTTTCGACATGTAATATTGTATTTTTGCTTTGTAATTTTAATCGTTTATTTGTATCAACACAGGTCGTTTGTGCATTAAATTTCATTCAATTCGGACGAGTCCTTCATGGTGTTGCAATTTTTAAACTTCAGTATATTTTAATGGAAACGGTCAAAAACTCTGAATCATGTATCATTTTTTCATGTTGCCCCTTTTTAATAAAAGATGCTAAACTTTTTTTTTAAATTTTAAAATTCTATGAAGTCGAATCGAAAAGTTCTTTACGTATGCTCATGTACATATAAAGTTTAGTAAACATTACGAATTTTACAGGTGAATTAGACATCCTGCTGAAAACTGGTCATCAAACTATTACAGGCAAGTTGTTTTTGAAAATCATCGATTGGGTAATATCCCCCTTGTTAGTTTCATTTCATGAAAGTGAAATCTCTGGACTTTTCAGTAATTAGATTTATGTTGGCTCAGATTTCCCACGTCCATCAATAAGGTGTAACGACGGTTTCAAAAATGCTAGTGTTTATGAGAACACTGATTTTAAACAGTGAGCAGGCCCGCTGGGTGCTTTACACCCCATATAATTATATAGCATTATTTCATTAAAAACGTCCAATTTTACAATGAACAATAAGTGAAAAGTTCGCTTTATCACCCTACCCCAAAGATTGTGACTTTGAAAGTAACAGGGTGGAGTTCGGCCAGTTTCAAAAGCAAGGGTGGACGTTTCTTTTTCACAAATTGTAAGTTGTGGGGTGTTTCACACCCCACGCGCCTGCTTGCGGTTTAAATAATTACTTCTTTTAACGTTCTCGTGCTTGGTTTTTTTAAGGAACTTGATCGTAATTTTTAATTTAAATTTTGAAATAACACAATAGCTAAAATTACTACTAGACGAATTTTTTATTGAACGCATAGCAACGTACATCCGGTCATGCTTTGGTATACATGCTAACCCTGAAACGTGTAATATTCGTTCACGAAAAGAAGTCCGATGGAACAGTTAGAAATAACGGGAGGTGACGTCATAAACGGCCTATCCCATTACAGAAGAGGAGGACTCACATTTCAGAACTCGATTTTGGCGCCGACAAACGTTCACCAAAAGCCAGTTCTGAAATTATAGTTCTCCTCTGCAGTAATAAACTAGCCTGTTTGTGACGTCACCTCCTGTTATTTCTAACTGTTCCATCGGACTTCTTTTCGTGAACGAACAGTATACCAACGCATCACTGGGTGTACATATTAACGCTGAAGCAATGCCGTTATACACTGAGCACACCTGCATTATGTCGCATAAATAGGAGTGGAAAGTAAATACTACGAAATATTTTTAAATCATTAGATTACTTTTACAATAAGCATCCATACGTGCATTTTTAGCAATTGCAAGAAATTTATAAACAAACCTCTTCCTTCATGCTAAAATACTCGCACACCTAAGAAAATTCAAAACAGACTTTCAATATTAAAAACGTTATTGGTATTTAGTATGCATGAATTTTGCTTTAATTAAAGCTTGTAATTTCCTGAATATTGGTTTTGTTAATTTTCAATTGTTTCTACACTGATTTTGCACCCATTATTTACTAAGCATCTACCTAAATATGGTTTTGCTACAACTTTTTCCGTTCTTGAATATTTTAAATATCGGAAGTTCTCAATAGGATTGAAATCTGGAAATTGTGAGGAATATATTCAGTTAAGGTTTTGGTTGTTTTAAAACATGAAAAATTGTTTCGTGAACAACATGGTAGTCATCGTTGTCCTGTTAAAAATAGAACGAACCTGAATTCTAATATGCTGCCCAATAAATTCCCTTGCAATATCTTTAATATCTAGCAATTGCATTACCTTCAATGAAGTCTATATTGCCAACTCTATTTGAAGCCATATAACTCCAAATCAGCTTATGGCCATCACTGTATTTACAATTGGTCTCGAGTTCCTCGTTTCAAGGGAAGTATTTGTCTGATACATTTTACCATCCAAACCAATAATATTAGATATCTTCGAAAAATATAGCCTTTTCCGAAACTTTGCAGGTTTTGACATACGCTTTCACAAACTCTGGTCTTTTCCGCCTCTTTCACTGATGCAAGGTTTATTCTTACGTCTTCCGACTCTAATATGTACCCCGTAGATAATGGTGCGAATAGTTTGAGGATTTACCATTATCCCCGTTGCGGAAGCGACATCAATGGCTAATTTTAAACCACGTATGGAAGTGCTTCGATACTAGCTTGATGGTTCATCTGCCTTGCATTTTGCTTGAGACGGCCAAATTTATTTTAAGGTACTTTCTCATTTTTTATTGAGTACCCAAATACTGAAGAACATCAAACTTTATTACCTACAGCGATAATTAAAACAAGTCACGAAAAACATACACAGCAATACAACATACATGGCATTGATTGTTCGGCTTTTTATGGCGCAAGAGCATCTGGGCTATACTGCGCCGCACATACATAGCAATAGGAAACTTTTTTAGAGCCATGATAACAGGAACTAAATTGCTGTCCCAAAGCTTTATGATGCGTTTTTTGAAAAGCATAGGGCTTTAATTTGTTATAGATTTATATAGTATGTCTAACTTCTTAAAACAGAACCTTAGGTGTGCAAATACCCTTGTCATGAGGTGGGGCGGAATAGGTTTTACTTGTTTTATTTCTTGTAATTAAAAAATACACGCATAGATGCTTATTGTAAAAGCAATTCAATGATTAAAAAAAGTAAATTCGTATTTGTTTTCCTCTTATGACACATAATGCAGGTGGGCAAATACTTCTTGCTCACTGCAGATGTGTAATAAATACAACATGCATACAAACCCTTGTTTCTTTTCAACTGACAAATCATTTTCAGGTAATAAGATTTTTAACACGATTGTTTTGGGAAGAGATAGCTTCGTTGGTGGAACCATCGACGATGTAGACTTGCAGCAGTTCTACGCTGCTTCAATAAGGCGCGACAGTTCAGTGAAAACTTCACGTGAGTAGAAAATGG
>QLNU02015360.1:109847897-109870383 GCA_006491805.2 Dysdera silvatica | reverse complement strand
CTTGGGCACGGCCTTGCATGCTGTGATTGTATCAATTCATGCTGTAAAATCTTTTCACACCCCACGAAACTAAATCCTGGCTATGGCCTTGATACCATCCCTTTAATTTATGTCGTTGATAATGAGCGTAGAGGGCCAAAAATTTCCTTGAGCTTGCGAAATTAAAATTGGGAAAATGTAGTTGTAACGTTATTAAAAACGTTCCATTTGAAAGTTGAAATAATAACACGTCAATAAAAACGCTGCCGTGCAGAAAAGAGAGCTATATAATGCAATCCAACAAAAGGTATAATTACATCAAATAAATGACAGTGTATTTATTTCTCACTAAATACACTACGCCGAAAAATATAACCACTCCTTAGATAAAGAAAATATTTTAAACTTTGAACCAAACGCCACACTATAAAATTCTCTTGAAATTGGGACCATGGAGCCCTAATGCCAATATTGAGGGGAATTGGTCCCCCTGTTTCCCCGCTAACGGCGCCCATGGACGAGAATAACCCTCAACTACACTTGCCATCGCGGTTTTTATATTCAATAAACCATCTTTATATATGCTTAAAGCGTGAACTTGCATTATGATTAATTTTCCAATAGCGAGCGGGCGGAAGTGGGAATGCCTTGATTGTCCACGAAGGGGCTGTGGAGTTCGCCCTTGTTGCCTGCACGCAGAATGGTCCAAAAACGATTTAGGTTTATTTTAATGATGTATTTTGAAAAGGAAAGTAGGGTGAACTCCACAAATTAGACCCGTGATCATGCAACGCAGATGTCTTTTGAACCGCATGATTAAAAGAAAAAACGTTGAGCTCGCCCTTCTTACACGCAACGCTTGAATACTTGAATTTGTGGATTACACTTTTCCCTGATATTTCATCCTTTTCTATTTGTCGCCGCAGGGGTGTGATTAGACAACTATAGTTCGTTTGCGGAAAATTGGCCGCCAGGTTCAGTTAGATGAACAGACAAGTTGTTTCATTGCAGTAGAGGGTAGAGCGTCTTCCAGAACGTCTTTCGCACGAAAAACGAGCTATGGAAGACGCGCTATCCTCTACTGCAATGAAACAACCTGTCTGTGACGTCAGCTAACTTCATCTAACGGAACCTGGCCGCCAATTTTCCACGAACGAACTATAGTAATGTATTCACATTAGGTTGAACTCCCATTGAACTTGGATGTCTCGTTGCCGCCTCAGATGACCCTAAGCGCAGTTTTAAAGTCAAAAATGGTTTTCGTAATATTGAAACGAATTAAATTGTTTTTCAAATTATCTACCCACTAGGCTCTACGAGGTTCGAATCCTCGGAAAATTGATCTCGGCGCAGCGTAACCGTTGCTGAGTTGGCGCCGTAAAAACCCAAACGAATTCAATCTGTACCCACTCTGCTTTGAAGTTAATGTGGGTGAATGGTTTCTCCTGCCGTAAACTAGGATAAAATTAGTGTCGGCACAGTCGGTAATTAAAACGCGTGATTATCATCAATGTCATTGTAAATAACGCATAGCCAAAAATTAATGCGAAATGCAAGTGTGTAAAGTGCGAGCCGCACTTCAGTTTTGTAATTTTGCAGTATGCTAGTAATAAAATTACTGTAACTATTTTTAAAACGTACTAGAGCACTTGCACGAGAATGCAACGTTCTAACAGGATGGTACTGTTTGGCTCTTTCAGGCTACACTGAGGCTCAATTATAGGTCATGTTTTTGAACCCATTAAACTAAATTTTAATTTCGTTATACTAGTTGTGTAACACTGTTTCATGGGACCCTGTTACCATTTCACTGTCAGGTGATTTATTCTGAAGTTTCGGACCTAAAATGCAATCGAATATCAAGAAGTTTGTTTGTAAAATATCTTACCGAAGTCTGTAACAGGTCTTATTAATATCCTATTGTGTTTGATGAAAGTTACATGCAAACTTAAGTCTATAAAAATTTACTCTTAAAACATGTTTGTCACAAATTTAGCATTTAAAATATATGCAATTTGTAATTGACTAGCAGGTTTTAAGAATTGATTCTCTCGGTGCATTCATAAAACCTGTTGTAGATGTGTCATCAGTGAAATCGTCATATATAATGAAATTTTTCTTATTCAGGTATTCAAACGGTGACGGGAACGAAAACTATCACAGGAACTTTACGAGTTGCGAACAGTTCAAACTTGCAAACAAACTCTCTGAATGGTATAGATATTAGCAGCGTGTGGGAAGATGCCGTTCTTGTAGATAAGCCTCAAAATATTTCTGGCCATAAAACTTTCGCATCCGTAGTAACTTTCGAAAACCTTTGGGTGAAAGGAAGCGTCGATGATGTAACAATGGAAATAATGAACGATTGGATGTTACAAGATGTCGAGCAGATAGTATCAGGGAACGTGCAGTTTGACAATCTAATGGCTAACGATGTAGTTGTAAATGGTTTAGTGAACGGTATAAACATCACGTATCTGAACCAAACCATGGTGAAGACGAATGAGACCTCTTTTATTGAAGGGCCTGTAGTGTTTGCTGGCACTGTCCATTCGGCTGGAGACATAACGCTATCTGGAAAAGTCGGAGGCATCGATCTTTCCGAAGAAGCAGTTTTAACGACTAAAGAAAATGTAATCACCGGCTTAAAGACTTTTGAAGGCGATGTTACTGTACAAGGAAACTTGTTCATTGGTGGTTTAATAGATAACGTGTCCATTAAGGAACTATGCGACAATGCCATCCTTCTTGATCAAGAGAATGGAATTGAAGGATTGATTGTAGATGGTAACGTCACCTTTGAGAATGGCGTTACTGCTACTGGTCATATAGCTGGAGTAAATATCACTTCCCTTAATATGGCAGCGGTTAAATCCGAAGATTCAGAAACTCACCTGAGCGGCATGAAGGTATTTGATTCACTGAGGGTAGAAGGGGTAAGTTCATTTTTGTTTTAAATTACGAATTTGAAGTTAACATGTTGCTGTGTATAGATGTACACTACATGTAATCTACCAATGATGTCAAATTATTCACCTTCTAGAACCTTATGGTCAAAGGAAAATTCGGTGGAATCGACATTAAAGACCTTTACGACAACTACATGAGTCTTAGTCGGGAGCAGGAAATTAAAGTGGTTCATCGTTTTGAAGAGCTTGATGTGAAAGGTAAAGAAAACAATTTTAACGAACTTCTGATTCGAATGAAAATGAGGATAAAGGTCTCGGCATGTTTTCCTGACATTTCGCATTAGCTTGTTTTGAAATTGTGTGGCTTTCGTAATTTTATTTGGGGATCTATATTCTGTTCGCAATTTCGTGACTTTCGTAATTTTATTTCAGGATCAATACATGCTAATAACTTTTATACAAGCGACCAAAAAATAAATGGTGTCGACCTGAAGGAATTGAATGAGACTGTTCTAAGGACCACTGGGTTTCAAGAAGTCGGTGCAAACTACAACTTCGACGAGGTTATTTTTGGTCAGTTCATTTGAATTGCTTAAAGCAACTCCTAAAATTCGAGAATTTACATGTCATCTGCACTCTAAAAAATGTCCGTTAATTCACTCATTTTTTATTTTCTTTTAAGCAGTTTGTCTGTTTAGCATGCTCGCTGGGGTTTTTACAGATCCTCAGTCGTAATATGTTCACCTAGTGTGTGGTCATCCATGATTCGATTCCCAACGTTGCCAAAAGGCACGCCTACTGACTAACGGTTCACTGTAGTCCGAAGGTTGGTTTCTTAAACCTTCCAGAGTTCGGAATCCTTAGAAAACGATAGGTCCAGGCGCAAAATGTCCTTTGCTGTAAAACTTAAAAATCAACATAAGACTCAAACATATCTGCAGTCCTGCGCTTCATTCTCTAATAGGATAGTATCACAGCAAAGTAAGTTTTGACGCAACATGAACTTACCTGTCCATACGCCATAAAGGATAAATCATACTGTTGGGATTTTTATGGCGCAAAAGTATCTTGGCTATACTGCGCCATTTCTGCACACTAAGCAAACTTGTCACTCTTGTGCAGATCAAAATTCACTATCCTTTAACTCTAGGTAAATTGAGACTGAAAACATTTGTATTTACCTTGAGTTAAATGATGGTGAATTTCTTCGATTCGCATAAACCTAACAAGTTTACTTAGTGTATACAAATTGTGCAGTATAGCCCAAATGCTCTTGCGCCATAAAAATCCAGTGTACAAAAAATTGGGGTTTGAATACCCCTGTTTCCAAGCTCTTGCCATTTTTACTACAGATTTAAATTCGAGAGAATTTCTTACTCAACACGGGTGTCGGACAGCTCATTCAAACTTTGATCAGAGTTTATTTTATAACTCCATTTTAAATAATTGCTTCACTTACAAATTCAACGAATAAGGGATTTTTCTTTTTTAGATGACCTTGTGGTAGTGGGGAAGGTGAATGGTATCGAAATTCCAAAGGGAGTGATGAAACGAAATAGAACCAACTATATAAACAGTCCAAAGACATTCCTAGAAAATGTTCACGTTCTCGGAGATCTGGAGATGGACGCTGGCAGAAAAATTCAAGACGTGGATTTATCGCTCTGGGCCTCTAAGGTGGTTAAGAAAAATTATGGTACCTATCGAGTCGGTGGATTCAAAACCTTCACGAACTTAACAACTCAAGATATGATGTAAGCTGCTTTTTTTTAACCTAATAGCGGGTGTTACGGGAATAAAATTGCAAAAGTACTGGACTTCTATTTACCTATCCAGCTGTTTCAGTTTACGAAACCTAAAACTTGCGCACCGTATTTGCATGCATGCATGCATGCCTTAATCAATTTCGCTCTAGATGGGAAGTCTAATTTTGACAAGAACAAACTAAAAGCGTTAATTTCACTTTTGAAATTCGGATTGTAGTGAAAAAACATGCAGAGTTTAAATTAAAAAAAAAGCCTAGGCTGAATCTTCCTTTATGCAATGTACCATCTTTCTAATGGTTAACTCTCGGTTGCAACTTAAATGAGCAATTGTTAAGCTTAAGTACTTACCGCTCTCGATATGTTGCGCGAATTTACCATTACAGAATACAAATCAATTGCACTTCAATTTGAAGTACGAAGTATAATATATTCTAAGCAAAAACTGAAAATTCAATACCTTTGTAAATATGTCCATTATTTTTAATTCGGCGTAGAATTTCTTCCCCCTCATTGAGCCAGACACGAAACAATTTCAACTAACGTAAATTTCTAAACTCTCATCAAGGAAAAACTCATGAAATAGCTATTTCTGAAGTCCTTGTATTTAATTCTTACGAACTGCAAAATTCACGGAGCCTAGGCATAAGTTTATTTGTACTATGCTTTATTTTATTGTAAGTAATGTTAATATCTATTCTTTTTAAATAGTGTGAAAGGGTTAATAGACGGCGTCAAGATTTCTAAAGACAATGTGCTGTTATCCTACGGCGATCAAGACATCACTGGAAAGAAAATAATTGCTGGAAATGTCGATGTTTATGGTGACTTGGCTGTGGGTGGACTAATCAACAACGTTAACTTGATCGATCTAGCTAATAGAGCAATACTTAAAGATCGTAACAATACAATTTCAGCGTTGAAGACTTTCAAAAAGCCTTTAACAATCCATTCTCTGCAAGCAAACTCTGTGAATGGAATAAATATATTGGACGTGCAGAAGAAAATAAACTTCGACTTAGATTTCGATATGTTGTCGAACAGGTTCGTGGAACTGGAAGGAGCTATTGAGGAAATGAAGATCGCTATTAACAGTAAGTTTTTTAAACAATTACCTGTTTAATGTTTTAAACTTTATCTTCAAATGAGTATGTGTAAGTTCGCATATACCTTCTCTCATTCGTGTGTGTAAAAATTTTTCTCTAAAACTAAGCCTGTTTTGCATTGACTTAATGTATTGAAGTGCTATGTGATTGTTAGTTAATAAGCTTTATACTTTCCAGAACAAGCAGTAATTCTCCAGTATTATGAACTATTTCAATCATTTCCAACTCCGACGGGATATTCATGGCTGTACATCTCAACTGCAGATAAAGAGTATTTATTGTTATCAGACTTCGCAGAGTCGTATAATGGGTGCACCAGTATTCAAGTTTACGCATATGATGAGGTTGAAAACAACTTCCAATTGGATCAGGTAAACTGAAATAAAATACATGCACTACAACGCACAGCAAGTTGCCCTTCAACCTACTTATAATTTAGTAGTTTACACATAAAATGCTTCAACAAATAAAGTACGTAGTTTCTAGCTAAACTTAAATTAGAAATATCATGGCAGTGACCTTTACTTGGCAGAATTTCTATGTTCAAACTTTAGCTAATTTCAAGTTGTCACGAACATATATCCAATGAAACGTCTAATTGTAATGCAAGTAAAAGCTGTTAAATATCCATAAATAACCATTCTTAATGAAAAAGCTTGCACATTTAGTCAATGGGTATCCTGTTTTCTCTTAATTTAGGCATATTGTAGTTCCTTGCGTCTTTGCTGAATTGTGTGCTTCAAAAGAGAATTTCTTTTGTTTTATAGAAATTAATATCGTCTAACGCGATTGCTATGAGATCAATACAGGCGTGGAATACGACTTTATTGATAATTGCAAATGCAAAGCCCAAACCCAATTGTTTTGGTCCAGAGGCAAAGGCAGAAATGGATGATGGTGAGTGATATCTTAATGTTTCATTGCAATGATTTATCTTTTGCAGCTCTGATATCGTAATATTGAGTAAGCAGGATAAAATGAGCTTGGACAGATGGCCTTTTCACCGAATACGAATCTTGATAAGCTTAGTCATTGTTAAACATCTCTATTCGGAGATCGCGCTAAGCTACTTATATCGAGAAATTTAGTTTCTTAAAATTCGGTTCTCTATTTTCTCACCTTATTTAGCGCAAAATGATCCTTGCACCATAAAAATACAACCATCTATTCTTTTAGCATTCTATTAATGGGTTTAGTTGTATCAGTGTGGAAGGCACGCACACACTGGAAACAATATACTTATTAGAGATTTTAATCTTAATTTCGTTGAAATGAACTTTTGGCCCTGCCGTGGTGTAATGCAGTCACCAAGCGTGCCATGATCCCAGAGTGTTGAAAAAACGCTTACCGATTAACTGTTCACTGTAGTCAAGAGGTCCCTTCTCTAGGCCTATAGAAGGTTCGGATTCCGCTGAAAATTGACCTTCACTGGCGCAGAATGACCCTTGCGCCATATAACCATCCGTCGAAAATTGTAGGTCCCGGCGCAGCGTGACCTTTGCTACACGTGCCCCGTAAAACTCAAATGAAAATTAACGTATAAAGATATATTCCAGGATAAAGTAAAACAGAATATTCACAATCTTACACATTGTAGTTGAAGAAAATCTAAAATTTCCCGATTTTTCGAACACAACTTATAAAATTGGGAAGATTTTATTCTTTATTGATGAGCCATTTGAAATTTAGATAAATACATAAGCAAAGTTAACGTTCTGGAAGAAATATTCTAACATCGTACTGTATTTGTATGCAATATGTTTGATTCAGAACGGCGATACGTCAATATATTTTTATTTGCATGCAACGTATTTATTTCAGAAATGCGATACGTTGATGACGGCGATACGATAATTAATATATATTACTACCTCGTCGAAAGTAGTTCCTTTGAAGTATATCAGAGTTTAATGGGAAGGTCAGCTGCAGATGTGATGGCATTTGTAGGTAGCTCTGCTCTTTGTTTCGTGTATTTGGAAATGGTGGATACAAAAGTATTCTGCGCATATGATTCTTTACATCCATTTCAATATGTAGAAACGCTGCGGACAACAGGTGGTAGAAGAGTAAGTTTAAGATTTTCATAATTTCTGATTAAGTTTACATCTAGCAAAAAAAACCTGAATTACTGGCACTGGACAATTTACCATGCCAAAACGTTGAATCTGCAGAAAGTTCAAACGTAAAACTTTTCTTGTTACCAGGCTACCATAATATCACACGATGGCATGATCATGCTCGCCATTGCTAGCACCGACGCTGTTGAACAATCCGTTGATATTTATCAGTGGCACGACAATCAGTCTACATTTGATGAGCCCATTCAAGTCATTCGAAGCACACAAGCAGAATCCGTTCTGTTCATGAAGCATGTAGACAACTACTCGACTGAAATTTTCTTGATAATAGCCGAGGGCACTATACCGCGGATCAACAACGTGCCCAGACTTTTCATATACAAGTAAGACAACTATTTGATATTCCGTTGTATTTTTAGCACTTGCATGCCTAATCACTGGACAAAACAATTTTGTCCATTTATTATGAATAAGCGGACTCTGTCAGTAAATCAGTCTCTGAACAATTTGGTGCATAGCTAATTTTTACAACGCTAGTCAGTGGGTTAGTCATTGGATTACTTGTGAGCTCCTGTAACTGTCTTTTCGTTAAAGCTAACGATCTCTGCAACTGTCACTCTCTTGGACATATATTTTACGCCATTTTCACTTTTGAATACTTTAATGCTGCAGAAGCACTTCCTGGCTGGAACCATTGATCTTCGATGGTAATTTCGATACGTTTTAAATATGCTATGTTCACAAGAGATGTTACACTAAGACAAGCCTTTTGCTTCATAACACTTGAAATAAAAATTAATAAAATTGCAATAAGTAGCACACTTTCCTAATGTCATTACAATTACATAACAGTAATTAATGAAATACTCAATTATTAACGTCTTAATTACAGTATCAATAATACGTTAATATTGTAATTAATGGTTTCACTTTCCAGCAAATGCGGAGTGGAATGTGTGGATTTTTTGTAACTTTTTTAAAATTAAAAATAAAAAAAAATTGAATTAACCCTTTGACTACTAATTTTAAATTTTTAACTCACGAGCAGGCGCCAGAGTTAGAGGACCGGGTGCTTGGCACCCCATCTGATTATATATCACTATTTCATTAAAAACGTCCAATTTTACAGGGAACAATAAGTGGCATTTCCACTTTGTTACCCTACCCCAAAGATTGTGACTTTGAAGGCAACAGGAAAGAGTTTGGCCAGTTTCAGGAACAGGATTTAATCTGCAGTCGCATTTCGCGAAAAATGCGACGAGTTGCTCGAAAATGCGAAGAAAAAATTACCCATCGTGGAAATGGGACAGGCACTTTTAATCACGGGCGGCAATAATTAAAAGCAACACCATTCTTTCAACGTTATCGAGTTTGGACAATTTTATATTTCAGAACTTCGATGCTGCCCCCTGATATGTGTCGTCCCTGTGCCTACTTAGAAACCCGCCACTGTGCGGGGTGTGAAACACCCCGCGCGCCTGCTCGCGGGGTAAAAGTAACTCATTGCTGTTCGATGTAAAACTACCACGCAGATACCTAGTACGCATATAAACTTAGTATGAGCAATGAAGATGAAAATAAAAATTCAGCTTTTTATTCGAAACTAACATTTAGCTAGCAGAATACCGTCCTATGCAGTGATGTGCGGTTCACAGGACAACCCTTCAGCAGGGGCGAGCGGGGCCCAGACCCGCTTTTATTGGGGGCCCCGCTGAGCGTAATTCTCAAAATTAAAATTTTTGTAATATTGAAAATTTCCTCAAACATTTTTGCTTCTGGCTTTCGGATTTCGTGCCATCTAGTTGTCATACTTTTTTTTTTTTTACTTACTCGTACATGTATGGGCTCCCGAAATATGTTTTGCCCTGGACTCCGCATTAACTAAGGACGGCCCTGGCAGTCTACATAAGCAATGTAAGCAGTACTTGTCCAGCATCAGTTTAAAACAATTTTTTTTTAAACTATAAAGGTTCAGCACATTGTTTTTGTAACTGAAAATTTATCAGAGGCCAAACTAAGGTGCATTTTTTGTCGTTAATAAAGAGTGCCACATTTTTGGGACAGGGTTGTGACGTCAGATCAGAAGCATTTTCAGATGTACTTTTCAGCTAGAAAGTTAGCGATAGCTGTGGTTAAGCTGCGAAAGCATTTTGTCGTATTTTAATTTTCTATATAATCGTGTCTTCTTGAAATCAGAGTTCGTTAAATTAAACATTAATGTAACCAGTACGTGCGAATTTAATTTTTAAACCGCGAAATGGTTTTGATCTGAATAGCAGTTACAGGAATGCATATGAATCAACGATAATGCTGCCATCTAGTGGCATCAATGCAAATAAAAAAATAAACTGATTTCTTACCTAAATAAAAATGTCATCACACTATGGTTTGGTGCCGCAATATTGCTAGAGGTGGCTCGTAAGTTATATTTGCTGGAACTTTTTAATGCCTTCATTGTCTAACGAGGAGGTATACTTCTAGAGTTGAACAAATATTTCGGGTTGAGTCAATTTGTGCCCTGTGGTGGCCTAGTGCACCGGGTTCTACTCCAAACGATGCAAAGAATGCTTACTCAGATCTTAAAGATCGCGCCGATTATTGTAGTCCGGGGTTTGGTTCCCTAGGCCTTAAGAGGTTCGGATTCCTCGGAAAACAGTAGGTCCCGGCGCAGCATGACCATTGTAGTCTTTGAGCCGTAAAATTACAATGGGTCAATTTTTATTTTTGGCTTGTGTAATAAGTCATTTGTTTTCCTAATAGAAACTTTTAAACAAGAATTCAAATTACAACTCGGGTTATTCGTAACTGCAAGGTTAGAAAGCATTTTAAGCAAATGTAAAAATTCAACGATCGTTGAAGCTTGTAAAACAGATTCACAAGGCGCCTTACTCGGCGCAGAATGACTTGTTGTCCTTGCGTCATAAAAATACAGCACTTGCAAGGCTGAAATGTGTTCTCTATAGTTTTAACTCTTATCGTTCTTAGGTACCGTCGAAGTCTTGTCAGCTTCTTCAAATACCAGGAGATTAAAGATAGTGGCCAACTGGATTGGACAACCATGCCTACTGGAGAATTGGTGTTTTTCGTACTGGACGGCATAGCAAGAAAAATAAAATATTACAGATACAAAGGATCGGCTGGATTCGTTCTGTCGGATAGCATAGACAGTGTTGGTCAGTTACTTTACTATTTCAAAGGGTTACCTCTCATACAATGTTATGACTTTAATATTTTTTGAATTGCTTGCTTATCAGCACAAGCATAACTAAATCTAAAGAATTTCAGGGTTTCAATTGTGGGGAGGGGATTTTTAGTAATGTGTAAAGACGGACTGTCGTATAGACTATGTGTAGGGCATGCTTTTTTGGGGGGATACGGCGAGGTGTGAGACTCAACGCTATTTTAAGATCTTTGCCAATCGGACCTTCGCATCAGAACAGTATTTTTATAACGGCGCGACGTCCCTGCGAATTTTATGTATATTCGTTGTATGCAAATGTTACCTGTATCAACTTTATTTTCAAAATTTAAATTCCAGAACTAAATTCAGCGATCGATCGGATATAGCTAACATTTTCATTGGTCCCAAGATTCTCGTTATATAGGGATCCTACTGCAATTATACAGACTTAACTTATACAAGCGGCCCGGAAATTGGCTGGGGTCCCACGAAGCCTCTCTGGCCTAGGTAATGTTGCCATTCATTGGTCAACAAAGATAGGTTCCTTTTGCCATAGTATCAGTACACTAAAATAAATCGCCCTCTTAACGGACACCTCTGATATTCTCACTTCGTTTTACCGTCAGATAAAAATTTCCCGGTGAGAAACTTCCACGAAAATACCCACTCTTTCACGGTCACCCTTTTACGAACTAATCTTTTTCCTCTGAGTATCCGCAAATGAGCGTTTTGGTTGTACAATCTAAACCTGACAGTTCATCAAAGCCATGGTAATCTACACGATAAGATGTTATAAAATTATTTTTAGTTTCCTTTTTAATCTTGCAGGTGCCTTCACTTAAGGTATTTTCATTTAATACAAACTTACCAGAGGAGAACCCATGGTGAGTGTGCCGCCGATTTTGATGAAATGTTTTGATGGAAGTAGAGCCAAAATAAGGAAATGCGTGTCTCGGCATTCGTGCCAATGCGGCATATTTTCGGAGATATGTATAGGATGAAAGTTCTTTAAAATCTCCATGAGCTTAAAATACACACCCTGCAAGCCAATCGGAAGCTTAGTTGGTAAGTTGTCGGCCCTGCGCGTCGTGGTCTTTGCATTCGATGCCTGCGGAAATCGATCACTTTTATGTATCATTTTTGTGTTTGTACGAAAAGCGTTTTTACTAGTAAAATCGGATTTTGTTCATAAACTTACTTTAATAAAATTCATATTTAATTCTGTGCTACTATTTTTCGCAGTTATAATTTTTACACGAATTTTTAATTGAGTCGTAAGCGTACAAAAAAGTTCTAATTTTTTTTATGTGAATATAACTTTTATAAAATTTGCGTACTCATTGTCAACCTGTGAAGGGATAGAATTACACCAATAACGCAGTTTTATTTAAGGATGGAAAGATTTTTTTCTGAAAACTTTTAACAATTCCATTAAATAAAAAAGAAAACTGCGTTAATTACTCTTATTTTGTCATTATTAGCCTTTGCAGTCATCCAATATTATCTATCGCTATTTTTTAAATGTACCTATTGAAAAATGTATTTTTAGTATGTAATATTTTATTTTATAACATATAAACATTTTATGTGTATCTCATTTATATAGAAACATTTTATTTTATAAAATGCAATCAATTTTATTTTAAAACTGATTGACGTGAACATATTTTTTGTGTATCACTATCGGAGGTGTCGGAATTGTATACTGGTACACAATTTTGGATGATAATTATCATAAAAACATAAAAAAATTCTACAACGTGAGCATTTTATAAATTGTTCGAACAACTAGATTTTCTTTGTCTAATATCATCTGGAAAACAAATACTATTTACATTTTTAAAAACGTTTCTTCCATTTGTCAAGTTTGCAACAAACCAAGAGTACTGTAATGTATTCTTAAAAGTTGGCGCCGAAAGTTGATTATAAATAAGTGAATGGATCTTCAGAGCATCTATCTGCTCGCGTGTTTAAATGACTATTTTTTTGTAAGCTTTCAACACAATTTTGTAACCTTTTAATGAAATTTTTTACTTGACGGAAGGAAGTACGCATCACGAGGTTAACAGTATGGGGTACAATGAGGTGGAATTACTTCAACAGTAGAAGAAGAAGTGCCGTCGTCATTTGTAAAAACATTAATGTGTGCTGGATCTACTTAACTACATAACAGGCTGGATGGCTACACCAAAACTTTTCAATCAAAAATTAAAATTCGAAATAGAAGTTATCACTGCCCATAAGCATACAATTAACGTACTTTAATAACATTCATATTTACGTAGTCAAGTTTATGAACAAAATCCGATTGTAATCAACGTATCTTTACTATGACTATCCCTTTTTACATATTTTTATTAGATTTCCGCGGGCATCGAACGCAAAAACACGAAGCACTAGGCCGGTAACTTACCAACTAAGCTATCGATTGGCTTGCAAAGGATGTCGTATTTTAAGCTCATATATGGGATGAAAAATCTTTAAAAATGCATATCTTCGAAAATAATGCGCATTGGCACAAATGCCGAGACACGTACAGTTAATCACAAAAGTATTCAGCCATCTAGCATTTCTTATGACTTTACATGCTTAAGTATTAAATTTAGTCAATAACCAAAGTGTTTGTGACATGTAGTATTCATTCTCTAACATTATATACAAAAAAGATAAACTTGATAAGAAAACAAATGTTGAAAAGATAAACAACTCGAATATAGGGATTTTGAACCACACAGTGCACTAAATTAGTCACACAAGTATTCGGTCACCTATCGGATAGTGAAAATACTGTTCAGTTTTGCGTCTATTTATTAGGCATTCCTGCTGGCATCTTTTAAGCTTCGCATTGTTGAACGTGGAATTTGTTATCGTAATATCTCCTGAGGAAAATTCTGATTTAAAGTTTTTTCACCTAAACAAATCTCTCGTTTTCGCCGCTTTAAAGTTCGATTTTATGGTTTTATTTCAATCTAGACGAGGTTCTTTTGTTAGCTTTATATAAACATCTGACGTCAAACTTATGACTGCAATTTACATGTACAGTAGTGTACAGAAAAGAAATATGGTAGGTGGCCGAATACTTTTGCGACTCATTTAGTGCATTGTTTAGTCTCTTTTCGAGCGTTTCTTTTTGCATATACTATTAGAGAACGAACACAAAATATCACAAATTTTTTGGTTATTGACTACATTTAGTACTTTTAAGTATATAAGTTACGAAAAACGTTAGATGGCCTAATACTTTTGTGACCAACTTTATTTCCTTATTTTGGCTCTTTCATAAAAAAAATTCCATCGAAATCGGCGGCGCACTCACCGTAGGTTCCCCTTGTTAGTTTACTTTAACTTCGATGTCTTTATGGTCTTGAATTACTTAAAATATTGCATGAAATATAGGCCCAAGTACAAACATGAACGCGACTCTTATTACAACTGCATTATTTAATGAACGTCATTTTAGATAAGTCAAATGTGGCTGCTCTTGCGTAAGGTTTTTAAATTTTACTGTGAACATTGAAGTTTTATGCATTTAGTATGGCACATGCGTTCAGCTCTTTTGAATTTCATGCAAAATGAGTCTTGTAGTGGTAACACGTTCGCTGTTGCACTGGTTGAATCCCAGAAATGGTAAAAAAGCGTGTACAGACTAAGATACCTCGGAAAATTGTAGATCCTGGACTACGCAAAATTTGCTTCAATTTTCCAAGTTCTAATTACCTCATGACGTGATTGTGCTAGTTTGAAAACGAGCGGAATACTTAAATTTTCCAAAAGAAACAAAATAGTCACTTTAAACTGAAACGTATCACCGTAAAATTCTGACAATTCTAAATGCAAGCCTTGAAATGTAACATGAAATTAATTACAAGGTGTTTAACTTCTAAATCATTACTATATTACATTTATAGTGTGAATTTGCGTGACACGTTAGATTCTAATATTGGAATTATATCGAATTATATCGAATCTACTATTTTGTGTCATGTAAGGCCTTACCGAGAAATTTTCTTGCATAAGACAAAAGTGTAAAATTAGCGCCCCTCCAGAAAATATTTGTAAAGATTGCTATTTTGAATTATATTTTTAGCACATGAACGTCTGCCTAGAACCACATACACCCACATTGCCTCATTTGGTGTTTCTTTCAACTGGGGCAATTGCCTCGCTTGGCATACCTTCGACACGGCCATAAATAAGCAATTGTATTCACAAAAGCATTCTGCGAAGAACGTATTACTTCCCCCACTTATGGCATTCACTGTTCATGAAATCTAAGTATTCGTCCACCTGCAGTGTGTTCTATTTAAGAAACTGCTGTATAATAATTATTATATGTAGAGATATGGGACAAATGTCACCACAATTAATATAAATTTTTGTATTTACTTCATAAAAAAAGTAAAAAAAAAAATATACGTGCACTGCAAATAACAATAAAAAATGAACAAACTTACACATAGCTCATGTGTCAAAAATATTCGTACACTAATTGTTTTTTGGTCAGAAAATTCATTAATAAAATAATAATTCACTCTTAATATTTCGTTGGGTTCCCTTTGGCTTTAATCACAGCTTTCATGCGTTTTGGCAACGAATCCACTAAGTTTTTGGTGACATCCGTTGAAATGGATGCCCATTCCTCGAGAAGCGCAATTTTCAAATCATTTTTATTTGATATGCGTCGTTTTCTCATCCGCGAGTCCAGAATGCTCCATAAATGTTCTATAGCGTTAATGTCAGGTGATTGTGGAGGGGTATTTAGCTGTTTGGGAGTATTGTAAAGGAGCCACAGCTTTGTATTATACGCAGTATGTTTCGGGTCGTTATCTTGCTGAAAGATAAAGTTATTTTGAAGACCCGTTTGAGCAGGACTAGGACCCAAATTTTCCTTCAGAATGTTAATATACATTCTGTGGTCCATGATTCCGTCGATAATGTGCAATTTTCCCACTCCCTCTGCACTCATACAGCCCCAAACTTGCATACTTCCACCTCCGTGTTTGATTGTTGGACACAGGTTCGTCGGTTGAAGCTCGGTGTTATTTTTACGCCATACAATTTGCCTGCTAGCTGATCCAAATATATTAAATTTGCTCTCGTCAGAGAATATAACTCTATTCCAAAAGTCAGGACCTTTATCAACATGTTTTTTTGCGAATTGCAAAAGCTTCTTTCTGTTTACCTTTGACACGAAAAACTTTTTACGAGCTACACGTCCATTGTACCCTGCATTTTTGAAAATGCGGCGCACCATGCTTTCTGACAGTGACACACCTTGATTCAGCAGCTCTTTTCTTATCTTTGGAGCACTTAATTTTGGATTTTTCTTAATTAATCTAACAATTAAACGTTTGTGCTTTTCAGTCAGTTTTTGTGGACGTCCGCTTCCCGGCATATTTTGAATCGTATTTCTTTGACAATGCCGGTCAGTTATGGACTGGACTGTAGAACGAGGTCTGCCGACGAGCTATGCAATCTCTCGTAAAGATTTATACTGGTTAAGGAGCCTCATTATGGGCTTTTGTTCCGCTACACTTGTTTCTTTATTTCTACGATTCATTTTCGCATACTTTCTGCAGAAATGATAGTAAACGGGTTTATTGTTCATTGGCTTTTAAATGAAATCGGTGCATTTCCCGCAGATTGCTTCGGGTGCACAAACAACATTGCAGTTCTATCATTTTAGGACAGACTTTTGCATGTACGAATGCTTTTGACACGTGAACTGTGAATAATTTTGATGCTAATTTATTGTAATTTGCAGTATTATATACATAGTTTTAAGTTTTTTAGTTGAAAATAAATTATATTTTCATGGCAATCATGATGGCGTTTGTCCTGTCTACGTACATCTAATAGTTATTATACAGCAGCTTCTTAAATAGAACACACTGCAGGTGTACGAATACTTATGGCATTCACTGTACTCCAGTGGATATGAATCGGCCTACATGTAATTAATGGTGCAGTGTTACTGCGTTTATCTACTTCAATATTTGCATTCCTCTGCATTTGTATTTCTGGCTTTGCAGAATTTCGATTAAAAACTTCCGAATATTTTGAAACGAGTTGCACTTCGAGAGTCCCTCTCAAAATAATCGTCATGTGCAGAGAAAAATCGATATTCGAAACCTTTTTGGGATTGAAGATTCATCTTTTCCTACTACCACTGACATTAGGGTTCTTTGTTTACTTGGTTACTTAATTATATTTTTTCTTTTTTAAGGTACGCAAACTCTTCATGTGTTCAAAAGAAATACGCCAGAAGACAAAATGAACCATTACTTGGCTCTTGCTGGTGTACAAAGTACTGCACCACATGTTTGGAGTGACCCATACTCAGCGAAGATTCTCAAATCGAAGATGAAAGGAGAAAGGACACCAGCGCCACCCCTGTATTAAACCTTGTTAACTGTTAAGTTTGCAATTACGCCGGCCGTTTTTTTAATGTAAAATGTTTTGACTTTTTAATTAAACAGCATATCTCTAATACATTTTGTTTCATTTTTAATAGCGTCTCAAATGTTGTAAATTTTAAGCTGCTCGGGAAGATTGGCGTGCGCCTAATACCTAGTTTCCTCCGATCTTTCATTACATAAAAGAAGTGAAAGTGAAGCAATTTTCAGTGTCATGGATGTCTTCAAATGTAATCTTGGCCAGTGAACGCGTATCCTTTTTGACCTTCCCACGAGCGCGGCCCACGAAAGCAGAATATCCCACACCTTTAAACCAACTACCTGGAAGCCTTATAAGGTGACCTCGGCAAAGACACCTACACCTACCGTAGGATGATGGATTATTGTCGACCAGAATGTTCAATGTCTTTCTGAAACTACAAGTTCATTTCCATGCCCTTCCTCTCATACCTTACCTTTGCTTACATTCCGGGAACTGGAAAGAACTCAAAGCCCGCACCCTAACATACAGCCTATGAAAACATGTTATCGATTAAGTTGAGTTGGCGATTCGTTTGATGAAACAACCTTTGCAACCTCGTGCCCACCATCGGCAAAAGGCATGGAGTTGAAAGTGCAGTAGTTGCTTTCATAGCGACGTAGGTACTTGCTTAAATTGGACAAACTTCGAACTCTTTGGCAGCTTGAACTTACTTCAAGAATGCCTAATTTCAAAATTGAAAAACGCTAGTTCCCTTCTTAAAAGGTCCTTTAGGCTAAAAATGGCTATTTTTTATTTCGTAAGTATCCAGTATTTGAAAACTTTAACTTGGATATTGACTATATTATATTTTGACTATATTTAACTTGGATTGGCTAACAGTACATAAGATCAGAGGTGGCCTTGGGGCAAGGAGTCGGGCGAATACATAGGGCCTTGCGCCATTCGGGACCCCGCGCAATACTTCATTAGTTGCGTTAATTTGTCTAAATTTCGGAAAACTACAATATTCTTCACATTAAAAAATAAATTAAAAACTTCACCAGCAACAATGTTAGTCCAAATTTTCCCTATTTAAAAAAGTATTTTGTAACAATTCGATTCTATGTCTCTGCAACGAAAAACAATGTTTAATTTACGACGTGCGAATGGTAAGAGAACCTGGCCGTTAACGTAAAAAGGAGAGGTAATTGGGTTGGGCATGTGGTTGAAAAGGAGACAATTTTTAGGGAACAATTTCTGTATTTTATTTATGAAAGGCGAACACTACGCAGATTAAACAATTTTTATCAACTTTTTTAGGCGTAATAATATTAACGCCGATGTCATGGCGTGGTTAGATGGTGAAACGTTCGTAAAGAAAAATATTTTTCTGCGTCTGATGGGACGCGATCCCACGACCTTCTGCTAACCGGGCAGGTGCTCTTACCAACTGAGCGACAGGCGTTCAGTTTCATACTGTCACTTAAGTGAATCTTAGCAGTTACAACACGTTTTGAATTAATTCAATTAATTTGAATTTCAAAATAACTGCAGCGGCAGAGAATACATATCATAAATATTACTGATCCCGTTAAGAACTACGTGCATTAGGCTACCCGATGTAGACGTGGATAGTAAAGAGTAATATTCGAACTATTTTACGTATGAAATAAGCTTTATCGAAAAAATATCGTGATTTGAGCAATGATTGAGGTATGAAGTTATTAGAATAACAAAGCCCAGCTAAATCTGTTTGAATTGAACGAAGTATACTATTGTTTAATATAGTCATTGAATATGATTAGTATTTAAATATCTCATTTTCTCTAATTTGCTTTCCTCTCGTTCCCTTCCCCCTCCCCAAAAGAAACTTAAACATCTGGAAAAGCTTTCAATTATAGTAGGAACGGCTTACAATCACATCCAGCGAATTTCCTGTTATAGCGAGGAATACACGGATTTTGTTTGGTATAATGATAAAGTACAATAAATTAAATCGCTTTTAGTGAATAAAATTTTTGCTGGTCGGATATAAAGAAATTTCTTCAGCCCCAAGATGCCCGTTACATACAGGTCCCTCTTGTATAGGGATTTATTGCTATTTATACTATTTATGCAAGTCGAACACTACGCAGATTAAACAATTTTTATTTGCGCAATACATCCTGCCTCGTAGACTACTGCAGCCTGTGCACGAGTCTTAATGAGCTCGTGTATTATATTCTTGTGCATGGTCCTGCGGTGGTAACGCATTCAACTAGGGTGCGGTTATCCTAGGGGTTATGTGGCCACAGCGGAAGTGGCCTGTGCGGGCACCCCTCTGCTGTGGTGGGGAAGTTTCCCCGCTTGTGTGGTGAGAGAGGAAGGAAGAGGAAAACAGTGAGAAGAAGGGTGGGGGTGCTTGTTTGGATTTTTATGGCGCAAGAGCATCTGGGCTATACTGCGCCAAAAGGGTGGGGTGCACCCTGTTTTGTCAATCTTCCTCTTTCCTAACTTTCCAGGAAAAGAGATATCACGGGGGACAAATAGCCAATAGGGTGGACAATTACTTTCGCACCCCACCCCCCTAGATTATAGAGAGATAACTTTTTTTATCGTACAAATTTTCGAATTCATCATTTTGTTGCTTGAGAAAGTTTAGTCTCTCACTTAACAAATTACGAAATCATATGTGTTGCAGAGAGAGAAATTTATTTCGAATTAGACACCTCATATTTGTATGCAATAGTATAATTCTAGCTGTCCCGCATCGAGTTCAGATGCCTTTGGAATGATTTCTTTCGAATTTAATTAGTAATATTTGCATACGATTTTGAACATTATACTAGATGATTTCTTTCATATTTATCATCATACTGACTAAAACTTGTTGGTAAATTATATAATGATAGCTCAAAAATTTTCGCAACATTGCATGCCATAGATGCGATGTTGCCACCTTCGAATATGGTCGCGATCGATCAAAATTTGTTTTACGACCAACCTATTGGTTGTACCTGTATATACTACACTAATATATTCAAGGGGTATTGATGGGGTCATAATCTCCCATTGCAATGCAATTTTGCATATATATAGGCATATGGAATTGGAGTTCTGTAATTCGCCCTCCATATAAATTTTTTACGTACGTTAATGATACAGTCGGGAACGAACTATTGCGATGGCAAAAAGACAAACGTCTAGGACCCACTTTTTTTTTAAGAAACCCGGCACGATAAAGACAACACTAATTCAAAATTGTTGCTAATCAGACCTTATCATTAGGGTAGTAATTTTATCGCAGGGAGAATTTGTTGACATTTTTCGCAAATTTTAAGATTTTTTGTACGTGCGTTGCATATAAATATGTCACATGTACTGACTTTATTTTCAAAGTTTAAAATTTAAATTACATAACGGATTTAACGAACAATCGAATATAGCAAACATTTTAGTTGTTCCTAAGATCCTCGTTATATACGGATCCTACTGTGGTTAACAGGCTTAATCTAGAAGGAGCCCGAAAAATGTTTGTCTAGGGCCCCAGGAAACCTCAATCTGACACTGGATACAGTGTCCGTACATTCTAACTGTATGCAATATATAGCTTTATGTTTAAATAATAAAAATATATCTCAGGCAAAACTAAATATATTGAATTTAACAGTGTTTAGCAATTTTTTATACATTTTAGTGCAAAACAATCACAATATTCTTTGAATTGTAAACAAACTTAAAGTGAATGAAAGATTAGGAAAAAAATTCCAAACAGCTATTTAAAATGTTTCCATAGAATAATTCCATAAAGCTAAAAATTTCTGTTGAATCATAAACTAAGTATCATTTTTCTCTAATGACCCCTTTTAAGCGGTCTAGCTTAATTCCAACGAATTTTCTTGTTAATGGAGGGTCGCTACCCGAAACGTCCAATGAAACAATTTTTAGATTTTTTTTTTTGCTGTTTGTCGTCTTTTTTTTTTTCTTTTTTTTCTTTTTAAAGTTCAAGATTTATTCATTTCCATAGGTATTCTATGTATATTTAAGTCGAAACTGTGGGGTGTATGAAGTCGCAGAGGCGCTTTGCAGAGCAACTATTTCTCGATGATCCTTGCCTTGTGGTATGGATCATCGCCATTTTGAAAGATAAATGTCCTTCCTTGGGGCAATTTGCTAGCGCTTTAATGCACACTCTTTCAAAATATTCAAGTATATATATGCTTACTCATTATACTTCCAATAAATTTGAGAGTGCTTACTTTTGAAGAACTTATGCACCTCCACACACCACCATATTCCTTCCGCCCTATTTCAGAGTTTCGCATAAATCTTTAGTTTATGTATGGAAGTTCGTTTTTTTTTTTTTAAATATAACCCACCCATTTTAAGTATATAAATTCAATTTTGATTTATTACTAAAAAGCATGTTTCTTGGAAGGTTCAGAACTTATTTGCTACTCTGTAAACCTAAGCTGTATCTTTCTATAAACTACTCTTACAACTGGCCTCTTCCTTTCGACGCCTTCATAACCGGCTTTCTTAATTTGCATTTCGTAAAATTTAAATCGATACTTGTTTTTCATAATTGGTTTACAATGAATTTGCAAATTTCAGTACACTGGTATTTGGATTTACTTTAACTGTTCTCGGTATATCTTTTTGGTGTGAAAGGTTTAACTTCTGAAGCCTCCTAGAATACCTTCTATTCTTGAAAGATTTTCAGTTCATTATATCTATTTATAATATACAGGCGATCTACGACTTTCGTACGTAATTGTTTCCAGAAATATACACGAAAGTAGAGCAATGTAAAGAAAAAAGAAAAAAAATGTGGTGTTTTTAAAATATTTATTATTTAATTAACCTTCCGTAAAAGTGTACGTAATGAAGAATACTTTATTATTATACGGTGTTTTCTTCAAAAATTTATCAAGAGATAGTTGAATTGTACTCTTCTTTTCCATTTCTTGATAAAGAGTTCTATAACGCGCAGTATCTCTTTCTACTGCATGAGATACATGATCTTCATTGGGATCGCATTCTTCTGTGATAGTCAAAAATCTGTCAAGATGCATAAAGGCTTCGCTCATATTCTTAATCATCAAAGTCTTAA
>QLNU02015360.1:109834385-109847797 GCA_006491805.2 Dysdera silvatica | reverse complement strand
ACTTTTGGGACTGGACTGCAGTGCTCACCATAGACAGATAGTCACTATACACTAGGGTGCTTCCATCCATATTGTTAAAACCTCAACTTGGTATTTGATCTTTCGCCAGGGTGCCATTTTGGTGATGCCTCATATAGGAAGTGTGTATGCAATTTTTTTTTAAATTGAAGAATATTTAGGACTTGCCCATTTCAACTGAAATTCACTTAAAAGCTACAATTAAATAGACGTTTAACGCATGTGTTCAAAAAACGTAATTTTTCCATTGAAGCAATACAGCGAACGAATTATCCAAAGAATTTCATTTCGATACTAGAGTAGCCATAAGGGACTTCAGAATTTTCAAGGAATCATCTGGCAAAGAAATTAAGTCTGAACTAAAGAAACTGGTTTCAACAGTTAATTGCATCCCTATATCAAGCGCAGAATGTGAAAGAGGGTTTTCAACAATGAATTAGATTTGTACACCACAGCGTGCTTCCCTTCTCATTCAGACATTTTCAAATTTAATGTTTGTTAGACTGGTTAACCCGTCTATTAACAAATTTAAACCGGAGTCTTAAGTGCATTCGTGGCTAGCAAATAGTCATCACAGTGCAATTGACAACCAATCAAAAAAAAAAAAAAAAAAAGGAAGGAAAAAGATGAAAATCCTGACACGTTAATTCTGAGCAATATTTTTTCATCAACTAATGTAAGTAGGCAAGTTCAGGGTGTCTACAGGGTCATGAATTACTAGAAAGATCATGAATGAATGAAAAAGTAATGAATGCATGAAAAAGTAATGAATGCATGAAAAAGTAATCAAATATTGAAAAAGTAAAGAATGGGGACATAGGACTTCTAAAGTTCCAAAAATAGTGAAATTTATAATGGTTTTGACTTTAATTTTCTCAGCAAATATAAATCCAATTAAAAACATATTAAACATACAATTGGTAACTGGCCCTCCTCATACCATAAAAATCGGAAAGAGGAGGTTCTCCTTGCTAGACTTCGCATTGGGCATTCCCATCTCACCCATAGACATCTGTTGGAAGGAAAACCAGCACCAATTTGCCAAGTGTGCAATGAACCCATGAGTGTTTTACACATTTTAACTCAATGCCCCTATTATAGACTTGCCCGCACTCTTACTTTTAACTCTTCATCACTGTCTGACATTTTAAATGACCATGCTGACCATACGCACGTTTTAAAATTTTTAAAAAGTACTGGTTTTTACTACAGTCTTTGATTTTACCATGTTTGGCGCAGTATAGCCCAGATGCTCTTGCGCCATAAAAAAGCCAAACAATCAATCAATTAATTAAAAACATTTTTGATCAACAATTACAAACCATCTACTATGTATATATAACACTATTGAAAATAATTTTAAATGTCAAATATTTTTCTTAATTTTACAAAATATTAAATATGATTTACAAATTGAATATTACATGGCAACAGACTGCGCGCAGAATTGCAACTTAAATTTTGCTGCTAGAATGTTGCTCATGGGCTCAAATTTTTCACAGATATTGGGTACTCTAACTTGTTTTCTAACTAAGGATCCTATTTTTAAGAAGTTAGATGATGTTTCTATCTTGTTTTGACTGACGCGATTGCATATAACTTGTGGCACATGGGATAGTGTTGTTATTTACAGGAAAGGAAACGTTCAAGTATTACGTAAGCAATATTTTGGCCATTTTATACCCACTCCCCCTGGTAAGCAAAAATTAACATTGGCTAACATAGGAAAATAAGCACAACAGCAACAACCCCAAAAAAAATGCTTATTAATACTTGCTCCCAAAGAGGGTGCGTAGAATTTCGTGACGTCCTGGAGCATGCGCACTAAACTCGCATGACGTCAGAGCAGAAGTGGGTGTGGCTTTGCCAAAAGCGGGTACAAAATACGAATATGCTAGGGCTCCTGTACTTTTTCTGTTACAAATTAAGCCCTGACTAGGGCTATTGACTCATTGTCTCCTGCTACAAAAAACTTGTGGGTGTCGTTATTATGTATTGACTTTTTTTGCAAAAACACATTACCCCACGGTTCCAAAAATGAATCTTGCTTCGATCCACAATTTCAAAATGAAATTATAGGCATTTGTGGACAGCTAATTCAGGAAGAAATAGTTAAAAATGTCAACAATGTAGTGTGTTTCTCTATTATTGGAGACGAAACTCTTGATGTTTCTGCCCAGGAACAGTTTTCAATATGTATCAGATATATAACGAAAACCATCCTTCACTGAGTGAAGAATTTGTAACCTTTTTTCCATTAACTGATTTATCTGCAGAGAATGTGGCTGGAAAATTTTTGGGTACTTGCAATTGCTTAGGCATTGATCTAGACAAATTCACCGGTCAGGGATATAATGGAGCTTTTACAATAAGCGAATACAAAAATGGTGTTCAAACAAAAATTCCAAAATGTTATCCAAAAGCGATGTACGCTCACTGCGCAAGTCATCGTCTAAATTTAATTATCACTGAGTCTCTTAATGTGTATTTAATCTCAAATAGTTTGGAGTTTTAAATGAGGCAATTCAATTATTTAGACGCAAGCAGGGAACCTTTTAGAAGAAAACGTTTCTAAGATATTACCAGAATAAAAACAAAATCGAGATTGGTGGTGTTTTGAAAAACAAGGTTTGTTGAGCGTCGGGTCACTGTAAATACTTATTTTGAGTTTCATCCTGCAATAGTTCAAAGTTTTCAAGCGCTTGCAGAAAATAACTGGTCATTTTCAAGCACTGTGTCACAACTTCCATTCGCCATGGAGAAAGGAAGCTTTATTGTATCTATGCTTGTTTGTAACTACATTTTTAGCCTCACATTATCACTTTCAGTATACTTCCAAGATCTTTAGCACGAACTAGCTTCTGCGGCAAGTTCAGTGAAGATATTCTGCAAATATTAAAGAATCTTCACACTGGCGATAAAGGTAAGAATGAGTTTCATAAGATCTTTCAGAAAGCTGTAGCTGTTGGTAAAACTGTTTTCGAAACTCATATTGATGTCCCGAGACAAACCACAAACAAGCAAAAAAAAGGGGGGGGGAGGGGGGACAACTGCCCACATAAATCTCCCAAGGAGTATTATAGAAGGTCAATTTTTTTACCATCTGTCAATGGACTTATTGTGAGTCTTGAACAAAGATTCAATCAAAATAGAGATTTATCTGCCATCGAGATGTTGTTTCCGAAAAACTATACACCGAATAATGTAGAAATAATCAAAAAGACTGAAAGTTTACTGTGAACATAGGATGTCTGAAACAACACCCCAAGCAGGGTGCATCTTGTGGTGAGAAAAATGGAAATCTAATCTACGAAGAAATCTGCCTTACCATCTCGAATTATGCTTATTTTAGATGCTTGTGGTAAGAACTTCTATCCAAATTTTCGACATTTACTCTGTGCCTCAGCATTCTCACCAGTCTTTACATGCGAAGCTGAGATTCTTAGCCCTCAAGACGATAAAATCTTATTGAAGGAACAGGATGGGTAATGAACGATTAACTGGCTTAGCACTGATGTCCATATATTATATCTTTTAAAGAAGATGACGCATTAAGCGTTATGGCACGAATGGAGAAAAGAAGGTTGATATTGTAATTTTATTTTTTTTATGACTTCCAAACATGTGTAACGGACACAAATGGCATAATTTCTAATTAAATTCATACAAAAATGTTTTTCCCATTTATTATTCAAAGCAACCAACAAGCTGTTACTTGTGTTCATGATGAAATTAGAAGCATTTACTTTCTCTATTAGTGGCGTATGCAGTATCTTATTAAGTTTTTTTGGGGGGTGCGAATCGCTACCTTGTACTTTTTAATGTTAATTTTTTTCATTTGTTTGGGGGGGGAGGGGGGCTCTATAGCCCCATGGGCCATTCTTCTCCGCACTCCCTTGCTAGTCATGAATCCTAAGTGTTAAGAATATTTCACTTGAAGAAGTAAAATTAATTAATTATGTTAATTATATTAACCAAACTAATTATATTAATTAATGTAGTTAATTAAGTAAATTAATTATTAAATTTATACTTTTTTTTGTAATGGACCCCCCCTTACCAAAATCTTGGCTACGTGCCTGACCCGACCATCAACAAGACGAAGCTGTAAGATTTACAGACGAGGAAATAAAACTTGATTTAGAAGGAAATGTACTTTGTTATTCATTTCTTAGCATAATTCAGCTGATGCGAAAGCCTATGCTAAAATGTCGTCATTTTCAGTTCATTTCGACCAGAGCGGTAGCAAATTAAAATTTTTAGTTTTTTATGCTGGTCGGAGGAGCGCTTGCAATGACGCCATAATCAAGGTTTATTCGCCGTATTTTTTATTGTCAATTTTTTTATTGAATGAAAAGTTCAATTTTCCTCTTTCTATGTAACTGACAAGCTAATGATGATCCATTGCAAGAAGTACTTTATCACTATATGTCAATTTCCGTCATTGGGCTTGGTAATGGATAATCTCTTTCAGGTTCATCAACACGCAGACAAACATCGCATCAAAAATTAAATAATTACCGTCATATTCAGGTAGACCAACACTACCTCAATAATCACTCAACGTCAAAATACGCGTGTGTTATATAATCACATGAATTTCAGTGTTAAGTAATGCGGTAGGTTATATTTGAGATTCGCAGACAAGAGATGCAGATCAACTATAATCATGTCTATTTCACATCAAGATTTTAAAAGCCGATAATCCTAATGAGCCTTAATTTGTGACCTCGACGTTTGTGTTTAATTACATCTCTCTGGCGTGCGTGTTTTGATTCGCTCTTTGGCAAACATATCCTTGTTCGTTTCATGTCTTGTGCGTTTAAAGCAAGAGTTTTCCTTGTCATAAATACTTAATAAACTGTTATTAGATATCGTCTTTGTTTCGGGCACAAGTTTTTTATTGAGAAATACGTGTACACTATGAGGCGGAAAAAAATTGACTACACGTTTTCAGGCTTCCTGTTGTAAGCTCCTGAAATAGACTGAACTTTTCAAGGCATATCTTTAGATTTAAATACAATGATCTCTAAATAGTAAAATCTGTCACTTTTTAACAATGGGCCAGCAGTAACGATCAAAGGGGTGCGACTAGTGCCTTCGCAGCAGACACCAAACCGGGGAAATGGGTTAACGACGCCCAAATGCAAAAGTTTTATAAAAATTTATCTAATTAAATTTTGAAAACTTAGTGTTTTAAACCTTATTTAATTTTCTAATAAAATCATCCGATCATTGTATAAATTATTCTTTACTACAATGCATTTAAGTTAGGGTTTAAGAAAGTGAAGAAGCCTTCTTACAACAAAACCACAATATGAAACTGCGAGTAAGAAATTAGAAAAGTAAAAAGTACATACAAATGTATAAACTGATTGTAAAATTGACTGTAAAAAGGAGATCCCAGATTATTGAATCTCATGTAAGGCTTTAATTTTTATATTAATACAATTTGATTGTGTGGTTCATCAGAAAAATTACTTGTAGTTTAGTTACATGTTATTTGTTGTAAGGAAATTTTAATTAATATCCTGGCTTTGCGTCTTGTAATAATATTCAATATTTTGGTAATAAGATTTAGTAGCCTATTGATGAGAGCCGTAGAAATAACAAAATGCACCAAAATAAGAATTATTTTGAAAATAATATTTAACAGGTGCGCCGAATTTTAGGCTAATATATAATATGACCTAAATCCGTCTCTGTGTACCAGTAACAAATTTTACTGGTTGTGGAAAGCTTTGGATGATGAATTCTCCCATTTACGACTTTTTTTAAGGGATGAAGGAAAAGAAACTGACAGAAAAGGGACGTTAATGAGAATGTACAAAATTCTTTCAAGCATTTGTAGATACCGCAAAATATCGTCTCTACACGGGAATTGTTGTGAATTGTAGGAAGACATTACTGTATGAGAGAAATTACTGTGCATTTATCTTCGCTGATTCATCTGAATATCGACGGTTTGTGCAGTGGTAACGCGTTCACCTAGCGTACTGTTAATCCGGCACGTGTGAGCGAGTTACCATTATGTTCCGCTAATCCGGATTTAATTATCACCGGTGAAAAAACAAACACCCTTACTGCTGACTTCAGTCGGGGGTTGGTTCCCTGGGCCTTAAAAGGATCGTACTCCTTAAAAAACTGTAGGTCCCGGCGCAGCATGACGTTTGCTATCTTTGCGCCATAAAAACACGAACAATTCATCTCAATACATTCGAACCTCGTTAAGACGAACACGCTTAAGACGAATTATTTTTGATACAAATCATTTTCTGAAGTCCCGTCAGATTGTATAGCATACTACCCTTTCCGGATAAGACGAATTACTGTTAATAGGAACAGATTTTCTGTTCCCCTTGGTGTTCGTCTTAACGAGGTTCGACTGTATTGAATATCTGTTATTAAATTATTTATTTCAGCTAGCTACGGTTTGCGGAGCTTAAATAAATTTAAGTAAATTTTTCCTAAATTAGACCACAATGCGCTTTTTATTAACAGCTTTTGAGGCCAGTATTTAAATTTTTGTGAGCGTTTGAGGCATAGTGAGTGGGAACTGAACTAACCGAAGTGAATTAACTACTACTATAAGGTACAAGGTATTTGCTCTAACATTTTCGAGTCTTAATAGTATCCACTTCCGTTACGAAAGAAACTCTACTATGATTTATTTCAAGTTGATGAAAGAGTTTATATATTTTTTTTTTATATTCCTCTTCACAAACCCTTGAAAAAGTTGTCAAAATTGAAGTCATTTTTGCTATAATTTAAAAAATGTGCATTAAATGAGAAATACGTTCATATATAATTCTACAAACCTGTGATTAGTTCGCACTGTTGAAGTTTTGTTGATATGTTGGCAATTTTAATTGAAGAAATTATAATTTTCTAAAACGTAAAAACAGTAAAAAAAAACCCCAAAATAATCAAAGATCTGAAACGTGGACCTTATGAATAAAGAAAATAAAGTTAACTGGTGAGATCTCCGAAAAACCCTGAACAAAATATTCAGATTAAAAAGAGATATTTTTAATAAAATAAAAAAATATATATTGTGGACGTATTGTGAAAAGTAGCAAATGCAGACTACCCAATGAGCACTAGAAGGTTACATGGGAAAGAAACCTAAAAATAGAAAAAATAGATGATGTGAAGACTTAGGTAGAACTAAGTACAGAATAAAAATAGCATATAATATGAGTGCAGAGATAGAGAACTGCAGTGCGCCAAATTTTTGAACGAATCTACTCGTTTTTGATAGATGGGCCAAAACGTTCATTGATTTAGTGAACAATTTGGCACGCCTGTGCTGAGGTCCATGTTGGTTCTGAATATGCAAATAAGACTGACTATTTTTTCAAAAGCACGCAGCGAGCTCCTGATTATTTTTCTTTCTGTCACGATGAGAATATACACAGGAAATGAAATTCCTCTTATCGATATCCAAGAATGTAATCACTATCAGAAGGAGGATAATTTTCGATGGTCTCTGAATGGAGGTAAATTTAACATTAGATGGGAATATATATATAAAAGTTTTCCTCGCCCATTCTTGGCGGAAACAGGCTTTGGGACGGGCAGAGCGCCATGTTCCCAAGCCTCTTTTTACATCACTTCTTAATGTGCCATGTCTAGAAACTTCCTGACAATGTGACACGTGTTTAGGATTGTGGCTTTTTGTATTTCAATGTAGGTGTTTGGGTCAATGTTGAGTATCTCCAAATTCGTCGCAAGCGTTTTTGGTACTATCCCTGTTGCTGAGATGACTAACGGGATGATGAGGATCTTTTCCATACCCCATATATCTCGTACTTCATGTCTGAGATCTTGGTACTTGGTGATTTTCGTTGTGTAGGTTGTCTGTATGTTATTGGTGTTGGGTACTGCTATGTCGATTAAGTACGTGGTCTTATTCGATTTATCGACGAGGGTTATGTCAGGACGGTTATGTGGGACTGTCTTGTCTGTTATGATTGCTCTATCCCAGTAAAGCTTGTGTGTTTCGTTCTCATGCACGGTCTCTGGCTCATATTTGTAGTACGGGCATTTTTCTGTCAGAAAGCCAGCATTCGCTGCCAATTTCTGGTGGACTATTTTCGCTACTTGATCGTGTCTATGTTTGTAGTCTGACTGCGCAAGGATCTTGCATCCTGCCATCACGTGTTGGATTGTCTCCGATGCCGCATGACAGTGTCTGCATTTGTCGCTTTCTATGTCTTTTCTCTGGATGAATTTCTGATTGTTCCTTGTTGCGATCACTTGGTCTTGGATGGCTAGCATGAATCCTTCTGTCTCTGGCTGGAGAGTGCCTTTGGCCAGCCAAGAATTTGATGCCTTTTTGTCAACGTGTGGTTGTTGCAGGTCATTGTAGTGCCTGCCATGTAATGGTTTTCCGGCCCAAGTTCTCAGTTTCTGTTCGTTGGCTGTTTCGAGGACACGCTCTTCGGTACTACACAGGTTTAGTGGCGTGTAATTTGCATCTGCTTGTATTATGGCTTGGATGAGTGGCGATCGGGGACTCTTCAACTGGAAGTATTGCCTCATGCTCTGGATCTGCTTGTCATGTAAGTCTTTGAGGTCCGCTTGTCCGCGTCCTCCTTCTTCCCGGGGTAGTGTTTGCCGTTCAATTGCCGTTGCAGGGTGTAGTTGTCCGGCTCTTCTCTGGATGGTTCTCATTTTCCGCTGGAGTTGTTCTAGTTCAGTGTTGGTCCATTTGATGATCCCGAAGGAGTAGGCGGCACGAGTGCTCGCCTTCTTCCAAAATATTAAAATATTAAATATAAGAGTACTTTGTGCGATTAACAACCCAGAAATGACTCTGGGCAGGCGCGTCAAATTAAGAATTTGGCAAAAGAAAAAAAAAAGAATTTGGCGCCAAAATCGCTTTTACGTCCGCTCTGCTAAAACCTCTGGTTTTATTTGGGAAGATAGAGTGGCAAAATATCTCTGCTTAAAGGCGAGAAAATCCCAAATCCCCGCCTCTGTTCGCAAATGTGAATGTATTAAGAAAACAAAAGAACGGGTAATTCCAATTGCTAAGAAGACTAAAAATTTGTTTGTAAATATGTCCTTTTCCTAGGCTAAGATAACATACCTTTGTTTTATGTGGTGTTTTTTCGATTTGAGCTTTCATTGCGTTATAAATGTCATATCCTCTATTGAAAATGTTTTCGTACTTGCATAGTTGTAAAAATATTTTTAATCTTCACCTTGAAATTAAAAACATTGCATCGATATATGTTGTAATTGTATTGATACACGCATAGGAGCTGACTTGAAAAATTATAGGGGGCTTCCAGAAATTATAAATCGAATGACAAACATATTTTCAAACAATTTAAATTGTAATTTCATTATCAGATTATCTGGTACAATAAGACACCTGAAATGTTAAAATGAAGCAAATTATAGTTAATTGAGAAAATATTTTTCTCTTGATAATTATTTATTTAAATTAAACAACAATATAAATCAACGTTTATTGGCGTAGTGATACCAACGATGTTATTTATTTAATAAAAATTATTATTTATTTTTTGCTTTTGTAAGCTTAAAATATTTACAAAGACTCGCCCCAGGGCTTTGTGTGTTGACCAATATTTGGCAATTTTGTTATCCCTGTGAAAGATAATAATATCTTAAAAGAACATTTAGATGAAAAAACAGAAGTCAAATGACGTTGTACATATATTTCCGTATGCGTATTTTCCCCACGAGCAAAAATATTAGGGGTTCGAGGAACCCACAACAAAATTATTGAGGGTTCAAAAAGTGTCTCGAACCCACGAAGTCGGCGCCACTAGATACATGTTATATCGATATATTCTTTAAATCGAACAGTAGGTGTATACTGTATTTATATCGATGCATGACGTAAAAATTTTATTCCCGTCCCCCCCTCATACCTCCGGTTACGTCTTCCATGCTGTGGTTGTATCATATACATGCTGTAAATTTTTTTGACTCCCCCCCGAAATATAATCCTGGCTACGGCCCTGCTCTGAATGAATATTCAATCGAAACCGTATCTTTGTAGCCAATGGGCAACCAAATTTTCTTAACTGAAAATTATTTAACTAGACTGATTAGCTATGATATCGAATGAAATGGATGCAACGATAATGACATATCTTATAATTTATACTGCAATTTCATGGTTGAAATGAGAATCAACGCAGATTTATTGAACGATTATTTATTTGCAACATAATTTCTCAATTTAACAAAACAATGTTAAAACACTACATGTATAAAATATACACCGACAATACCATACAGTTACAGACTGAAAATTAAACCTTGGAAAATTTTGAAATGTTGTATATCTTAAAAACCTATTCCTTCTCTTAAAAACAAAAGGCAATCGTCGGATATTTCTTTAGCTATAGATCCCCGGATAATATTATCTACGACAAGCATCTTACATATGGGTTAATTTTGTAAACAGTTGCTTACGCAGGATGTAGTTTTTAGTCAAAATGGTTCAAAAGGTGTGTAAACTGCATCAATCATTACATAGAAATATAAGCATATATTTATATTAAGTGATTTTCGCATATATTCGACTAGGCCAAGTACGGAAGACATTATCCATGCCAGCAGAGACAGGAAAATGTGATCCATTTTGGTAGCCAACCTCCGATTTGGAGAAGGCACTTGATGATGATGATGATGTTCGTTTGAGGCTGATTACATTTGTTTGTTTTCATGTTATCGTTATCAGGGCTCGACCTATCCGGTCGGCTGGTCGCAACCGGCGACTAGATTTTTGCAGTTGGCGAAAAGGAACTCCTTTCCTACTAGGTTCCTGGGTTTTCTTATTCAGACGGGTGACCATTTTTGTCTGGAGAGTATCATTCCCGATGATTTGTCGAGCCCTGATTTTTATGTGTGCTTCTGATTAACAATACAAACACCTTCAATATTTTCCCGATTTTTTAAATTATCGATAAAGTACTCTTTCCAATCCCGAATTTCTCGGCAATTTCTGTTTTATTCGACTTCGCATAATCCACATTATTTAGAATTTCTAGTTAAAAAAAAGAAAGGAAAATAAACTCAACGGCTTCTGCGTTTTGCGCTATATTTTTACATTCAAAAGTTGAAGAAATTTTAGGTCAGAAAGAAAAGGCTTTCCACTGTCTCATGGTGTGAATTTGGGGGTGATGGAAATGAAAGAACGAAACTGTCCATCCTAGTCAAAATGACCTAGTCACCAGAGGCGTAGCCAGGGTGGGTTGGGGGTTGTAACCCCCCATTGCAATGAAATTTTGTGTATTTAACGTAGGTGTTATGGGGGATTCTATTTTGTTGGTTAGATTTATATTTATATCAGTTATATATATGTAGTTATATTTATAATTTATTTTATTCGGAAGTAATTTGTAAATTGATAGTTATTAGTGGTTAGTAATTTATAATTTATTTAGCATTCATGATTTAAAGTGATTTAGAATAATTAATGAAGATTAAATGATGTATATTATAATTAATGAAATGTAAATGATTTATTATAGGTATTTTATAATTAGTTTGGTTAAATTTTTAGTTAGTTTACTTATTGATTTAATTTTTACTATTTGAGAACATTAAAACACAATTTCCATAACATTAAATTTGTTTATCCAGAATAAATTTGTAAATTGCCCGTTGATACTGGTTAGTAAACATTGGTTGACTTTTACCTAAAATTTCAAATGCAAGACCGTAAAAATTAAGTGAATAACTAGGGTTATTTTTCTAAACGCGTTGTGTGTTAAACATAAACAAAATAAAAAAACAGGTTCTTTAAAACAGACATGAAACAATTATTCAATAATTACTGCCTTTTATTTTATATTATAAACACGATAATATATTTTCCAATTCCTTTAGAATATAACAGTGCCATTTATATAAGCATTTGGAGCTATTAACCATTCTACATACTATCAATTTTTCACTTGGCATATTTTTTTTGTATTTAAACCTTATATAAGTAATTAAAAAAACAAAATAATTCAAATACTCATTTCACTATGAGAATCATACTGGGGTATATAAACCACCAGAAAAAATTTATACATTTCATTATAAGTTTAATGAGGGAGGAGTCACTTATAATTATCGATTAATAGAAGAGAAAGAAAGATAACTTTAACTTACATGTTACACCCTTAATGGCCCATGTTTGGAGTAGGTTGGAGTCCACTGTTCATCTTCTTGTTTCAAAATTTTCTTTCTCGCTCAGTCTCTCTGCTCTCCACCGGAGCGAGACTTGTCAAGCCCTTTTTTTCTTAATCGCCATCTTGAAGATTTTTATTTGTCTAAGGACTGCTAAAATCCTTATTCTCGCCAATATATTGCCAACTTTTTCATTTGGCTTTTGTTAACGTATTAGACGGCAATTTCGCCTGCCTAAATTGCAATTGTTGGCCAATTGTGGTGGTCTGGACTGGACGCCAAGCCCAGGCTCGGTGTGGGTGGGCTTGCCTATTTATGCAGGTGCCACGAGTTGGCTATTTATTGCTGTGATGACTCATTTACTTCCCCTCGACCAGGGATTTCGTCTGAACTTAAGTTTTTATAGGTTTTGGTTGCTGATGGATATTAGCCATATTGTAGGGAGCGAAATAGCAGTTTTTAGGTACACTGATTGGCCAAAATTATTTTGTTTGCAAGTTAAAAATGGGTTTAAAAAATTAAATATGATAGGTAGGAAAAAAACAAAAAGGTGGATTTGTATGTTAAGGGGTCCTACTTTTAAAAAGAAAAGGAATTTAATTATAAGTGCCTTATTTATATTCAGAATTTTTTTAAGAGTGTTTTTTACTAGTAAAAATCAAATTAATTTAAATTTTACACCTTTGTTAATTCAACAGGCATTTTTAACAAGTCTTTTCGTTTGTCACATAAAAAACAACTAAATTTAAAGTTCTTGAAAAGAAGTTACAAAGAATTTGATTTTGTTTGGAAGCATGCCTTGCACAGGAAACTTGTTTACTTCCTATTATGCCCATGATGAAGGTTTCTTTGGACGAAGGTGCCGCCTCTTGAATGGAGGTGTCTCCTCTTGAACGTTAATTAATCTGGCATAGTGTTGTAGACGCAGTGTACAAATAATTGGAGGTACAACTCCATCTGAAAAAATTAAATAACAGGCGGCAGAATATCGAAAAAACAAAAACACTTAACAACATCTAAGCATATATTTATACATAGTGAGAGAGAGAGAGAGAGAGAGAGTGTATGTATTTTTTATTTAATTATCTATTTATCTGCTCCTGGGTGTTTAGATTTAATTAGTTATTTTAAAAAGAGAATTTTCAATTTTCACCCTAACATAGGAATATATGAGCTGTATCTCTGTAACCCCTCCCATTAAGCCTATAACCCTCCCCTTATGAACTTTCTGC
>QLNU02015360.1:109806774-109834285 GCA_006491805.2 Dysdera silvatica | reverse complement strand
GGTGCTTTCTTTCATGTCTTAACGTACAAATTTGGGAGAAAATATACAAATTAAAACAAAACTTTGTTACAGTACAAACACACTTTTGACAGATTTGAAGTTGAGTACTAAAAATTATTTTTTAACTTCCCTTTCTCAATCTCTTCGAATTCGAGTACAGACGTAGATATAAATAGAATCAAGCAATTACTCGTTGTACTGGAAAGTCCATTGTAGGCCGTGACATCCTTAATATTTCTACACAGACATCTCCAAGCTATTTTCCATAGCTCTCTAGTTCATCAAGCAGTGGCGTAACTACAAATTCTGGGCCCTTGCGCAAAACTATAAAACGTCTCCCCCCCCCCACGAAGAAGTTTCAAGTTTTGGGCCATAAAACTCACTGCATCTACGGCGGATAACTTGGAACTTATGGATGGTCTACTACGGGGCTCATTGCGCAGAAAAATTAATTAATAATTTAATAATAATAATTAAAAAACCCGTTTCTCAGAGAAAAAAAAAGAAAATAAAAATAAAAGAAAAAATTCAAGTTTATTTTATTTACAGTTCTTCCTGGCAAAATTTCGGGTCCCCATTTGAAGTGGGCCCTTGCGCGTTGCGCAACTTTGCGCCATAGTAGCTACGCCTCTGTCATCAAGACAACATATATTTTTAAGTTGATCCTTCGAACTATGCAATTTAACATCAAGTATGTATATCCTCGAGAGCAGTATCGGATAAAAAGGTTTTAATGGGCTCTAGGCTAGAAGGAGATAATGCGGTCCCTGAAGAATTTGGAACTGGCGATATTCACCAATAAATCGCGTGTTTTTCTTTGAAGCTCATTATTTTCAATAGTCGGATTTATCAATAATGAAAAATGCTTCGACTTTTGTGAATAAACAAGAATAAAATAACCCCTAAACTTAAATAGCAGTAGGCCTTTCGAATCCCTTGTGGAACCCCTAAATGACCGGGCCTTTGGCTCAGACCTAGACAGGGCCCGATTAAGACATATGGGGGCCATGGGCACAGTATTAGTTGGGGGCTCCTAACGCCTGGTGACAGGTTTAGAAGAGCGGTCTGAAAGCATACAAAAAATATAAGTACTCACATATACTCATTCTAAAACACCTCAGATTTTTAGTAAACTATCCAAAATAGCCCAAAAAATAAACTTTTACCTAAAACTTTTCTAGATACTGATCAAAAGTGATAAACCAAAAGTCAGTTTAAAGAAAAAACACAATTTGTCCCCCCCCCCTTCTCAACTGGGGGCCCCTAGGCCCGGGCCTTGCAGGCCTAGTCGGTAATCAGGCCCTGGGCCTACAGCCTATACGTAAATCTGGTACTTTGCTTCAGAGGCCCTCTCCACGTCAGTGTCCAGTCTAAAACTACTATGAAATATTCAATAATAGCGGGGGATATTGCACTAAACTCGCTTATTTTCTGAGTACCTTTTCGATAGCCTCTAATTTTACCAGGTTAGAAATATATTTTCGCAGTCGAATTTTTTGAATGCGGTGCATTATGGAAGTATGACGTCATCACAAGCCTATAAAGTTATTGCCGAACACAGGAAACTATGACTTTGTGGAATCTACTGTTTCGGAAGTAGATGCCGGAAGTGACGGGGCATGGACACATCAGCGGATTTACATTATATCAAAGCAATAAATTTATCGATGCAATGTGTAATGTTTATCTATTTTCCGACCCAAAAGTTTATTTTATCAATGTTTATATAATAATTAATATCAGGGGCGGACTGGGTTTCCGGCCTGGTGCGCCCTCATGTGCGATAAGATTCCCGCCTCCGAATGGGTAAGAACTTTGCCCTCCAAAAATCCAATGTATGGGCCCTTTGAGTGGACCCAGTACGCCCCTGATTAATATTATATAATGTATGAAATTATATTGAAATAAAATCAAATTTGGTGCTACATTTTTATCAATTATTGTCTTTAGTTTAAGAACTATCGCAATTGGATGACCATATCTTTTATTCTATAGAAGATAATAGAAATTTTGATATCAAAGCCAGTCTTGGCTCAGTATTAGTTTATTCTGATAGGGCAAAGCCGTTGCCAGGATTTAATTTCAAGAAGGGGTTCCACAAATTTTACAAAATAACTTTGAAGAACGATGTGTCACCCTTATCGTAAAGAAAAAATACAAATACACTATACAAAAATAAATGAGAAAATACTAATTTTGCCTTCAGACATCATTGTAATTTTTTACTTGTAGTTTTGCCATCAAAATTTAATTTTTTATCACGTTCCCCTTTCATTGGCGCCCATATGAGTGCTTCAAGTGTGGGGGATGACAAAAATTATTACTTTCTTCTCAAGGCTGTCAAACATTTTAGTGAATGTATAAGATACTAAAATGCTACAAAAATAATTGATACTGCTTGATAATTAGTAATGAGCTAAAAAGTACCTTATTTTAAAATGTACTTGTAAAACTTTTGAAAGTAAATGCATAGCAGAATTAGGCAAATAAAATTTTTGAACGGCTGGTGGGAGGGGGAACTCGAGTCCCCCCCCCTGCCCCATATGAGCGCTCATGTCCCCTTTTAAAGAAAATGATTTCTATGGTTTTTACTTTAAAGTATTCTCAAACCAGTGGTCTACAAAACGAGATTTTGTGGTCAGAATTTTGATAATTGCTCAAGGTTTGGGAGTTTTTTCTCTCTCTCCCTTTTTTACAAGTTTGACAAGTAAATACATATACGTATTTTTGCAGACCTATTACAAATTTTGTTTCGGGGAGGGGCGGTCCCTAAGATCCCCCTTCCCTTGATAAAGGCATGTAATAGGGCGCACCATTTTTGTTGACGCGCAAGGGAAAGTTTAATGTAATATGTAAAAATAGTGAAAATAGAATAAAAAATTATATATTATGCTCACATGTTTTAGTCAAGAATAATAGCATTAAATTTTAGGTTATTGATCTTTTCCGATTGGTGGGAGCAGCAATAAAAATCGTCATCTCCCACGTCATCTGGTTCATAAAAACTCCGCCTCCGTTACCCCACCTAATTTTCCCGCCAAATGTTCAGCAGGTCAAAGGTCTGGAGGCAATAATTTCCTTTGAAAAGGCTACTAATAAAATGATATACACAAAAATTGACCTAAATATGAAATAAAAACAATCTGTCGTTAGTCAGTACATGAAAAAAAAAAAAAATACTCCGCAAAAAATGAGAAGTCAAAAAATAAAACTAAATAAAAAAATTTTAGAAGAAAAATTAGAAGGATAGAAAATGTGGATAAAAAGAAATATAGTGGAAGTTAAATATAAGATACTTCCACAATTCTCAGTATTTTATTTTTTGCTCGTTTACTTGAATTTTTCAACTTGTTATTTTTTACTTCCCTTTTTATTTTCTCATTTTTCTTTCTCGCTTTCGTTTCTTTTTCGCATTGACTAAAATGGAAGCCCTTACACACGAACAACATACAAGACGAACATATCTATATACCAAGATCTTACATGTTAGAAGCGAAATTGTAGCCACGTGGCACATGAAAAGGGTTAATAACACACAGATAGACCTAATAGCCTATAACACTAAACGTCCTGAAATACTTGACATAAATCCGAACACAATGGACTTGTGTTTTTATGAACCCCCAATTTGCGAACCGTTGCGTTGCAACCATACAGAGCCGTGTTTAGGGGAGGTGCAAGCTAGGCGGCCGCCCAGGGCCGCTAAAATTTAGGGCCGCCAAAAATGTATTGCAAGTATCAGGAAATCAATTTTGTTTTGTCAAAGCGTTTTCCAGGGCCGCTAACAGTCCAGCCCTGCCACCATAAAGAGAATTCCATAGAAGAAATGTTAATTTCCGTTTACGAACTTTTTACTTTTTTTGGGGGGTTCGCGTGAGTTCATAAAATTGAGAATCCATTGTAAAAAATGAAAAATGCCATCTTCATTATTTCAGATTTAGTTGAATACCAAAAAACCCGCGAAAACTATAAAACGGCATTTCGAAAGCAACGACATTTTGGCGCGCTCTGAGTAAGACATCGTGAATACCTGGTTTCCGGAGATTTCACTGCCTGCCTCTGTGTCTCAATGGACTCGCCCGCAATTCGCGCGCGTGCGTATTAAGTTCCACACTCACATGTTCTTTAGTGCTAGTGAGTTCTTGTCAATCAGATTTTGGCGCTCCGTGTGAGTGGGTCAGTTTTCGAGTTTGGGCGCTGTTTAAAAAGTTTTCACAAGTGGCTGGCTACCGGGATCTTGGCAACCCTTGGGATATAACATCTTGTAATTTCGGATAAACAATTTCATCCAACTTGGCTTTAAAGTGTTGGCAGCTTGCGTTGGTGAGTAGTAACACGTGCTTTTTTAAACGCTGTGCTCTAGTTACGCACCGTGATGTTTTATTTTGCACGACCAGCTGTTAGTTTGTATGAAATTAACTACGATCGGTTAGTGCGTCAATTACGTACTGGGCAATCACGATTTGTTGATTTTGCGATAACTGTGGAAGGTTCACAAATAGGCGAATAAAGATATTGACACAAGCTTGTGGCTAGACGCTTTTTACAGGGTGGGTGGTTAAAATCCGTTAATGTTTCATGAATTTTATTAATGTATGTATTAATAAATATTTGAGTTGACAATATATTTAACATTAATGAATAAATTTCTTAACTTAAATTTTGCATTAAAAACTTAGAGAGGTAAACTAAAATTTATAATTCCCCTTATCCTTCCTTACAGAGTAGATGAAGACCGAAACCTCCGTAGAAAAATATGTGCAAACGATCTACCGTAGAAATCGGTTTTCAGTGTATATTTAACGTCAAAGGACAACTTCTATTGCCGTGCACAATTTTATATAAAACAAAAATTTTAAATAAAATTCTAAAATAATTTATTTTGAAAAACTATTTTCCAGAGGGTGCTCAGCTTGGCTATGGCCCTATACCGATAGTGCTCATGCTAGTTTCTCGCGTTTTACTAAAATTATCGAGTCTTAAATATTATTTAAATTTCGTGTGCTGAATTGTAAAAATCGAATGCTTTCGAACTGGAATAAAAAATATTAGTTTTGAGCCCTACAGTTGGGGGAAAAAAAAACCAAAAAAAAACAAAAAACGAAAAAAGTCCAGTAACGAATAGTGATAAGAACTCATGGAGCAATACAAAAATTTAGTCATTTTCATTTCTCGAATAATCAAAACAAGAGAGAGAGGGAGAATAATCTTCTGCAGAGCTTGTCGGTTTCAAGATTAGTTTCACAATTCACACACTGAGAAAGTCGATAAAACCCATTCATCAGCAATATCAGAAAATGTGCAGCGAAAGATAACTCTGTATCTTAGTGTATTGCGCAATTGTTTTGAAGTAGAATTTTATCTTTTTCTTCTATCTTCTTTTAACCAAAGTCCAGCAGTAACGTCTTCGGCTTATTTCAAGTAGAGCAGAGTACGAACTAGAGGGTTACTTGTAACAAAATACATTCAAAGAAATTCCTCGCATTGTGTGGAGTGTCGTAAGACATTGAAGGTGAACGTGTCGCTCGCTTTTAAAGAAGGAAAGAGAGAAAGAAAAAAAAGGAGGGGAGGGGACGAGAGATCTTGATGCACCAAGGACGTAAACTTAACCTCCGTCCACATCAATAGAAAAATTGCTACTTCATTTTTTTGTTGTTGTAAAGTTCAGGGTTTACTTGGGTTCTGGTAGTCCTAAAAGATGAAAGGTGACTTGGGTCTCGAGAACTTACTTTCTGTCCGTTTAAAATTGAAGCAACATATTAGTTGCGAAAAATATTCTTTCAAAACGTTTATGAAGATAAAAAAAACCCTTTCTACGCTTGATGATAGACATTTCGTGTCCTGAACCCTGCAATTTCATAAACCCAAATGAGTTAGAACAAGTTCTTTGTACTAAGTATTGTCAAGATAACTATAAATTGTTATTCTTCTCTATACTAACTTCGTCGCTACACCAAAGCGTGAAAAAATGTGTCTTTTATATTTAACGAATGAAGCAGTTTTAAAGTTGAATTGGTCACGTAGGCATTCTTTTTTTTATTTTTTTTTCCTTTTTTTTATTTTTTTTATTTATGCAACACCGTATTTTTTCACGAGACAGGAACTTCGGCGACATACAGATTTTGGTGTACTTGTCGAGAATAAAATAAACAATGATAAAATAACGTCGCCTGCACACGTCACTTATCTCTCAATGTGGGCAATTTATTTCCTTTTGTACCGTTTTCCTGCTGTGTAAAGATTGCAAAATTGCTCAGAATTTTGAAATTGACATGTCTTTCTCTTACTGCTTGGAATCAAGTTTAGTGGTCAATTACACTATCCTGTGTCGCCATGCAAGGGACAAATGCATTTGAAAACACGAGAAGCTCATTCCGAACTAAATGATTCGTTGATTATTTAATGCTAGTGATCAATTTACCATCGATGACTAATAAATATCATTAACTCGGGCCTTGTACAAAGTTTGTTATCACATGTTAATTACAGATAAATCAATTTCAAATTGTCAAAATAAGTCTCGTCGGGATGTTACAGATGCTCTAGGTCCCAGGATAACGACCAGACTTATTCCTCCCGCAGGGTACCTCCTGTCTATAAAAGTCTTATTATAATATAGTCGAACCTCGTTAAGACGAATTACCTTTAATACGAACCGTTTTCTAAAGTCCTGTCAGATCGTATAGCATAGTATCCTTTCCGGATAAAACGAATTTACTGTCAATATGAAAAGATCTTCTGTTTTCCTTGGAGGTTTTTTTTTTGTCTTAACGAGGTTCGACTACATAGGCATGTGTATACTGTACACGTCAATTGCCGTCAAACTGAATCAAGAAATAGGATTTAAACAGTGCAGAAACAATTGATCCATAAGTCGTGTTTCTTTCTCTTGAGTAATTGAACTTGAAATGTCATTTTGTTTGTGTGTGTGCTCATTTCCCTCCCCCTCCTTACTTAACTGCATATAAATACGAGCCCACCATGTCTCCTTGTAACTATGATTTTATCCTTTTAACTATGATTTTATCCTTTTAACTATGATTTTATCCTTATGAATGATATATATATGAACATATAGGCTCAATATTTCGCTTCAGCCTAGATCACCATGTAAGCACTATTAGAAATTAATCTAATGGGGAAATGTTGCCGAAATGGAGGGTAGCGAAAGGGAAGATCAACGGGGGTTTTCTTCCCGGATTTCCGTTCATGAGGGTAATGCCAGGTTTGAAATTAAAGGCGGAAAGCGCCTCTAAGGCTCCACTTCCATATCATTCTCCCGTATCCACTACGTGGCAGTACCCGATTAAGGTTTTTATGCCCGAAAGGATAGAATGGGTGTGGGTCTCTAAAGAAGGTGGCCCGTCTATTTGAGGGATTTCCGGCGAAATTAAAAAAAAAAAAAAAACGTACGGAGAGAGAATATTGACGTCTCTATACGGACGCGGTACGCTATGAAATGGAGCAGCGGTCGCCAACCTTTCGGGCCTCACGGGCCATTAAATCCATAATTTTAAATCCCACAGACCACATTTCGTGAATTTAGTGCAATATAAAGGCAAAAATTGTCATTCAGAATATGAGAATTTCTTAGAATATTATTTTTGTTTTATTATTAATAAAACATTAAAAATGCAAATGTCCAAATTTTTCTGCAGACCACCAAAATTTTCTCGCGGACCACCGGTTGGCGACCGCTGAACTAAAGGACCTTCAAAACATCTATGAATGCGCAAAACTAGAACTGTGCGGAAGTTTGAAGATCAAAATTAAGAGTATAAATAACGCTTGAACTTAAATAGAACCGGACCTCTGAGGTTCCCCAAAATTATGGGGACCTAAAGCCCAGCCTTACCTGGCCTTCATGTAAATCCAGTGCTGCTACGTGGACTTCGATTTTAATATGTTTGTAGTGCTAATCAAATTTTCAGATTGTCCAAATTCGCTTTCAAAGATAAAACAATTATTAAAATCCAACCAAGTGGTCAGAAAACTAACCCTTTAGCAGATCATTTATGGCAATTACGCGCGACGAACTGCTTTATATTTTAACTTTTCAACTTGAGCCATAAATATGGAATATTTGTGCATGTGCAAAAAGGTGTGTCTAGGGGTCTCCGTAGTGGCAAGGGTGGACGCAGGGGGGTCATGACCCCCGAATACATTTTTCACTGTGTAAAAAAAAAACTAATTTTCATGATGTAAATGATGTTATTCCAACAACTACGGCAAATTTTGTCCCGACCCCCGCCGCCCCTGAATGAAAGTCTGTACCCGCTACTGCGTAGTGGTCTATTGGAAATTGTACGGAATCCTCCTGAAAGGTGTACTTTAGTTGTGCGACATCTGATATGCAATCGAGTATGGTGCAGTCAAGCAATTTGTAATTAGGGAAGAAAAATAGTTAATTTTTTAGACTTCATTAAAATCAATAACTCTTCGTGTGTCGTCCTCCAATTTCGCCTTTTTTCCCCTTCTGTGTGTGTGTGTGTGATATATAAAGTTTTATTTCTGGATAGGGTTCTGTAGTTTATAAGAGCATATCCCTTTGTAAATACTGTATGTGCTAGATGACACTGGCGTACGCAGGGGGGTGTTGATGGGGGTTTTAACCTCCCCATTGCAATGAAATTTTGTATATTTAACATAGAAATATGTGAGTTATAGCTCTGTAACCTCCCATATTGAGCCTATAACTCCCCTTACGAACTTTCTGCTTACCCCTATGCTGGATGGCTACAGTTGTTTTATTTTAGTGTGAAGAGAAGGGACCTTTCTTGGAAATCTGAGGAACGCCATTGTAATTATGGGAAGTTATAAGAAATGTAATTACAACCTCTTGATTATATAAACTAATTTTCTAAAAACTTACACAATACAATGAATAAATATATTTCAGAATGCCCGTGTATGTGGTTTAAAAAACAGTGGCGTTCTTAATGAAAGAGAGGGTGTGTTTCAATGGAAATATATTTTATATTTATATTTTCTACTGTTTTCACATCTAGGGTCCCTCGCCTAGATCGAGTTTAAATCGCTTTGCTGTTCTGCAAAACTTTTTTTTTTTAAAAATTACTTGGCGATTCGGAGTTTCCCCTATCGACAGTCGCTGCACTTCGCTGTCACATACTCACTTTGGAAAATTATTAAAGTACAAAATTGTCATTTTTATGTACAACCGTGTTAAAAATAATATTGCACTTGACATCTTTTTTAATCAGTCTGATCACGAATTGTTTATTCTAGGATCAGAAAAAGGCAGGGCGCTCTGGATTGAAAAAAAGAGCACGTTATCAAAAATCTTTGCATGCTATATATAATTAATACTAATTAACACTGAGTTGATTACTAATTAAAACTTTTTTAACAAACCATTTTATTTTTTCTCGACGGAAATCGAGACTTAACTGATCACTGCACTTAAAGTTTGCATTTTCGAGAAATTTTTTGTCAAATACATTCTCGTAACATTTCACATGTCTGCATTTAACTATTAGTAAATTTTCTAATGTGTCGTCACACTTAAAGTGCGGCCAAACCCTGCTATAGCGAACCTCAAGGGACCGACCATTTGTTTCACTAAACCGGGGGGGTTCGTTATCTCCAATGACATTATAAGTATAGGAAATTGGACGGGGCCAAAAAAATCGTTCGTTATACACAAGTGTTCATTATAAGCAGGTGAGACGTTTAGAACTAAACATATATTTTTTATGGGGGTTTTCAGGAAAAGGGCAGATTCCCAGTAGGGCGCACGCGTTAATTACGGGATGCATGTCAGGGCGCAATTTTTTTTACGAGGGCAGGCAGGGCGCTATCCATTTTCATAAAAGGGGCGGACAGGGCCCTCCGCCCTGCCAAATAAATCTAGAATAAACACTGTATGAATATCGCACTGGACTTTTAAAAGACTTGAGACAAAACCCTGCCAGAACGAATATTGGGCTTCCGTGCATTGGGGCGTCTGGCCCCCGAGTATGGAACACATTACCTAACGGTTTACAGATGTGTAGTTCACTGCCTATATTTAAAAAATTATTGCACACTCACTTCATTAGTCAATAGATGTTTTTTATTTGAATAACTGTTTGCTTGCTCTGTTGTACCTTCTCATTTGTGTATATGCATAGGCTTCGCCAGACCTTTATTTAGTCTTTTTTTACAATTATATTTTTATTTCTTTATCTTTTTATGCGTTACTTTTTTTTCAATAGATGTTATGATAATTGCTGAGATAGGGATGTAATACTTCATGTTTTGGAAATATATCTTTATGTTCATGTATATTTTATATTTATTGATTGTATACGTTAACTCTCTGCAAAAACAAATAAAAAAAATTTTCTCCTAAGCATTTTAAATTTTCAGCTAATAATATTTTGCTCAAAATAGGGAAGCGGAATTCATTCCAAAAATCTCTCTCCTTATACACGGCTTTATATTTCAATATTGTGTGTAGACCATAAAACCTAAAGAAAAATAGACAGAAAAAATAATTAGATCTATAAGTATTAAATTAACTGTCGTAGTAATTTATTTCTGGCACAGCATGATCATTCTTGCCCTTGCACCATAACACAATACTTTCACACTTTCCTGGGTAATGCGTTCACCCAGCGTGCTATTAATCCGGATTCGATTGCCACAAAAAACAAACAAACAAAAACAATAATAATAAATAAAATATATAATAAAACTAACACGCTTATCGGCTAACTGTTCGCTGTAGTCCGGGGGTTGGTTCCGTAGGCCTTAAGAGGTTCGATGTCAATGGCAGTGTAAAACGCATGCCGTCCCACAATAGTCTGGGGTTTGCTTCCCTTCGCGGCAGACGTTCGGATTCGTCGGAAAACAGGTCTCGGCGCAGCATGAACCTTGATGTCCTTGCGCCTTATAAACATAAACGAAAGTACCTTTCTGCGATTAACATTTTTACAGAAATATTTAATAAACTTAAATGTATCCAATATAGTAATTTCCCGTGGTAAGCTACACAAAATTAGCCTTATGCGTAAATGCAGTTTCGCCTGGTCACAGTGAGACTCCTGTGTGGTGGCTCAGTATAGACTAGTTGCTCTTGCGCCATAAAAATCCAAACAAACAAACAAGACTCCTGTGTGGGGTTATCAGTGAGAAAGAACCTAAGACATACAGTATATAGTCTCTACAAGTCTTGCCATGGTTGTTATGCGCGAATGTTCTGCTGTTCTGGGAAGGTTGCCTCAGATATCGGACTTCCCAATGCGCAAAAAAGGGCTTACCAACTAATCGCTCGCTGTTGACAGGGAGTTACGTCCCTAGGTCTAAGGTGCAGGATGACTCTTGCGCCATAAAAACCAACCCTGGATCTTAAGACGTTCAGAATCCCCGGAAAATTGTAGGTCCCGGCGCAGGATAACCCTTGCGCCATAAAACTCACGAACAACTCGAGGAAGATGGACCTTCAAGCTTTGTATAAAAAGGAAGTCTTCGGATAGACTTTTACTAGGGGGGGGGGATTTCATATACAACACTTAACGGACACTCCCCAATAGCGGACACCTTTCAAACTCCCAGTCCTAATGTTTATTCCCGAACCCTTCTAAACAGCGAACCAGAGTCCCGCTTTTCATAGGTTTCATTGTAGTATTTTTCATCTGAAATATTCAGACACTTTATTTTCGAACTGGATGCTAAATTTATTTAACATGTGCTCGATTAAGGGCTTAGAGGCACTGTGCATTCGCGCTCAGTTGGCGCCTGATACCGTTAGCAGACGGGTTAGTCCATTGCAGTTTAGGGAAGGGCGTCTTGCCGAAACTGGTTTTTCGCGCGGGAAAAACCAGTTCCTCCAAGACGGCCTTCCCTAAACTGCAATGGACTAACCCGTCTGCTAACGGTATCACGCGCCAACTGAGCGCGAATGCACAGTATGTGGAAGAAGAAACCTTCCAAAATACAAGAAGAAACCTTCCAAATCCAAGCAGACAGAACTTGTTGATAAGAGGCTGCAGCAATTCCGCCACCTCTTCTAGCAGATGCTTTTCAACCTTATCTTTGTAGAATGTGTGACGAAATATTGTTTATTTGCTATCCAGTGATGCTAAAAATTTATTTCCGCCATGACCGAAATGAAGCATTTGAACTATGGGAAACGTGTGTGTGTGTGTACGTGTGTTTTATAGTGTTTGTGGGAAGATTTTTTTTTTACACGTGTGTATTGCACCTATAGGGTTTGACAAATCTGGTTTCTTTCCACTGGCAGGGCCTGCAACAGAAAGGTGCAAAGGGGGGCGAAAGACCCCAGGGGCCCGGTGCTAAACTTCAATAATATTAGAAGCCCTGCGGTGGCGCAGTGTGGTAACGCGTTCGCCTAGTGCGCCGTTAATCCGGGTTCGACTCCCAGCAGTGCAAAAAGAACGCTTACTCAGAGATCTCATAAAGATCGCACTGCTCACTGTAGTCCGGGGTTTGGTTCCCTAGGCCTTAAGAGGTTCGGATTCCTCGGAAAACAGTAGGTCCCGGCGCAGCATGACCACTGTAGTCTTTGAGCCGTAAAACCACAAACAATCAATATTAGAAACATAATTTTCATTAAACGTAATGTACTTGGGGTGTACTAAACTCTCTAGGCCCAGTCAATCCTGCCTCCGGCCATGGTCTCTGGCGCCTTCATTTTTGCTGTTGACGATGCAAAAATATAAAATTCTATAAAAAAAAAAAAAAAAATTCTATAAAATTCTAAACTAATAGGAAATTTTCTTTCCCTGTTAGGTTCTTACGGTTTCTTTTTAAGGCTGGCGACTACTGTTCACCGAGATTTATCAAACCCTATATTTTATACGGTAAAGCCCTTCATTATAGCGGGCAGTCGTCGGACAGAGAAATTCCTAGTTAGAAAAGGATATTATTATAAAGGAATTTCTTGTCGAGGAGATTTATCTGACCGCATAAAACGGGGTGTCCGTTAAGAGGGGTTTTAATGTAGATATCTATTAAATAACAAAAAAAATTTAAATACTAATTTCTTATGGGAGATTATCATTCCAGGTATTGATAACGTGGTGGCGCACAGGTTGCATGTAGCTCTACAGTGCTCATGTAGTATTTGTAGCGAATGAAGCCACGCCATAGGCTTACGCAGAAAGTTCGTAAGCGGGTTATAGGCTCGGTGGAGTGGGTTACGGAGCTGCAGCTCCTTCCTATGTTAAATATACAAAATTTCATTGCAATGGGGGGTTACAACCCCATCAACACCCCCTGCGTACGCCAATGAGTCACGCATATAACATTAAGATCACATGTAATGAGCCCTTGAACTTTTTACGTATTTTATCTATTTGTAAAAATTCTAACTGGTCACTGGTATTCAATCAACCGAACTAACCTTCGAAACATTTTTATGTGATTCTTTTAGTCATGAAATAATTTTTAATCTATTATTTGGTATCTTTTTTTTTTTTACTTCCGATTTTTTACATCATTTGTTCTTACTGTATTTAATGTACTTTTTACCTCTGAAAAAAACTAATTGCAGTATAAAAAGCTTGCACGCGGATATCAGTTGCAGGGGGAGAATTATGATATCACCACTTTTTTCTTAATTTATACCTTCCATACCTATACTAATCAACAGTTTTTTAATTGTTTGTTCATTTATATCTTCCTTTCTTTATTACTTCTACTAATTATATCCAATTCTGGCTGGGCTACATGGGCTTTGTCAGACCCCAAAGTCTTTACCCTTTTGCTGCCTCGACGGATCAAACTTAATAAATTGTAAATCATTATGAACTCATGTAAACCATTGTGCCCGTTTAAATCAAATTTGATTTCACTAATTAGTATTTCATTGTAAAACCGTATGTACCACCTCACCTTGTTTGGTGCAGAATGGTCTTTTCTGTCCTTGTTCCATAAACATTCAATAAGCATTGTCTTACGATAACTAACGTTCTAGCTGCAGAAAATATTCGAGCTTCCAAATCCTGGCTTACCCTGACCAAATTGTATCGTTTGCGTAATGCTCCTTTGTATATATTTTTTTTTTACTTTATTTTTCATGTTACACGTATGTTTTCTCTCCCTGACTCTCATGAAACGTTTGCTTTCCCTGACTCTTATGAAATATTTTCTTTCCCTGACTCTCATTAAACATTTTCTTTCCTTCACCACAAATCGACAAAATTGTATGATCTTTAAAAGATTACATGCGAGCAGATCAAGGAAACGAAATCATCCTTTTCAGAGGTTTCACGTCAAAAATGGTTTGAAAAGGATGATCTTTGACTTGGGAATTCTTGCTCCATTGTGGGCAAAAATATACCCTGGTGTGCAGTTCATTCACTCCTCAACGATACTCACCCCAACACCTTCACAACACTGACAGTATAGCTACTTTGTAAAGACACCCCCACCATTTATCCTCTCAAATTTAAGTCTTTCAAAGTCCCGCCCACAGCAATTTCCAGAAATCCTTTAATGGTAAAAGTGTCAGTTCTGGGAGGGGAAGGGTTTGAAATTGGCTCCATTCTTGAGGGGGTGACTCCTCCCTACGGGAGTCGTCTGTAATATTTTTTTCTTTGGATTCCTGTGGTGTCAAAACTAGGTTGGGTGACGAGAAAGAGACTTGTACCTTAGCTTCTTTTAAAACAACCAGAAAAACGAATGAATAACCTCAAGGGAATGTGTTTTACTGGAATTTGGGAGATGGATATTTCAATAGCTAACAGATATGCAAATATTCAGTACTTCTTTAGCTTTATATAGTCTTTCGAATTTGGGAGTATTTCTTCAAATCTAAAGTGGAAGATTAGCTCTTGCATAATATTACAACGGAGGATATATAATTTTAATTTTTATTAGCGTGATATTTGTGCAGTAGGACCCAGGGGCTGGCTGGGCCGCCGGCCCCCGAGCTGGTGCGCCCTCATGGGCGATAGTCGGGAATTTTTTTAATAGCCCACGGGCCATTGGACTCGCGCCCTCAGAAAATCCAAGGTATGCGCCCTTTGAGAGGACCCAGTCCGCCCCTGGTAAGACCTCTATATGTGTCTCGAAATAGAAGGTTCCATATCTTTTTTTCGATATATAGAGAATTTCGAAAACCGGTTCTACTACATATATCATCATTAAACCGTAAATTAATGTAAACGCAGTTTTATAAGCTGGCACGTCATTTTACAGTTGTTTCGATAGAGATACGTTCTGCCTTCGTCAGAAAATCCTCCCAGACTGGCCTAAGTTATGAATTAATATTTCATTGAGCAGCGCATCGCCCATTCATCTATTTATGTTTTTTTTAATAACGTTTATCACAAAAAGTTTGCAGTGGCATTACATATCACTATCGTCGTTAGTATACAGTGAATGCCATAAGTATTCGTACACCTGCAGTGTGTTCTATTTAAGAAGCTGCTGCATAATAACTATTAGATGTATGTAGACAGGACAAACGCCATCATGATTGCCATGAAAATATAATTTATTTTCAACTAAAAAAACTTAAAACTATGTATATAATACTGCAAATTACAATAAATTAGCATCAAAATTATTCACAGTTCACGTGTCAAAAGCATTCGTACATGCAAAAGTCTGTCCTAAAATGATAGAACTGCAATGTTGTTTGTGCACCCGAAGCAATCTGCGGGAAATGCACCGATTTCATTCAAAAGCCAATGAACAATAAACCCGTTTACTATCATTTCTGCAGAAAGTATGCGAAAATGAGTCGTAGAAATAAACAAGTGTGGCGGAATGAAAGCTTGTAATGAGGCTCCATAACCAGTGTAAATCTTTACGAGAGATTGCATAGCTCGTCGGCAGACCTCGTTCTATAGTCCAGTCCATAATTGACCGTCATTGTCAAAGAAATACGATTCAAAATATGCCGCGAAGTGGAAATCCACAAAAACTGACTGAAAAGCACAAACGTTTAATTGTTAGATTAATTAAGAAAAATCCAAAATTAAGTGCTCCAAAGATAAGAAAAGAGCTGCTGAATCAAGGTGTATCACTCTAAGAAAGCACGGTGCGCCGCGTTTTCAAAAATGCAGGGTACAATGGACGTGTAGCTCGTAAAAAGTTTTTCGTGCGAAAGGTAAACAGAAAGAAGCTTTTGCAATTCGCAAAAAAACATGTTGATAAAGGTCCTGACTTTTGGAATAGAGTTATATTCTCTGACGAGAGCAAATTTAATATATTTGGATCAGCTAGCAGGCAAATGATATGGCGTAAAAAGAACACCGAGCTTCAACAGACGAACCTGTGTCCAACAGTCAAACATGGAGGTGGAGGTGTGCAAGTTTGGGGCTGTATGAGTGCAGAGGGAGTGGGAAAATTGCACATTATCGACGGAATCATGGACCACAGAATGTATATTAACATTCTGAAGGAAAATTTGGGTCCTAGTGCTGCTCAAATGGGTCTTCAAAATAACTTTATCTTTCAGCAAGATAACGACCCGAGACATATTGCGTATAATACAAAGCTGTGGCTCCTTTACAATACTCCCAGCTAAATACCCCTCCACAATCACCTGACATTAACGCTATAGAACATTTATGGAGCATTCTGGACTCGCGGATGAGAAAACGACGCATATCAAATAAAAATGATTTGAAAATTGCGCTTCTCGAGGAATGGGCATCCATTTCAACGGATGTCACCAAAAACTTAGTGGATTCGTTGCCAAAACGCATGAAAGCTGTGATTAAAGCCAAAGGGAACCCAACGAAATATTAAGAATGAATTATTATTTTATTAATGAATTTTCTGACCAAAAAACAATTAGTGTACGAATATTTTTGACACATGAGCTATGTGTAAGTTTGTTCATTTTTTGTTATTTGCAGTGCACGTATATTTTTTTTTTTACTTTTTTTATGAAGTAAATACAAAAATTTATATTAATTGTGGTGACATTTGTCCCATATCTCTACATCTAATAATTATTATACAGCAGTTTCTTAAATAGAACACACTGCAGGTGTACGAATACTTATGGCATTCACTGTATATACGCATCAATTCAATACAAAAGCAAATTAACCATATAAAACTAAAGACCAAAATACAAAAACCACAAAATAACAGTTTGCGATGGGTGCTCAGTAAAAATCGTTTAAAGTTAACAAGCTATGGATCCTTATAATATTGGCACAATAAAGTTATGTATTAAGTATAATTTTAATTTCTTCTTAAATATATTAAGGTTATTAATATTCCTAATATTGTCTGGTAGATTCTTCCAATTCTTAATTCCAGAATATTCTATACCCATTCTAAATGACTATTTTAATTTTTGGTAATTTTAACTGTGATTATGTTCTAAAATTTCGGCTATTTTCTAGAGTGTATATGTCGATACTATCCCTCTATTTATTTTAAACATTAATTTAAGTATAAAAAATTGATATAACTAATCTACAGGCATTATGCTATATCTGTTAAATAATACATTATAATTTAAGATTTTGTCTCTCAGTTTTATAAATTTAATTTGCAATGATTTAATTAATTTGAAACTACTTTTATTTAAATTATCCCAAAATACGTATCATGTTTAATCATTATCTATCCACTGCTGGATGAAGGGTCCGTAGAAAAATTTTCACACAAGTCTATGTTGAGCGATTTATTTTCATATTATCTTAAGCTGTTTTCTTATTTCATCCACCCATATAGTCCAAGGACGTTTTCCCCATTGTTATATCAGCTTTCTTTGCTTTAATAATGACATTCTCTGTCTTTTTGCTTGCTCTGTTATTCACATATTTCTTTTCCGATCCCACCTAGTTATTCCAAGCGTGACCCTCACTGTGCTTCTTTGGGTTGTTCGCAATTTATATATTGCTGTTTCAGTTGGATTCCATGATGCTGATCCATAAGAGAGGATTTATACGGCATGGGTTGAAGAACTTTCTTCTAGACACAAGGCAAGTTTCCTTTCAGAATGAAAGTGTCTTTCGGATGCACTCCAGCTAAGTTTAATATGTGGGTGGAATTCCCCTTTGTAATGTTTCTTTCCAGTGATGTCAGTTAGGCAAGGTGAATATACGAATCAGTAATTTCTATCTCAATGTCATCAATTTATATTTTGCTTTTCCATATGGAATCTTGAAAGTCTTTTGTGGGTTCATTTTGTGTAGGTCCAACTTCTTCACTTCTAGTTGAAAGTTTCTGTACCATGTCTTGGAGTTTGGAAGGATCCATTGAAAAAATATCGTGTCATTAAAACACAGGTGATTCAAATGTTCCCAATTTATCTTTATTCCACTGTTTTTCCAGTTTATTAATCGAAAGAGCTGAAAAATTGAGATTTCAGCTGCTTCCCCAAAGCTGAAGCGTAGAGAGATAAAGAGGGAGAAATGAGAATAAAAAGTTATTGTATTTTAATGCAATTAACTTTATTTCATTATGAATATTTTAAAATTATATTATTGAAATTATGTTACCGCATTCTCACTTACCTGAACTGTCCTTTTACGGTTAAGCTGTTCAACCATTTTTTGGGTATTGTTTTTTCAGCTAAAATGTGTCCGTAATGTTTGCCCTTTAATTTTAGAAACTTTTTTACATTGGGCGTGACGCGATCTATCTAATGAAGATTTTGAGATACACACACACACACACACACACACACACACACACACATCACCGTTATCCTCTATTTCCTGTTATAGAAAAGATGAGTGAATATCCGATACCAGATAACCAAAGGGATAAAACTATGAAAAGTTTAGGTTGACAGAAAATGTTTAGTCTTCTGAAAGCATTCTAGGAAATTCCAGCAACTCTTGAAAAATTCGAATGACATTATACCGAGAAACAGACATTAATCATCATATCTAATTGAAAACTGTCAGTTTTGATGGATGTTCGCAAGAGATATGCCTGTAGTTAGGTTAGCAAATTTTTTGCGCAGAAAAGCAGAAAATGAAAGCATCTAAAATAATTTCACGAGAAAACCTTTCCATTCATGATTATTTAAAAAGGGTGAAATATAAAGCTTCTCGACTGCGAAATTCACACCTTTCTCAATTATAAATTAGTTTATTGCAGTCAAAATCAGTTGCTGACTTCAGTACTCAGTTTCTGCTTTCATTTCAAAACACTTGAATTGGAAATGATACCGACACCAAGATCAGTTTCAAAACGTAGTTTTACTTTCGTAGCTTTTTCTAGCGGAGGAATTAGCATTCGGAGATGGTGGGAAAAGAATCCAAAGTCCCTCTCTACCAGCACTACATCTCCTAAGCCAACGTGGTGAGTATGAGCTTCGAGTAACTAGTTTCTCACACTGTTAAGCTCATATCCCACGAAATTCTGAAAGCCGGCTATTTTTATACCCCGTAAGCAAAAGGCGAAATATTGTATGCAATTTTGTCACTAAAAACCATATCCCCGAGTCACATAAATGACTCGAGCAGTGCCGTGAAGCAGATTGCTTATCTTACTCTCACATCAGGCTTTTACTTTTTCTCGGTTCTCCTATTTTCTTACTGGAAACGATGACCCTCCCTGTCTCCATCAAATGGTTTTCCGTTTACTTTTTTTCCCTAGCCACATGTGTTTCGTTTAGGTCCAATTTAAGTCGGTAGTTTTTCTCACTGCTCTTTTTCATTTTAACTGCAGGGTCTGTAGTCGCCCATCAGTGAAATCCAAAACCCGAACAGCTGGGTTAAAAAAAACAGTGTGGGATGATAGTCTTGATAATTTATTTGGTTAGCTGAATGTAGAACTGTTTTCGATTCGGAATACATAAATTTAAATTATGGGATGGCATTCAATCACCTTTTTTCGTGCTTTAAACGGGGCGCCATCTTTGCTTTCAAAGACTTGGCGGGTTTTCCGATAACGGAGAGTTATATATGTATATGTATAGTATATTATGTATACAATTTATATCAAGTATAAGTAATATTTTGGCGATTCTATACCCCCCCCTCAATTGTGATGGTCAAGTATATTGGAAGCGGGTTGAAATTAGAAACATGGGATTTCTCTGTGAAAGAGGGTCCAAGAGTGTGTGTATAATAGCTATAACTTTTCCCTATAGTGTCAAAGTTGACACTGTGTGATATTTATGTGAAACACATGTTGAACGGGTAGAAGGGTCACTCTGCCCAATTAGGAGTGACCGCATGAGAACTCTCGACCAATAGGATCGTTAAGGAAAAAGAGTTCGAGAAAGTAAGAGAAGGGGATGGGATGTAAATGAAAAGGACGGACGTTCGGTTGAGACGTACCCGTAACTCGGAGTGTTAATAGAAACGCAGGCGCTACGACATATGATTTATCATTGTATATACCAATACCTTCAAACGTCTTCAATAAATATATTATCATCTTGTGTACTTCATCGTATCAACTACTTCTTCATCGATGCCTTCCTATATCCACAACGGGAATTCCCACAACACCTCAAACCAAGGTACCTTCACTTAGCTTACGAGCCGAGCTGGTGGCAGCAATACCAGAGCATTCTCAGAACGCTGCCAACGACGACCGCAGTGACCAGCTTACATATTACGTAGGTATCCACTAAGATGCTTACATAATATTTGAACGCTTAAACTAAACAGAAAAATTTGCCAACCTAAATCTTTGTTTCCAATTAGACTTCCTAGAAGTTTTCCATATTTATGTACCAAAAATAAAAACAAAAAAGACCGTAAATTCACTTCCGACTTCAGTCTTACATGGAAGGTAATATGAATATTCCCTCCTTAATTAATCACCTGTTTAATTCCCACCCCTCGTTTCTCAGTCACAGAATTCCCCTCTGCTAATGGGTGGCTTCGTTACCTTATAATTAGAAGCAGCATGACACAGCAACACCGTGTTTACTTGTAATTCACTTCCGACGAAGGGCAGCCACGTCTGTCCGAAACGCATCAATGTTTTTCTACCCAACATCCAAAACTGTGCTTCACAATGTTGTGGTTATTTCAATCGTCTCTCAGTGATTGAATATATGCAATATTTCCCCTTTATTCAAAGAAATCTACAGTATATCTAATAATTTAATATTTTCCCTCTTAAACTAGTTCAGGAAGCATGCAAAATCAAATGCAACGAAAACCAAATTGTGTTGACCCTGGGAGGGCATTACTACCCAACTTTGTAATATAAGGTCAAAGAGCTACAGTTTGAACCAAACATGAGGATGTCGATTTCCTTATTTATTTCCGCCGTGGACCTCAGCGTGAGTTCGAAATTGAGAAAACTAAATCACTTTCTATTATGATTATTTTTCTTCGTATGTTTTTAGAAAACAAAACAATACATTGAATGTGTTGCGATGGGAAGGTTTCCAAACAGAAAAACTAGTTTCGTATATAATATATGTTCATAATATATTATCAACTAGTGGTATAACGTGACTGCAAAAATGAGCCATCGCCAATTGGCGACCTTTCCTTTCCCCCCATCCAATAATAAAATTACGATATATATTACATATATTATACACATATAATACGATACATATATGTAGGGCACGATTATTGCATTACGTTTGAGATAAACGTACCTGGATCCTGTTTCGATTTCATAGAAACAACCTGTAAATGGTTATATATACTTTAATATACTTTTGAGTTTTAAATTTGTAATTAAATGGTGAAACTATTGCCTTTTTTTGAGAATATTACGCAATATAGCGGCCACCTGTGTTACGTGTTTCCTTGTTAGCTTTAACATGCAGGTGAAGACTGAGACTTGCGTCAGGACTTAATTTGGCATTTAAATGAATCTTTTGTCTGACGACATTTCTACTTCTTATCTTTTGCTCTTCTGTATATTCACAGTCACGTTTATGACGTCACTTCCTCTTGAGAAGTTTCACCTCCCACGGAAGAGCAACTTTATAGTTCCCGTTCGAAAGGTTTGGAGTTCTAGGATGTTACGTATTTCATCCTCTTTTATTTGCAAATACTGAAGAGATCATTTGTAAAGCAGTTAGGAAGCAACATGCAAATGCTGGTGTTGTTAAATGGCACACAGTACATATTTACGTAAAATTTGGCGTTTTAGAGTACCTCAGTATGTGGTTGAATAATATGGCTTTGCATGAACTAAGTAAGGTTTGGTTGAATTTGAACATGGCATGGATTTCGTGTTTCGGTTGTGTTGAGCTGTATGTCCCCTTTCAGATCACCCCTTGGGACACAAAACATCTATACTTTACAATATCGAAATTAGTTACGGGATAAATTGCTGTTAGGTCTTGAGGGGGGGGGGCAGGGCAAAGTTCGGCGACTGAGACCCAAGGTCTTGGAATGTCCTCTTTGCCTCAAAGAGTCTATCTTTTGTTGACTTTGGTTATCCACCACCCCATTAGATTCAACAAACACACCTCTAAAAGTTTAACCTCTGACCCGATAAGGGGCCAATACTGTGAGAAAGGAAAGCCAAGATCGGTCGTTATGACTCACAAGTTCACCAAAAATACAGCACTGTCAACAGAATCCGCCCCTTTTTTTACTTGGTTAATTGGTTACTCGCTCCTCTTTCCCTGAGTACGTATTACAACCCTTTCAGACCTGAAGTCAATTCTCAAAGCAAAAAAAGAAAAAAAAAAATTTCCCAGTTACAACACTTAGGGTATAAATTTGTCATAAATGAGATTTTTTCAATATCCACTACCATAGCTGCTGAAAAAAGGAACCCACACAATCGTGCGTACACGGTCTGAAAGGCTTATCAGAATTTGCAATATACCCATATGCCACTCATGTCAATATCAGTGTTGGTTGGTATATCAGCATTAGTGTGGCAGAAATAGATCTTTGCGAAATTTAAAAAATTGTAAACTTCGACACGAAACTTCGTAAGATTGTGTGTCTTGGTTTTTGTATCCTCTTGGAATACCATCTTGTTTCCTATTTATTCAGATACGTACCCAATAGAGAGGGAAAATGTCTGATCCATGCCACTGATGTAAATATACTTCAATATCTATCCACGGGGATGCTGCTAGTTTTGGTTTTTCGCGTTAGTAATATGAAGCGAAAATGAGGTATTAAATTCATATTCCATGATAAAATCTGTAAATCCATTTTAATGGAGAACTAGAAAAGCATTTTTATACAAAAGTATCAAATTGTCCAAGGATCTATATGTAGTATACAATAATCTTGGCGCCTCGACCCTCGGATAATTCGACTTTTCTTAAAAATTTTAGTCCAACATGTGTATTGTGCTGTGAAGAAAAAACTCGCTAACCCGACATCGCAAAACGAATACCCGTTTAAGTCAACATAAATTGATCTCTTTCACCTGAATCTCCTCTTTACCCTGCATTTTCCATAAACTCGGTGTCTAAAAGAACGCTTGTCGATTAACTGTGTGCTCAGTGTAGTCCGGAGATCGTTTTCAAAGTTCTAAAGAAGTCTAGCTTTCTCGGAAAACTGTAGGGACATGACATTTGTCCTTGCACCATAAAACCATAAACTTTATTGTATGACAGCCTGTGGACCAGATATGTACGCTCCATCTGAAGAGTCATGTGTGGACCACCTATTCCTGAAGTAAGGATCACGCTTCGTCATATGTATAGATGCTAATGATTGAATTACAAACTACCTTCTATCAAAATCAATACATGCGTTAGCGGCTCTGTTATTACGTACCATAGATTCCTAACAAGTGTCCTCCCTATTCTGGTGCAGAATAACGTATTCTGCGATTGTAGTGGGTAGAAACAAATTTGTAAAATCAAAATACGTATGTGCATATTAACAAACGTCAAAAAATTAGGTAACAGGGACGTAAATACGTTAATTTTAGAAATTTTGACACGTTTTTACGTAATGTTAAAAACCTGTAATTCTTGAACGTGTGAAAGTAATGACAGGTGGTGGCTGCACAATTTGACACATTATTCTTTCTCTTATTGTGTAGAACGAAGACGGATTCAGAGGTTCCTTTTAAACGTTTTTATTTTTGTGTAGTCTGCGACGTTACAAACCAACCTGTATACCGGAGTTCAAACGTTTCAAATAGAATCTGTTTTGAGAACATTGATGGATGTTAAACATTCCTAGCTTTTTGTTTCAGAGCTTACCCATTCAAAAGTTGAAAAATCAGATCCATTTATATGATTTTTTAGCCTTCGGTTTCTTGACGGGGAGTCACGAAGTTAATATTTGATTAAAGGTTTAACTTCTAATTGGTAACCACCTAAATTACTACTTGTCATTGACTGATTACTTGTTTTTCTTGTTAATTGCCAGGAACCCTGTTTTCATGAAGTAATCAATTACACGAGTCATCAATTCAGTATCGCCTTTCCAACATCCGAAATTGACGAGCGTTCTCTCATTTTTGAAATACTAACTTCCTTTTCTTTGTATTGTCTCTTTCTGCAAAATTTGAATGGTACTCCGGATATATTTAATGATGTATTGTCATCTTCCAAAATTGGATTCTGACAGTTTCCTGGCCTTAATCGTCCAGCTTTCGCAAATTGTGGATAGTCGAGTTTGTCGGAATTGCTGGTTTGTCAATCCTCTTCAAGCTGCAAGATTCATCTTGGGTGGCTGGATTTAGGATTTGGCTGTTCGTTTTCCATCTCGAGCTTGCGTGTTCTCCTATCGATTCAACTGGCATATGTGTGGAGGGGCGAAGGCTATGACTTTCCACACAGGTGAAATAGCTGCTAATTGTTATTGATGGTTACCTAAGAGGGTGCAGCATATACCAGGGAATCCCTCCTTCCCGCCTGGTGTTCGCGGTATCATTTATCTCCAATGCAAAAAGGATTTCTTCAGTTTCGTTAGGGGGTGGGGGGGAATTGGAGGCCTATCGAATTTTCGCCAGTTTCCTCGATTCGTCTAACTTAAATTAGTATGTGCTACTACATGTCATTTATAGTGTTCACTATTGTATTCAGAGTTCACTCGCTTCTTCCACGAGGTCCTTGCCGTTCTGCTTTATTATCTATTCCCGATCTTATTAGTCGACGAAAAAAGCCGTCCATTTACTTATCAACGACGATTGATTATCCCTAAATGCTTACAGCTCAAAAACGAAAGCCCGTGGTTGTAAATCTCTGGCAACGTCATATTAGACGTTGAACCTTTCTATCTTTAATTTCGGATACCATTGTAGCGCGTTTTGCACTTACTAAGAAATACGTTTGCCCCAGTGTCTGAAATCGGGTATATTTGTGAAGGCATTACCGTGAATCGTAGGTCATAGTAAGTCAACCGTTCTCTCTCAGACGGTAACTCTACCAAAAAAAAGAAAAAATCAGGATAACTTTAAAAAACATTTCGCCTATTACGAACAACTTTTTTTTTAGTTTGCCCACTTTTAAAACTTTAACCACCGTATGGGTCAAAATGATGGCAGTCGATACAGGATTCTTGACACACATGTACTATGTTACATGTACTGATTATCATACTCAGTCAATTGAAAAGCCCCTGATAGCTATCCGTGGTCTATGAACGAGGTACCCGGATCCATTGCATATTTTAGGACCAGTGGGTCTTAAGCTTCTAGGGGTTGCCGAACACTCCTAAATATATAAAAGTATAGTATACGAATGCAAAAATCCATTGTGTTTACGTAAGGTAACTTTGTCTTTGACCTAACAATAACAATACGGGTTTTTTTTTTAGGAACACATGGTTAAGAATCATCGCTTTCGATTTTCGATTGAGTTTTATCGATGATATATCTTCCGAGAAGTTTGTGCGTAGATTCGACAGCGTTTTTTTAATATACGGTTAGTAAAACATAATGTACGTTGGACATTTTTCAGTTATTTTGTTCAGTTTCTTATGGAATATGCATTTGGAACATTAAATAATGCGCAATAATTATTTTTTCTACGTATTTCATTAGCTTATACGCATTGAACATCGCAGAGCATGTATTTTACATTGGCGTTAACGACTCGTCTCCATCCACGTGTTTGCGTGGTAAGAATTCACTAACGTGATCTGACCCTGCTTTTTATCCTCAAACACTTGGCATTCTTCAAATACGCAGAGAAACCACAGACTACATTTCCTGGCATTGCTTTATTGTGCAATAGAAATCAGTAATCCAGTCTTCAATGATTTCGTTATCTTTAAATTCCAGCTTAACTTGTTGCTCAGCGCGTTGAACCAACTGCTACCAAATCTGTGTTTGGGGCTGTTGATTGAGCTTTCTGTACAAGCTCTGGTCAGTCTTCACAGATCGGTGCTGTCCAGTGCTTTCTCAAGGTCTGTAAAGACGGTGCATGCCAATCGGCGTGATCTGACAGTTAAAGGGTTAAGTACTCCTTCACTCTTATTTCAAGTATGTATTTAAAGCAAAATACATATTTTTGTTCGCTATTTTCTGAAGTTCGGCATTTTTGCACATGTTTCCTAAGGAATTTAGTCGTTAGTTTACCAATTTTAAAATTATTTTCCTATACTACTTATCCATTTCCGTGCCCATACACAAATCGGAACTTATAGGGGCTTCCACCATACAATATGTTAGTCTCGTTAGCATACTCAAAAATATCATAAGGGGAGAGGTGACAGGCTCCTAGGAGGGGTACAAAGCTACAATTCCATATAATCACATGTATATATATATAAAATTGCATCACAATGGGGATTAGCACCCCCATAGACTTCCTGTGCTTATGCCAATACTTAGTTTCCAAATATATACATTTTTTTAAACGAAACAACTAAAAAAACCCTCCCTATAGGTGCGCTTTTTTTCCCCCTAAGCTTACAATGTTGTGATTCTTAGTAGTTAAAATTTAAACGATTTTGAATTTTAGAAATTTTTGAAGTCGAGCATTCATGTTTTGTAAAATAAGAAAATATATGAATTAAGTTTTTTGATAATGGGTGGAGGCATGACTTTCACTTCCTTTTGACCTTTTTTGGCGCAGAATGGCCCTTGCTGTTCTTGAGCCATAAAAATACAATCAACTAACCAATCAATTCTTTTTGTGTACATGGGTTCCTTACTACATGGCGGGTCTAGAAGGAAATTGGAACATCTCTTTCCCTAACTGGTGGAAAAATTACTTCCCTATAGCATCAATATTGGAAAACGAAATTCAGCGTTTTAAACCGCCCATTTGGTCGTATCCACTCCCCGCCTTCAGCTATTCCAATTTATGAAGGCAAGGTCAAATAAAGTGCTTGTTGGAAATTAAAATTGAAGAAAAATATACAAAAGATATTAAGACACATGAAAGAGACAACGGCAATTTTTTCGGGGATTGACGATAAGGTTTTGCTTTTGGAATCTCGACCATCAGCGACTCCAAAGCGCTGCAAATTGGGAGAAAAATTTAGATGCAGTCCCACTTCGATGTGTATCCCTAGGTAATGGCTTAAGTTTGCCTATTACTAATGACGGGGTCCTGCGGTGGCGCAGTGTGGTAACGCGTTCTCCTATTGCGCGGCTAATCCGGGTTCGACTCCCAGCAGTGCAAAAAGAACGCTTACTCAGAGATCTCATAAAGATCGCACTGCTCACTGTAGTCCGGGGTTTGGTTCCCCAGGCCTTAAGAGGTTCG
>QLNU02015360.1:109773448-109800484 GCA_006491805.2 Dysdera silvatica | reverse complement strand
TACTCACAAGCACCATTCCCGCGACATAACTGGCAACAATATATATACGTTCGTGGGCGAGAGGGTATTGTCCAGCTCAGCAGGGAGAGCCCGCTCAAGTGGAAGATCGTGGGTTCAGGTCCCACCGAAGGCAGAAATATTTATTTTCTTTCGAACGTTTCACCATCTAATCACGCCATAACATCGGCGCTGGTATCACTACGCCAATAAACGTTGATTGTTTGACATTGTTTAATTTAATCAGCGTAGTGTTCGATTTATATAAAATATATGCATATGCCACAACGGGCTTTTCGATAAATTTAATACCAGTTTCTTTGCAATTTGGTTTAAATAGTAGTCGATGTACTACACCATTCTGCGAAATAACTGGCAACAATATATATACGTTCGTAAAGAGAGTATGTATTGTCCTTCGTAGCTCAGTAGGGAGAGCCTCCGCCCGGCAAGTGGAAGGTCGTGGGTTCAGGCCCCACCGAAGGCAGAAATATTTATTTTCTTTCGAACGTTTCACCATCTAATCACGCCATACCATCGGCGTCGGTATCACTACGCCAATAAACGTTGATTGTTTGACATTGTTTAATTTAATCAGCGTAGTTGTTCGGACATATAAATAACAATGTTTCCAGCCTCAAAGGCGAGATGGGGAGAAGGCCAGGGTTTAAGCTGCAGTCTCGTTTTTCGCAAAATGCGACGAGTTGCTCGAAAATGCGAAGAAAAAATTATTGCCCATCGCGAAAATGCGACAGGCATTTTTAACCACAGTTTATTCTCTGAAAACAGGATTCCTCGATTCCAGAATATCCGTTTTGCACTTCAGCGATCTTTTCTTGTTCCTTTTTGTTTCCTCTTCAAAATTCTTAACAGCACCTGTTAAGCATGATTAGAATTCATTCTCATGAATCGTTAATTATGCAAATTAGATTATATGCAAATTACATGGACACAGAAATTTGCTTTTAATTTTACTTTTTTTTTTTTATGTTTTATCTATTTGTAAACTTAATTTTGCTGTTCATATTCTGGAGGGAGTTCAAATTTTGCTTAAATACATAAAATCAATTTTCATGTTACAAGTCTGTAACTTTCAAGAAATAAAGACACGTGATTTGTACTTATTCCATTAAATTTTAAAAATTGTACTGTTAATAGTTTTTTAGTTATACGGGTGAGAGAAGTGTCACCATTCCAGTGTAAAAATACTTTTGCCCCCTACTGTATATGCACTTAAACTAAATAAACGTGCATCTAAAATTAATATGTATGTAAATTTTTTTTTACGCTTGAAAACCTTATGTTTTTAAAACGAATAGATTTATTAACTGCCGAGTAGAAAAATTTGATATATATTAAATCACGTTTTATACAGCACAATTTCTATGACGGTATACCATGCTTCTCGATGTTCCAAACAGTTAAACTATATCTTCGATTACGTAATAGCATTTTTATGGCCAAAATAGTCCTTTTCAGAGCTACAAAAGATATTGGACAGCACTTATAAATTGTTACGGGTTGTCTATCACATGGATAGTTTATCGATGGTAGACCTATAACTATTAAGCATATCGTTGATATAAATAATTTTATTGATACGATTTTTCGAGCAACGAAAGCAACTAATATTTTTAGCATTTTGCTACAACTTTTTTTACCCATTTTAGCATTTTTGCGACAGCATGTTTTGAGCCAGCTTAAACCTTGGTGAAGGCCAATCTCGAAAATTTCATGTTAGAACATATTTTTGCAGTTTCATTGAAGTTTTACTAAGGTTTCTTTTAAGAATGGACTGTTTCGTAACCACATATTTCTTTAGTTCAGTCTGTGTGAGATAAACGCGCGAAAGCACATTTAGGAAGGATTTTTGATAAGACGAAGAGCCCCCGCGCTCTCCCTGCTCAAAATGATAGGCTGTTGTACTCGCTCACTACGCGACGTAAATGACGTTGTCAATGACGTTAATTTTTTCTCAAGGGTCAATGAGCCACGCCCAAATTAAGGCGGTTATTTTTATGGTAGTCATTCTGGGTTATTACTAAGTAACAATGCGCTAGTTCCGGGCATCTTAATTTTTTTCATCCTTTCTGCTAATACACACCCTTGAACAATCCGTTGATGACCCAAAGCTTTTATTCTTAAGGATTTGAACGTTGCACCATTTAAGCATACATTCTGCTTTCTCTCTCCTTTGATAAATTGAATGCTGCCACTTGAGTTTTTCTTGCCTTCCATCAGCGAAACTGAGGACAACAACAGGGTGTGAGGGAGGATAAGAAAAACAAGAGATTATATGTATGACACTTCGCTGTGAGTAAGGCTTTTTCTTCGAATCAGAATACATCCAAACATAGTCGTCTTTTCAGGCAAAGCCCAAAATTCTTCGAATCTGCAGTTACGTGTGTTGTGAGAATATCAAGTTAGTAAAGAGTTCTTGCATACTTCTTTAAATACTAGCAGGTACCAAGAATCAGCTGGGCCGAGATAAATGAATCTTTCACAAGACAAAAATGTACTGACAAATTAGAAATTGTCTCAAAGTTTTCGAAAAACTTAGAACAAGCACTTGGCTGAAGATATTTGTCAGCAGCTTACTTACAACTATAAGCTGTTTGTTGGCAGCCGCAGTGAGCGAAGATTTTCAGGCAATATTTGCGATGTGAATAATTACTAGAGCCCGGATTGTATGCACCTAAAAACTTCAAAATGTGCACTACAAGAGCTCAAAATATCTACGTACAGTGACAGGCGAAAGTATGTTTACACTGGAATGTCGAAAAAACTATTAACAGTAGAATTTTTCAAATTTAATGGAATAAGTACAAATCATGTTTCTTTATTTCTTGAAACTTACGGACTTGTAACACAAATTGGTTTTATGTATTTAAACAACATTTGAACCCTCTCCAGAATATGAAGAGCAAAATTAAGTTTACAAATAAACAAAACATTAAAAAAAGTAAAAATCTAGTACTTGGTAGGGCCTCCCTTGGCCCGAATGACTTCACGCAGCCGTTGAGGAATGCTGTGGACCAAGTTACTCACAACATTTCGTGGGATGCTGCTCCAAGCTTCCTACAGTGCAGTCTTGAATGCAGGTATGTTCGTTCGACATGGTAATATCGCACGGTTGTCTAAAATCCCCAAAAGGTGCTCAATGGCGTTCAAATTAAAACAAGAACAGCAAATTATCTGAGAAGACGAAACAACTCATGAAAAGGCGAAGAGATATGAAGGTGGACAATCGAAATACCAGTTCCAGGATTGAGTACATAGAACTTTGTAAAACTCTGCGCAAAAGCATGAAAGAAGACATAAGAAAATTCAACTGTGAGTTAGTAAGGAAGGCCATTGAAAATAACAAGAGCCTTAGGGTTGTTAAAGGGAGTTTGTCTATTGGGAAGAAACACATCATTGCATTAAAAGGAGAGGATGGCACCGTAACAAGAAATAGGGAAGAAATACTTAGAAGAGTTGAAGAATTCTACAAAAAACTATATGAAAGTAACAGTGGATTAAACGAAGACTCTGAGATAGTCGAAGGAACAGCTCCTAAAATCTTAAAAGAAGAAGTTTCATTTGCAATAAAAAGTATGAAGAAAGGAAGAGCCCCTGGCGATGATGGTATTACATTAGATATCCTAAAAGAAGCTGGAGAATATGTAGAAGACATACTTGCAAAATTCTTTACCAAATGTCTTAACAGCGGTAACATACCAAACCAATGGGATTCTGCAACAGTAATTCTTTTGCATAAAAAAGGTGATAAAGAGGATTTGAAAAATTACCGACCAATTAGCTTGTTACCTGCTATTTATAAAATCTTCACAAAAGTGCTAACACATCGCCTGCAGAAAAAATTAGATGCAGCTCAACCAAGAGAACAAGCTGGATTTCGAAGTGGATTCAGTACAGTGGACCATATTCAAGTATTAAGAGAATTAATTGAAAGAACACATGAATATGAACTTCCATTGTGTGTTGCATTTATTGACTATGAGAAGGCCTTTGACTCTATTAAAACATCAGCAGTCATCAACTCTTTAAGATCAACAGACATTGAGGATGTGTACATTGACATGGTGAAACGTGTGTATAAAAATGCAAGTGCAAAATTTCGGTTACATAAAGATACCAAAACTATCAAACTTGGCAAAGGGGTGAGGCAGGGAGATACCATTTCTCCAAAACTTTTTACTTCAGCTTTACAGATGATTTTTCAGCTGATAAATTGGAATAACAAGGGAATAAAAATAAATGGTGAATATTTAAATCATTTGCGGTTTGCTGATGACATTGTTATTTTTTCAACGAACCCATCAGAACTCCAAGACATGGTACAGGAGCTCTCAACTAGAAGTAAAGAAGTTGGACTCAAGATGAACCTACAAAAAACTAAGATCATGTTCAATAATTTTGTAGAGGAAACAAAAATACAAGTTGACAACATTGAGCTAGAAATTGCTGATTCATATATTTACCTTGGCCAGCTGATTTCAATGGATGGCAACATTATGAAAGAACTCAACAGACGTATTAAACTTGGCTGGAGTGCATTTGGAAGAAACAGTTTTATCCTGAAGGGGAAATTGCCTTTGTGTCTAAAAAGAAAGGTCTTCAACCAGTGTGTATTGCCAGTCCTCTCTTATGGATCAGAGACATGGAGTCTAACAGTTGGAGCAATACGAAAGTTACAGACAACGCAAAGGAGCATGGAGAGGTGCATGCTTGGAATAACTAGGAGAGATCGAAAAAGAAACACTTGGGTGAGAGAGCAAACTAGAGTAGAGGACATCATTGTTAAAGTAAAAGGGCTGAAATGGCGATGGGCTGGGCATATTGCAAGAAGAACTGATCAACGATGGACAACAGAAATTCTGAACTGGATTCCAAGAGACCACCGAAGACCTAGAAAACGTCCTCAAACTAGATGGGTGGATGAAATAAGAAAACAGGTTGGGGTGACGTGGAAACGAATGGCCCAGGATAGACTTGTGTGGAAAGCATTTGGAGAGACCTTCATCCAGCAGTGGATAGATAATGGTTGAATATGATATATATAAAGCCATAATCGTTATTTTGAGGTTTCGTAACAAGCTGAACCAGTGTTGGTGGATCAGATAGTCCGCAAGATCTCAGGAAATTCAGTAGAAATAATAATGAAATAATATACAGGGTGCTCTCTACAGTCTGGTGTTTCGCAAAGAACTTTTGAACGAAGGCTCGTAGAGCTGTAAAATTTAGGTGCGAGTATAGTGAAGTGCCCATGGCCGATGAAATGAGATCGACGGCAGCGTCATCTGTGGCGAAATTGGGAAGTTATTGCACCTAATTCTGGAACTAGAAGGGATACAGAAAATTTTTCAATTACAAAGTTGTTAAGCACTAACTAATTTGTAAGAAACGTGTTTTTTTCACCACCTTAATAGGGCAAAATTCGTCATTTAGGTGGTTTTAAAGGTATCCGTCCAGCAACGCCATTGTTGGTCAAAATTCCGATTTAACGTCAATCATTAACTTCAATTTTCAAAATTCATGTTAACTTCAATCATTCATTCTTGTAATTCTGTAAAACTTCATTCATTATGTAAGTACAGATTGCATGTTACGAACTACGTAGAGTATGGTGGGGAAAAAAAATCAATGTTATTTATGCTGTTGTAGAAATGTTTTTATTTTGTGTTATGATTATTTGGTATGATACGGTAGCGACAACAACTCAATTAGTTGCCGCGCCCAATTAGTTGTCAGGCTGACCCCTTAACCAACTACGCCACTGGTACGCCTATGGCAGAAAGAAGTTGTCGCCGTTGCTGTATGATACCAAATAATCATGATAACACAAAATGATAACATTTTTACAAGAGCATTAATAACAAATTTTTCACCATACTGTACGTAGTACGTAACATGAATCTGTACTTACATACTGAAGTTTTACGGAATTATGAGAATAAATGATTGAAGTTAACGTGAATTTTGAAAATTGAAGTTAATGGTTGACGTTAAATCGGAACTTTGACCAACAACTGGACGGACACCTTAAAAACCTCCTGACTCACGAATTTTGCTCTATTAAGGTAGTAAAAAAAAATATTTTTTATTAATTAGTCGGTGCTTAACAACTTCGTAATTGAAAAATTTTCTGTATCTCCTCTAGTTCCAGAATTAGGTGTAATAACTTCCCGGTTTCGCCACAGAGGGCTCTGCCGTTGATCCCATTTCATTAACCATGGGCACTTCACTATACCCACACCTAATTTTTACAGCTCTACGAGCCTTCGTTCAAAAGTTATTGGCGAAACACCGGACTTTCCAGAGCACCCTGTATATACTACATTTAACATTATGCTTCGAAAAGCGACCGACGAGTGAAAACTCGATGCAGATAATGAAATTTCGAAGTATGTGGCATCTTCCTGACTTTGTAAGTAATTTAAGCAATCTACATTGGGATGTAAAAACGTTACACCGAATGTGTGCGTGCTTTTAAGCTTTAATAATTATGCCCAGAGCTGAATTATTTAGAATTATTGAGATGCCAAAATATTGCTTACGTAATACTTGAATTTTCCCTCAGTGACCCATTAGCGGTAAGTTTGAGAAAAACAGTTAAACAGTGTATAATGTCAAGTAAAATGTAGTACAATACAGAAATTGCATAATATTACATGTAAGTACTTACAAGAGTTTTGTGGAGTGCCCTATCTATATTTAATTCAAAACATAAAAACTACCACAGCAAGCAGCTCATTCCAAAGTACAGACCTGTTTTAAGATACAATGTCATGTTAAAAATTGCGAATTACTATACTTTTTTTGGCTAAATTTTTGTGACAGGAGAATTTAACTGTTTTTCTTTGGCGACAGTTAAATACTTGACGCGAATGTTAAAAACATTTCTTTCCATGTGGCTCATATAATCTGCAGCTATTAAGTCTAAAAGTATACGTGTTTTGTGTATGTATCTACAATTAAACTAAGACTACTGGCGAGATTTTTATCGCCAGAAACCGAATTTTTTCTGGTAGGTTGGGCCAAAAAGCTATTTCCATTATCCAGTTTATCGTTGAGGAATGAAATTTTACTTCTCTATCTCGTGAAGTTGCATTGTGATAACTGTCGTCTGCAAGAGCCTAGAACTGGCTACTACCTTCTATCTTCCCAATAAGTAATGTTGTTTATCTGAATGGACTCTTATTTTTGTAAGCTATCCTTGCCGAGATAAACACATACGCACTATCCATAGATGCATTGCCTGTTGAAAAACAACAGAATGCCCCCGCCGTTTGGTCTTGGAGGAAGACGATAGTGACTGCTACGTTTTTTTAGACACGACGGAGAAAGACCTTGAACACGACGTGTGGATGGGTTTTTGTAAGACAACCGCTCGGTTTTTACAATATAACTTCATCCTTATAGCATTGCGGCACTTTAACTATAGGTTTAGGAAGAAGGTAACGCCTTTGCGATCTCGCAATGAACTAGTATGTGGCTAAGGTCATTTTCTGAAAATGTAACAGAACAGAAAACTTGTGAAACTTTGATTTTTCACTCTATCAGTGAGATACTTTTTAATCGGCGTTTTTATATAACAGACTTCGTAAAATTCAGAGTCCTTAATATATGCATTATGCTTGTTTCTCATTGTTCGTGTATAATATTGTTTGATTATTCTTTGGTAGGCTCACTGTGCAGGTAAATTACTAGTTATACTATAAATACGTATGCAATAAATGTACTTATCTGCACAAATTTGAAAGGCCTGTGGTCAACGCTTAATTGAACTAGTTTTAATATAGCCTTTTTTGGGTCTCTTCCTACGAAAACACAGTTGAAAAAAATAAAGATTCTAATTATATATTTCAACCTTGAACGTTAATGATGTCTATATCTACGGATATCTTATTAAAATGAAGATATGTACGAACCGTAAAAGAGTAAAAGCACGGATGACTTGCACGGAAACCCTGTAAAAATACTATTTAAAGAGAAAGGGGGGGTGCGCATGTTTCTATAAATTTTCGTTCATATGAAAAATTTTCTTATTAGATTGTTGATTCTCATGTATCGTCCATATTAAAATGCTTTTAAATGTATTGGGAATTTTTCAACACGAAACAACTTACTCTAATACCTATACAATAGCTTGCGATAGTATAATTAGTAATTGTACGTGGTAACGTGCATCTTGCAAATGCAGTAACGTGATTTTTAAGTTTTAACAGTAAATAAATAGAATAAAATAAAGTAGCTATAATATGCAATTTTTCTCAAAATTAAGTCAAGGCCGTAACAATGTTCCATATCATTGCTTCCAGGTAATTGATTGTTTTCTTGTCTCTTTCTCGGATCATTTGAGCAAGTCGTGGCATTCAAGTCAAAACTTTTGAGTACCGATTACTCCACTTCATATATTTTGAAATGTAATAAGTTGCCCCTCCCTCTGCTAGTCAAGAGAGAAAGTGCCTTCAAAATGCAAGTGAGTTCCGTTAATTCGAAGTGGGAGGAACCAGGACTTAGTTCGGATTATCCAACAATTCGAATTAGATAAACTTTAACATGCGCACTAAAAATAACCCCAATAAGACACACACACAACTCAAAAACATTTTCTTAAAAGACATATGTGCATTTATATATCATGTCGCATATTAGCAGTTTTTAAAAAGGCTAAACATTTTTAATTGATTTTTATTAAGAGTTAATCTTCTGATTATTTGTAAACATTGTATTTTTCACACGCTCTATAAATTAGTAAATATTTAAGTTCGTTTGATTCTCAACGACTTTCTGTCTGAACAAGAGGTCGGCAAGCTTTTAAAGGCTTTGTTTCAAAATTATACTGCTGTCTCCCTCTGCCTGCCAGCCAACATTCAGCCAAATTGTGAAAGATTAGTTTACTATCTAACCATTAATCAAAATTAATAGATTAGTTAATTAGGAGAATAAAAATTAGTAATTTAAGGATACAAATTATTAATAAATTTAGAGAATAAAAACTCTTAATCGGGGAGGGGATTCTTTACAGTGCGTTTTATTTTAAAATCACTCCGCGTTCTATTCAAAAGTAGTCCGTGTTCCATAGGTGGCCGACCTCTGATCTAAACCCATGCATATTTTCCATAGCCTGTGTGTACATAGGGGAATCGACTTTTCTGGGAGTTCTGTTCTTCACTTATTAGACGTTTTTATTTCTTCATCTGAAGATAAAATATCTGCCCCATTATAGCTAATGTTTGGAAGATTTCAGCGTACGTGAGGTACCAATTATCAATGAATTCTTTCTCATAAATACCTAAAAAAAAATCCCTACACAGGGAATATCTGCGTCGTGTCCCAGTAATCGCGATTGATTGGTTGAGCCCTTTTACCCAAGAAATCTGGCTAGGGAAAAACTCGCGACGAAAAATCAATTTCTTTTGCATCTTCTGAGCAAAAAAACTTCGGAAAAAAAAGGAAGGAAGAAAGAAAACTTCGAATTATAGGCGATTTTTTTTTATTGTTTTCATAGAACTTCACGGGTAAGTTCGAATTGTTCATGAATTCGAATTAAACACATTCGATTTGTTCTTTAATCAAAGTTCGACTGTATTATAGCGTTTGTCTTCTGTATAATAGGTAAAACCAAAATAGCACGTGATGTTTTAAAAGTAACCATAAGTTTTAATATAAATTTGAATTGTAAAAATCCACTCCAAGTATAAAACGTGCTCACGCTCTTTTAACATACACAGAGCAGGTACTATGCCAATAAAGCAGGGAAAAAAAAAAAAATAAAAGCTACTTTCCATTAGCTTCGACACGGACACAAATTGGTGTAATTTGGCGATCCCAAAGACGTAAATTGGGCACTAAATTTTGCTCCTTCAAATCCCAAATAAACGTCCTATTACAGCGAAACGGTTTCATAGTATTTGTAGTCGGTAAAGTATCTTTACGAAAGTAGCCACGTTTGATAACGCTTCATTGGTTTCTGACACTTCGTGAGATGTATCAACGAGGGTGGTTGTGTAGCAACCCTTGTGTAAAGTTTCCTCTCTAGACAACAATAGAAAAATAAGACTTCTGTAAAATTTTTTGACGTAAAAGAATAAAAAAAATAAATGCAAAAAACACTTCACATTTCACCACTAGTGCTCCAATACAAAAAAATATAGTAAGTCGGGGCGTTTTTACAAAATCCGGTGGGTTTTTTTTTTGCTGCCTCACTGACATGATCGGCCTATACGACAGTATGAGATTTGGGTCAGCTGGTACAACTGTAACATTGGGAGACTTGTAGAGACCAAAAAACTAAAAAAACAGCTGTTACCACCAACCTCTAGCAGAGGGATAGAGGTATAATTTGAGGTACTTAGCGACAAATAATGTACCACACGTTGCCGCTTAAGAGTCTTCTCTTTTTTTCAGGGGAAACGTGGTAGAGTAGAAATGAAAAAGGCATAAGCGGAAATAATGAAGTTAAACGTTTTTCATGAGAGTTGGAGTGTAGTTCCATCTCAGCTTTGAAAGGAGAGGCTGGAACAAATTTCAGGGCGGCAAAGATTTCATGAGAAAGTCATTAAAACTTGTGTATAATCTTCCTCCTAGCATGTGCATCATTCTGTACTTTCTGCAGAATATGGCGGATTGCTACTATAGCTCGAAAAAGTTTGAAATATCAGTAATGCTGGACACAACATGCGGGATTTTGTCCTTATTCCAAATATTTCAGTTTCCGCAAATGAAACTTAGGAAATGAAAATTAGCTGGGGCCATTGGCTTTTCATTTCAACGGAACGGTGGGCTGAACTGAAAAAAAAAAAAAAAAAGATGAAAAGTCCCACCTCAAATTCATTCGGTTGAATTTTAGTAAAGGGCACCACAGCGGAATAATTTCTTAAATTCTCAAACATCGATTTAAACCCCTTGCTTACCACATCGATAAAAATAGTGAAAAAAAAAAAAGGAATTGTTTTTAAATGCCTCACGCCATTTTTGCAACGCTGCATCATATAATTTTAATTGCTAATTCTCATGACACATACATATATAATAAACCTTTAATTTCACTCGCCAATACATCAATATCGCTAATTAACTTTGTACATTGATTCATACAGTGCAGAAGAACTCCATACCAACTTTGTTGTTTGTGTAAGAAGTGAAGTGTATATACTCGTACGAAAATGACTTAGATTTATCACAAAAAGGCACTGCTATGTTTAATAAAAGTTGCTTGTATATACTAATTAGGAATACACATTAACGCATGTGCAGAGGACGTTAGAGATATCATTGATAGTGAGTAAAATCGTGGCACCGGTTTTGTCTTCCATCAACATCTTTTAAAGGGAGAAGATGCCCCGATGTGTGCCACAGCATTGAATGTTTTACGTATTTTATGCATTTGTCCCAATTTTAACCAGTAACGCTCATTAACTTTTAATCAAAATAATTTTACTCTTCGTGACATTTTAGGCGATTGATTTAATCATGAACTAATTTTTAACTTTTTATCTGACATTAGCTTCTCCCATCTTGTCTGATTTTTTTTTTTATATCGTTTCGTTTGTTAAATTTAATACATTACATCCAATATGTTCTCACCATTTGAGTTTTAATTTGTTCTTATTTTATACCGTATGCACGATCTCACCTTGATCGTTACGGAATGACTTTTACTGTCCTTACGCCATAAAGCTACAACCAAGCAACCGAATTTATGGAGTTCCAGTGTGTATGTATTATACCAATGATTTATTATTTAACTTGTTTCGGCATAACCTACGACTTGGACCTGTCGAAGTCAACTGCTGCCGATGTTGCACGAAGGCAGAAACCAATATTTGTTTAAATCTAACAACAATGTCAATCAATCAACGTTTATTGGCGTAGTGTTCGATTTATATAAAATAAATACATATGCTGCAACGTGCATTTCGATCAATTTAATACCAGTCTCTTTGCAATTTGGTTTAAATAGTAGTCTATGTACTACACCATTCTGCGAAATAACTGGCAACAATATATATACGTTCGTAAAGAGATTATATATTGTCCTTCGTAGCTCAGTGGGTAGAGCCTCCGCCCGGCAAGTGGAAGGTCGTGGGTTCAGGTCCCACCGAAGGCAGAAATATTTATTTTCTTTCGAACGTTTCACCATCTAATCACGCCATACCATCGGCGTTGGTATCACTACGCCAATAAACGTTGATTGATTGACATTGTTGTTTGATTTAATCTGCGTAGTGTTCGATTTATATAAAATAAATACATATTTATTTGTTTGGATTTTTATGGCGCAAGAGCATCTGGGCTATACTGCGCCAAAAATATTTATGCAACCGTAGAAAATTCCCCTGAAGGTTACGAAAATAGGAGCATTAAGGTCATGATGTTAGTGGTTACAATATCTACGGAGACTTTTTAGAAAATGAGGGAATGAAGCACATCAGATATCAGTTGCCCATAGATTCATATCGTTTCGCCACTAACTGCTGCTACACACTTTCTATATGTAATTCCAAGTAAATGGTATACACAAGGGGGAGAATCTCCTCATATGAACAGTGTTGCAAATCCCTTTAACTTAGAGAAAAAACTCAATCAACCGCTTTTCATTTTCAACAAAAATCCCCTTTTTGGAACCCTGTGCACGGGTCTGATTATACAAACCAAACGTTTAATTCAAACATAATAGGAAAGAAGCCAGAAAAGGAAAACATGGATGACGTAGGAGTCAAGCTTTTCCTTATTAAAGAACTTACTGAAAATTTCCCTCGAAAAGGCTCTGCGATGCTGCAATTGTAAAGCCTAGTGAGAGCTGTTATCCTGGGTTCGACTCCTAGCAGTGCCAAAAAAAAAAAAAAGATGCTTACCGACTAACTGCTCACCGTAGTCCGAGGGTTGGTTCCTTGGGTTCGGAGTCCTCGGAACGCAGCACGACGCTTTGCTGTCCTTGCTCCGTAAAATGCACAAACTTTCCTAGGAAAATCCTTCCTATCGTGGAGGTTGATAATGTGTTGGTTCGTTGTAAATTTACATTTCAATTCTTCCAATATTACGGGTATTTCGTTGTTTTTGAGAGAGAACAAGTTCTTGAAGGTTAAACTTTTCTGTATTACTAGCGTAGGCCCATTTTTCTGCTAGCTGGGTCCATGCGCGTTGTCTCGTCTTTTTCCTTGTATTGCATCTCTAGCGATAGCGTTGCTGCTACACTGTTTTCTTTTTTCCTACAAGACATTCGTTTCGTAGCTGTGTATTGTGCTTACGTTTTGGCGCATTTTCCTTTATAATGAATTGACCTTTAAATCATTTTCCCGCATTTAAAATTAACGATCCCATCTTTGGATATTACTGGTTGAATAATATTTCATTCTTCAGCTCCGATGCCATCCATCCTAATGTAGGCCGGTTCTGGTCTTTCAGTGTGACAAACATAATTTAACCAGTGTTTACTAATGCATGAGCAAAATATCGGTAGTGATAGTAGCCAAAACTGTACTCATGATTTAATTTCGGGGGCTTCAAACACTTTTACAGCATGTATCGATACAATCACAGCATGCAAGGCCGTAGCCCAGTCCCATTAAAAATTAGTTTGGGGGTATCGGTCCCTAAGATCGCCCTCTCTGGATACGGACATGGTAGTAGCGAATGAGTTTTGCGCATTTTTACTCTCTTAAACATGACTTGTGGATCGTCCTAAGGAAAGCAAATTGAAGACACTAAACCTTCATCTGAAGACGAACGTAAGGGGGAGAAAGTAAATGTTCTTTGGTTAACCTTTGTAATGGAAAATACCCCTTGACCTTTGAACGTTTCTTGTTTGAAGGCCATGAATACGATATAGGCGCATGGACAATTTTTCCTCAACAAGTTATTTAAAACTCTTGTCTTCAACTGATTATCAATACATTCTTTAAACGTGAGATCTAAGAAAAGACTTGTTCCATAATCGGCAGTTGAACAAGCTCTTACGTCGAACTTGCCAAATTGAGGAAGTTAAATTATGTAGACTTCTGAAGCAGCAATCGCTAAGTCTAAATCTTGACCATAAATTCAAATGGTCAGTGACGTCATTAAACTGGTCTCGTGCCGTTTCAGCCTGTTGACCTCCAACACCTGCGTATGAGATGCAAATGCAATTGCTCATTACGTAACCCCGTCTAGCGGGTAAAAATTGCTGCATCCTTTGATAACAAGGTGGTACCCGCTGTTGAGAGTGAACATTTCTGCGAAATTCTAGCCATAAAGCCGTCGGCTACTTTTCCTCGGGAAATTTGGCTACATAGCTTTGGGTCGTCATCATATACGCATTCGCTTGTACGCCCACGTTGCCTCCTCAGCAGGAGGAATTACAATAGGTAGATATCTTTATACGCACAGGGCGAAACACACATTATAATTTGGCCATCGAACTTCATCCCAATTAGCAGGTTGTAGGCGATATTAGTATGTGGTAGTGCTGATGTTATTGTCCTTCTTTTTTTACGTTTCCCTTCTCAGCAGTTAAGTTTTCAACGGAATTTCCAGTCGTGCTTGTTCTGTACTTGCAAGGGTGAATCTATGGATTTGTAACGTTTTTACACACCCTAATCTTATGTTCTGAAAAGTCACACAATACCTCTGATTTAGAATGTCGGTTGCTTTTGGTTCTCAGTTCCATTATACAGTGTACAATATTGAAGAGGAAGGTGAAACAACTATATTAGGAGTTTTATGCGCAGTTTCTATTATTATTATTATTATTATTATATACTTTGACTGTTCCATGATGTGTTGCCTCTCTTATTGTATTCAGAAGACCAAATTGTCGAAAAAATTCTTATATAATTGTCTTTATAAATTTCTCCAAGTTATTATGAACAAATTTTTAATAAAATATTATTAGCAACACTAATAAACAATTTAAATGTCATTTTGTTCAGCCATGGCCAACGTTTCGGATTTTATGGACCACTAAATTCATAATTTTAAATCCCGCAGACCACATTTCGTGAATTTAGTGCAATATAAAGGTGGAAATTGCATTCAGAATATGAGAATTTCTTAGAATATTATTTTTGTTTTATTATTAATAAAACATTAAAAATGCAAATAATATCCAGATTTTTCTGCGGACGACCAAAATTCTCTCACGAACCACCAGTGGTCCGTGGACTACCGGTTGGCGACCGCTGATTTAATGGACCCTCCGGTGCATAAAACTAATAAGCACGTTAGCCTCTTTATTCAACTAAAGTCTGCTTGACAATATCGTGGAGTTATTTAAAAAAAGTTTAGGGAATGAAACAAAACATATACAAAAAGTATATAAAGGTATTGACTATGGATAGATACATATATATTTTTTTTTATTTATATTTTTCAAGTTTCTCTTTAAACCTTTAAATTACAGTATCAGAAATCTCCCTTTTCTTATTTTATTATAACTGCGTAACTAAGCAGGCAGTCTCGTGCCTCGTGTTATCGCTCCTCGCCATAAATTGTAAACTTACATATAACGTAGGGAATATTCTTGATATATCAGATATGGATAACACTTGCATAGTCATAGTTATGCCAGCCCGAGCCCCCGAGCGAGGTGGGGGGCACCAATAATTTAAATTGCAATTTTACATATCTCGTAATGTGCAAATGCACATATGTGCTTGCCCTCTCCCAATGGGTTTGTAAACTCTACGTTGCTGCCCATCTAAACGATACACAAATTTAACGAACTTGATAAATTACCGTATCTCGGGGTTACTTAAGCCACTTTTCAATTTAAAACATCTGCGAATTCAACATCATTTACTTTAGAGATTAACTAGTTATTATAAAACTTGGGTCTACAGTTACGCTCTATATTTACATGTATGAAAGTCTTCTACAACATGTATGTTAAAGACAAAAAAATGGTGGCTTAAGTTACCTCTCAATATGGGGTAACTAAAGCCAGCAGTGAGAATTCATTGTTTCGTTTACGTTAGTTGGTGATGGGGTATAAAAATTCATATAAAGGCCTAAAATAAACGTACGTGTATACTGTTCAAGATATTTATTAGTAAAAATGAAAGTAAAAAGTAAATTTTTTTACATTTTAGTGTTTCGGATGTTTAATTTACACTAAAAAAGTTCAAGATGTTTAATTTAACATGTGTTGCCAAAATCGGTGTTCGAAATTTACCCAGCATAATGGCTTTATACAATAATTTTTGCCACCCATGTATAAATAGCTCAAACTAGAGCTTTTTTGTTTTTGGAGAAAAAGAGACGCTTTCCCCATCCTGGATTCGAACCAGGGTCCCTCCGTTTAGCCCGGAGTGTCTTGGACCGCTAGACGAATGAGGACAGGAAACAACGCTCTCTTTCTCCGTATGTAAAGGTGTTAAGATATTATTACCCTCCGCAGGGATAACACAATTGCCAAATAATGGTCAACACAAGAAAGCCTCCGGGGCGAGATTTTTGTGAGTTTTCGTGGGGGAATTTATTTTTACTCAATAATTTTCGACACCTACGTAGAAACAAGCTTAAATTAAATCTGTTTTTGTTTAGGAGAGAAAAAGATGACGTCCTTATCCAGGATGAAGACGGCAAAAGCCACTCCTGTTCGGTGGCCTTTGTTACCCCGTACAGGGAGCAACAATGAATTTAAAAATATTGAAAAAAACAAAACAAAATGGAAATATAATCTAAGAAGTATAACAACCGTAAGAGTATTGTTTGAGGTTATGTTTAAAAATGATTTTAGTGAATTTAACTTAAAAATGTGATTTTGGTGATTAAATTTATGGACTGTATAAATTTATGACGAAATTATCCTAAATATAAATAAAGGATTATAAACTCAATTTTAAAACATACACACTATTAAAATATGTGGCCCAAAGCTTCGTCAAAATATGGAATTGATGGCATGAAAGTTAACAATCAAACTCAAAACAGTGTTGCCAGAATCAGTCCGAAATTTACTTAGCATAATGGCTTAAGTTACCCCAGCGTCTTAAGTAGTTCCGAGATACGGTACTTATAGGTATACGCTTCTGAGCTGATAAAGCAGTTAAAAATAGTTAATTATAATTATTGCCACTATACGGCACCCAATGAAGAATGTGTATAATTAAATACAGTACTTTTTTTTTTTTTGAAAAGGAAAATTTAATATATATACTCATTGAACAACTTTATAATACTAATATTTGTAGTAAGCAATTACTTTTTAAAAATAAATTTTCAAAATTTGTAAGTCGTAATGCAAGTTAATTTCTAAAGGTACTTATATTAAGTTATATAATTATATGTATATTACAAATATTTTAAGGGAAGTTTTCCTGTTAAAAATAGGTGATAAGCACCTGTGTACGTTTTAAGTAACAAAGGCGCATACTTCGGCACTGATAACTGATTACAAAATTGCGGTAACGTCCCCAAAATTTGTAATTTTAATTCATATTTAAAGAACTGACATTTTGGTAAGACGTTGATACCTAGGTCTATGATTTATTTATTTTATTATATAAAACTGCGCTTTAAATTTGGAGTTTTCTCACATCACAAAATATTTTCCATTCAGTTATAGATCTCCGTGGTAAAGAGGCAGGCGTTCATATATACGTTATTATTTTAGAAAAATTATTACTGTAAAACTTCTCTTAAATGGACACCTCATAAATAATATCACTCCGTTTTTACGGCCAGATAAAAATTCTCCACCAAGAAACTCCTTCATAAAAAAATATCCCCTCTTTTACGAACAAATTCTTCTCTTCGTCGAAGTTTTGCTAATGAGCGGTTTTACTCTATTCGTATTTCGTTCTACGTCCTTGCAAAGTCTGTTGCATTAGTATCTCTACAGAATATTTATTTGCACTTCAGTGTATGTGAGAATCCATCATTATTTCCCTTTCAATTTCTAAAACCATTGATTTGAAAACGTTCGTTAAAAAATAATTCAGATTTCATTTTTGATTATGATTGAAGTAAATGAGATCAGATGAGCAGAGATCAGATGCAGCATTCCGAATATTTGAAACAATCGCCTAGTGGTTGTCTCATTATGGGAACTAATCGAATCTGTAAGATAAATGGGGAAAGGTGTGTCTGAAGGAGGACAATGGAAGGCGTGATCTGATGACATCCAGCAGTGGCCAAGCATGGAGGTAATAATATTCATTTATCTGAAGAAGCTGGGTGGGGAGATCTTTACAGGTTTTAGTATAGTGGTTAAGAGTATGGTCAGAACTGGATGAACCATTTGTATAGGTAGGTGATCTGCAACTCTTTGTATCTGGAAGTTTGTTTTTTTCTTTGCATTTATTACGTTACGGGCTACGGATTGCATATTAATTATATGCATAATTGTGTCAAGGAAGTATGGTGGAATCACTGAGAAAGAAAAACGCATGTTCTGTGGCGTTTCGGTCAGCTTTGTGTTCCCTGTATTAAATTATTTTATTTCTGCATTAGTATTTGCCCTTAATAGTGGCATGCCCGCTTTGGGAGGGGGTATACGTTTTCCATTAACATTTTTTTTACATCTAAACTAGAGGAAATAAAATATACGCTATTATATTAACATACAATAAAAGTTATAATATGCGTACAGTGGAACCTGATAAAGTAACTACTTTTTATGGGCGAGAACTGGTATGAACTTGCTAGGAAACCACTTGAGGTTTGAGTTCTCTATTTGGTCGAGAGTGATGTCGATGGAAGCTCTTATCATGAAGTCAAGCAGAAGTACCCTCCTGAATCCAACCAGTTGGGAGATACAAGCTAATTTGTTTTATGTGCAGAAAGAATCCATCCAGCACTACAACGTTCCACCAATGAACAAATACTTATTCAACAATATTTTAGTTCATCGGGTGCTCCATGTGTATTGTAGTTCATCAGGTGCTTAGAATCTGGCAAAAGCACAAAACAATTGACTGGAGAATACCTTGAAAAGATCAAGGAGTCTACTGGCGACGACAAGAATCTCCTAGTACTGGACTCGTGGTCTAGCCAGACATACACAAAATTTAGCAGGCAGAAAATGGGAAATAATGTCGCGACCATGATTATTCCTCCGGGCAGGACAAAGTACCTTTAGCCATTAGATGTACACTTCTTCCGGGACTATAAGCACCTGGTAAAAAAAATTGTCGAGTACTCGAAGACTCGCCATAAGGATGTGGATGTTACCAGCAAGGAGGCCACAGTAAAGCTGCATCACTTGGCTTACAACTAGTTACCTTCCCCCACGTTTGACGACATGCGCCGATATGCCTTTCAGAAGACTTTGATTCAATATACAAACCCGATCTACTTTTCAGTGATACATAGTCACATAATTTATGGAAATAGTGTGTGGAGTAGGGTAAACAAGGTTAATCTAAAAAAATTACAATCAATAATTGATAGATTATTAAAAAGAATAGGATACAAAACTAACCAATGTATAAAACAAATGAAAACAGAAAATAATATAATGGATATAGAAGAAATACACACATACAGGAAAAGGTGGTGTTATGGTCCATGCATATATTATAAGCCCCACAATATCTTTTAATACAGCGCGCTAACTTGGCGGTAACGACTTGAATTACTAATTTAGTAACGTACAGTGAATGCCATAAGTATTCGTACACCTGCAGTGTGTTCTATTTAAGAAACTGCTGTATAATAATTATTATATGTAGAGATATGGGACAAATGTCACCACAATTAATATAAATTTTTGTATTTACTTCGTAAAAAAAGTAAAAAAAATATACATGCACTGCAAATAACAAGAAAAAATGAACAAACTTACACATGGCTCATGTGTCAAAAATATTCATGCCCTAATTGTTTTTTGGTCAGAAAATTCATTAATCAAATAATAATTCGTTCGTAATATTTCGTTGGGTTCCCTTTAGCTTTAATCACAGCTTTCATGCGTTTTGGCAACAAATCCACTAAGTTTTTGGTGACATCCATTGAAATGGATGCCCATTCCTCCAGAAGTGCAATTTTCAAATCATTTTTATTTGATATGCGTCGTTTTCTCATCCGCGAGTCCAGAATGCTCCATAGATGTTCTACAGCGTTAATGTCAGGTGATTGTGGAAGGGTATTTAGCTGTTTTGGAGTAGTGTAAAGGAGCCACAGCTTTGTATTATACGCAGTATGTTTCGGGTCGTTATTTTGCTGAAAGATAAAGTTATTTTGAAGACCCATTTGAGCAGCACTAGGACCCAAATTTTCCTTCAGAATGTTAATATATATTCTGTGGTCCATGATTCCGTCGATAATGTGCAATTTTCCCACTGCCTCTGCACCCATACCGCCCCAAACTTGCATACTTCCACCTCCGTGTTTGATTGTTGGACACAGGTTCGTCGGTTGAAGCTCGGTGTTATTTTTACGCCATACCATTTGCCTGCTAGCTGATCCAAATATATTAAATTTGCTCTCATCCGAGAATGTAACTCTTCCAAAAGTCAGGACCTTTATCAACATGTTTTTTTGCGAATTGCAAACTCTTCTTTCTGTTTACCTTTGACACGATAAACTTCTTACGAGCTACAAGTCCATTGTACTCTGCATTTTTGAAAATGCGCCTCATTACGAGCTTTCGTTCCATCACACTTGTTTCTTTATTTCTACAACTCAATTTCGCGTACTTTCTGCAGAAATGATAGTAAACGGGTTTATTATTCATTGTCTTTTAAATGAAATCGGTACAGTCCCGCAGACCGCATCGGGTGCGCAAACAACGTCTCAGTTCTATCATTTTAGGACAGACTTTTGTATGTACGAATATTTTTGACATGTGAACTGTGAATAATTTTGATGCTAATTTATTGTAATTTGCAGTATTATATACATAGTTTTAAGTTTTTAGTTGAAAATAAATTATATTTTCATGGCAATCATGATGGTGTTTGTCCTGTCTCTACGTACATCTAATAGTTATTATACAGCAGCTTCTTAAATAGAACACACTGCAGGTGTACGAATACTTATGGCATTCACTGTATTTTGTCGCCAGAGCGTTCGCCTTCAGTTGTAGCTGATAGTTTGTGAGTGAACCTGTTGTTTTTGTTTTCTCGTTCTGAAAAACTTCGAAAAGTAAGTGTTGTGTTTTTATTTGCAGTAGTTTTTCATTTAAATTCATCCTAGTGCATTATTGCATTGGATAAAACACGTTTAAAAGATTGCTTTTGTGTAGATACTATGTCATTTTGCAAGTACAAAGATTAGTTATACTTGTTCAAATTACAATATGGCGAGGGTTGTAAAATGAGCCCCCAAAAAAGTTTAAAGGGCTCATATTATATACACTACAGGAGTGGTTTCAACCTTTTGTTTCAGATGCTACAAAAAGTGCTAGGCTGAAAGTGTTAGGTGAATAAAATATTGTTTAAATAAATTTGTCATACAGTTTTCTAAACCACTTATTTTTCCTAGGAGCTCATATTACCATCACGAAACTTTTTCCCACAAAATGATTTGATTTTTTTTTCATATCCTTAAATTTATTCAAAATGTTTTATATTTTAACAGTAGTTTTATGAATAGTGGTAGCTAAATTTACCGATAGGGATTACATATTTGATTAGTAAATTAAACAGTCTAAAAATTTCTTTCAAGAAGTTATTGTCATTGTTATAAATCCTATTAATTCGGCAAATTTGTAAGATAATGATATTTTTAAACACTTTTTTGCTTAAACATGACCCGAAATTGGACAAAAGCAATACCTGGAAATCAAAGTCTTGCCTTTTGTCGTAAATGCTACATTGCATTTCGTTATTGTCCCCTTTGGATATTTCGATGTCCAAAAAACGAATGAGGGCCCGGACATTTAGTTCCTTTCAGAAAAAGGCTTATCGGCTAAATGCTAGAACTGAACTCTTTAAAATCTCTGCAATTGTTTAAAAATGCGTATTTAATATTTATATAATAATTTAATGGCTTGTATTTAAAGCGGGTTCTATTATAGTTCGTATATTTTAGTCCAAAGAGACTACGTTATGAGTCATTTGGGGACGGGACCGATGGCTTTAACGTGACCTTCTGCCTACGACAACCAAACTTATTGGGTGTTAAACCCAGCCCAATGGGCCCGAAACCCAATGCTATAATTTCTAGGGCGTGGATTCCACTTATTATGCAGCCTATTACTACTTGGGGTTCGGATTCCTCGGAAATCAGTAGGTTCACTCTTATGGTGGTGTAGGGGCAACAGATTCGTCCATCGAGCCACTAATCTGGTTTCGACTTGGCATGATGTCGTCGAATGCTTGCCATTTTGCTGCCCACCGTAGTCCAGGCCTCGGTTCCCTAGGCACTTCTAGAGATTCGGAGTCCTCGGAAAACTGCAGCTTCTGACGCAGCATGACCTTTGTTGTTCTTGTGCTGCTGAAATGTAAACCACTGACCCTACCCCAGACGAACAGCCTTCTCAGGATTTGAACCAGATGAATTAAGGCCTGCGGTGGTGAAGTGATATAGCTTTCACTTAGCATGCCGCTGACTAGGGTTCGACTTCCCACGCTGCCAAGAAAAAGAACTTCGTTTGGCGCAGAATGGCATTTGTTGTTCGTGCTCCACAAAAATGTAACTAGCCAACCAAGAAACAGAATGCTTATCAACTGCTCACTGCAGTCCGGGAGTTAGTTCCTTAAGCTTGAGGAGGTTTGAACACTTCGGGCAACTGAAGGTCCCGGCACCTAGCATGGCCTTTACTATCCTTGCACCAGCAAAAAAAAAAAAATATGGTTTAAGAGAAACTTTATACGCATATTTGCTTATATATTGGTTATTGCAGATCTTAAAAACGCTGGACCTCATACAAAGTTTGAGAGTCTTGCATCTTCGTCATGAAATATGGCAGCCGACATCGCTGTCAACAACAGATTCTCAAGGACCGTATCTTTTTCAAGAGTTTACCTGTGACACTAACGGACTAGTGCCAGTTTATGGCGGATTTGTCAATTGCCAGCAGCGTTTTCGAATTCTTCCTTGTCTTTGGTCGCGTATCCTGTTTTCATTCATCAACTCCACCTTGTCAGGTACCTCGTTTAATGTATAATCAAGTTCTTTTACTCACAGTAGCGTTCAATGTTTGTTTTGCGAAGGAACTGATCCTTTCTGGCTGATTGAAACATTGGATATATACATAGAAATTGATTACCTGTTTTTTTTTTTATGGAAATTGACAGAATTTGTTTTTGTGTGTGTGTGGCCTGCTAAGTGAGGAGGGGTCGACTTTAACTATTTTACACAAATGTTTACCTGTGTATTGACATAAATTGTAATGGATTTTTATTTGTAAACTCGAAATATTAATATATATATACATGATGCCCATTAAACAGTGTAGAGATTGTACACTCAATATGTGAATATTCCTTAATTTCATAGAACCCATGCCTGTTTTCTTTATAGCTGGCTTTTTTTTTTCTTTCTTCCGTTGGGTCTGCAATTTATTAGAGATGGAAGTACACGCACAGCTGTCTCTGGCAAATGCAAACTATACGATTCAATATTTAGCTTGAAGATTATTAAACTGTACCCTAAAAGGTTTTTAAAAGTAAAATTACACTTAATGTTTCACTATAGGGCACCTATAAGTTTCACATACTTGAGGAACGTTTTCTTCTCGGCTAAAAATGGTATTACATACTGTCTGGTTAAAATGGTCTCTGTTGAAAATGGTACTACAGACAGACAGGTCTGTAGGAAGTAGTCTTTGCAAGATGTATCCTTTTAAAACCAACGTTTTAGAATTAAACTTTAATGTATTTTAAATTGCTCCCTTCTGTGCCTGTGGATCTTGTCACATTTCGTGAAAATTTGTTTTATAAAAAATAAGTATCTGCGCATAAATATCGGTAAATCAAGGAAAAATCTTAATGAGATATTAAATGCCAATTGAAAAATATCGATGAGGTTAACGGTGGGATTTCTGAGTTTCTGCGAGAGGAATAAAAGCTTTTGTCTTACGAATATCTCAAGCCCATCATATTCAATTTCCATTTAATGGATATGACGTAAGCATATCCCACTTCATGAATTGCGAGGTTAAAGTTCGTATGTTTTAGTCGTAAAACAAAATATTATCGAATGCAGAAGCACTATCCAGCTGCCATTGCGGTCGCCTTCTGTGACATCCTTGAAAGGAGGATAGAGCTCATGTGTCAAAGATTTGCATAAAAGAGGAAATATGCTTTGTGTGTGGGCTTTAATAAAGAAGCTGGATGTGCTTTACGCTGAGGATAGGGTTGCAATAAAGAGGTGGAAAAAGAGAAAGAGTGAATATAAATTACGTTTACTGTAACGAAAAAGTAAGGAGAAAAGACGGGCTGTGTCTTCCTCCCAATTTAAAACGAGGTGGCCATGATGTATAATGGCCTGCTTTAGATCTGCCTCTGAATCTTTCTCAAGTTGAAAGGAAAAATGGTTTAGAATATTTTTGTCTTGAAGCTGCCATATGCTGGCTTCAGAAATGTTCTGGTTACGCGAAAACCACCTATTTGCACATCAATGCCGGATTTACGTGTGGGCTACGTACACCGAACCTGGGGGGGGCCTCTCAAGATTTGAAGGGCTGGGTGTTACATAAATTCACACTTTGTTTTAATCTTGTTTATTTACAAACATTCGAGGATTTTTCATTATTGGAAACTTGAATATTTAAGGTAACAAGTTTCAAAAACAAACTTGATTTATTGATTGAATGTCGTCGGGACCAAATTCTTTTTAGGGGCCTAATCTGTATTTTCACCCTATTGCCCATAAGTGCCCTAATTCGACACTGCATGCATGTGCATTTATTGATGCTAGAAACCGCAAGTTTGTTCAATGTCTATATGGTATTGATTTGACAGTTTTTTTTCCCTCTTCCAGACTAGCAGTATTTGCTGCTTAGTTAAAGGAATAAGCGTGTGGTTATACGAACCACACTGCAGATGTTAGATTACAAAGAAACGTAGTTCATTTTTCGAAAAATTTGCCCCAAATTCATCGTTACGGTTAGCTAATTTTGTATTCCGATCGTATCGTGGGCAAATAGAAAGTTCTGTGTCCGAGTTCCCTTCTAAGCATTCTTTAATTCAAAGGATCTGGAGTACAAAGATTGGCGTGTTTTAAGTTACAGAAGTGAAAACTTGGTACTACATGGTAACAAATTTATGTCGGCTGGTATGATGTAACTACCACGTTATGATATATCCTCCAACTCCGTAGCCTTCGCTCCTATTCCGGATAGTACGGTGGTTTGGACGTTTCATCTTAAACAACTCGAAGTTTTTGGGCCTTTTAAAAAAGAAGCTTATATATTTAATGTTACATTTTGTACATAAAAGCACTGACGAACCCGAAGGCCGAGGGTCGGGGAGATCCCGCTCCCCTTCCTTGAACAGGGCTGCCTATACTTAATAAAGCCAAAATTTGATAGTAAAACTTTATTTTGACGCTAACTTGATTTAGAGGCCCCTTCTCAAAATAAATTCTGGATCCGCCCCTTCATATGAGTCAAAGGAACCTAATTGCTCGCACATCAGAAAGTTTCCTGTAAAGTAACCTTTTTTATAGTCTGTGTACTCGTGTGTTTTCAGGAAGGGTCAAACTTGTATAGTTGAACCTCGTTAAGACGAACGCCAAGGGGAACAGAAAATCTGTTCATATTGGTAGTAATTCGTCTTATCTGGGAAGAATAGTATGCTATACAATCTGACGGAACTTCAGAAAACGGTTCGTATTAAAAGTAATTCGTCTTCATGAAGTTCGACTGTATTATTTAAATTCAAAACCGAACATTAAAAATAATTTATTACTTTAAAACTTACGGCATGATTACCACAGCAAATCGGAGTCATCTATTTCATAATAAACTTTTTGATGTTCTGACATACATATCGGCTGAACCCCATTTAGGCGCTTTTCGCTTGAATCGTTGTCTGCGTACCAGTCGATCAAACCAAGATCCTGCAACAATATGCTCTGTAGGGTATGTTCAACTGGCCGTTTTATTTACAGCAATTCTGAAGATGATTAAACGTATTAATAAAGTAGACAATAATGGTGTAACTGCAGTTGCACCTTTATAGAACTGCGAATTTGAAAACCAGGATCATTTTTACACGTCGTGGTGTAGTTGTATCATTTTTATCGGATAACAGACGTCCTAGATATTTAATGCATTCACATTTTCGAGCCTGCAACTTGTTATGTTGTTTTGAAGTATGCCAAAATGTTCCACATATCACTGAGTACTTTCACCTGCATCGATCTTATAATCGTTTCTCGCATGGCGTGAGCGAATGGAGCAGATTGGCGTTATGGTGTTGCCAGTTAATAGAAGATAACCGTTTGGTGGTAAACCGTGCTTAGTGCTGTGCAAGTAAAAACGTAAACGAGCGTTTGCCAGTACTACGATGCTTTATAAATTAACATGGCATTATTTAGCTAGAAACAAACAAGTTAAGCAATAATTGGGTGAACAAATTTTCGAAATCTTTTTTTAAGAGCAAGGTTTCAAAAGCCATCCGAAAATTTTTGGTATGGAAAAAGAACTTGAGAATTTGAGGAGTGTTATCAGGTCCGGCTTTATTATTCGAGCTAGTACTAGCTGATACGGCTAAACGGTGCTATTCATTCCCCTTTCTCAACAACCTGATAACAAGTGGCTTCCATCTTCCAATTTTAGCTCATTCTGTACACTTACAAGGAAAGCAACCCATGTGTTCCCCTCCTATTTTAATGAAATTTGGTGGATTTGTAGAGAGGGGCAAAATATGGGACGCATGTTGTTTTTATCGGCCAAAAAATATGTTTAGGAGGTGAACTCTCTCCTCGAAAATCGGCCTTTTTTTTTTTTTTTCACATTTCTGAACAAATCATGATAGCGTAATTTCGTAAATGTACAAAATTTTAAAAGCTCATCCCCCGGTGTAAAAAATTGTATAAAAATATGTGTTATAATCCCCCCCCCGCAGGGGAAGTAGCGCGTAGGGGCGACGCTTTTCTTGTATGCACAGGTGCTATGCAGAGGAAGTAACACGTAATGGGCGACACTTCTGCATGCAT
>QLNU02015360.1:109757245-109773348 GCA_006491805.2 Dysdera silvatica | reverse complement strand
TGTTTGCACAGCATAGGTGACCTTTCTATATCAGTGCACAAAACAAATAACTAAAAGAAAACTCTAAAAAGAGAGGCGTGGGGTGTAATTTTTTTTTTTTTTTAAAACTACTAGCCTCAAGATCCGTGAAAATTCTTTAAGTGGCCCACTACACAAAAAGGTTGTACAACCCTGCTTTATACTCACCAAAATATTTAATTTACGACAATGAATTAAAGCTGGGCTTTTCTTTAATTAAACTATATGGTTTAGGGCATATTATAGTCAAGTATGACAGAAGGATAACCTAGTAAAGGAGACATATACAATAACCAAAAACGATAATTTACAATGTAATTAATAGAACAAGTTTAAATTTAAACTATAAAAACATTGTAATTATTTTACTTTTTTTATAACAAGCAACTTTTTAAAAAACTTGAAGTTTATAGTGCAAAGTCGAGCCATCTTGGTTTCTTTGAAAATTTGTCAATAACTTTATTTACATCAATATGAATGTCTCTGTGGGTGTGTATTAAAAGTCTCTTCTGTCATCCGCGTTCGAAGCCAAGTTTGACGGCGCTTCGAGGATAAAAAACTACGTTCTGCTGAAGCAACCTATACCGAAAACGTAGTTTTCAAGGTGAGTAGCTTGTACAGGGTTGCCACAGGTGACTATTTGCTACTATTTTTGACCTTGGGCGACTATGGCGACTTTTTTCGTTGAAAACAGCCCAAAAGCTACTATTTGCATCAAAGTAGGAACTTTTTTCACACGTTGGTGACTATTTTTTCCTTTTTCGTTTATTCTCATTTTTTTCCAACAAGATTTGGTAACATTTTATGATTTTGATGAAATTTAATTATTTGACGAAAATGATTTTCAAATATTCTGTTTTACGAATAGCATATTTAGACAATGGAAAAGGAAAGAAAACGTGGAGAATCCTCGCAGGTGCCAGCTCTAGGGAATTTTTTCTCCATCCAACTCAATATGTACAGTGCATTTCCAAACTCTAATATCGGATGTGTCCTTCTCTCTCTCTACGATAATTTTTGTTTCATAAGGGCTAATGAGACGGGAGCCTATTGCTAGCGTAAGGCCCTCTGTAGTCGCGGTCCCTGTGCTATTGCTCACCCACAAAGATTGTAGAACTCCATCACTAACTTTACCTATTTTATACTTGCCAACTGGTAAAGTTTTTCACCGAATTGTTCCAATAACACCCAACTTCTAGATTCCCATTAAACATTTAGGTGGTATTGATTGATCGCAAACTATGATTTATTTATATTTTGAGAAATGAAAAGAAAGCTTAAGAACGATTTAATGAACACATTTTTCCTCGGCATTTATAGCATGTTTCTGTTTCATTTATTATTGCTACTATTCTTCTCACAGCATCAGCATAGCGAACACATTTGGATTCAAACCATGCAGCTCGTAATGGGACTTCCGTGAACCACTTGAACTTCGTAAGAGTATTGATCATAGAGGGGAACTGTGTACGAAATAATTGTTAGAGTATTCCTTTGAAGCAGAACTGATCGATACAATACTTTACTCCCAAACCCAGATTTGGGGTGCGACATACCTTGAATAAGCAATGCCCACTTCTTTTTCATCATATTATATACAGTGAAACTCCTCTAAGGCGGCCACCATTAGTTCTTCTAGAAAACTGGCCGTTTCGATGGGTGGCGTCTGAACAAGGGTACTGATAAAAAAATTTCAAAACTCTTAAATTTCGAATTTCCCAATATCCCCAATGCATTAAAAATGAATGTACTTCCGTTTTGCTATTGTGTTACTAGATTACAGACATAATATAGTGATAAGGGGGAGCAGAGTTTTTCATAAGGATCAGAAACGTCCCCTAAAAGTGCCCCCTCATCATTGTTAATTGAAGGGGAAATGTTGCATGAAATGGCAAAGCTTTCCTTATTGATAAGCACAATGGTGTTTCTAATAATGAATCAATCCCTTCACCTGTCTAGCTACAAGGCGCTAACAAGTGGCCGTGCAGTGAAGTTCAACTACATATTTTTTTTCGTAATTAGAAGTTCTTCAAAGAGAGATTTATTCTGTGTGTGTAATATTACAGAAAAATGTTGGAAGAATGGGAGTCATCCTCAGGATTTCTAAGTTAAGCTAGCCACCCCCAAAGAAAGTTTTGTGATAGAAAATCATGGCATATAGGGGGCAGTAGCGTGGAGGGGTGTGTGTGCCAGGCACAAAAAATTTCGATATTGGATTAATGGCAGGGAATGCTAATGGGTTTTAGGGTGCAAAACTTAAAACTGACCCCAGCCGCTAGCAATGCAAACTATGCCACTGGGGGGTGGGGGGGTGGAAGGATGTGTGTATGATTACCGTATGTGCATTATAAGGTGAAATAATGACATGTTTATAAATAAATTTAATTTAATGACGAAACTGCTTTTTTGATGTTAGGGTTGGGGGAGAGGGGAACGTTTTTCCCGAGGAGTACAGATCGACGTAATTATACCGTAAAAAGTGGTAATTGAAATAAATCTTCTCCTGGCGGCATTTTGTGGTTTTTGTTTAAAAACTGGTCTACCACCCAAAGTTTTAGAACTAAGATCGCATGGTTTGCATAGTTTGATGTTCGATTCCGCCGATGGAGGGAGATCGTTTGGTAAAGGTGTGTCCCTGGTGGCATTTTTTGGAATTTCGTGATGAGGGTGCAAGATTTTTGGCTGACCTTCGTGTCTCTAATAGAAGGAACAAAACAGCTACCATAGTGCCCTCTGGCGATCTTTTTTTTTTTTTAAAACCGGCCATCTCCAAAATTCTAGAGCTGGAATCAAGTTGTCCACGAAGTTCAATTTCATCAAGCGAGGGAGATTTGACTTATAAATAGATTTTATGTGTTAAATTAAAATTATACTTGATTTTAAATTTGAAACCTACTAATTTTAATGATTGACCTTAGTCTATTTGTATTATCTTGTTTGGTGTTGACAGGGTGTCTATGGATCTGGAAAATATGGAAAAGTCAGGGAAATTTGAAATACAAAGGCCCAAGTCAGGGAAATTTGAAATTCATTGTTATAATAAATAACTTATTAAAATAATTTTCCTGAACTGTGCTTTTCATACCACATTACCTACTGAAAAATTTGAAAAACTTGTACTTTTGACTAAACTTCTTCCAAAAGTTACCATTTTGCACCAAAACTAATATAATTTATATAAAATTATTAAGCCCATATATTTCTCAGGAGAAAATGTTTGCCAAATATGTAACTAAAACTTGGAAAAAAAATGTTTTTAGCTAAATTATTTAATCTGTAAGGGATTTTGATCATACAAATCTCTTTTCCTTTATATATAGTCATACACACTTTAAATAGAATAGAAGATGAAGCATCAGCTTTGCGATTATATAGTTAAATGCTTTTATAATAAATACAAAAAGGGCTGGATGAAAGTGTTATAAATATTTAATTAATGCAAGTTTTTAGTATAAAGAAATACACTTTTTAATATAGTTTTTGAATTTGTAAATTCACTGTAATTGAGTTATAAATGACTTTGGGGTTTGTGTTAATGAATGTTAGTCTTAAATCTTATTTTTATTACGCAAATTTTAATGCGTTGTGTGTTGTTTACTGTAATTAGCGACTGGAAATCGATTAAGATTTGGTCTGGAAAACCTGAAAAAGTCAAGTAAGATTAAAACAGAATTTTGTTAACTACTTGATTACTTTTAAAGAATTGCTTTTCATTCTCAAATTGTTTCATGATTATGATACTTCTTAGATTATGTTTAATTATAATGTATCCTAATGTAAATTTATTTATTAAAATAATATAAGAATGAAGTTGCTTGCATAGATTATCCCTATAATTCATTTGCTGTGTGTGTGGGAGGGGGGGGTCGTTAATTTTGTTTAGGTATTTAAATTTTATGTAGAAAAATCTATGTAAACCTTGATTTAGTGTATTTAAGAAAAAAGACATAAAATTTTATTTTGCATGCTCGTACATGTTTACCGCAAACATATAATGATTTGTAAATTTTTGTAGACTGAAAACATGCACAGAATGCTAGGAATATTTTAAAAACAAATGTCAAAAACACAAACTCCTAACTTTACACCCGGTGCTCAATCAGCATTATCCAATATATGTCTTCAGTTCACATTTAAAATCTCGGATGTTTTTTCCGATTTTAACATCTTGAGGTAGCTGATTTCAGTATTGTACACCATAGTAGTTTACATTGCTTGCTCCCATATTTGTTCTAATTCTTCTTACCTCATAATCATCACCCTGTCTTGTACTTTTTACATTTATTCTTTTTTTTAAATGTTATAATATTTGAGTGATAATTGTTATTTATTCTTTCGTAAATGACCATTAAGGTCTTAAATCTATGCAGTTCAACGAAGTCTAATAGTTTATATTCTTTTTCAATGCTTCAATTGATTTGTTTGATTGCTTTGCTATACCTTTTAACACTATTAATTATAGTTTGTATTTGGTTTGACTTTATAGTACCTGTTTTTCCCCCATATACAGTTTGCATATGTTAAGTGATTGTATATAAGTGCTTAATATAGTTGAATTGCTATATCTTCAGGTATCATTTTGAGAATTCTTGCAATATCGTGGGCTCCCATGCACATTTTTCTACAAGTGTTTTCAACATGAGTGTTCCAATTAAGTTTTTCATGAATTGTTAAACCAAGAAATTTCCATTCTTCCACTCTTTCAATGACACTTCTGTTTAAAGCAATTCTATAATTGTCCCCTATACGCAATTTCTTATTCCTATTTCTGAATCTTATATATTTAGTTTTATTTACATTTACAAAACGTTATCTCAAAACCATTTCCCTAAAATCCCACGTAAAATATTTGCTTCCTCAAATAAACACTCAAGTGAGCAATCGCTCAATAAAATTATGAAAGAAGATTATTAGAAAATTATGAAATAAGAAATGTATTCTAATCTTGAGAAATTATTTTTATTTTCTGTTTAATATAATCTATATTTATCAATAAATAGTATTTAATAAGGGAAAAAAATATAATACCCCATTCGATTATAGACAGGATTCATTCCATGTTTGCAATTCATGCGTTAATCCTCAAAAATTGTAAGATTTTCAAAATTGAAATGCTGACAAGTATGCTATTGACAGACTGAGGATATTCAATAATAACTCTGACTGTCAGGTATTGTCAAGTCCTATAATAAAGACTTTGGCGTTGAAATATATAACTGTACATGTTGTTCTGTTGTACAGGTTTTTAAGGTATTATATATATTTCTTTCTTTGGAGAATACTGTAATAAGTCTGCAGCACAGGCGAGTGCTTTTGTGTCGATAGTGGCGATAACTACATAGAATTTGGTCACTTCATTTGATATTTCTGATATAATGAACTGTGACTCAATTTGACCAAATCATAATTCATGGTCCAACTTCCGAAATGAAGAGGGCTTAAATAATACTTTTGCCAATTTCATAGGCTGGGTGCAAGTTTCTCAATCATTTTTCATAAATCTAAAGTCAAAAGCGTTATGACTGGATAATAAAAAATAATCTTGCCAAAAATCTTGCCAACAGCTTACTTGACTGCAGGGCAATCAAAAATTGAAGGTCACATCCAGAGGGTTACAAATATATCCCATTTATTTACCAATTACCATATGTCCAGTTGGAAGTTTTAGTAACGAAATGTCTGATTTTATATTAATTGCGAATGCAATAAATAACGAGCACAATAATTAGAAAACTTTTTGATATCCAAAACTATTAAAATTATCAAAAACTGTTGTACTATTGAAAAGTCAAAACCAGAATACTGTGTTGCAATAATGAATACAGTGATAAATAATATCTGCTGTTTTGATGCAAAAGTCACGCCATTGGGATCCCCCACTATTATGATCAGGTTATGATGTTGCTGATACTTATTTTTCGAAAACTTTTTCTTGTTTAATGCCGACGAATATAAGCGAAAAGCACATCCAGGTTGTTAGTGATATTATGATTTTGTAACTTTCCTGCAGTCATAATACCGCTCACAGGAGCGACAATAATAACCTAATGGCACACAGATAGATAGGAACCCAGAACTGTTCCTGAATGATGCTGGAAATCTATATATATATATGGAACATAATAAAAAATTAGTTTTTTTCTATTCTTACGTTTATGTTTTGTTTACGTTTTTTGTTCTTATATCTGTGCTTAAGCTGCTGATTTAATTGTGTGAGAATGGGACCATACAGTATATTGAATTAGCTAAGGTCTTTTTTAAAGCATGCAATTAACATATTTTGTTAAATTTTTGCATAAGGCAACTTCTTTAACGACTAAATTTTTGTTGGAAGACAACTATTTTTGTGACTAAATTTTTTGCTTGAGGCAACTATTTATAAGTGTTTAGGCTACTAAAGCAACTATTTTCAACATAAATTTGTGTGGCAGTCCTGTGGACGTGAACAATAGTTGGAATAAGTAAACTAATTTTTTTAAGCACCTTGCCGTTGGCTGTAGCCGATAAAATTGGTATCATTGTTCATCATTTTGAAAATACTTTCAGTGATAAAAGTTTCTTTACCATCGGCTTGTATGTATTGGGTAGTGTCCCTTGTTAGTTTGATTGAATGTGTATTAATATGGTTATGTAGAATAACGGTTATAACAAGGAAAATGCTCTGGTCGCATGATGTTTGTTATGACCTAGTGCGATTGTATATACAGGCTTGACAATGCCGATTGCCATTGGCGACTATTCTTACAGTTGGCGAAGAGGAAGTCGCCTTTCTTACTAGGTTTTATTTTTGAGGTGGACGAGTACCGTTTTTCTCTGGCGAGTATGGCGCGATTTGTCGAGCCATGTACTATAATATGGACCATTGAGACGAAACTCTGAATGAAGGCTAAATTTGAATTACCTTCAATTTTTCAACAAGTTAGCCACTGAGGTTGAAATCTAAATATGGAATACTATGACTCGGTTAACGAAACTGAGTTATTGAAAAGTTCCATTTCAGTAAAATACTCGTTGGCTTAATCCTCGGACTGCTCAATTTTTTTTTTATTACATATTTCAAATTTACAGATATTTGAAAGTTAAAACGTGTAGCACGTTTTTGTAACGAAGATTTTTTAATATAGATTTCTTCCATAAGATCGGGGTTTTATAAAAAACACTTAACAGTAGTCATATAAAGACCAAAAATTTTGAAAATGAATTTTGATTAAATTACGGTTTACTTTATAGAATACAAATATAAAGCATGTATACTAATAAAAATCACTCGCTGAACGTTTCCTACAAGCCATATTCTGAATATAAAAAACGATAACAAAGGGAGCGCTTGCAAAATCAGTTAGTGAACTCTATGCAAATACGAAAATTCAGACAACAAACGATAACGGTTGACCAAAATACGACTCGGTCTAATTATTGTAGAAAATGAATTATCGACGGGGAAAAGCGGGATGGGCTTATAAATAGGTGGAAAAATGGCATACCCGCGAAAATCGCGGGATGAGCAAATTTTGTTACTTTCGTGTTGCCCATGGAAATCGCGGGATGAGCAAATTTTGCTACTTTCGTGTTGCCCGTGGAAATCGCGGGATGAGCAAATTTTGTTACTTTCATGTTGCCCGTGGAAATCGCGGGATAAGCATTTAGAGGGTTAATGAAGTACTTTGCCTGTTGTAAGCTATTTTGAATCCGCATATACATTGCGTGTACCTTTTCAATAACTCGTATAGGCTCTCTGAAAACCAAGCCTTTTTGCTTAACTTTACAATGTTATATTTTTTTTTCATGTATTTTTTTTTTTTATTCGTTCCAGAAAACCAAGCGATTCCTGATGGCTGTGCCGTATTGGCCTGATGGTACCTACAGCAGTCCTTGACAGAGGCTTTATTTCAATTGGTGTCACATCGAAGAAAGGCCTTCACCATTCAACATGGCGGCCTGCTCCGACCCGTATCGCGAACTTGAGCTTTACCTTGAAAAGGCTCAGGTGAGTACGAGTCTCGCTTTAAAAAGAGTTAGAAATGTGTGTGGGCACCGTTGTGTGAAATATAAATTAGAAAATAATAAAACGTTATAAAAAATCTGTAATATGCGCGCCGCTTAATGTCGCGCATGCGTATATGTACGGCGAATATAATTACAGTAATGTTTGGAAAATGCCACGTATGCTCGCACTGAACAGCGTAACATAGCGGTTCTCACTCTTTTTTTTTCTCTCATCTGTACCCTTTTATTAGGTTTTTATTTGAGTACCACCGTCTCTCCTCCGCAAAAAATTTTGTTTTGTCACATAGTAATGTTCTCAGGTTAGGTATGTAACTAACAACCCAGATTAATGGCATTTGTAGGCTTTTATATTTGATTTTATAATTTATTTAAATTTTTTTATAATAGCGGCCTGATATCAAAACAAATAAAAACAGCATTAAAGTAATTTTTAACCACATTAACTTATGATGAAAGTTTATAGCTATTATTCATCTTGATGTATGTCTTCAATGCGGCTCTTAATAATTTCAATGCGATCTTTGAGCTTGTTTCATGGAGCTGAGTTTTTTGGTACTTTTTTCGTGAAAGTCACCTCACTTCTGTGTGCAGAAGTCATGTATTATTGAGGCTGTCCATTTCTTCGCACAAAGATTTGAATAGTCTGGAGTTCGTTGAATTGGCTGTAATAAAATCAATGCCATTCAGCAGTGGCGGATTTATAAAATTGCCGCCCTTAGGCACAGCCTGTACTGCCGCCCCCTCCCTCCTTTACAAAGAAAGGAATATTTGTTTAAAAAAAACGCATATCATACTCTTAACATTTGATATGTAAAGGAGATTTTTCATATAATTATTCAAACTAATAAGATACAATTCGAAATTATTGCTACCATAGTCTCCGACTTCCTGGATTTGAGACACTTTTTGAATCCACATTAGTTTTAGTTTGGAATCCTGGAACATCTCATGTTTTTGCGCGTATTTCGCGTATTTTGGAAAAATACACGTACGCATCCTTGCATGAATTTTTTCGTTATCAGTTCAAGTTTTTCATTATTCATTCGTTTACTATTAGTATATATAAAAAGCGTGTTAAGCCTGGATTTATAAGTGAACACGGTGGGCAGATGCCCAGGGTGCAAAATTTTCAGGCGCTGGGCAAATGCCCAGGGCGCAAAATTTTCAGGGCCCCTTCGTCTTTCGATTCTGTAGTTTGCATTTGCAGGCAAGTTAAAGTAGTCGTCTATATATTATCGCTATTGGGGAAACAGGGCAATAATTAAAAGAAACGTTGTTTTTTCAACATTGTTGAGTTCGGACAATTTTATGTTTAAGCACACAGATGCCGCACCCCCATAAATGCTTACAGGCCTGTGCCTACTTAGAAATCCGCCACTGCCTTTCAGAAATTGCTTGAGCATTTCTTTTAGTGAATGTGTTTATTTCGCGAGCAGGCAGTTGGATTTTCACATAAGTGTTTTCCTGTAAACCGAAACTCTATAATTTTGTTTTTGTGTTTTCATATTAATCCCCTATATTTTGGTGTTTTCCGTCATTACTAGTATTATTTTCACGTAACTCCAACCGTTCCTTCGCGTACCTCGGGTTGGGAACCGCTGCCTTAACGCATGCTATTTCCTTTGACATCATGGATTCTATGTTGTTACCAGTAGCGAAACGTGACTACTTGGGGTCAGTTATTGCTAGTTCCAGAGATTCATAGTCTCCCATTACTACCGAAATTAGATTAAGTTATGTCCTTTATTCATTGAACGGTGTTTTGCGTGTTAATTATAAAACATAACTTATAAAAAAAAAATATTGAATTTGACATGAACTATGTGTTGAAGTTTACAAACAGGAGTGTCAGCAGCCTCTCTTTACTCGTAAGTGTAGTTGAGTCTTCACGTTCTTGTGGCAAAATTTTTTGTGACTATGATATAGAAATCTCCCTTTTCTCTTAGCGATGTTAACATTTCTCCTTCAATTGATAACAGCGAAAGGCTATTCGTGAGGAACTATTACTTTCAAAGTGCGGGGGGTGTGGGGGGTGCACGGTATTATTTGGATGGCCAGGCCCCTTGGCTGTGTCCATGCACATTGGATATAATAATAAGCCTGTTTATCCTATCCGAAATTCATAGCAGAGTTCTACATTTTTAGTCGATTAAAAACATTTATTGAAAATATTTAATGTTTTTGCCATTTAATAGCATTTTCCGGCGATTAAATAGCATTTTTCAGCAATTAAATAGCGTTTTTTAGTAACTTAAAATGGTATTTTTAGTTAACAAAATGATGAAGTTCAGTTAGTATTAAAAAAAGTATTTCTTTTTTGGTTTAAAATTGGATAATCCGCATTCTAATATTGTACACTTTCATATTTAATCGTTAAATACTGTATATATATGCAAAGTGGCGGATTTATAAAATGCCTCCCTAGGCACAGCCTACTGCCCCGCCGTCCCCGTCCTTTACAAAGAAAGAATATTTGTAAAAAAAAAAAAAAAAGACACATACTCGAAATCATTGCTACCACAACCGCCGATTTGTTGATTCGAGAACCTTTTTGAACCCATTATAATTTAGTATAGATTCCTGGAACCTATGATATTTTTCGCATATTTTTGAAAAATACACTTACGCATACGTGTATGAATTTTGTTTTTCGTTATCAGTTCAAGTTTTTCATTATTCATTCGTTTACTATTAGTATAGCCTATATAAAAAGCGTGTCAAGCCTGAAATTATAAATGGGCACGTAGGGCAAGCGCCAAGGGCGCAAAATTTTAAAAGGCTACGGACTTTTTTTTAATCTATCTACCTTAGAATTCTGTCAATGCGTAAGGTGACTAGACGTCCCAATACGGATAGGACAGTCCCGCTATTGGCGTATGTGTTCCACTGTCCCCAAGAGACGCATAATTGTCGCATTTTAATAACGGGCAGTATGACTAATTAAGCAGTTGACTAATACAGAGTTTCTCAAAGTGTGGGGGCGCGAAAATTGTTCAAGGGGGCGCGTGAAAATTTTCGTGCGTTGAATTCTTATTTTTAACTTGAGCTAAATTACGAAGACGGTCCCTTATGCAAATTTTATGCACATGAATTGGTAGATTTCGTAGTTCATTATTGATTGGCACTTTTGAATTTCCTGTGACACAATTATTTGCACTAATGGCAGCGGGTATTCAGACTTCTGTTTCATCGGCTGTACATATGTATTATAAATTTACATAATTTTTGCCACCCACGTATATGTAGCTCAAACTAGAGCTTTTTTGTTTTTGGAGAAAAAGAGACGCCGTCCTCATCCTGGATTCGAACCAGGTCCCTCTGTTGAGCCCAGAGTGTCTTGACCGCATTGTAAATTTATTACAATGATGTACCAGAGACGATGTGAATATGTTTCTGAATGTTAATTAAATAGCTAGAGCAATGTAATTTACTTTGAAACGTCGTAAATTTTTGAAACGATACCGAATCCATTTATACATTAAGAATCTACGTTTAATATTAGTACTAATTAATTAGCAAGGGCGGTGGCAAAAAAATACGAACGCTTGCAAACTATATTAATACAGGATTGCATGTTCGTTTCTAAGTTTTATCAGGAATCCTGAGAAGAATTATAAAATTTCAACACGTAGGTAGATATATTTTTAAGTATAGGGCACACACGCATGCAGTTACCATAGTTTCAACATAGATCATAATAATTTATAAGAAGAGTAAATTAGTAAGTAAATTCTCGGTAAGGAATTATTAGTTGAAATGATTATATTTGTAGGAAACTTATATGAATAAATTCACTAAATCAAATGACATAATTATAAAATGACAACTTCTTTTGATTTAAGCAGTTTATATAAAAATTATTTATCGTTTAATGGACGTTAATAATAGTTCTGATCTAAAAACCGTGTCCGGCATGCAGCGAAATGCAGAACCCATAAATAGAAAGAAATAATTAAAATAAAAGATATAATTTACGATTATTTTTTTCATGGGGCAAGAGAGTCTAGGCTACACTGTGCCTTTTTTTTCCGGAATTGAGGCCGATACTCTTCCAGTTTTTGCTGTTTAAGTTATAAACAATTTAAATAAAAACCGCGTGTTGTTTGAATAAGACTCCGAAATTGCTCTTGGAATTGTTTCTGGGAGGAAATAACATTACAAAAAAAATGCTCAGCTTTCACGCAGATCTTTAGCTAGCGTGGCAACTTTTTTATTCGCAAAATCAGTAGTCAGTGCAACTGGCAAACCGGCTGAGATAAAAGCTTTTTCGTCGATTTCAGCATCTAATAAACGTTAGCAGCCATCTTATTTACAACGCAAATATTTCATGCACTGCGTTTCGTTTGTTTTTCAATCGGACATTTAAATACTGGTTTTGACAGAAAGAGCCGAAATGATTCATGTTTGATCGAGAGAAATTAGCCAACGTTGTTTGCTTTAACTCGACTCTTGGAGATTGTGTGTGTTTCGTTCTATTAGTACCTCATCTCCTTTTCAATGCAATATTTGTGTTTAAAAATAAAATGTCAATTTCTTTTCACTTTCCCTGTTAAATTTTGGAGGCATAAAAATAACATTTCATCGTTGAATGCAGTTAGATTCATGGAATGTTAATTTGTCAGTAACATGATCAAATTGAGAAGATTTTGAGTAAATCATATACGATGTTATAATCATTTACTGATAATCAAAGGAAACAGTTACTATTGTTTAATGTAATGATTAATAAAGAATATGTAACGTCCAAACAAGATCCCCTTAGTTATTATGACCAAAATAATCTGGAAATGTTGATTATTTCGGAAATGCAAACATGCACAAGAAATAACACGTTTACTTATAAATCGGAGTATGCCCTTCATATTTTTATACATATCTACTAACCATGCTTTAAAAATTACTCTTCTAATCAAAATAGTTTTTTCAGCTCTTAGTGTTGGGTACCATTAGTATACGTTTATTGCAGACATTTTACATTGCAGTTGGACTTCAGCAATTCAAAATAGCAGAAAGAGCGTGGGTGCTGTGAGTTTAAAATACAACGAACTCTCGATGGTATTAATCCATATGGACCCTAAAAGAAGTTCGTGAATGGTGAACTGACAATAGCTTTGTAGGTTATTTTTCAGGACCAACTCCATAGTTCGTAAAAACGTGTCGATCAAAAACTGGAAGTTCATGACAACGCTAGTCCACCGTTTCACAGAACATGCAATTATAGTAGGACGAATTGGAGAAATTTGTGATACTCGAAAATTCTATGGACACCGAAGTTTACGATATTGAGGGTTCAGTTCATTTGAAAAATGAGTACCCAAACATGTCACTGTAAAACTTTGACTCGATGTTTAGCCAGCAAGTACGTGCAGAAGGTTAGCTGTGGGGGTTGAACTCCCATTGGAATAAAATGTTACCTCCATTGTGTTCTTACTACTATTTTGAAATCCTAAACAAGGGCCTGCTCGCCAGATATATTAATCAGAGTTCGATATCGTGATTGATAGATCAGCAATTAGAGTAGCATGTCAGATTAAAAGCATCAAAGTATAATTAGTCTTCTATGACAAAAGTTGCGATGATGGCCGAGTGAAGTAAGTAGTAACGTTCGCCCTGGTTGTTTCACGATCTATTCGTCGAATGAAAAAGTGGTTTTTTTTTGGGGGATGACTGATATGATGGCTAAACCCATTCCACACCACTGTATTCTGGTGCTTTTTCTAGATTATTCGTTAACGCGTGGTGGTTCGGTGGTCACTGAAAGTTATCGACCGCATGACAAGTTCCAGGGAGTAGTTTTGAAACTCGAAGTTCCAAAACCGAACTAATCCATCGACTAAATATCTAGAATGTAAGCCATCAGCTGTTCCACCTGTCTCAGTGTTCTAGTAAGTTAAAATTCAATTATACCTTAAGCTATAAACGACTCGGTTTCTCGATCACTTTCATCACACAGAAATGAACCAAATTATATTTCTGTATGTATTTACTGCGTGACGAAATACATCAAGGTATATAAATTAGTATAAGGATCTACCCACAGAGAACTTTCCTATAAGTATTAGCTCTTGTATGGGACGGCGAAGGTGAATGTGGAAAATTGGAGCAATTTGGGTGTATAGCTGTCTATTTCCTATTGTCATTTCTGGACTATGGTTCATTTCCTTGGCTTTACTCGGCAACACCCACTCGATTCTTCAGATGATTAGTATTGACGGTAAGGTCATTTTCCCCATAAGCTTTAAAGAAAAACTTGTACCCTCACCCATTATTAACGAAAAATGATGGTGAAAGTATATCAGCAGGAACACATTGTCTTCCAGATTTAATGCCAAGGGCGTGTTTCTTTCAGTGCCAGCACATTCCCTTGCCCCATTTCCTGTGTGTACTATTCTTTTTCTTGAGAAACTCAGAGGTTTTTACATTGTGCCAGTATCCTTGTAATCTAGGAATACCCAGGTCATTGTGAATGTAGGAAATTTAGCAATTGAATATGACTAGACATTTCCTTATTTCATTGTCAATTTTGATATTCTGTTGGTTATTTGGTGAATTACTGCTAATATTTATGAATTGAATTTTTGTAAATGAGTTAGCAATTATTGCTATTTCAAAATTGCTTAGCTCGCAGATATGTGTATACGTTTAATTATTTAGAAAATTATTGTAGAGGTTGAACATAAGACATTCACCCCAGATTCAAACTCTTAATAACATGACATGTGCAAATGTAGTGTAATTTGGCGGTCCAGTTAAGCTGTGGGTCCCGTTTCAAGTGGTTTGGCAAAAAAAAAAAAATACTGCGGGTAAACAGAACCATAAAATTCATACTAAATTAAAATTATTACCAATCAACCATTCGTTTATATCACGATAAAACTTAAATGGAAAATAAAATTTCCTTAATAAAATAAACAATCTGCCTTTGTGTATACAAATAGTTTTGCTATCCACGTTTTATCAAATCTGCTGACCTTTTTTGTCACTGGCCATGATTATCAGTAGAGATTAATAATGAACTTTTGACCTTTTGCCGTCACTAATTGATTTTTTTATAATATAAATGATTAACCGATCGCATTAAATCCGATTTGCTGATAAAACGTGGTATTTCTTGAGATATAGTAGTATGATCCGCGGTGAAATAGGCGAGTTTTTTTTTACTAGTAACCCCAGACGGGTAGACGTTCCTAGAAATTACGTCTACGCTTGAACAGCATCCTAGAACGAACGTCCTACGCTAGAACAGCGTTCTCTAGCAAGGGTGAACCGGGCTGCCGCTGGGCCTGTTACGAATGAGGGCACCAAACTGAAGTCAAGTTAAAATTTTTTTAATTGACCCAACAGTAGAAAATCTCTTTAAAAAGAGACAAATTTAGAGAAATTTTTAGTCATCTTTAGAGAAATTCTTTCAGACTTTTGGCCACTGTTATAGGGTGGGCTATATGGGCTCACTGTGCATCCGTAAAAATCTCCTGTTTTCGCTGGGGGTGGCAGGTGGGGGCGCCAAAAAGCAATCCTTGCCAGGCCGCCCGGGTTCAAAATCAACCTCGAGCCGCCCCTGTCTTTTAGGGTAGTGGCTGTTGGAGAGCTCATAGTGAGTAAAATGAAAGCTCAAACCTTTTCTAAAAGTAATTTTATTGAGATGACGATAAAGAATTCTAAAACAATCCAAATACTGATTTCGATCACCCCTTCCCATGAAATGATGAAATTTTTCGATAGTCAAAATACACATGCGCATCTACTCCTATTAGCTGAAGATTTACGTTTACCCATCTAGGGTTAAAACCAATTTTCTCTTCCCTTAGCTAGCATCGCAACGATTTGCTATAAATTAAACTTTGAATGTTACTTTTTGAATGTGAGTTAGACAAATTTCCCTGACACCCAGCATGCTTGGCCATATGTAATTGTGGTTCAAAAGCCACGGTAAGTCGCCGGTCTCGTCCTAGAACGCTCATAATCCGTGGGCTGGTTTCCTAGGCCTTAAGAGGATCGTACTTTGTAGATCCCGGCGCAACGCAAGACTTGCTGTCTTTCTGCCGTAGCGTGAGACTTGCTGTCCTTCTGCCGTAGCC
>QLNU02015360.1:109735794-109757145 GCA_006491805.2 Dysdera silvatica | reverse complement strand
ATTAACCCTCCGACTGCTTATCCCGCGATTTCCACGGGCAACATGAAAGTAACAAAATTTTCTCAATCCCTCGACTTTCGCGGGTATGAAATTTTTCCATCTTTCATCTCTCATTATCTTCGGTTACAAAAATGTGCTACATATTTTAACTCTCATGTAGATTTGAAATATGTAATGAAAAGAAATATGTGCAGTTTTTGAAGCGATTTTGATAAAACGAAAAAAAAAAAAAAAATGGGCAGTCAGAGGGTTAACAGTACGGAATTTCGCTGCCGTATATCTATGTGCACTTACCGTAGTTTCGACTGTATATTCCTCTTTCAGCATATGTATATGCATGCAACCAGACCCTTCACGATGCACACACACATAGTTCTAATATGCTACAACGCGGTGTATATTATAAATTATATTCAATTTCTAATTGAAATAATAAAAAAAAAGTGTGACGTTCAATCCAAACAACATATAACTTCTCAAGTGCAACCGAGCACCATTATGGTAAATGTCCAATCGGCCAATGAAAGCGCTTGTTAATGCTGCACTGCGTTTCAAAACGATATAAACACCCGGCTATTCAAGAATAAACTATACATTTAAGAAATTTACAAACCATATATTAAGTACTTTGATGTGACGAACTTTATTTTGTTTATATTCAACAGCAAAATAAATACAACTATTTTGATATAGGAAAGAAATTAATTTTCACTGAAACATACATGGTGTTGCAAAATGATCTGAACACTGTGTAAAATTACGCCCTAATGCTGTTCATTGTACTCAGAGCAACAGGGTTCAGCATACGAAACATGCCGTATGTAAATTATATGAACTAGATTAGAAGGAATTTCATGACATCAAGTTCATCGAATGGCGGATAAGGACCGTGTCTGAGAGATAAGCAGGAAAAAGGTATTAACACATTGACTGCCACGTTACCCGTATTCAGATGACAGCAAAAGTTCTCATCGGGCCGCGTCTCCCGTATTCGGGGTGACGCTTATTTGACTACTTACAAAGGATCTTCGAAAATATTTGGACAGATATTCCACAGGATGTAATAAAACTATCGAATTATTATAAAAATGTTTTATTAAAAAAATTACTTGGAGTTATCTTAATTATTTGGAAGTGATTTTAAGTTATACCACTCGGTACTCGGCAAAGATTCGAACTGTTCATGCAGAGTAGCGAGGTGACAAGTGAGGACCTTAGGAATGTATCCATCGAAACAAATGAACAGATATGAGCCAGCAACTTACGCTTTGTACAGCGGCGTGCATGGCCTGACGGAGATTTCGTTGCAAACACGCGTGGCAGTGTCAACGTGTTAAGCGAGGTGGAAGAGGAGAGGATTGAAGTTGTAAATGCTAGTGACAGTTCTCCAAGATAAAGAAACTACGCCTATCTTCCAGTGTTACTTTAAATTTCCTTAGATTGAAAGGCCATTATTGTAAAGAGGTATCTTCAGGTCGCCCACAAAAATTACCTGTATGGCGGGAAATAAAACAGTTGCAAAATGACTACGTAGCCGGAAGATACCACTGGGACAACTGGCGAGGGATCCACAGTTATCCATGTCGAAAGCTTCATTGTCAATGTTTGCTAGAAACGCTCAAATGTGTGTGTGTATGAAATGAAAATTGTAACCTCGTGTGACGCAGCATCACTGGCAAAAGATTGAATTGGGCAAAATATTATATGTGTGGGAAAGCAGAGGGTGAAAGAGTCATATTTTCTGCAAAAAAAAATCAACCTAGAAGGCTCAGATGGGTGGAGTTACTACTGATATAATCCCCGTGAAGATAAACGAGATATTTTCTCCAAAAGACAACATGACGGAGGCTCATTTAAGGCTTAGGATGGTTTTGAATATCATGGTAAAACTAACGTAACGTTCCCAACTAGCAATACGAATGCTACGAACTATCCGAATCTTTTAAAGAATGATATGCTGTCTTGTGCTAAACGTATTGGTGGACCTTATTTGATCTTCCAATGAGATAATGCATTCGTTCACACTACACATGGGGAATGGGTTTTAGATAAGGGGGTGCATGTGATCGAATGGCCAGATATTTCGCCTCATTTAAAACTTGCATGCTCCATCCGCATTTTCCATATATGTTAAATCTGTCTATGAAAATGGCAAGCAGTATAACACTATCGCCGAATTAAGGGCTTCCATAAAATTAGAATAGGATGAAATAAATCAGATACTGTCACGGAAAATAATATAGTGTGTCTCAAAAGTTTAGTCACAAAAGCTATTTTAGCGTCTAAGAAAAAATTAAAATATAAACAAAATATTAAATACATGCATTTTATTATCCGACGCATGCTGCTTGCATGCATAAATTCAAAACCTGTAATATATAATAAACTAAAAGGAAAATTACAAAAAATGCTTGTCCCGAAAGTTTAGTTATAGTTTAAGTAAAATGCAAATTTTATAAAATACGGGCTTAAGTGAAGGAACTGATATCATGAACAGCTAGTATATTGTTTAGGCTTTCGTCTGAAATGAATTATGAGAGTGCCAAAACTGTGTGGCTTTGTGTGTTGACCATTTGGCAATTATGCTAACACCGAGGAAGGTGATAATATCTTACAGGAGCGTCATTCCTGTACCGTAGTTACCTATCGGTGAAGACGCCCCTGATCTAACGGAAGGACCCTAGTTCGACTCCAGGCCAGGGTGATCTCTCTTTTTCTCCTATACATTGAAAGCTCTAATTTGAGCTTAAGTGTGGCTGTCGGAAAATTACCATCTGTTAACTATTGAGCTACATGTTCATACCGATTTACAACACTATGTTTCAGTGAATATTTGAGCACCCATTAATTTTGCTACTGTATATTAATTTGGAGTATATATATATATATATATATATATATATATATATATATAATTACCACAGTAAAGTACTTTATATATAATCTGTAAATTTCTTGAACATTTTATTCTTGTATAACCGGATATCCATGTCATTTTGAAACGCTGTGTAGTATAACGTAATACTATAATGACGACGTATAACACTCAGTCTTCGAAAAATGCATCCTCAGCGTTACGGGGGGTCTGCATATAATAACTTCCGTGATACGTTTGAAATACTTATAACGTGAAAAAAAAATATTAATGATGATGAATGGAACTGTGTCCTAGATATTTGCAACTTTGTCTTTTAAATAGTTTAGCGAATTCGCAATTGTATAGGTGATTTAAATTTCGTTTTAGTTTTCGATTTCTTTGAAATGGTTCATAATTTCAAATTTCTAAGTGTACGTTAAAAGTGTGAAAACATTATGAATAAATTTCTTAAATGCAAGATGGTTTTTAAAATAGTCGGTCCCACTTAATGACGTGATGGATAATGTAATATCCCACGTATGAGAATAAAATCTATTAGAATCAGACTTATTCCTCTGGGGACAGTGTTAAATTTCCCCTCTTTAGGGAATAACCTTTAGGGATCGTCCCCAAGTGATCGAATATAAAGGCTGTACAATCTTAGCATGGAAATCAGTGCTTAAATAAAGGAAAACGTATGCAGAGGATAATTGTTGTTTATGAACGTCCCCTCCTCCAACACCTCTTTTGAAGGATATTCAAAGTTTCCCGATTAGGAAATAGAACACTAAATCTTTAATGGATACATATAGGTGCGTATAACATGACCTTTTGTACCTAGTATTTGTTTTAATACTTTTTTTTTCATATCAATTATGTGTGCAGTCAACACTAGTGTGCACATTTAAGCACATCGCTAGCTCTGTATTTGTCTCTTCGGATAATCGAATTCCTGCTTAATAGAACGTTTGCTGGCATCGCCAGTAATCGTTTAAACGGGGCACGACTCTCTACATTTGCCGCAATGTGTAAGGAAATTGACATTTTTTTTTATCTCAAAGAGTACGTGACGACTAGCATGTAAATTTCTCATTCCGAACTGTGCTATTACCCTTCTTCTGTAGACTAGTCATATATTTGTTTGCAAGACACATTCATCCGGTTTGCCGCTCCTCCTCTGATCTCTTCCATCTATTGAAAGTATAGGAATTCAACATTATGGTGATCTACTACAACCATTGAAATGGTTAGCATACTGATTGATTGCTTGTATGGCGGCTTAATTGACATAATTGCTTGATTAGTTTCTTGAATAGCCGACCACTTCGTGAATGAATAGCTTATCAACGAATTAATACATTGCCGGGTACATCATTTTTCAACGCGTTTCTTTTGAAACTTACGAGCGTTTGAGGATTCTTTCGAGTTAGCACAATCATTTGAAAAAGACGAGACTGTGCTATTAGACGTAATTGGCGGATATTTTGCTTATTTGTTCGTTTTCGGCTAGCACGTGCTTATAATTCGGAATAACGATGAGTTTTTTTTTTAACATGATAATACTTCGTTTGCGTGATGTTAAAATTAGCATATAGATGATATCTTACACGTAAAAATTCAGCGCTTATAAACACGCATACGTAAGTATAGTTTTAGCGGAAGTACAGGCGTAGAGAGTTGTTCAAAGAAATAAAAAGTGGGAATTTATAGAGATGGGGGAATGGAAGAGATCGCCTTTCAGCTTTAAATTATAGTAGCGGAATACGTATATCCAGCCGAACTCGAATTTATTACCGTGTCTCTGGCGACTAGTTTTTGCTTTATGACGAAAATTAAAAACAGACTTTCGTTTAAAAGTTGCTAGTATATTTTAGAGCGAATGGCAATATATATTTAGAAATTGTGTTTATATATTTTATATAAATATATTACAGTGGAATCTGCCTATAGCTATATTCTAGGGATCGTTAAAAGGTATTGCTATGGGCAAGGCTGAATCTAATAATACTATATTATCGGGATCGCGAAAAATACAGTACAGCTAGCCGCTTGTTACAGGGTGTTGGAGGCTTAAAATTTGCTAATATTTTGATGTATTTTATTAATATATTTAATAATTCTGAATATCTAAGACTAATGTATTTAACATTAATGAGTAACTTTTGCATTGGAAACTTACCGCCAAGAAAACATAACCTCTATAATATAGAGGTATAGATTTAACCATTTGCATAAATTTTAACCAACAACGTTCATTAGCTTTTAACCAAAATAATTTTACCCTTTGTGACATTTTATGCAATTCTTTTAATCATGAAATCATTTTTAATTTTTTGTCGAATATTGGCTTTATTCAATCTCGCCTGATTTTATTACATCCTTTCGTTTCATTATATTTCGTTGTAGTATATTTTTACCATTATAGTTTTAATTTATTTTGACATTAAAACGTATGTACGGTCTCGCCTTGCTTGGCGCAGAATGACCATTGTTGTCCTTGCGCCATAAAAATACAACCAATATACTATAACCTATACTATACCAATAACCTATAGAAGTATACTAAAATTTAAAATTTCTCTTATCCTTATTATGAAGCACATGAAGACTCAAACTTCTAAAAACATTATCTATGCACACTAGCGTAGGCAGGGGAGTGTTTATGAGGGTTGTAACCTCCATTGCAATGAAATTTTGTATATTTAACATAGGAATATGTGAGTTGTAGCTCTGTAACCCCCCATTGAGCCTATAACCCCCCTCTTATGAACTTTCTGCGTGCGCCTATATTCTATGCAATATCTATAGTAGAATTCTATTTCGAAAATTTTTTAACATCGAAGAATAATTTCCATTTTCATGAACAATTTTATACAAATCAAAAAATCTTAAATAAAATTCCGCAATTTGTTTAAGGGGAAAAAAAAAAAAAACTGTTTTCCAAGGGGGGTTGATTACATCTCCAGGGCGGGGATCAGCTCCCCCTCTGGCCCCAACCCTGGGAAAATATCGTTGTATACACATTTCACTGTATATTAAATCTTATATTTGCATTCTGCTCTTTCATTCGGCAGTTGTTGTTTTTTTTATTTGCATCTTTGAATAAAATAATGCTACAGTGCAACATCTCCATTATTTTAGAATAAAAAATCTTGGTAATTTTTTCCTTTTTTAAAGTTAAAAATAGTAGTTTAAAAATTCATGCACACGTACAGAGAGAGAGGCGTTGGTTCAACTCAGTTCCCACTCAATCGAAAATCGTTCATCTTTACTACTTAAAAAGAATATTATAACGAATCATTGAGATTCTAAGTAACGGTCCAATAATCGAATAAAAATTCGATTGTCATAAATACCAGAAAAGTTCCATGTATCACTATATTAAGCAGCTTTACTGCTGTATAAGCTGCCAGCGGCAATCAGGCGCCGTATTAACAGGACTTGAACAATGTTCACATTGATTTTTGCTCCTTTTCCTTTCGGATAACCCGAACTTTTTTTTTAACGCCTTTATCGCGTATCTTAAAATATGTTATAATAAAAACTATTTCCACCATTTTTTTATATTGTAATTTTAAGCATACTCATCCGTATTAAAAATAAAGATGCTGAATTCTGTATGAGATGTAACGGATAGCTATATCGACTGCAATTAATTTATATCTTCTAGATCGCTCCATTTTATGAGCAGTCTTAATAGTTTGCGGACTTGTCCTCTTTGCTGGATATATATAATATTATATAAAAACTATTTTGATTAAGTATGTGGTAGCCAAGGCTTTTTTTCATTTCCTGTCACTATTTTCCGAGCCATTGAAGCAGAAACGGTCATACTCTATTATCCATATCCCACAGCCTTCATGAGTCTAATCCTAAACGTTGAAATGATGTCAATAGTGGTGACGCATCTCAAAGTGGGCAAATCAGTTAATAATGCCACAGTGCCGAGCGCGACTCGATGAAGTTTTGCCGAAAGAGGGTGTCACTCATTTCCTGTCCTAACGACCCTTGAAAAAAAAGCTCAGAGAAGGATTGGCATCAGGAGATATCAGTATAGCATGTGAAGAAATTACAATCCCGAAAACTAATTTATCTTTACCCCTTAATGACCGAAAGAAGGAACCTAATTTTACAGCTAGATTACAAGAGATTCGTTTGATGAATATCAAGTAAAGGAGAATGCGGACCTTTTTAAAAAAATTAATTAGGATCCAAAAATAGTTAGAATCTAGTTTTCATATACAACGGCGCAATAAACTAATTATGAGATATTAAAATTTTGCTATAAGCAATTTCGGACCAAATCAGAGATTATTGCTGGCTTTCCCCTTTATTTCTTTAAAAGCGAGAACAGGAACGACCATATCTTGTGAAAAAATATAAAATTCTTGTACCTTCAGGAAGCAGATAAAGCCGTAAGCATCTGAACAGTTCGCTCTAACGAAAAGACTTGCGCATCGCACAGTTCTCCGAATACCACAAGTTCATACAGGGCTTACCCGTCGCCCTTATTTTAAATTAGAACCACCATAAGATCAGCCATCGAAATGCCGTAAAAAAACATCAATTTGTGATGCTGTCGTTTTTCAAACAATAAAAGTACGCCGACTGACAGTTCGTGCGGCGACGGGACTTTGGTCGGAAGAGGACCGACTATCCACACAAAAAAAGTAGATGACACAGAGACAAGGACGTGACACCATTCGACCTTCAGTGGAAATTGAATTCCGGGGAATCTCCCTCATCGCCCCCCTTCCTTACAAGCTCTTAACCTCCCCCCCCCCCAAATGGTTGGGTAGGGGTATCCGGATGCGAGGATCGTAACGAATTCCCTGTTGCAAACTCGACCTTCCTCATCATTCTGCCGTGTTCCCCCCACTTCACATGAAGCCCCTGCGGTCGTCTTGGCTTCCCTAGGGTGGGGGTTCCAAGAATTCCACAAAAGAAATCTCTAAACTTTTCATTGTAGGCACTTACTCTGGAAACATCCGTTGATAATCAAACCAGAAGAAGTGCTCCAAATCACAGTTGTTGACAGTACTTGACAGTTTATAGCACAGAAGCACCAATTTTTCACTATTAATGATGGAAATTGAATAATCTAATAGGATATTATCTACTCGTGAATTCATAATTTCTATATTTGTTTATTTTAAAGCTTATAAAATGTGTTATTTAATACAAGAAAGACAAGACTTGGTGATTTAAAAAAAAAAAATGTACACATATACACGCATTTTCAGGATTTTAAGATCGGACATTAACAAGATCTCTCGTATGCAGTGACACAGTAATTCAAAACTTATGGGGCGGGAACTCAAGTTGCCTTAAAGAGGATCATGCAGTGCGGCGTTAGAGAAAATAGTGTTTTAGTATCCACTGGGGGGGCGGGGGTGCCCCCACTTTCTTCCGCCACTGCTCACATGCTGGCCATACAAGTAGAATTACCTTTACACTGTATCTGTGAAAACGACGGCACCTGTGGTCACCGCAGTACTTTTGCTGTTACGTCCTGATTTCCAGATATATAGCTACAGTTCAATTATGAACAATACTATCGTTTTTCGGAGATAATCGTATTTGAATTATCTTCTCTAAGTAAGAGCGTGAGTAATATATGAATACGCTCTGACTCTACATACGCCTGATCCGTTATAGGACAGTTCGTATATTATAATACTAATTATGATAAAATCAAGGGCGGATCCAGAAATCTTTCAAGGGGGGAGCGATTTGTCGCCGATTCCTATTTTTTACCAAGTGTTCGGTACTTTAAATTTCATTTTCCATGATGTAATTCCGGTTCAAGGATGTTGTTGGGGGTGATCTCCCTCCGCTTTGGATCGCCCCCTGGTTAAAATGAGAGAGACCTTGCTTCAGTCGCATTCCAATTAAAGTGTACCTTTCCAAGAAACGCACCCCAAATCGTTAAGAGGCGTCTGTCTGAGTGAGCTTATACTTTGGATAGGTCTCAATGCCAATAATTTCTCCCCTTACCTTTTTTCGTCTGCCACCTTCCCCCCCGCCCTATCCAATAATCGAATTACCTTTTTTTCAAAAGTATATTGGTCTGCGTTCGTTTTAGAATCCGTATTTCATTAAATCTGTTGGTTTTACCACATTAATATTTCTTGCACACTTTCGCCGTATAATATTTTTTCATATTGCTAGTTTTCGAATCATTACGTTATTTAATAGTTGTAAATTAGTTTTATAATTTAGTTACGTTGTCTTTTTGTTTTCAGTCTTGATCGGGATTCTCGTATATATATATATATATATCATGGAGGGATTAGTTTAAGCTATTATAATAATGATGACAAATATTTATAGCTTCGCAAAAACATCGAAGTCATCCTTATCTAATTTATCTGAGCTTTCTTGGAATACTCACTCAGTCTACGATAAAAATAGAAAACTTGGGGTCCCTTTAAATTAGGCAGAATTTCGCTTTTAATTTGTCTATGTTCGTGACTTTACGGAATAAAGGTTTTGAAAAGTTCAAAATGTATTATAACCACTGGCGTACGCTTGGTGGGGGTGATGGGGCTTGTAATCCCATTGCCATGAAATTTTGTATGTATACATATAAATATATGGAGTTTTAGCTCTAACTCTCTTATGAACTTTCTGCGTGTGCCTATGATTATAACGCGATCATGCATGTAATATTTTGGTATCTTATTATGCTCCTTAAGGGTCTGGTCTTGGTATGATACTTTTTTTTCTCTTTCATTTCCCTGATGACGATATGCGAGAGGTGTATATTAATAATTTTTAAGTATCCTTCTGCAAAAAAAAATTTAAACACTTATCCACCGTGGCTTTCCCTCTACTCACAGTTTTATCAAAATAAATTCTGGCTATGATGCCATAATTTTTCGGGAGAATTTCTGGTTTGTTCTGTGGTTAAGTTTTAAGCCACACAGCCTTTCGAGTGAATAATCCAAAACGAGATCGATGGCTTAATCTGTCGGACCAAAACATATTTGAAAGTTTTAGCTTCTTTCAATCAAAGCTTAAGAGAATAATGTAAATTTGGATTAACTTTCAAACTGAAGTTATAAACTAATTATTACGCAGCATGTTTAAACCATAACTAACGCTCAGAATAATTTTATATATCAGAAAGGTAAAAAACCCTTTCTTTCCTTTTAAGTTAGTGAATATTTAAATACGTTTTATTTCCATGTTTGTTTTTGTTGTGTTTGATGGAAAAGTAAATATTTTTTTTTTGTGTATGCAATTAAAAAAAATTTAAAATAGATTTTTTTTTGGGGTTGAGAAATGTTATGTATTTTTGTGTTTCTACTGAAAGCTCTTTGTTTATTATTGTTTTTTTTTTCTTTTTTTACTTTAGGATGAAATCGGAAAAGCATTTGAGGAACTCCTACAACATGAAATAACGTCTGCTTATAAATCTTCTGATGTCGAAACAATGCTACCTCCGCCTCCTGCATTTAGGTCTCTTCCAGGCCATACCTTGTGCTGTAACAACGTTGCTAATAAGGCGAATCCCGCTCAGAATGGTTCCAAAAATACGATGTCTAGGGTTTGCTACGACGGAACCCTACTGGACTTGCAGAACTCATCTTCTGAAATACACAAAGAGGGCGATTCTCTCTATTTGTTACAAAAGTCGTTATCCTGTTCCGCTGCGTTTCCAGAAAGTAAAGAATTGTCAATGGCAAACGGCCATCGTGAATTCGGTACAAACTGTTCCCTTTATTCTTCCGGTAAATTAAAGCCCAAACCCTTTCGTTCAGCGTTATCGTTTCCTGAAGGTGCTATGGATTCTATATTAAATAATATGACGTTAAATAAATGTGTACCATATCCTTGTACGAACAATAACGATTCAAATCCCATTAACATAAATGAAGAAATATTCAAACTATCCTCCTCTCAATCTGTAAATGAAACATTACCTTCATCAAACAATCTGCGTTACCGTCGCCAAAGGTCATATTCAGAAACATCACCACCAAAACCCGACAACTTCAATACAGAAGATCATTTTTATACCTTTCCTCGTCCACCAAGTGGCGACGTCAATTTATTGTCAATTTGGGCCGATAATTTAGTGCTAGAAATCGACAGGACCATGCCTTTGGAACTGGACGATTCAGTTGGGAGTTACAGTCCATTGTCAGACTACAGCTTAAGCCCAGTCAAGAACGAAGACGATGTTTTGCGAATTGGTGTTCTTCCAAGTAGCGATGATAAAAGCACAGCTTTTCGAAGTTGTACTGGAGAACAAGAAAATAATTTGTCTCAAACTAATCTGTGCAAGTCAAACATAAGCAATTATTTCAAATCAATGTCGCCTTCTCCAGATAGTGGTATAGGTCCGATATTGTATGAGCCTTTAGAAATTGAACACACCGTTGATGGTACAAGTAAGAAACCTGTATGTTTTTGTTCCATGTCAAACAAAATGGCATTTCCTGAAGAGCAAGAAGTTGATACTCCTGGCAACATAACAGCCCCACCACCACCTGGATTCCGAGACGCCAAACATGGAAATAATGGTTCAAAATTAAACACTTGCCATCGTGGATCTTCGAATAACTTCACTCATACACCTATAAATACAAAAGATGCCAAAACTCAAGTTCGGCCACATGCACTCAAAGTTGCTACCTGTGTGACTGTACAGACAGATAAAATCTCAGAGAAGGAAAACATATCCAAAGAAACACACAGACACGCCAGAGTTATTCCTTTGACATCTGTGGACTTCGAGGATTGTGCTACTATTACAACGCTTTGTGCTGTGTCAGATGCATCATGGAATGGAACCGTGTTCAAAAGCCTGGAAGATTACTTAAAAAACCAAAGTCAAACGCCACAATCGGTATCCTCTGCCCCTTCAGAATGTCACTTATCTGTTTCTGGTACGATTATTGATGACGTTTTTGAAGATGCGGACCAAATTGCACTAGAAAGCGTCTTCGAAAATTCATCTACTAAGGAACCGACGTTACATTTTTCAACTTTACCCAAGCCAGTGACATGCGTCAAGGATGCAGACCGCTATAGCTGTTCCTTGCCTCGAGATGCCGGAAGACCACCTCCGGATAATAAAAATATCGTTGATACTCCACAAAGATCCGCATCCTCCTCCGCAATGTCATCTGTTTCTCAAGTGGTATGTTTGGTTTCATTTCCGTTCTTTACATCTTTTTTTACTTCACTAGAAGTTTTTTTGTATTACTTGTTTTTTTTGGTCTTTAAAGATATAGAAAAACTCTTTGAAACGTTTATAGTTTCAGAGTAATGCATGTAGAAACTAATTGCACAAATGTACAAATATCCTACAAAGGAAATTTTTATGTAGAACTTAGCATGATGGTAGTTTGATGAATATTTACAAAATTTCTTCAAGGTGAAGTAATGTAATCATATATAAAATTATCACATCTGAGAGAGTGGGAGTATAAGAGAGAGTGCAAACTTCATTAAACTTAAACACAAAATGATATACTGGGCAAATTTCCGTTGCAAAGATTTCAAAAACAGTCTATTGATTGAGATTTTTCCGTAAAAAGTAGAATCGACTTGCTTAACAAGACCGATTGTAATACTTACTTTGTATCATACTAGAATTTAGGGTGGAATTATTGGAGTATAGTTTATTTTTATGTTCAGCATCGCACTTGAAAAGTACTGCTTAAAAGTAAAATACAAATAAATTGAAAACTGACACTACTACCCTTATGGCTTATTATGGGGAATCATAACACATAATAAAAAACAAGATCGTTAGAAAAATACTTCATTTATCTTAATACAAAGGAAAAAGGATCTTGTGAACGAATTTGTGAGTTCAATGAAAAAACATTTAGTACTTTGTAATCGTCCTTTTGCCTTGATAACTGCTTCAACTCTTTTAGGCATACTTTGAGCTAAGTTCAGGCATTGCTCTGGTGTAATACAGTTCCACTTTTCCTGGGTTCTGGCCCACAAGTGGCCTAAACCGATCTTCCCAATGCTAAACTCAGTCATTGATAGTTTTAATGTTCCCATAAATGCTGAATGGGATTTAAGTCCGGAGACTCTGGTGGCCACTCCGTTACTTCAAACCCCTGATTCAATAGCCACGATTTCGTCAGCCTTATTCTATGTTTGGGATCGTTACCTTGTTGAAGAACGACGTCCGTAATTTTTTTTTCTTCATTTTTTCATGCTTCCAATTAGGCTGCGGCTCAAAATTTCTACATAATCTCTTGCTGTCATGGTTCTTGAAGTTAAAGGTTCATTTGATCGTCGCCATGCCGAAATCTTACCACCGGAGACAAATTTGTTGATCTTGGTTTCGCATAACCAAATTACTCAGGCCCACATTTCTTGTGTATAATTTTTGTACTTTTTGGCAAATTTTTAGGCGTAAAGACATGTGGCGGGCTGTAAGGAAGTTTCTTTTTTTGTTATCACTTTCGCTTTTCTATTTAACCCTTGTTGTCGTAACGTTCGCAGTGTACCCTGAGCACTAACTTTTAAATTATTCATTGTCTGAAGCTGATGCTGAATCTGTATAGCATTCTCGAATTCATCAGAACGAATGGATTTTAGCATTTTGCGACTTAAGAGAATTTTTCGGCGACCCTGGGCGACTTTTTCTTACCTGTCCAATTATTTCTGTTGATTTTTAATTTTCGTTATTGTATATAGAACAATTACATTTTTCTCTTATTTTCCGATACGAGTCATCATTTTCTAAGGCTAAGACGATTTCTTTCTTTACCGTTTCCGACGAAGTTTAAATTTTACAATAAATTGAAAATGACAAATAAAAATCTTTAAATATTTTACTTATTAATTTTTTCCATTTTTTAAAGAAGCTGTTAAACAACATCTTATATGTACCGGTAACGTGTGATGGAGATAAATCTGGCTTAGGTGTGAACGAATTCAAGCCAACTTAATCTCCATACTTGCCAAGAACACACAAATTCATTCACAAGACACTTTTTCCATTGTATTAAGATAAAATACAGAATTTTTCTAACTATTTCGTTTTTAATTGTATGGTATGATTTCTCATGGATTACTGAACAAACTACACGTAGAAGTAATTTTTGCATTAAAATTCTGCAATTTAAAGCCTGGTGTACAAATCGTGGACTTGCGTGAACGATCCTGTGAGTCACTGTATATACATAAGCAAGGGCGTACGCAGGGGGGAGGTCACAGGGGTCATGACCCCCAAATATATTTTTTCACTGTAAAAAATTCCAACTTTCATGATAAATGAAGGGTGTTATTCCAAATTCTGTCCTTGCGCTCCCCCTCAAGTTTGTTCGCCACTGTACATACTATTAAAAGAGTTTTATTAATATCCTACAAATTGTTTGATTCTTTTAGTTGTCAATTAAGAACTGCACTTTTTTGTTACAAGAAAGGTTTAATTCTACAAATTCTTATCACACTTTCTTGAGTTATGTGTTCGACACAGTCCACGGTTTTTAGCTCGTTCTGTTTCTTATATTTTTTTCATACGATTTTCAAGATAGTTTTTTGAAAGTGAACTTCTGAAGGACTACTTAATAAACGCTGTCTGTTTATAGCTGAACTTCAAGGCACAACGACGATACTTGTGCTAAATAATGTATTTTTTTTTTTAAACCAACAGTGGTTCTCAGACTTTTTGAAGTCGGCGCACACTTGCAGTCCTACAAAAAATCGCACTGTACACATTGTAACGCTATTAATATTTATTAATATTACTTTTCATAGGTGCGTATATTTCCCACAGGTGCGTCAACTTCCATATAGCCTTGTATTTAACTATATAACTAAAATATAAAATCATTTTAATAATAACCTCAAACATATCTATCAAGGAATTCCTAGGGCGCACCTAGGAATGTCACCGGCACACTCGTGCACCTGGGCACAACCTTTGAGAACTATTGGGATAAAAAATTAATAAGAGCACTCACCATTATTGTGGAACTGTTTATACAATTTCACAAATTAAGAATTTCAGCAGCATGTAGAGAAATCATTCAAAATCAGTGGTTAAAATTTGACTAATTTTTTGTATACAATTGCGCCACGTTTTTATAAAGTTCTTTAAAATTAGAAATGTATAAGGGCAAGTAGTACAGGGAGGTTATAATTAAATTTGGCCTATTTAGAGCATCCTGGATCTTGAACCGTTCAGCGGATTTCACCAAAATTGATATATAGACTATTAAAAGGATACGGAAAAAGAATCCGAAGAAAAGAAAATTATATATATAATATTTACTTAAAGGTCCGCTAGGTGCGCTTTTTAGCGCAATACTGCAAAAGCAACCTTTGAAATGACCAACACGCAACATGAATGATATTTTTAACATTTAGTAACACTTATTGCATCGAAACATTTTAAATGAAACGCCGGCGCTGCAAGCGTACAATGAAAAAATGATTCTGCACATGCAGATAGTGCGTAAAGAAATATGACATTTAAGCAGCTGTTAATCGTGTACAGGACGATGTAATGGATGTTCCTCAATGTGGCCGTCATCATTTATTTGTAACAATTCAAGCCAATGCAGAATGTGTTCAACAGCGCATCGCAACTAATCCTCCGTGAGGCTTTACATATGCAGCGTCATGGAATTCTTGGATTCTGCTAACATAGCAACACTTCCACAATAAACCAAATTCTTTAAATGATCCCACAACTAGAAGTCGCACGGAGTGAGGTCCGGCGAAAGTGTGCCAGTGATTAGTAAATGAACGACTAATAACACGTTCATCGGTGAGATGCTGGAGCAAAAAGTTTTGACGGATCGTGCGACATGTGGGTGCGCACCATCTTGCATTGAAATGGTAGATGTAACGCACTGTCGTTTCTGCAGTTGCGGCAAAACAAACGTCTGGAGCAACTCACGGTACCGAAGAGCCATTGCAGAACATTTGACAGGGCCATAAACTTTTACAAGTGAATGATAGGGACCACATCGAGCAACCTTTATTACATCATTCTGTACACGATTAAAAGGTGCTTACTTGCTGCATTTCTTTACACTCTGTCTGCATGTGAAAAATATTTTTTTTCCATAGTACGCCTGCAGTTGCAGGTGTGTGCTCGCACAACGTTCATTTGAAATGTTTCGATGCAATAAGTGTTACTAAATGTTAAAAATGTCATTTGTGTTGCGTGTTTGTCATTTTGTAGGTTGCTTTTACAGTATTGCGCTACAAACCGCCCCTTAGCGGAAGCTTTTGAAGTAATTTTTTTCCGCATCTTTTGAATAGTCCATATACCAATTTTGGTGAAAATACGCTGAACGGTTCAAGCTCCAAGGTGCTCTAAATAGGCTAAGTTTAATTATAACCACCCTGTATTTCTGTAGCCAGTATTTTTAAAAGCATACACCCATGAAGTAAAAATATAGGCGAAATACACTGCGCAAATAATTTAGATAAAAATTCAAAGATAGTTTAATAGGTAAGTTTACTTATTGGCGGTTGTTTCGGAGGAAAAATAGTTTGCTGTCATCAGAACAAATACAGTATTTCTGTGTATATAGAAATACTACTTTAATCTGTAAATACTGTAAGTCATTATCACATCATGTAAAAAATTTGAATCCGTCTGAATAAAGTTGGATTTGATTACTGAATTTGTTCTAATGGCGGAGCTCTTTCCGTCGAAACAAGTGTCAACAACAAAACTTACTGAGCTGCGACTATTTGTGAATTTTTATCTAAATCACCTAAAAGGAAACATACATTCATGATACGCTCATTGTCCTTCAGTTTTGAACACTTTTGTCTATGTCTTAGCTAAAATACTGTGGGTAGAATCATGCAAATATGCGTTGACATTTTAGGTCGCAAGCAAAACAGGTTGGCAGCCCCTAGTTTAAAAGCAGGTGGGAAGTAGCAATTAACCGAAACCCTTAATCCAATTAAATTGGCCGCAATTGCGTGACCTCTTAATGGGAGGTCAGCCGTTAGTTCCCACTGAGACCTTATCATTGGTTTAATACAGTGACCTTTGCTTCTTCGTCTTCACGGGAATAGCCAGATAATAACCTCGTGGTCAATTAACGTTCCAGTACCTTTAATGTGGGACGATTCCTTTCCCTTCAGTTAAGAGCCAAAAGCAAAGGAGGACAGAACAAACAATGTATAAAAATAAAAACACTATCACTCTGTCGCTGACTTGCCACCTCCTATTTACATCACCGTAAAAAAATATTGAAAGTGAGCGGAGGAAGATGAGCCCCAAAGTAATGATTGTAAATTTAAGGGTTTAACTTTAAAACGTATAACATTCCACAATTCGTATACGCTGACTTATTTAATTAGGTTGTTTCTACCTATCAAACTCTATCGATCTAAGATATTAAAATCACGCCATTTTGAAATATTAAGGTACTGTAGTGCAGGCAGGGGTGGACACAATCTGTTGGTTGTTAGTAATTTTATTATGTAAAAAGTTCATTCTAACTGCTTGCGTATAAAAATGGCTAAATTTAACGTATTCTAGTCCCCTGTGTTAATTATTAACGTATTCAAGTCCCTGGGAGCGGGGGCGCGTGAAGTATAAAATCGCATTAATAATGTAGTTCCTATACTACTTTGATATGTGTATCATGACAAAAGAGGTTTCAAAAACCTAAATATTCTTAAACCGTATAAATAAAAAAGACCTTTATAAAATATAAAGTAAGTAAATATAATAGGTTACAACACCATTCGCAAGGGTATCAGCGAAATTTTACCACTATAACACTCAAATAATTTTTTTGAGGAGAGGTGTGCATAGTATTAAAATTCGTAACAGTGGCACCATTAGTGTATACAATATGTGTTTTCCTTTTAAATAAAATATTTAAATACGACAATGTAACACTGAACAGTTATCCTTTACTATTTCGCACTCTCGCTTCAGAAGTGACACAAGTTAAAATTTCTCGATTTACGTTTTGAGTAATTTTGAATTACGTAACACCGAATAAACTGTCATGAAACAACCTGCGCTCTTACGTTTTTCACAGAAACTATTAGAAGGTTAGATGTGCTGTTTCTTTTGTAGATATGACGTTGTTTGTTTTAATAACGTTTTCAGCTGGAATTCGCAAATTTTTGAGTTGTGTAACTTCTGAAGCGGGGGTGCGATTTATTACCACAATTTGGTTTCCAATGAAAAAGCCTTCGGGGTCGTGGTCATTTTAAAAGTTAAGAATAATTGTAGAATATATAAATGGAATATATTATTGTATGTGTGCTTAAAATCACTGGAGTACGTAGTGGGTGTTGATGAGGGTTGTAACCCACCATTGCAATGAAATTTTGTATATTTAACATAGGAATATGTGAGTTGTAGCTCTGTAACCAGGGATGTGCCAGCGTTTCGAAGAGTAGGGGGGCGAGAGATGTTTTACGGCGACGAAGTGGTGGCGCCATCTATTGCCATAAATTCCAAATAATTATAAAATATTAATTAGATAAATTAATTGTTAATTAGATGTTAATTAGTTAATTAAATAGTTAAAATAAACTGAATTACAAAACAACAACCACTTGAACGATTTACAATTTTACTGATTTCGCAGAGCACCAAGCTTTAAAATCAATGGTTTCACAAAGAAAGTAATATGTATAAATCACGGCCAACTAGATTACTACAGGCCCGCTCACGTGAGCCTAACGCCATAGAAAACCTGTCCCCAAATTTTCGCAGTGGCGATTCTCTCACGCAGTTTTTCTCCGACAGATGGCGCCTGCTACCTGGGTTAATATTCTCAATTTAACAGACTATAAATGCCAATTAATAGCCCAGTTTCTGATTACATACAGAAATATATTGCTTTTTGCTCAAAAAGTTATCGTATTTTATTTTCCAACGACGTTGATGTTACCGTGATATGATAACCTTTCATAACAAATTTTAAAATAAAATTTAAATCTTACATACCTTTTTCTACTCTTTTATTTACACTGAAGACGGTTTATTGGATGAAATGATTTCTCAGGCATGATTAATAACTGATAATGAATTGATAGTTTACACTGAAAGCTAAATTGCAAAATGCATATAAAAGCAGACTTTATTTTAATGGTTAATAAAATAGAATTATATAGAATTTTAACCAACTAATTAATAATTTAATTATATTCTATTATAATTAATTAGAAGGCTTGACACCTGTTTGGAAAGACTTTAATGGAATGTTAATGAAATTAACACATGAATTTACAATAAACTGATGATATAACTACACAATGTATAATACATAATTTCTAATAACTTTTGACACAAGTCAGATTTTTAATACACTGCATGATAAAAATAAAGTATCAGGTATTCATGAATAGCAATTCTTTCCAAAATAATTTTACTTGAAAATACAAACTACATAATAGAACAGCATGTCACCGAAAAACAAAATACAGAATAAACACTTACTGTGTCCTTAATACTGCAGATATAAATAGGCTAAATGGAACACAACAAGAAACTATCATTATTATCACAAATAAATATCATGTAAAAATTATAGAAAACCCAGAAACCCTTTTTAATCTTCGGTTAACTGCTGCAAACACATGAAAGCATATGGCATGTTTGTACCTGTGATTTGGCGTCCCCTATGAACAACCCCAGTAATTACTCCAAAAGGAAGTGGGGACACCCTTAAAATTCAAGTGAGTGGGCCTGTAGTAATCTAGTTGGCCGTGGTATAGATAGAGAGGCTACATTTTTTTAACAATAGATACGCTAGGCGGCACTGTCAAAGTATTATTGACGGTATGGTACCGACATTTATTGACAGAAAACGAAATTAAAATCCAAGTTTCTTTCAGCTTTGCTACATTAGTGGCAATGTTTAATGATATTTTTGAAGTTAAAATTTTAATAGTATTCCTCAATAGTGAGGGGGCGAATTATACCTTTCGCTCCTCCTCTTCCGAGATTGGGGACGAAAAAAATACTGCCCCCCTGTTGGGATATGCCTGAATGTAAATTCATTAATTAAATAGTTCAAATAAAATTAACCACAACAAAAAACATTTAGACGATTTATAATTTTACTTATTTCACGGAGCATTACGCTTTAAGATCGATAGTTTCACAAAGACTGAAGGAAAATGTACGGATAAAGAAACGACAATTTTTTTAAACAATGTATGCGCCAAGGTGCACTTCAAAGCAGTATTATTGACGGTATGGTGCCAACATCTATTGACAGGAAATGAAATTAGAATCTAAATTTGTTTCAGTTCCACTATATTAGTAGTCATGTTTAATGTTACTTTTGAAGTTAAAATTTTAAGAGTGTTTCTCAAAAGTGAGGGGTGAAATATACCTTTCGCCCCCAATTTCAAAACTGGGGGTGGAAAACCTCTTGTTGGCATGTGCCTGAGTAATGGTTAACTTTTAGCTACCGGGTGGGACGACGTATATCCCAGCAGATTTACCTTCCAAAAGAACGGATTTGGAATAAGCCTTACCCCAGAGATTTCCCCCTTCGTGTTCTTCCTGTCAGTGGTCAGTTTAGTAGTACAAATGGCTCGGATCGCGGTAGTAACGGAAAGGGGAGGACGGAAAATAGCAAGTATATTGTATAAACAGGCCCCCCTTCCTCCTCTTCACTGTTTTGTACGAAAGTTAACAATCTGTTATTAGATTATGAGTAAGTTTCTTATCTTTCACTAACGTACAGTATATGCCCACTAAAGGTACTTGGCGTTATTTATTTGTACTTAAGTGCAGCTACACCTTCCTCCTGACGCCATATAGCGACGCTGTTAGGTGCCGCTTAGGTTGATTTGTACGGGAGGGAAGGGAAGAAGCGGTATTCCTCCCCCCCCCATGGAACGACAAATTTCTGTTTTCCAGCCCCGTAAACTAAACATTAACGTTACTTTTGAAAATTTTTTAAGAGTATTTCCCAAAAGTGTGGGGAGGCGAAATATACCTTTCGTCCCTGCCTTCAAAACTGCAGAGGTGAAAACCCCGCTGCCCCCTTTTGGCATGTGGCTGTCTGTAACACCCCATTGGGTCTATAACCCCCCTTATGAACTTTCTGCGTACGCCTATGGTTAGAATGAAAATATCCCTATTTACATCTGGGGTGAGTTCTGTGACTTGTAAGACCAAGATGTTTTGACGTTAAAATTCTGTCGTTACAATTGTGTTATCCCTGAGAAGGGTAATAATATCTTACAACTTAATATACGGAGAAAGGGGCGTCGTTTCTCTCCTCGGTAGCCTAGAGGTTAAAGGCACTCCGGAGTCAACGGAGGAACCCTCGTTCGACTCTAGGCCGAGGACAATGTCTTTTCCCTAAGCCAAAAAGCTCTAGTTTGAGCTCAAACGTGGGTGTCGAAATTATTAACTGTAGTTTATTAGAGATAATTTTACACCAGTTTGTGTCTACGTCTATGTTTGTAACGTAAGTAGATATAATGTTATTTAGACCGCTTCATATAATTTTGATAATTTTTTTTTAATTCTTTCAAATAAGTTCTTTTATAACGCC
>QLNU02015360.1:109725326-109735694 GCA_006491805.2 Dysdera silvatica | reverse complement strand
ACATTGTAAATTATGATTTTGGTTATTGTATATGTCTCCTTTACTAGGTTATCCTTCTGTCATACTTGACTATAATCTGCCCTAAACCATATAGTTTAATTAAAGAAAAGCCCAGCTTTAATTCATTGTCGTAAATTAAATATTTTGGTGAGTATAAAGCAGGGTTGTCCAACCTTTTTGTGTAGTGGGCCACTTAAGTAATTTCCACGGATCTCGCGGGTCAGCAGTTTCTTAGAAAAAAAAGGGGGATAAAACCCTAACTTATACCTAACAGCCTTCATTTCGAGTTTCTTCTAGTTATTTGTCTCTGTATTTGCGATGTAGAAAGGGGTCACCTCTCCTGTCCCCAAAATTTTTCCTTATTTCTGAAAAAAAAATCTAAAATTTTTGTTTGGGAATTTTTTTTATTTCAAACAGTTGTAGACAGGCCGGATTAACATTGTTTGCGGACCGGATTGTGACATGACTATGTTGGACAATCCTGGTATAAAGGAAGGCTAGTAATATAAAAACATTTACCTAAACTATTTAATAGTCCAAAACTAAAACTTTTCTCCATCGAGGGCCTCCGAAACCGCTTCTCCTCCCCCGTAACAATATCCTGGATCCGCCTTTGGAAAGTAGTACCTTTCATTTCTGTCTTCATGAGTCAGTGGAAAATTTACAGTAGAATTTGAGTCGATGTCGCGGATGCGTTGATATGTACCGAATATATAATAATCGACAAGAAAAACATATATAGATAGGACTTATATCATAGGAAATATATCATTGCATTTAAAAAAAATATAATTCATAAATTAGTGGAATTATAAAATATGGCAATTTAAAAAAAAGGTTTTGTGAAACAAAACTTCGATGTTTACACGTAGAAATTTTATTTTAGTCACAAATAGGATTTTTTTTTGGCAAGTTTTGTTTCTCTGGGCTCCACGGTAAAAACCTTATAATCTCCGGCTTAGAATATTTATGTAGAAGAGATCGTTTAACGTGAAGCTTTAGAAGTAGTCCAATAAAAATTTAGAAGACATATTAACGGTCCTGAATATAAAGTACGATATCTTGATAAAAATCACCGTCCTTCACCGTCGAACGTACTTCGTAGTAGAGAAGGTTGCAAAATAAAGTGGTAGATAAGGTGTTACGGTGCAAGAGCCAGAAAGTTTATTGTAGGGAACTCTTTCGAAAACGGGGTAGGATTTGGATGGTTATCAATTCTGGTAAATGTACTGTTTTGAAGCGTAGTAAGGTATTCTTCAAAGGGTATAATTTTGCTATCACTGTAAATAGCAAAATTATACCATTAAACTATTTACGAAAATTGTTCCAGATAATAGCACAGCTTAAGTACGATTTCTGAAGATTGAAATATAGAGAGTGGGATCTAAAAAGAATATTATAAATTTAAAAATTGTCAAAGTGGAAAAATCTCAGCAAATTCACTACAAATAAACATAGAGATCACTGACCGTCTGCTGGAGAAGGATATTGTCTACCTCGTGTAGTGGTGGCTCGATTTCTTTGTGCTATCCGATGCATGAAGGAAGCAGCTGCTAAGATCATGTAAACGAGGAATGAGGTATGATGAAAACGTGGTTTGATACAGTAAAACCCCTCATTAACGGCCACTCACTGGATAGAAAATCTTGTCTGTAAAGAGGTGAATATTATGGAGGAGCTTTTGCCGGGGAATTTTTATCTGACCGCATCTGAAGGGTATCCGTTAAGAGAGGTTTTACTAGTTGGATTCATAATCGACCCTTATATTTTTCAACTTAGTTAGTTTCTGGGATATGTCATAATCATCATAACTTCTATATACCAACTCATCAATGCTAACACATCATAACGTTATTACATTGCATTGAGGTGAAGTATCTACTGCTGTTGCTTTAAAAGAATTATGCATAGGGAGGAAAACGAAAAAAACTGGAACACACCTATCTCTTCCTTTTATTTACAGTCTCTGGCTGAGCACAAATTTGCGACTTTAGATCCTTTAGCCCGAAATTGATTGTTTTTGTATCCAAGTCTTGCGTCAGTTATCTATTACGTTTATTATTATAATTATTATACATATTTTTTAGATGCAACCGTTACTTGGAAATAACTAATGAAGTAATGGTATAAAGGACTAACTGTTGCAATTATTCAACGCTAATGCTTAGATTTACCTTGTAGAAGGATTTTAGGGATATTTTAATCGTTCACATACTTGGCTTTAATCATATGAAAGTTTTTAAACTATAGAACCCTTTGAGACCCTGCATAACGCTGATTTATTAAAACACCGTTTTTAATTTGTATTCACTCTTCGATTCAAATTAAAAGAAAAATAAAATAAAATTCCATTTTTATCAACATTGAAATTATATATATATATTCTCCCCTGTGCATTATTTCAGACGATTTCACGCCCACCCGCGCCCATAGACTGGGCCTTCCGCGCCAACCTCTAGCTACGGCCCTGCCTCTGAGCGAGGCAAAATCGTTATACTGATTCGGTTGATGACCGATATTGCACATTTACGGTAGCGTAGCAAGTAAAAATTTAGGTGGTTCAAGTAGCTTTAAAGAAGTCGTGTGATGCGGCGGCAGCAGTAGAAGTGTGCAGGTGAAAGTTGGGAAGAGTGGCTGCCGGGGGCGGCACTGTAATCCCAGACAGGACGCTTGAACAGCGTAATCAGCCGCTTCGGCGGCTGAGGATGGGATTCGATTGCCGACCATACACGGCACACAAAGATGCACGCTCTCGTGAAAGTCGGCAGATAACGTGCACTGAAATCAGCTGCTAAACGCACCGTCGCAGAGGACGACCCAGGCCGCAGATCCGGAAACACACTCCAGGGCCGGCCGTGGAACCTACAGGAACTGACCGACTCCGGAAAGGCAGGTGTGAAGCGCCGCCACGTAGGCAGCGCAGAGACGGGAGGATCCAAAAGGTTCCCAAAGGTCGGACAGGTGAGGCACAATCGGCGGCGGGCGAGAAGGAGCTCCTCCCTGAGGTAGTGGTAGGCCGGGCACCGCAAAAGAATGTGTTCCAGTGTTTCGTCAGCACCTTCCTGACACTGGAGACACACAGGCGACGGGAGTTGCCTAATGCGGTGGAGGTACTTGTTGGTGAATGCACAGCCAATTCTGAAACGATGCAGCCTGGTCTGTGCCCCCCTTGGGAGACAATCGGAAAGAAAGTATGGCGACTTTCGCACTTCGAAAAGTGATCGAAAGTGCCCCATAATGTCTCTTTTTAAGTGGTTCACCATGTCTTGTCGAAAGGTGTCCTTCAGACTCCTGATACGGCAGGAAAGGGAGGGGTTGTGCGGGGAGGGTCTGTTACTGCAGGAACCGTTTACGTCCTCTAGGGCTCGACGCGCCCAAGTGTCCGCAATTTCGTTATCTCGAAATCCAGTGTGGCCAGGAAACCAACAGTATATCACAGACCTCCCCTCATCCGCACATCTAGCCGCCGCGACCACAATGTCCTGGACAATGGGGCAGACCGGCCAAACAGCAGGATCGGCCTGGAGGCCAAGCAAAGCAGCCTGACATGTGATGCGGCTTTACTTTTATTTTAGGGTTTTGATGTCCAATGGGAGGCTTGAGCCTCCCTTTCCTACGTCACTGGACATGGAAAAACTCTAAATAATATAATTAAAAAACAGATCATGAAATTATAGTTGATTAATATTAATGCAAGAGTAATGCCGCTTGTTCTTTCAATACACTTCCTCCCGCAATATTATTTTGACAGTGCCCCAAAAAATAAATGTTTTTTAGAAACAAAAGTATATTTCTCCTTTACAATATTTTTCAACTTAAAATAGTTTTCTCCATGGGGCTTAACAATCATTTATTTGACATGTATCTAATACAGTGGTTCCCAATCTTCAAGTCGCGACCCACTTAATCTCAGGGGCCCCCGCAATAATTTTTTTTGGGACCCTCCTTTACGAAAATTAATTTGTATATGTACGAATATACTGTGTGTGTGTATATATGTATGTATGTATAGAGTACGTCATAAATTCGTTCAAACTTCAAAAATTCATAATAAAAGAAGTAATGCTCGGAAAAAATTTCGTTTTACGCGAATATGATCAGAGGGACATTGGATTTTTTTCCATGTATAAAAAAAATGATTCTAAAAGTAACTGAAAGAGGAAGCTCATACGTTATACCGAGACGTTTTATGCAAATCAGGCAAATACAGACAATGAAACAGATCACAATAACATGACACTGTGCATTTACTATTTTAAAGTAAAAGATGTTCAACATGACCACCACCACAAGGTATTAGGCAAGTGAGGCACGTCACTACGCCTATTGCAGCTGAGTGTAGCATGTCGGCATCGATTCCACTGACGGTCCGTTGAATGGCATCTTTCAGTTTCATCAAAGTGGCAGGGGAGCCCCGGTACACACAAGATTTCAAGTATCCCCACAACCAAAAATCTTCCGGGGTCAAGTCTGGTGATCGTGAGGGCCACTTGAACTTACAACCTTGACTTATCACTCGGCCTTCCGTCAAAGTTTCCAAGAGGACTGTCTTGACTGCACGTGCAAAGTGGGGCCGGGCACCATCCTGCATGAAGGTGATGACAGGTAATGCATGTCTTTTCTGCAATACAGGCACAACCTGGTCACTCAAAGGCGTAACATACGGTTTTGCAGTGACTGTACATGTTTTCCAACCGGATATAGGACAATGCACTTCAAAAAAGAAAGGGCTCAAAATGAAAGACGCGGTGAAACCACACCAACCAGTCACATGAGGAGAATGCAGTGGCTTAGTGAGGTACTCATTAGGGTTTGACGTCGCCCAAATATAACTGTTTTGCGTATTGACATCACCATGCAGTGAAAAGTGGGCTTCATCCGTCCACATGACATTCAACAACCATTGTGGGTCACGTTCCATTTGTGCCAGCGCCCATGTAGCAAATTTTTGTCTTTCATCTGTATCTGCCGGTAATAACTGGTGACGTGCCTGTATTTTGTACGGATACAGATTCAAGATTCCGTGCAGGATATGTCAAATCGACGATTCCGGAATCCCCGTTGATGTCTTGGCTCCCAATTCTTCCATGACACTTTGTACAACATGGATGCGGTCCACGCTCAAGGATGGTCTGCCACTTCGTGGACGATCCTCCAAACTCCCCATTTCCTCAAAACGTCGTACTAAATTCAGTATCCCATTCAATGAAATAGGGCTTTTTTGCGCCTTCAGTCTGTTCTCCGTGCGAAACTTTCGTAGTGCAGTAGTTGTGGATTCACCATTCTTGTAGAAAAATTTAACCACTAATGCTGGATCTGGTAACGATAGTATGCTGCCGGTATCGAATGACGAATCCATTTCCAGCTAGGTGCTTTATTGCTAGCCTGATTTGCATAAAACGTCTCAGTATGATGTGTGAGCCCCCTCTTTCGGTTGCTTTTGGAATAATTTTTTTTATACATGCAAAACAGTCCATCTGATCATATTCGCGCAAACCGAAATTTTTTCAGAGCATTACTACTTTTATTATGAATTTTTGAAGTTTGCACGAATTTATGACGCAGCCTGTATGTATGTATGCATACATGGTGTTGTGTCTTCTATAAGAAATTAACCGGCGACGCATTCCAATATTTTAAACAGAACACATGTCTATTAGTCACCGTTTCATGACGTAGGTTTTGGCACAAGGCATATTGTAGTATACGCCTATAGTATAGCTTCAAAACTCTTCTAGATTTTATAATTTTTGGATGTTGACTTCAGTTTTAAGGGCAATGAAAACAGCTAAAGTATAAACACGCGTAATGAGTTTGTCACAGTTGAAATCTTTCATTTTATTTCATATTTTACCTAAGATTAATAAGAATATCCTATTAAACTAAAAAATATATATATTTTTTTACTTATACATTTTATGAAAAATAAACGACAAAAGGGGGTGGAGCTTATCCTCCCTAGAAATTTTTTGATTCAATGAAATAGCATTGAGGTAAGAGCTTTAGCCCCTTCTAGGAAAAAAATTAGCCCCCCGTAGAAAAAAAAAATTTCCGTTTATCTTTTGTATCTGGGCCAGTTTTTAACGTTCGTGCCCCGGATCTGGCGCGCTGTCCGCCTGTTCAGAATCACTGGCGTATATGGTTGCGCTGGGTGTGGAATCCGAGGAAGTTAAGATATTATAAACTCGGTATTTTGCAAGCCTTCTATATACTGTTAGTGTATATTCTCAGTGCTGCCATCTGTTGGGCAGTTTTAAAACTAAATCTCAATAGCTATCTTGGAGTATTAAACTGACACTCGAAGGTAGCTATATATTTTTAGTGCTGCCATTTATTGAGCAGTTTGAAAACTAAATACCAGTAGATAATAATATAAACTATATATATATAATATAATAATATAAACTATATATAATATAATAATATAAACTATATATAATATGAACTAAATATATCAGTAGTAAATAAGTTCTTTGTGCTGCCATCTATTGGACAGTTTGAAAGATAAATAATAATAGTCTTACTTTTATTCGTATTATTTTGGCGCAGTATAGCCCAGATGCTCTTGCGCCATAAAAAAGCCAAACAAACAAAGGTTTGTTTGGATTTTTTATGGCGCAAACGCCGATTTTTTAGGCTCATGACACCTAATACGTGGGAACACGGTATTTCCATTTGTCAAATATTTGGTAAATATATTGTGCATTATAAATAATTTGGTAAATATTTTTTATCATATATTATTATTTTATAACTCGTTTAACAAATATAATAGTAAAATACGCAATTTTTTAAGTCTATAATATGTGGCTTCTTCAACCCTAACCTTTTTACAAATTATCTTACGCCTGTCCTTGAATCATTGCAATCATCAAGATAAGCATTTAAAATCACTCATATTCAGAAGAAAAAAAAAAGCGGAACTGCTCTTGTAAAATTGTTCCCGTAAGTTTAACATTTTGCGTTTGAATCTCTCCGATTCATTTCAGTAATGATGTTTCAACTTGCTTTTTGACAATTCTCATATTTTTTCGAGCAGGCTCAAATAGATTAACTGCACAAGTAGGTTCGTGTTTTTTTTTTTCAAATCGTCAATAAAGTACTCTTTGTAATCGCGAATTTTATTGCAATTTGTGTTGTTCCAATTTGCATAATTCACATAATTTATAAGTTTTAATTCTTTTCCTAAACACAACGGTTTCTGCGCTTTGCGATTCATTCTTACACTTAAATGTTGAAGGAATCAAGCGTAAAACTTCTTTCCGCATAAAATACACATTAAGAAAAAAAGGATTTCCGACTATCTCATAGTATCCATTCAGGGGTAATGAAATGATGAAAAATTACCCTGGTCACCCCAATCCTCTAAGGCTATCAGAACAAAAGTCATACCCTTTAAAAAAAAATATTAGATGGGAGAATTAAGGATGAGATGGTGAGAATGGAAAATTATGGAATGGATGGTGAGAATAGGAAAGGATTATGTAAATCCACGGGACAATATGGATGTACTACATGATCAGATGAACCATTTAGATTAATATGGAAGGAGAAATGATCTGATCATAAAGGGAATAAAGGAAACAGATGAAGAGAAAAAATCGTGAAAATGGGAAATAACATTGGTATTGACTTGAGGGACAAAATTGAAGTAACATATAGAATGGGACGCCATAAAAGTGGAAGTAATATATTATTAAGACTTAGGGAGACAAAAATAAGAGACGAAACAGGGGGAAATAAAAAATCTACAGGTTTGACAAATGATATTATTACGGAAAATGGAAGAATACACATAAATGAAAATTTATCACCATACAACAATCAGGTTTTAAATGAAGCATTGAAATTTAGAAAGGAACATATGTGGAAATTTGTCTGGACAATAAAAGGAAATACAAAAATTAGAAAAGATGTAAATACCGAGATCTATGATATTAAACACAAAGGGGATTTAACAAAACTATTGGATCATGGAACTTATACAGAAGAGGAGGAGGATGAAGGAAATATTCGTACGTTACGAAATAACGATTGCATGTGAAATGAGAAGTGAATACTATCAGTAATGAAATGATATATTTGGCATCTATGAATATAGATATAAGGGGAAAAATATCAATCGAGGGAATACTGTGAACAATTCGAACAAGCAAAAAATAAAATTATTGTCATTGAACGCAAGAAGTTTAATAAACAAATTGTATCAGTTAAAATGGTTAATAAAAGAGAATAATTGCCCAGAAATTACAGCAATAACTGAGACTTGGAAAAAATATGGCTATTTAAACATAGAAAATTATATCGAAAACTCAATAATTAGAAAGGACAAAGTGGGAGGAGGAATAACGATATTTAATGCAATAAATGGTCCTGAAATAGAAATAATTAAAGACTTAACATATATTCTTACCGATATAGAAATTATGTGTATGAAATCGATTATAACATCTATATGGCAATATACAGACCTCCAAATACTAACACAAATAACTTTTTTTTATGAAATTGAAAGTACATTAGATAAATTTAATCACAAAATCAATATCGTGAGTGATATGAATATCGATTTAAACCAAAAGACGACAGTGAGTGAAAAACTTTTAAATATATTGGAGTCAGGTGGTTATATATAGTTAAGGGAAGCACAAGAATAACTAAAGATACGACACCTTACTAGATTTGTACTTCACTAATAATATCAAAACTAAAGCAGTAATATTAGATTCATTAATAAGTGATCATAGAGTATTAAGTAAAACAGAGATTCATAATTTTAAAACCGGCTTAAGTAACATAAACTGGGTTGAACAACTTGGAACAACACAACACAATAAAGAAAATAAATATGAATATTTTTTAGAAATAATACAAGAAATCTATAATGTTTCATTTACATTATAGAAATTTAAAATAACACATTTAATAATTTATATAACCAAAAAATAAACAAAAAAATAAGTAATTTAAAAAATTTAGAATTACTAAAAAACAGATTGGATGAAATTTATACAAATAAGAAATCAAATAAATTAATAAAAAATCAAAAAGATTATAATAAATTAAACGAGAAGAATAAAAAAAAATGGAAAACGATAAATAAATTACTGAGGAAAACAAAAAATACAAGAAATATAAAATTAGAAATTAATGAAATAAAAATTGATGACTATAAACAAGTAGCTAATACAATGAATAAACATTTTGCTGAAATTGCAAAACAATTTAATTTGAATGATGATAAGATAGAAATTATTGAAAACCCAAATTCCCTATATCTTAATGAAATTGCATATGAAGAATTGAAAAAAGAATTATCATGTATTAATGAAAAAATAGACAAGGTATAGACGACATTAGTCCTAAAATAGTTAAAAATTGTAGCGAATCATTAATAACACCTCTTCTGCTAATATATAACGACATGATTGCTAATGAATATATACCGAAAAGTATGAAAATTATAAAAATACTACCAATCTTTAAAAAAAGGATTAAAAACTGATTGTAATAACTATAGACCAATTTCAATACTGACACACTTTGCAAAGTTTTTTGAAAAAGTATTAAGTAATAGAAGAATAATCTTTTTAGAACAAAAAATTTATTTGCTAATTGCCAGTACGGTTTTAGAAAAAATAAAACAACGGAAAATGGACTTACAAAAACTTTAATAAAAATACATGATACATTAGAGGACAATAATTTCACATTGGGAATGTATTTTGATTTAGCCAAAGCATTTGATTTAATAGATAGACAAAGATTATTGAAAAAATTTAAAAGTATGGTCTTAAAGGGAAAATTGGGAAAAATCCTAACGAGTTATTTAACAGATAGAAAACAAATTACTTTAGTAAATAATACTCAGTCAGATATAGTAAATACTAACGTAGGTGTACCCCAGGGCTCAATATTGGGACCACTAATGTTTTTAATGGCGGTGAATGATATTCAATTAATTAATGATAATATCTTGATTTATGCAGACGACATATGCTGGTTAGAAAGCAACCATAACATAGATAATTTATTTAGAAATATTAACGTTAAACTATTACAAATGGAAAATTTGTTCAAAAGAAATAATTTTATTGTTAACATAACTAAAACCAAATTTATGATTTTTAGACATAAAAATAAAATAATTAATCTACAACATCATAAAATACAGATAAATAATACTATTATAGAAGAAACAAAAATATGAAATTTTCAGGTATTACAATTAGAAATAATTTAAATTGGGATGATCATATAAATGATATTGTGAAAAAAAATTAGAAGATGTTCAGCTATTATACATAGATTAAATACGCTAGTGCCGTTGGAAACAAAAATTAATTTATATTACTCTTTTAATTCATT
>QLNU02015360.1:109703463-109725226 GCA_006491805.2 Dysdera silvatica | reverse complement strand
CCGGCAAGTGGAAGGTCGTGGGTTCAGGTCCCACCGAAGGCAGAAATATTTATTTTCTTTCGAACGTTTCACCATCTAATCACGCCATACTATCGGCGTTGGTATCACTACGCCAATAAACGTTGATTTATATTGTTTAATAACTTTAAACTAAACAATCTCGTAATTATATGTAATATTTTAAATATGAAATACAATGGAGCGTGAGATGAAATTTTGACTAGGATGATATTAAGTCTATCAGATCTGAAAGTAATGGAGCAAAATTTGGTAAAAGAAACAGAAGACAACGAAGACTATTTTGAAGACGAGAGTAAAATAGAAGACGCGAATTCGAGAGAAAGTATGTCCCAGTTTCCAAGTTTATCAATAGGATTCAATGATGTAAACTGTGTTATTAAACCATTCGACGGAGATCGATACTACTCTATTGAGAAGTATCAAGAAGAATTCAAAAACTTTGCCACTATAATGGCATGGTCAGATTTGCAAAAATTTATCTATGCAAAAAAAATCACTATTAGGTATTGCCCTATCATTCATCCACAGTCAAAGAAATGTCACCTCATGGGACAAATTGAAATCATCGCTAAAGGAGGAATTCGGTGCGCAGTATAATTCCGCACAGTTACACCAAATGTTGGCGAAGCGCCGAATGCAACATAATGAAACCACCCAAGAGTACTTCTTTAAGATGAGTGAACTTGCTAGCCAGGGCAATATCGAGGATGAATCGCTAAGAGAATATATCATTGCGGGAATCAACGACCTCCCAATTAATAAAGCGATTCAATATGAAACACGTGACATGAAGACGTTTAGAGAAAAACTTAAAATTTGCGACAGAATTAAGACAGATACCAAGGGAACGAAACCAAAGCACGATATCGGTTCCTACTCCAAACACAGAAACTTTGTACCAGATGCAAATCCACGGTTCGAAAATAAAGATGTTAGACCAGATGAAGGGCCCAGTGTCAAGCAAAGAAATATTGCAGGGAAAAGAGACAAAGTGCGGTGCTACAATTGCGGGGAACAAAATCATAAATCGAACAAATACCCACGCAGAAATAGAGGAACTAAGTGTTTCAAATGCAACAATTATGGACATCGAGCTAACCAGTGCAGGGATGAGAATGAAAGAAAAGACGTCAGTGTCACCACAATAAAACAGTCTAGTAAAATGTGCAAATCAATCATCATAGGGAACTCCAAGTTCAAAGGCTCTGATCGACACAGGGAGTGACGGCAACATCATTCGAGAAGACATTTATCGCAAGCTGGGAGAACCTCGGTTTGCAAACAACTTACTAATCCTATCTGGTATTGGTTCCAATCAGACTATAAGTGGTCATCCACTCGGTTAATTAATGTCGATAACGAAGTTTTTGAGTTACTGTTTCACGTGGTAGCGAAGGAGGCACTAAAATTTGAAATGATCATTGCAACCGGGCTTCTACAACAAGCTTATAGGCATGTCAACGAGCATGGGGTAGAAATAAAGAGAAAAATACAGGGAGGTAGTTTGCTACACATCAGAAGTTTAGCTATCAACACCAGCAACGAGCATGACTTAAACCATATTAAAGATCCAGAAAAGCGACGAATCCTTTTCGCACTTTTGCAGAATTACACGCCTAACAAAATCGAACAGACCGACGTGAAGATGCGAATAGTCGTAACAGACGAGACACCCATATTTCACATACCTAGACGATTATCCATGTCTTGAAAACGGGAAGTAGAAGCACAAACAGAGAAGTGGCTCAATGACGGAATAATAATAATAGACGTAGTTCTTCAGACTATTCTAGTGCCATAGTACTTGTAAAGAAAAAAGACGGCGGAACTAGGTTATATATAGATTATAGACAACTGAACAAAAAAATTTTGAAATATAGATTCCCGTTACCGCTAATCGAAGACATATTGCATCAGTTACACCATGCGGAAGTATTCACCATAATCGACCTGAAGAACTTATTTTTTCATGTCGACGTAAAAGAAGGAAGCAGAAAGTACACCTCATTTGTGACACCTGAGGGTCAGTATGAATTTCTAAAAAGTATCGTTCGGGTTATCAAATAGTCCGGGCGTATTTCAACGCTACGTATATCACGTGTTCAGAGACCTGATGAAGGAAAGTGCCATAATTCCCTCAGCTGATGAAGACGACCGAATGGACAAACTGAAAAGAGCATTGGAAACTGCAGCAAGGTATGGATTAGAAATAAACTTCCGAAAATGCCAATTCCTCAAGCGTAGGGTTGAATTTGTAGGTCATATCATCGAGGACGGCACTGTCAGACCCTTTCCCCTGAAAACAACAGCCGTAAAGAAATTCCCCGAACTTAAAACAATCCACGATGTCTGAAGTTTTTTAGGCCTGACAGGTTATTTCCGGAAATTCATACCGAGGTATGCTCAGATTGCCAAACCCTTAAGCGATCTATTGAGAGAGCGAGCTAAATTCGTATTCGATGCCCAGCAAAAAAGTGCATTCTTGGATCTGAAAGAAATACTGGCTACCCAGCCTGTTCTACACCCTTTTAGACCAGGGAATAAGTTAGAATTGCACGCCGACGCTAGCAAACATGGTTATGGAGCGATATTGTTACAGCAGTCTGATAAGGGAGAATACCATCCAATTCACTATATGAGTAAGAAAACATCGGTAGTAGAAGAAAATCACAGTAGTTATGAATTAGAAGTTTTGGCCGTCATTGAAGCTCTAAAGAAATTCAGAGTTTACTTGTTAGGAGAAAACTTCAAGATAGTAACAGACTGCTCGGCTTTTCAAAAACCATGGACAAAAAGATTTAACGACGAGGGTAGCTAGATGGGAATTATTCTTAGATTTTAAGTATGAAATAGTACATCGGCCAGGTCGACAAATGAAACATGTAGATGCACTAAGCGGATATCCAGTCATGATGATTAGTATAGACTAAAGCGTTACGCATCGAATAAGTACGGCTAAGGAGCAGTAGCGGCTCGTGATTTCCAGAACGGGTGAAGCGGCGAGCCCCTCCTCCACCCCCCAAAGAAACACGAAAAGTGGTTAATAAATTTCCGTTTCCTAGCAAAATAATTATATTTATTATGATATATAATTTAAAAATATGGATGTATTTAAATAATTCAATTATTTACATAAAGACTTTTCAATACAAAACTACGCATGCACTAGTAATTGTATGAAATTTAAATATTATGAAAACATAAAATTATTCATTATATACATAAAATTGTTAAAATATGTCAACAGTAAAAAGTTTTAATTTAAAATTTCAATAATCTGTCATGCATAATATTCCAAATATTCACAATACACACACACACACACACACACACACACACACACACACATATATATAGGACCTGATATGGTACTACATGTTGTACAGAGATAATATGTGGAGACAACAAGCAAAATAAAAATATGCAATATATGCTTACCCAGTCTTTATTTTTTGAATATAAGTTCGATTCTTTTAGACTTGCAAACTTGTCGATGATGTGAAAAAATGGTTGAGTTTCTATTAACTCTTTTAGTAGTTCCTTTTCAATTGAAATTTTTAACAAGTTTCTAAGTCTGTCTTCTAACATCGTATTACGTAGACTGATTTTGATTCTGTTTAAGCAAGAAAAACTCCGTTCTACGGAAACACTAGTGGACGGAATAGTCACTATTAAGCAAAAAAGTTTATAAGCTTCTTTAAAAATGTATCTGTTTTCTGTTAAAATTTCCATGAATGTTTGTAATTTCATATCTCTATACTGCTTATCCAGATATATGTGTTTTAATTCATTTTTCAATCTTTGGAAGTCAGTAAATATATTGGGGTAGTACACATTTAAATTATTTATTACTTCCGTAGGAAATTTATTGGAATACTCTATAAATTTTGAAGTATCCATTAATGTAATAAAATGAAGCTTTTCCATATCTTGAAAACGTGTAGTAATTTGTAAAGAAATAGTATCTAATATTTCATAAAATATGAATTTTATATTTTGCAAGAACTTTATTTTGTGTGAGCGTCACTTTTTTTTTGTCCCTCACGGTGTTCAGTTGGAACTGTTGTTTTCGAAATCACTAATTCGAAAATTTCCACGAATGTATCCTCCTTTCGTTTGCTGTTTAAAAGAATCTGCGTATTTTTAATTTGTGAGATGCAAAAATTAATGTCAAATGACTTATTTTGTAGTACATTGAAGAGAACATCCGTAAGTCCAAAAATATGGTTAAAAACAACAACCAAAAGTGAAAATTCAAAGTCGTTAAATATATTTAAATAGCCGACACTCTGCCTAAGCGAAGTTTGATCGGAGGTTGGATCGTTCATAATCTCAGTAAATACTTCTTTTAAAGAATCCCATTCTTTATTTATAACACTCAACATTTTAGAGTTTGATGTCCATCGCGTAATAACAGAAGTAGGAATTCGTCTTCCGACGACTGTATCGACCACGTGAGTTCGTTTGGCAGAATGATGAAAAAATGCAGGTATGCCGCTTACAGTTGCAAAAAATATGCGACACTGTGAAATGCTGTTGCAGCTTTGTTGTAGCACTAAATTCAGACGATGTGCCAAACAGTGAATAAAAACTGTATGTGGCGTTACTTCTTTAATTTTGGACTGAAGACCATTTAAGTGCCCTGACATTACGCTTGCCCCATCAAAACATTCTCCTATAAGTTTTGATTTATAGTTAAATTTTTCGAGGCATCTTGATACAAGGTTAAACAATGCTTCGGCAGTCCGATTGGAACTGACGTCATAAAATCCCAAAAATCTTTCCACTGACTTTCCACCAGCAATAACATACCTAATTATGATACTACATTGAGATTTTTGGACAATATCTGTGGAATCGTCTACTTGTATAGAAAAAAATGCAATCCTTTATTTCTTTTTCGATATGTTCATTGATATATTGCCAAATGCAGTCAATTATTTCATTCTGAATAGTCTTAGAATTGCCGGCAAACATGGGTGTGATTTTTCAAAAGTGCTCATGAATGTCCACAGGGCTTATCGAAATAAAGGTTTCTAACAATTCTTTAAAATTACCATGATTAGTGGAGGTTACATCTTTGTGATGACCACGAAATGCTAATTCTTGCTTCCCCAAGTAAAGAACAGCACGAATGGGCGGGCAATTGAATGAAACGTCCATTAAGCTGCATATTTTCGTTGAAGCGTTTAATATATATTGCCTAAAGTATTCTTTTAAAGCATCCTCAATACCACTTAAATTTTTTTTTAAGTTTGAAAAACATAATGTACAATCCACACGATCAAAAGAACCTTTATGTTTGTGAAGAGCACGGGTAACGTTACCAAAATCATTGAAACCACTCTTATTCCACACATTTGATTTAACACCAATGATTAAACATGGCATACAAAAAAGTTTATTTAAATAATAACTCCCACACAGCCATTCAAACTCCGAATATCACGAAATCTTAAAATGCCGATTATATACTTTGTCCTTTTTTTGCAACTTTAGTTAAATTTAACACAGGCATGGGCTTTTCCTTACTTAAAAAATCTTTTTATCATCGTTATTCCGCTTGGAAAATGGGGTTTCTAATAAAATACATACCTGGTCATTTAAGGGAAACGTCATATTGTAAAGGAACCTATTAGGTTTAACCTAACGAATCAAGTAACGGAAATGGCGTTTTCTAGGCGGTTTGAGAACTTGTAGCATAGTGCGCATATCTGAACTTTGGACCATATAAAAGATGGACACAGCAGTGTCCCCAGTTTAACGACTGCTCTTCGAGCGGCTCCACATCACGTGACGTTAAACGTAATTCATTGGTCACGTGAGGAAAGTGGAAAGGACGTCTCATCCTTCCTAGCAAGCTTCTCCCTAGCACGATAGACACCTGGTCCGCATGGCGGTGACGGACCGTTTTGCTTCATCTGGACAGTTGGCAGAACGTTGGTGCACTGCTACAGGTGTATCATTGTGTGCTTCATCAATTCGTCGGCGTCTACTGCACCGTGGACTGCGTGCAAGAGTTCCTTTATACAGGATCCTCCTGACGCAAAACTACCGGCGCCTGCGGCTACAATGGGCTCATGGACATAGAGACTGGCGTGCTGATTGGCAACAAGTGGTGTTTTCTGATGAATCCCGCTTTAATTTGGGGTACAGTGATGGCCGCATCCGTGTTAGACGCTATACCGGTGAACGCCACCTTCCGGAGTGCGTTATCCAACGTCATAGTGGACGAACCCCCAGCGTTATGGTCTGGGGTGCGATTACGTAACATGGACGATCTCAGCTGCTACGAATTGTGGGTAATCTTAACAGCAACCGGTACATCAATGAAGTTCTGGAGCCCGAAGTTGTTCCCTTCCTTCAAGGCATTCCCGGAGCTGTATTTCAACAGGACAATGCCCGCCCACATATTGCCAGGAATGTTCAAGACTTCTTTTCATCACAACAGATACAGCTTCTTCCTTGGCCTGCCTATTCGCCGGATATGTCGCCGATTGAACATGTGTGGGATTTCGTTGGTCGGCGTCTCGCTCGTGATCCTCGTCCCATTGCTACTACAGATGAACTTTGGGGTCGCATACAAGCAATCTGGAATGCTCTTCCTCAGGCACACATTCAACATCTGTTTGATTCCATGCCACGTCGTATAGCATCACTTATTGCAGCGCGTGGTGGCTTCACCAAATACTGATTTTCGACATGTAATATTGGTTTTTTTTTTTGCTTTGTAATTTTAATCGTTTATTTGTATCAACACAGGTCGTTTGTACATTAAATTTCATTCAATTCGGACGAGTCCTTCATGATGTTGCAATTTTTACAAACATGAGCATATATATATATTTTTTTGTATTACCCGTTACAGTACTTGAGAAGAATGTTGTTTTGATTCGACAATTTCACACGAAGACTGTTGCGCGTGTCTTAGGATTCAACCATCCGTAAATTGAAGTCCAAAATATGCCGTTCCTCAATTTTTCTTATAAAGAAACAAGCCAAGCGTTTAGTTCAAAAAATCTGTAGCTTTTTCATGTATTCCCGAATACTTCGCCTAAGTACTTTTTATACCGTGGAAATCCTGGCAGATTTTTTGTTGAATTTTAAACGTCCATTATAGTGAAGGTTTTTCGAAGCAGGATCAAGTATCGATTGCTGTGAAACTGGCATTATTTTCAAACGAGTGGATTTCCCCTTTTATTCGCTTCCATCGAAATACGATTTTAAAATTTGACGTTAATGTATTTCGATATATCGCATTTTATGTGTCAGCTTTGATGAAAAGTGCCGGTTTTTCATGTTCAACATTGCCTTTTTTCAGCGATTGGTACCATTTATCTATAAATATAGCAACTGAACAAGAACATACAGGTTGTTAATGTCTGCTTTTACTTTAGGTAAACCTTCCTAACAATACGTGAACGTTACTTTAAAATTCTTTTCTTGATGACAGAAAATAAATTTTCCATTTACTTAATCTGTTATTACAGAGCCACGTAATTGAACTACTTTTGACTTCTGTAATTATGGCGTTTTCTTCAACCGCGTTGAAAAAGGATGGGAAAAAAAGGTTGGGTTGGAAGAAGACGGGAAAATTGTCGCTAATGTCTGTTCGCCGATTTTAAGTAACCAGGCGACTTTTAGAGAGGATTGAGATACTTTGGTTTCGGGAAGACTAGTCTAAAAAACCGAGTAATCACATTCTTGGTTAGTTCGCGAAGTTTGAAATCGCAGATATTAATAACCAGATCAATTCACTGGATCTGATTATGATTTCGATAATGTAGACATACTACTTACCGACATCACCTTATTCTTTACACATTAACCTTCTATTTACAGAATTTTTAAAAAGTTGGAATCGTTCTGCTAGATTTCCGAATGGCGTAATTGAAATAGATAATATTTCTTACCTCTTTAGCATAATATTTCTTAAATCTCCTTACAAATAAAGGGTAATTTTCATTAAACGTAATGTAATTGTTAAAGGTGTGCCAGGCTTCACTAGAAAAATTTAGTAAATAAGAGGTTAATCAAAAAGTATAATAGTACTTTATCACAGGTTGGACATAAACGTAAAAATAAGCAAGGCATTGGCACAAATATATATATATATCATCATCATCATCATCATATTCAACCATTATCTATCCACTGCTGGATGAAGGTCTCTCCAAATGCTTTCCACACAAGTCTATCCTGAGCAATTCGCTTCCACGTCACCCCAACCTGTTTTCTTATTTCATCCACCCATCTAGTTTGAGGACGTTTTCTAGGTCTTCGGTGGTCTCTTGGAATCCAGTTCAGAATTTCTGTTGTCCAACGTTGATCAGTTCTTCTTGCAATATGCCCAGCCAATCGCTATTTCAGCCCTTTTACTTTAACGATGGTGCCCTCTACTCTAGTTTTCTCTCTCACCCAAGTGTTTCTTTTTCGATCTCCCCTAGTTATTCCAAGCGTGCACCTCTCCATGTTCCTTTGGGTTGTCTGTAACTTCCGTATTGCTCCAATAGTTAGACTCCATGTCTCTGATCCATAAGAGAGAACTGGCAATACACACTGGTTGAAGACCTTTCTTTTTAGACACAAAGGCAATTTCCCCTTCAGGATAAAACTGTTTCTTCCAAATGCACTCCAGCCAAGTTTAATACGTCTGTTGAGTTCTTTCATAATGTTGCCATCCATTGAAATCAGCTGGCCAAGGTAAATATATGAATCAGCAATTTCTAGCTCAGTGTTGTCAACTTGTATTTTTGTTTCCTCTACAAAATTATTGAACATGATCTTAGTTTTTTGTAGGTTCATCTTGAGTCCAACTTCTTCACTTCTAGTTGAGAGCTCTTGTACCATGTCTTGGAGTTCTAATGGGTCCGTTGAAAAAATAACAATGTCATCAGCAAACCGCAGATGATTTAAATATTCACCATTTATTTTTATTCCCTTATTATTCCAATTTATCAGCTGAAAAATCATCTGTAAAGCAGAAGTAAAAAGTTTTGGAGAAATGGTATCTCCCTGCCTCACCCCTTTGCCAAGTTTGATAGTTTGGGTATCTTTATGTAACCGAAATTTTGCACTTGCATTTTTATACACGCATTTCACCATGTCAATGTACACATCCTCGATGTCTGCTGATCTTAAAGAGTTGATGACTGCTGATGTTTTAATAGAGTCAAAGGCCTTCTCATAGTCAATAAATGCCACACACAATGGAAGTTCATATTCATGTGTTCTTTCAATTAATTCTCTTAATACTTGAATATGGTCCACTGTACTGAATCCACTTCGAAATCCAGCTTGTTCTCTTGGTTGAGCTGCATCTAATTTTTTCTGCAGGCGATGTGTTAGAACTTTTGTGAAGATTTTATAAATAGCAGGTAACAAGCTAATTGGTCGGTAATTTTTCAAATCCTCTTTATCACCTTTTTTATGCAAAAGAATTACTGTTGCAGAATCCCATTGGTTTGGTATGTTACCGCTGTTAAGACATTTGGTAAAGAATTTTGCAAGTATGTCTTCTACATATTCTCCAGCTTCTTTTAGGATATCTAATGTAATACCATCATCACCAGGGGCTCTTCCTTTCTTCATGCTTTTTATTGCAAATGAAACTTCTTCTTTTAAGATTTTAGGAGCTGTTCCTTCGACTATTTCAATGTCTTCGTTTAATTCACTGTTACTTTCGTATAGATTTTTGTAGAATTCTTCAACTCTTCTAAGTATTTCTTCCCTATTTCTTGTTACGGTGCCATCCTCTCCTTTTAATGCAATGATGTGTTTCTTCCCAACAGATAAACTTCCTTTAACAACCCTAAGGCTCTTGTTATTTTCAATGGCTTTCCTTACTAGCTCACAGTTGAATTTTCTTATGTCTTCTTTCATGCTTTTGCGCAGAGTTTTACAAAGTTCTATGTACTCAATCCTGGAACTGGTATTTCGATTGTCCACCTTCATATCTCTTCGCCTTTTCATGAGCTGTTTCGTCTTCTCAGATAATTTGCTATTGTGCTTTTTACAGGTTACACCACCAATTTCCCCAGCAGTTTCAACTATTGTCTTAACAATGTTTTCATTTGCTTCTGAGATATCACTTTCATCAATAAGTCCTTCCAGTGCAGAAAAGCGATTTTTTAATTCCAACTTGAATGCCTCGGTATTTACTTTCAGTTTCATTAGATCCACCCTCTTACTTACTTGTTTCCTAATGAGCTTCTGTCGTTCTAATTTAGTATTTAAGTGCACTTTACATCTCACCATTCGATGATCACTTCCAGTATTAAATCTGTTCAGTACACTGCAATCTTCAATAATTGATTTCTTGTTTGCCAGGATATAGTCAATTTCACTAGTTCCCCCATTTGGGTGTTTCCATGTCCATTTTCTTTGCGGTTTCTTCTTAAAAAATGAATTCATGATGCTAAGGTTTTCAGCTTCTGCAAATTCGATGAGTTGATCGCCACGTTCATTCCTTTCCCCATATCCGTATTTACCAACCGATGTCTCTCCTTGTTCCTGTTGTCCAATTCTTGCATTGAAATCCCCCATGATGAGCTTGATATGTTGTTTCCCCTTGGTATGTAGCTGTTTGATTTCTTCATAGAATTCCTCAACCTCCTCGTCGGTATGGCTTGATGTTGGTGCATATGCCTGTACTATCTGAAGTTGGTATCGCTGGGTTAGTTGAACAACAAGCCTCGCTGCTCGATCTGATGTACTTTCAACTTCCAGAAGACAGTCTTTAATTCTTTTGTTGATTAAGAAGCCAACACCACTTGTTCTTCCAGTTTCCGTTCCTCTATAATAAAACAAATGTCCACTTTTAAGTTCCACCAACTCTTCACCTTTTCTTCTAACTTCACTGAGTCCTACAATGTCCCATTTGATCTTGTCAAGTTCTTCTTCCAATTCTTGAAGTTTTGCTTCAGAAGCAAGGGATCGTCCATTATACGTTGCCAAGGTCAATAACAAACGGCAGCCTGGGCCATTCCAGTGATTCTTAGCACCCCCTGCTTTCATGCCACACTGACCGCTGCCTTGATCAGGAGCACTCCAGCACCTGGAGACTAGGGGCCATGGTTTCTGGTGTGTCAACATAATGGAGGAATTAGCCATAATTTCACCACGCTGGCTAGACGGGTTGGTGAATTAGCCCTCCCCTTCCGCCTTTCTATCCGTGCAGCAAATATTAATTTGCCTCATAAATAGAAAGCCCAGCCTGCACCACTTGAAGGCGGGGTAGGACACTAGGTTACTGGCCTGGCCGGTTCCACACATCGTCACATACGTTCAGCGTGTGGGTCTCCTTCCAGTTAGATACCAGCAACCCTTTTGCAGGCCATATATATATATATATATATATATAAAATACAATACTTTCTATGATTGCAGAATATTGAGTTATGTCTAAGAGGTTGTCGTGGCAGGAAATTTTAGAATTTGCAAGTTCACGTGAAATTTTCGGTTATGTTTGACAACTCGCGGGATTCAAGGGTTTCTCGAAACACAATTTGATAAACGCCGATCTAGGGTTTGCGGTCGTTTGCTTGTATCAACTGTTTTCTCTGCTTGACGAGACAATTTTGTGACATTGTGCACAAAGAATTCGGGAAAACCGCTTTGTTGCCAGAAAAATGACTCGTCAATAAAAAAATTAGAGTGAGAGCCACGAAACTCCATGTGCGAAGACTTTTCCAGCTGAATACTCGGATTATTAAAATTTTATCGGCAATGTACCGCGCCCGTCGTTCCCAGAGGGCAGGAGAAAGCCGCATCCTGATGTCAGTATCAGGTGAGTCGTTCAAACGCAAAGAAATCGGGAACAACAGAAATCAAAACAATTTAGACAAATCTAACTGGCTTTGCGTTACGTTAAATAAACTATGCGGATTCATTTAACTACTCATGCGTGTAAGTTTCACAGCGATATAAAAATGCTTTCGTTAGAATATGCCAACTTTTTCTTTTCTTTTGCAAAAAAGTGTATTTGCTACACACTTCGGGCTAGAAAATCTATCTACGTCGTTCTTACCCTATCATTAAACGTTTCATTGCTATTTTTCCGTTTAAATTTTGAGGTTCTGGAAATATTTATTTTATAAAAAAGGTTCTTTGAACCACTGTAAATCACGTGTGTTTGGTTAACCAAAAGGTACATATACGATGGTTTTTTCATTACGTGCTAAAATGGCGTGGGCAAATGTTTAATGACTGAAGTTGTATTTAAAAAGCACATATTTAGTCATGTTAGACTTGCAATGTATATATTTAAAAGCAAACTAGTAAACCCCAATATGCTGTTGACAATACGTTGAAAAATGTACTATATTGACATAAAAATCAATTAAAAATTGAAATAAAATGTCACTTTAAAATATGGAAAATAAAAATTGAGCATTTGTCAAAAGAAAAACGACATAAAGTTGGTTGCAATTGTATTTAAAACTCGAATCTTTGTCTCCGGACAAAGAAGATAGAAAGTATCCCCAAACAATATACATCTTATTAGAAAAGAGAGAGTACTTTGTACCAAGTACACTTCAAGTAAAAAAAAAAAATGATGGTATACAGTGAATGCCATAAGTATTCGTACACCTGCAGTGTGTTCTATTTAAGAAGCTGCTGTATAATAACTATTAGATGTATGTAGACAGGACAAACGCCATCATGATTGCCATGAAAATATAATTTATTTTCAACTAAAAAACTTAAAACTATGTATATAATACTGCAAATTACAATAAATTAGCATCAAAATTATTCACAGTTCACGTGTCAAAAGTATTCGTACATGCAAAAGTCTGTCCTAAAATGATAGAACTGCAATGTTGTTTGTGCACCCGAAGCAATCTGCGGGAAATGCACCGATTTCATTCAAAAGCCAATGAATAATAAACTTGTTTACTATCATTTCTGCAGAAAGTATGCAAAAATGAATCGTAGAAATAAAGAAACAAGTGTAGCGGAACAAAAGCCCATAATGAGGCTCCTTAACCAGTATAAATCTTTACGAGAGATTGCATAGCTCGTCGGCAGACCTCGTTCTACAGTCCATTCCATAACTGACCGGCATTGTCAAAGAAATACGATCAAAATATGCCGGGAAGCGGACGTCCACAAAAATTGACTGAAAAGCACAAACGTTTCATTATGAGACTAATTAAGAAAAATCCAAAATTAAGTGCTCCAAAGATAAGAACAGAGCTGCTGAATCAAGGTGTGTCACTGTCAGAAAGCATAGTGCGACGTGTTTTCAAAAATGCAGGGTACAATGGACGTGTAGCTCGTAAGAAGTTTTTCGTGTCAAAGGTAAACAGAAAGAAGCGTTTGCAATTCGCAAAAAAACATGTTGATGAAGGTCCTGACTTTTGGAATAGAGTTATATTCTCTGATGAGAGCAAATTTAATATATTTGGATCAGATGGCAGGCAAATTGTATGGCGTAAAAATAACACCGAGTTTCAACCGGCGAACTTGCGTCCAACAATCAAACACGGAGGTGGAAGTATGCAAGTTTGGGGCGGTATGGGTGCAGAGGCAGTGGGAAAAGTGCACATTATCGACGGAATCATGGACCACAGAATGTATATTAACATTCTGAAAGAAAACTTGGGTCCTCGTGCTGCTCAAATGGGTCTTCAAAATAACTTTATCTTTCAGCAAGATAACGACCCGAAACATACTGCGTACAATACAAAGCTGTGGCTCCTTTACAATACTCCCAGCTAAATATCCCTCCACAATCACCTGACATTAACGCTATAGAACGTTTATGGAGCATTCTGGACTCGCGGATGAGAAAACGACGCATATCAAATAAAAATGATTTGAAAATTGCGCTTCTCGAGGTATAGGCATCCACTTCAACGGATGTTACCAAAAACTTAATGGATTTGATGCCAAAACGCATGAAAGCTGTGATTAAAGCTAAAGGGAACCCAACGAAATATTAAGAATGAATTGTTATTTTATTAATGAATTTTCTGACCAAAAAACAATTAGTGTACGAATATTTTTGACACATGAGCTATGTGTAAGTTTGTTCATTTTTTGTTATTTGCAGTGCACGTATATTTTTTTTTTTACTTTTTTTATGAAGTAAATACAAAAATTTATATTAATTGTGGTGACATTTGGCCCATATCTCTACATCTAATAATTATTATACAGCAGTTTCTTAAATAGAACACACTGCAGGTGTACGAATACTTATGGCATTCACTGTACCTACTAGAGACGAGACTGGTGCGAAACGGGCTCAGGCTCTATATTTTATATTATTTTCGGGCTGAGGCGGACCTGGGCTCGTAAGACGGATACAACTAAAGCCGAAAACTGACTTTTTCTATATTGAAGTTTCGTTCGGGCTTCGAAAATTGAACCCGAACTCATCTCTAACGGCTAGTCCACACTGGAAGACTGGGTCTAACAATTATCTGTAGACGTCCAATAGACCTGTGGTTCCCAACATTTTTCAAGCCGCGACCCACTTTTACAGTAGCTAAGAAATCCGCGACACCCCCTTTTTATAGTAACTAAAAGATCCGCAACCCCCCCTTCTGTTTGCCGCCGCCACATTTGCATAATAAAAGCATTTTTAACAGAGTAAAGAAAACACATTAAATATAAAAATATATTACTAAATATTTTATATATATATATTATAGATATAAAGTTAACAACCATTAGTAGAATATTGCAATGTGTGTAGCCATGTTGAAATATAAAAGCGTTGGAAACATTTGGTATGAAATTCCTTATAAAAATAATTGCAACTAAAAATAGTTGCGGCGACCCCCAGAAACCTGTTCGCGATCCACCTTGATGGTCACGACCCCTAGGTTGGGAACCACTGCAATAGACTATCAGGCTGTCTAGAGACGGTTCTGAGACCAAAATCGCAGAACACTGGTCTCTTACCCGAAACGGGAGTTCTTGGACAATCGCTATATAATATTGCGCAACATTGCATAGTGTGGACGCTTGTGATACCGTAGACCTAGAGCAGTTTGCCTCTGAACTCATGGATAAACACTTTGCCGACCTGTTCGCGCGTAGTATTTATTTTTTCGCCTGACAATGTGGCCCGACTCTAAAGTTTTGATGTTAACAGAAGATTATCATATGCTACCTTGGTTACGGGATATTTCTAGTCCACAGTATAAAAATCATTTGAAGAGAAAAGTAGCAGTGGAAGACCTAGCTAAAAAACGCCAAGTGTCCGTGGCTGATCTTGAAGGGGGGAAAAAAAAATCACAATTTGCAAACGTCTTTCAATCGGGATCATAAAAAAGTTAGAATAAGAAAAGCGGTGGCTCTCCTTACGTATTTCATTGGTTTGCACATAATAATTTGCTGTTTTTCCTGCGAGGGACTGAATTACGGGAAGAGTTAACGAAGAATGCTCCAATACTGACTTGAGATATGTATACATGTGTGGATGCGAGACAAGGTCTTTAGACTGTCTCAAGACATTATCCATAGACCGCTCGGAACCGTCTACAGAAAATCACGAGACCCTTCTCCCAATGCTGACTTACCTTTTAGACCTACTTAGTCAGGGCCGACCCTGGGGGGTAGCAAAAAGAAGAAATTGCCTCAGGTTAGAAGTTGAAGAGAGAGAGAGTCAAATGATAAATATTTAACATTGGAGTGTGTTGTCGTTGTAAGCAAAAGCTTCAAGTGTAAGCAATTTAAAATATAGTTACTAATTTAAAATAGCAAATGTTATAAACAAATATTGTTTATGAGAGTCGCCAGTTCAGTACTTTGTCTTAAGTACAAAAATTTGTTGGCACGGCCCTGTATTTAGCAACGAGTATATCTACTTCTCGCATGGATAAAGGTGACCGTACAGCGAGGTATTGAGTTCACTTGTTTTAGCAAAACTTTCCAGTAGTATTGTACCGTTATTTTGTAATCATATTGATTACGTACTTTTATATCTACAAAGTAATGCGTTCGTCAACTTATTAAAACCGTGACAGCGTCACGTTGCCCAAACTTAGGCATAAAAGCATTTCTATCTGTTCAGTGTACAGTCTATGCAACATTATATTAGGGGAGTTATTATAAACTAAGATGATACACTTTTCATAATATATAAGGATTTTAAATTTAATTTCTTTTCTATGATAGAAATGATGTTTTAATGGGTAAGAAAAAAAGCTATAGCAGACTTTTCAAATCAGTTTTTCTTTGAAACATGATCAATGAATGTTTTAAATTGAGAGAATTCTGCTTCAATGATTATTTTTTCAACGAAGCCAATAAAAGAGCTAATATTTAAACTTTTGAGTAGTAAAAAACGTTTGTTTTGAGCGTATGTTTGGGAGTACAGTGTGTCCCATAATTATATAGAAATATTAAAAACGAAATAATTATTTCAGTGTTTAAAATTTACTGGACTGATTAAAACAGTTAGAAAAACGAAAGAAATTGTCTTTTTTGACATAGTTTAATGAACGGAAAGTGCGTAATTTCTACGTTTATTAGTATTGAAAGAAAATGAGTTTCACAAATTCTCCCAGAATTATATGGAATTACAGACAAACGCCAGAAAAAAAAGTGCAACGATATACAAATTTGTCTGACGTCAGAATGTACAGTTGGTCGCAAAAGTATTCGGTCACCTAGTATTTCTTATAATTTATATGCTTAAAAGTATTAAATGTAGTCAATAACCAAAATGTGACATATAAAAGTAGGCAAAATATACTCGAATATAGTGACTTCAAACGACACCGTGCACTAAATTAGTCGCATAAAAGTATTCGGCCACCTACAGGAAAATGAAAATATAAGGTAAAAATATAAAACAAAAACATGCAAAACAATTTATTTAATATTTAGTTCAGTTTCTTCAGACAAATATTACTGCTTTAAGTATCGAAGGTATTTTATAGATCAGTTTCTGGGTCAAATCGGAGTCAATTTTGTCCCACTCTCTTTGAAGATGCAATTTCAGTTCATTTTTATTTTTTATGGCAATTCTATAAACTGTTTTTTTCAATTCCTCGCATAAACGTTCTATAGGATTCAAATCAGGCGACTGAGATAGGGTTTCCAAACGTCTGAGTGCATGATATTGTATTGAAAGCGGTATGCTTAGGACCACTGTCTTGTTGGAACACGAACCTGTCTTTGATTCCCAATTTATCCCTTAATGACCTTATGCCGTAAAACGTAAAAAAAAAAGTCATACATATATACGTATAATAATGCAAACGTAAGCCGTGAATGATTAGAGTAAAGCCACTCTTACATCTAAAGTGATCGTCACGGCTGGAAAAACGACCAATTTTGCATCCCTTATTTCCAACAATTACATATTTGCATTTCCACATATATTATATATATTACATATTGCATTTCCACACAATTACAAAATATATCTTTATATGAACATATATAATTTTTAATTATGGGATTGTTTACCACCGTATCCCGGATTTCTAACTCCATTCTATGCGACAACCATCTTTTAAGTTAATTTCATTAACGTCCTAAAATCTAGTTCTCTCCGATGACTATTTGCTGTATCCATGGAGATGAAACTACGCACTTAAGTTGGATCTGAAATCGTGGAGAGAATTTAATGGCAGTTTTGCCACAGCTTTGCATAGCATTAGGCCATCGGAAGATCGACATCTTACCAATTCGCTAAAGTAAATTTTCCCCGTCGCTAAGTCAAATCGGTGAATTTGCGAAAAGACAGAATTTCCGTTCTCTTCACTAGTCGTTGGCTTTGTCCTTTTCTGTGTTGAAATAGCTATGCTGAACTAAGATTTGCGAATGTGGGTTGATGGTCGTCTTTTTTCTTCTTTCCCATGTGGCTAAAAAACCTTTTCTATTCGTCAGAATTTCAGACACCGTCTAAGACCAAAAATTTCGGTATCTGGATTCACAATTTAATAGAATTGAACAACTCCGAACTCTCATATCTCTTAAAATCTTTTCTATCTTGCATCCGCTTTTATCTTTTAATCGCGTTATGTCTGCTCTTGTAAAATCGTTTATTTTTCATTCAGAAAATACTCTTTTTCCCCTTGATAAGCGCTTTCTCGGGAACTCGCGAGTAAACGCAATTTGGCAAAACTCTTGTAGTATCACAGTAATGTAGCTTTCTGCAAGTTAGCTAACATTCCGGCCAGTCTAATATGATCGAAATTTTAAACGGTAGCCTTTTTTGATGTCAAAAATATATGCGCAAAGTTATAGACCCTGAAAAATGGATTATACCATCCACACAAATCACTCTCATCCACTTCCATTAATTTCATCAGAAAACGCTAAAAGTTTACCAACTGGGGGGTTAGTTTCTCGGAAATAAAATTTAAGTTGTATTTACGGTAGCCTGACTAGCAACGAAAACTGGATGTATGGTTACCGTAAAAACTTTTACTTGCATTTAAGTGTTTTCAGCGAAAATTATAATACTAATACAATATTCCCACGGTCCTTATAAGTCCTAAATTTAAAACTCTCTTAGACCTCCTTATTTTAAGTTTTCATTTTGAGGATCCTTAAAAAATGGCACCATTAGAAATTTAAGTTTTGAGAAACTGCAGTGTGCAACATTTCCTCCTCCTCACAAAGAAAGTGCCTGATAGAGATCGTACCGATTTGCTTAAAATGTACAAAATACGAAGTACATTCAGGTCAATGTTTGAAGCATAACTTTGCCGGCTTTGCATTCGCCGATGCAATGTTATTAACATTTTTTTACCTAGTGGGCCATTAATTCGGGTTCGACTCTACAACAGTGCAAAGAATGCTTACTCAGAGATCTCATAAAGATCACACTGCTCACTGAAGTCCCGGGTTTGGTACCTTAAAGAGGCCTTAAAGAGGTTCGGGTTCTTCGGAAATTTGTAGGTGTCCAGAGGTTCGGATTCCTCGGAAAACAGTAGGTCCCGGCGCAGCATGACCATTGTAGTCTTTGAGCCGTAAAACCACAAACGAACATATTAATATGTTAAGTCGATACAAAACCGCTATATTTGTTCTAATGTTAGCGATTAAAGCAACATTAGCACGGATAACTGCGCACGCGCAGCTGTGACTAAAAAGTCTTTCTGCTGTTTTTTTAACGGCAAAATGCCCAATGTAATTCGGGGGTTGGTTCCTTAGGCCTTAAGCGTTTCGTTCTTTTGTCTTTTAGTTCGTTTATAAATATAAAATACTTTAGCCGCCTTTTCCACTTTGTCTTTACGATAGCACAGAGTATAGTAGGTATTGCTCTATTTTGTGGGTCTTTGTTTAGAAGTTACTCTGTCCCGTCTCGGAGCCCAGATTCATTAACCGGTTGTATGATTTGTGAAGCTACATTATGATTGGTTGTGTACATCAGGGTTCCAGTCGTTACGACCACCGTCACCAACCAGTTCCCCTGCCGCATTAGGCGATTGCCGTCGTCCATGTGTCTCCAGTGTCAGGAAGGTGCTGACGAAACACTGGAACACATTCTTTTGCGGTGTCCGGCCTACGGCTACCTTAAGGACGAGTTCATTCTCGCCGTCTGGGTCACGTCCATCCACCAGGTCTGTCCGACCTCTTGGATCCATCTGGATCCTCCCGTCTCTTCGGCGTTTCACACCTTCCTTTCGGGGTTGGCCAGTTCTTGTAGGGTCCGTGGCCGGCCCTGGGGTGTGTTTCTGGTCCAGTAGCTGGAGCCGTTCACCGTGGCGGCCGCACTGGCAGCTAGTTTTGGTTCGCGTTAAATGACGACACCCATGCGAGCGTTCATCTTTGTGTGCTGTGTATGGTCGACATTCGAATACCCCCCAATCCGCCTTGGCGATTGGTTACGTTGTCTGAGCGCCCTGTCTGGGATTACAGTGCCGCCTTCGGCGGCACCCCTGCCCAATCTACTACTACGACCATCGTCCTGAGATTATAGCGCCGCCTCCGGCGGTAACGCTTCCCACTTCCCTTCTTGCATACTACACATACACACACGATCACCGTCCGTGAGCCCAATAAGTTGCATTCGAACCGCAGTTGGCTCAATTGCATGTAAGTATACTGTGATTCCGAGATTCCTTCCTACCCTTTGATCTGGAGACACAAAACAAATGCAGTCAAGGGATCAGCTGCACTTTTCCAAAAATTTTTAGATTCCCTATCAATATTTTTACGTTTGGAAAATGCCCTTGAAATATACTTTTTCGCCATTATATTCACTTCTTATATATGTCATGTTGACAGTTCAATTTATTGGGGTGTATTTCTAGACTGAGTCACTTTATGATCGGAAGAAAATTTTTATAATGAAACTGCTCGTTTCCACATATAGGATGCATATAGCTTTCAATGTTACAGCACTCCTTTAACGAATCAAATCTTATGGAAGTTTAATGTGTAAGCAGATAATGTGTACGCCCATGGGCGTTGTTAAGAAAAGGCAAAATGAATTCAGTAACCCTTCTGAAAAAAAAAACCCGTGGGCGTCCTAGTTCAAGCCACAGTTGTAATTGTTCCCATCTATTATTGTCAATGTTTGCTGCAGAGATGGGTTATAATTTTAAAACATTGCATTCACCACCATTTCTACACCGTGTCACACTTTGCGATTACAATGGCCGATAATCATTATCTTTTATCCTGTGGTCTCGAATGATTTGGAGGTGAAAAATTGGTCATGATGTAGTGGTCACGCTATGTCGGCTCTACCGTCTTCTGGTTGAAGTAAAATATTATAGTTTATTCGCTTTTCCTATTATCAAAAACACGTTTAAAAAACTCGATATTTCTCATTCCCGAGCATTACAATAAACGCTGTATTTTTCATTCTGTAATTTAGTTATAAGGTTTGCGGAACTTCGCGTTTCCTAGGAGTGGATCCGGTGGTCGCGTCTCAACTGATATGTCCAGCAGTATTGAAACATGACAAATAAAACAGAAAAAGACTATACTCTACACAATAGAAAACACTGGATTCAATAATATTCTAAGTTCTTTCTGTAACGTATTATCCATTTTCCAATTGATACTGTGTTTTCAGTATTTTACTCTGTAAATTAAATTTACAGTTTGGTCTTCATGGGCAGTAATGTTTCAATCTACCCGGTTCGGTTTCCAAAAAAAAAATGATTATCGGCTAACTTCATACCGTAGTCGGTAGGGTTGGTTCAAGTTCTAGGCCTCAAGAGGTTCGGGTTCCTAGGAAAAATGTAGGTCCACGGTCCAACGGTGGCGTACTGGGAACGCATTCGTCTTATGTCATTCACTTGAGTTCGGCCCTGCAGTAGCGTAGTGTGGTAACGCGTTCGCCTAGTGCGCCGTTAATCCGGGTTTGACTCCCAACGGTGCAAAGAACGCTTACTCAGAGATCTCATAAAGATCGCACTGCTCACTGTAGTCCGGGGTTTGGTTCCCTAGGCCTTAAGAGGTTCGGATTCCTCAGAAAATTGTAGGTCCAGATGTTCGGATTCCTCGGAAAACAATAGGTCCTGGTGCAGCATGACCATTATAGTCCTTGAGCCGTAAAACCACAAACATACAAAAACAAGACGCTTAATGTTTGCTTGCTGTCTTTTTTTCGTAGTCTGGCATTAATTTCTTTTTGCAGCAGGGGTTTAGATTTCTCGAAATCTCGTGGATTATGACACAGTATGACCTTTGCTATCCTTGCGCCATAGAAAACAAACGAAGCTTTTGCTTCTTTGGCAATAAATAAGCCGACTTTCTATTATATATATGATGTCAGTTTTTGCAATGCTTCGTTTAGAGCGTAAATTAGAAG
>QLNU02015360.1:109666743-109703363 GCA_006491805.2 Dysdera silvatica | reverse complement strand
TGAATGTTAATTTAGAATATAGAAATTGTACTGAATTAGCGTATGCGATTTTCGATTAACCTCAAATTAAGTAGCCTTGTACTAATTTAGCGTAAAGGGTTTGTAGATTGGCATAACTAATTTTTGACGGAGGAAGATACATAGTATACTTTTAGGTATCTGTTGCGAGGAATCTTGCCTAAGTTTGTGGTCGGATTAACCGTTACTGCTGAGTCCTTAGCTCCTGTTCGATTGACAATGGGCTAAGAGGCCCAGGTTAGGCTACTTGTTTAACTGTTAAATAATTATAATGTTTTGTTTAGATATTATTACTTTTCGAAAATTTTAAGAGAATTTATTACTTATTCCAGCCTCTTTCACCCTGGAGGGGACTGCACGTCTCGATAACCCTATATGGCTTAGAACAGCGGTTCTCAAACTGGTGGTCCACGGACCCCTGGGGGTCCGCGAGACCCTCCCAGTGCTCCAAAGGTTCAGAAAAGTACTAACAAGCAGAGTACACAAAGTGAGAATCGAAAATATGCTTCATTTTAGTTTTATAATAAAGTATAAACGTTTCTATAAGGAACTAAATTTTTTTACCTAAATCCCCCAAGGGGGCGGGGGGGGGTGTTATAGCCCCATCAAATTTGGCGAGAAAAGGTTATTTTTGTCAAATTTGACTTGATGCGCTTTTTATTAACCGCAGGAATGGCAAGATGGTTTTGAAGTGATGTCACCAAACTAGAATTAATAAACAATCCTTCATTCATGATAAAAATATTATTGATTTTGATTCGTAAGAATTTATGCATGTATTTGTAAATATTTAGAACTTCGTAATGTCATGCGTTTCTTTTGGACTTCATTTTTAATTATTATAACTTAAAGAGCATAATCTTCGACACAAATCTACAAACCGCACCAAAACTATGACAAAGGAAGAAAAGCAGTGTTAAACAGGCGCATGTTCAATGTTATCGGATGGGTTTTTTTTTTTTATTTAATAAAACGTTTCAATTACGCTAATGTAACAAAATTTTAGCGGTATGGAAAATTTATATGGGATTATGAGATACTGCTTTAATGAAGTAAAAAAAGAAAAACGATAGTAAAATTGCGAAATACCGAACAAATAGAAAATGCAGCCATTGCATTTCCACTTCAAGCCTATGAAAAAATGCAAGATTATTCGCACACTTGTATTTTTAATAGCGATTAAACATGCTTTGTTAAAGAAGTGTTACCATTGCGCACGCTTTCGTTAAAAGGCGTTCACTATATTTACGGTATTGTTCAGGATAATGTAGTTTCGCAGTCCATACAACCATAATACAACCATAACAACAACTATATACCATACAACCCGTCATCATAATGAATTGTACAGTCTTTCCAAAATTGTTACTCATTCACCAAGAAAAAACAGGTACTCTTGGTCTTCGTATTCAACAGAAATTATTCAGCCAACCACCAAACGTAGTACTTACATGCACAAAAAGTGGGAAATCCTGCAGAGATATTCATGAATTATTTCTAAAAGAAATAATAAAACCCCAATTAATAGATCAATATGGCGTAATTTTATTAAATTGCTGGACAGGACAGAAAATGAGGGAAAAAAATAATTTTGGAGATAAATCATCGCTTGAATTATTATAAATACCTGTAAGCACCACTGCGTTAATGCAATGGGGCTTGAAGGTATATAATTCATATACATATGCAGGTAAAAATACATATCCGAAGGTCGAATTAATTCAACCTTGCGATATGTATTTTTTCAGGCAGTGGAAATATTTCTCATACTGTCACACAATATTTTGTATTTCATCATTTTAATAACATTGATTTACACGAAAGAAATACCATAACAAAATTACATTCATTAATCATTAATACACAACCAATTATCAGCTCCAACGTTCAGTGACGTGATTAAATATGCTTGGTATAAGAGCACATGTTTCGTTCTAAAACCAAATATATTTTGCTATAGAAATTCATGTTACACATTAAAATTGTGAAAATCCCTCGTTTATTAGTTGCAGTCATTGTTCAAACCCAATTTGTTTATTACATTTTTTTTTTGTTCATTTTCATAAACATTTTTAAATTTTTAATAAAGCCAAGTGCGTATATTATTTTTTTAAAGCGAAATAAACGCTTTTTATAACTAAAACGAGACATCTATCCACTAATAATAATTAAAGTTCTAAATATTTATGCAAATACGTGCACAAATACTTATGAAATCAAATTCAATAATATTTTATCGCGAATGAAGGATTGTTTATTAACTCTATTTTGGCGACATCGCTTCAAAAATATATCTCCGTTTCTGCTGTTAATGAGAAGCGCATCAAGCCAAATTTAGCGAGAATAACCTTTTTTTCGCCAAATTTGAAGGGACTATAACTACCCCCAATAGGGAATCAGGTAATTTTTTTTTATTTCTTATTGAAACATTTATACTTTATTATAAAACTAAAATGAAACACATTTTCGATTCTCACTTCGTGAACTTTTCTTATAAGACAAGAGCTTACTCTTTAATGCTAAGAATAAATTATGAGGGAAGGGAAAATTCCTTCCTTAAATGGTGAAAATTAGTGATGAAACACTAGAAATAAATATGTATGATGCAAATTCTGGGCTTTAAACTTTGAGTTAATTCTTGGGGGTCCGCGAGGGTGAGTGATCTCTGAAGGGGGTCCACAGTCTAGCAGAGTTAAAGAACCTCTGGCTTAGAAGATATTCGTGTTGGAAGTCACGTAACCTTTGTCGAGAGTTTCCCCGTTGTAGTTAGGTAATTTGCCTTAATAAAAGTTGATGACTCTGTAAATTGATTGATGATTTGTGTTTTGATCAGCGACTCGGTAATTGTCGTTTTCCGTAAATTGGAAAGGACCCGTAAACGATAACATATATGTGATGTCTTGTGACTGATAGAATGCTACAGTCGAGGTGAAAAGGCATTATAACTTTAGCAATATGTTCTTTTATTTACGGAATATTGTGAAATGAAATTAGACATTTCTTCCCATTATTATATATTCTGATATTAACGGTTTATTACATTACGTTCGTTGATCGCAATTCGATCAATCAAATTCTTTCATTTACGGAACAATTATATTTTACTTCGCCCGCCATTTTCTTTTACTTTTTAAAATTTTTATCAAATAAATTGGTTTTTAGCTTCAACGCAACAATAATCTAAAAGCAATAACATTCAAAGATTAATTTTGGTTTAGTACTTGTTTTTAGAAATTGATGTCGCAATATACGAATAAAATTAATTTCCCTTTGCACCTGACGTGATCGAATGTGTCACTTTTGTAGAATATTACTTATGTATATTCTTGTATGTATATTATTTATGTATGTTCTTGTTTATCTAAAGATTATTTATACGGAGATAAGTAATTTTTACGTGTGAAGGTTCCCAAGTTTAGGTATAACCCGCTCGAGACACTGGACTAGGGAATTTTTTTTTTATTTTTTGCTACTCATTCGTAAACGTATCTCTCCTTCATCATGGTCTCTCTCTCCATACCACTCTGATGTTCTTTGTTTATAATATTTTTGAATTTTTTAAGCTTTTATTTCCTTGACTGGTTCTGTTTAGTGAATTTCAAAATTTTGGGCTGCTGTAAACTATTTTTCCTTCCCTGTTCCCTGCTTATTTTGGAAGGCAAAGATTTCTTCCTTCTCCTAATCTCTGTTGGCACTTTTATCTTGATGATTTAGTTTGTGTTACACTTTTTAAAAATGGCAAGGTCTGATATGCACTAATTATGAGATTTGTTTACAATGTATATGAGAGTTATTATATGATTAATTTTATCTTAGCATTTACAATCATGTTTAGCATATTTTTAAGCATTTTTTCAGCGGCTTTCTCAAACTACTTAAAAAATATTTATGCATATCTTTAAAGGAGAAGGAAATGAAATTATAATAGAAACGCTATCTCAAAATTAAAAGTTGCTTTGCATATATAAAGGTCTTAAAAATAAACGGTGAAGCTAGTTTAAATGCGAACATATACTTGTACATTCATGAGATTTTGCATATGGACTATAAAATCTCCAGAGTATATGTTAAACAGGTTTTATTTTATTTATGTGCATTTATTTATATCTGCACTTATATTACGTTTCATTGAAATTATGTTGCATTGCAAAGAGAAAATATTTGAGAAAATACAAAGAATATAAAGAAACAAATGCAGATAGGGAAATATCTGAAAAAGGCCGTGAAGGTCTGACGAGTTAGATGTACCCTAAAATTAACAAATCACAAATACACAACAAACAATTAAGCCAGCTAGGAGGAGCATTTCACTACTAAACAAGAAACTGAGAAAAAGCAAAATAATCATATCTATACGTATTCAAATTCCAGAAGAACTTGGACAAAAATTTAGTGAACTACTAAGAAGACCTAATGTATCTCTCTGGTAAACAAATTAACGATCTCAAGATTAAAAGCGAAACCAATCGGATCTGCGAAGTCTTTAACGATTACTGTTACCACGTTCCGACAAACGTTACTCAAGGACCTCCCACATTACTCTAATGAGCTCCAATATTATCATGATCAAAATATTATCCATCCCTTTCACGTAAGAAATACTACTGCCAATGAAGCTCTTTGTGTGAATGAGGCACTTGACGTAAATAAGGGATCAGGATACGATAATAACCACACTGCATCAGTTACATAGGCTGCTTATTAGCGATGTACCGAATCCTTGAACGAGTTTGCTCGTTCACGATTGATGGAAAAAATCATTTGTTCAGTAGGCTGAAAACAGCCAGTGTCTTCTCTGTCCACAAAAATATTCTCGGTTAGATTTGGCAAATTATCGTCCAATTTTTGTATTTTCGATTTTTACAAAAATCTGAGAAGTTTCGCCGTAGTAAGTTGTCAGCACCTTTTCGAGTACAACACTATCATTCATAACCACATTCATACCAATTTGTATTCACAAAAAAAAAAATATATATATAAATAAATCGACTCGACGGGCACTGCTTACTGCAATTAATATTATCTATACATCTTTAGAATTAAGGGAGTTTTCTGTTGGAACTTTTTTAATCACGTTTTTTTAGACCTGGTCACTATTAATTAACTGATTCATTTACAAATTAAGTTTGGAAGGTGGCATCTAAAGTCTTCGCTTTAAAATTAGCTATGTAACAGAACTCAAAGCGATCAAATAGATGACCATTGCTCTAGTCTTGGTACACCCCTCTATGGAGTTCCCCAGGGCTCGATTCGGGGTCCTTTATTATTTAATTTTTATATTACTGATCACTTTTTCTTGCCAACGTAGTTACATCTTATGTGTTTTTCTGGAGACACAAGCACTTCTTTTTGTAACAAAAAATTGACAAACTTAAATCTACTGTTAATAGAGATTACTGTTAACAGCAGATTACTGATTTCTTTAACTATAATTTTTTAACTCTAAACGCTTAGAAACCGAAATATCTCCTATTCACTAACAAAGGTAGGAATTTCGACCTTACCCATCTTAGTCATAATTAATGACATGGTTATCCCCTTATGTACTAAAATAAAATTTCTTGGAGTTGCCCTTCAATCAAACTTTAAACGGGGTGTATCCACATCTATCTCATCTATTCAAAGGTCAGCAGAATGATAAAAATACTCGTTTCATTTGTCCTATTTTCCTACTGACATACTGATTATTAGTTTTTAAAATTTTCTGTTTTTCAATTTTCATTATTGTTTGCTAAGAGAGATCTGAGGTTTCACAACGAAAGTCAAAAACTCAGAATTCTAACTTCGTAAAAGGGACTTACAAGAATTTTCAAGTACAAATTATCCTTTGATCTACCAGTTCTGGAGACTACGTAAGGATTCGGTATTCTGCCATTAGGTAATATGTTTGATTACAAGCTAACCCGGTTAATGTACAATTGCTATAAAAATATGGCGACTGCTCTTCCTATAACTTTCCAATTACTTCAGCGCCACTACCCTACCAGTTTTGGTTGTCACCTTACCATCTAATTTTCCGGAACTGGCACAGGAATCAGACGTATCGGCAACTCAAGTTCAAAGATCTGGAACGCACTTCCCTCAGAATTCAATCCATGTCCCCTTCTCAAACAATTTATCCTCTTTATGTATGAATAATACCGATTAACTGTACATATTGTCAGGGACTCCCGTTAATCAACTGATAGCCGAATGAGAGAACCGTCGTGTTTCAACGATTCTGCGAGTTGTTATTGTACTCAAATCCTCTATGGTGATTGATGTTGGTATTTAATTCAAACCTGTTCCAACTATTCTGCGATTGCTTTATAATTTATATTTTGCCATGAACTGGGCTTGTCTTTGCCCATTGCTGCTCAGGTAGATATAGTAACTTATTACTATATTACAATAAAGATTTACGATACAGAATTATGATACAGAAGACCACAGAATTATAATATTGAAGTATATAATAGTTGCTATGTTATTCATAAATCCTACGCATCTATTAATTTTGATTTAATCATGTCATGTATTCTTACACTGAAATTCTCAGTAAATTCACGTGTGTTCTTACTGCTTTAATTCTGTGTATTTGGAAACTTGCACGTACAGTAGCTACCCGAAATAAAGTTTGTTTTGTTAATCACCAAGTGAGAAGTAGAGATTGCATCTACAGAAGAATACATAATCATAAAAATATAATTACAGAAGAATAGAATACACCTAAATTACAAATAGGTGAAAGCATTTTGTGATTTTATTCTCTATCAGTTTCCGTGTTTTTACTGTGTGTATACCTAGATATAATATCTACATCCTTTTTTTCAGTTTTGCGACAACGTAACTGGGCTGTCCTTAACAGCTGCGGAAGCCGAAGAAATCGGTAAGTGTATTTTTCTAAATTTGAATTCTTTCAACTTTGGGTCTTCCGGTGGTGTAGTGGTAACGCGTTCGCCTAGCGCGCCGTTGTCCTGGGTTCGATTCTCAACGTTGCAAGGAAAAATAAGCTTACCGACAAACTGCACTGAAAGCTGGGTGTTGGTTCTCTAAGCTATAAGAGGTTCGGATTTCTCGGAAACCTTTGGCATGAAAATGGAAAACGCTTCTATAGAATTGGACATTTCCCTTCGAAAACCATGATAGCGGAATCTGTACGAAACATCATTGCCCCCTGACTCGATATTGGCGGGGACATTTGTGTTGATTTGTCTACCTATCTAAAAGACAATAACCAAGACATTGCCTACTAGCAAGCATTCACTGATCTATCTAGTATTGTTCGTTCGCGAAAAATAGTCCGATGAAACAGAAATAATGGGAGGTGACGTCACAAACAGGCTAGTTTATTACTGCAGAGGAGAACTATAATTTCAGAACTGGCGTTTGGTGAACGTTTGTCGGCGCCAAAATCGAGTTCTGACATTGGAGCTCTCCTCTACTGTAATGGGATAGGCCGTTTGTAACGTCACCTCCCGTTATTTCTAACTATTCCATCGGACTTTTTGTTTGGTAGACGAACAATATAGTTATGGAGGATACTCTTTCATTTACACAGATGAATCAAAAGCGGATAAGTATGTTGGTTGCAGCATTTGTCTATGGAAACTTCATACAGACACACCAACTGCCAAAATTCTGCTCAATTTTCACGGCAGGAATCCATGCCACGGGTTTGACACTGATATACGTTTTGGATAATCCATTAACTCCAATTGTCATCTATATATATTCACTCAGTGTGCTGCAGAGTCTGGCTTTATTCAAAACCTCGCATCACTCTGGAATCTACAGAGTTCACAAACAACTTGTGGATATAAAAAACGTGGAGTATGCTGTGAAATTCTGTTGGGTTCCAGTTCATGTTGGCAATAAACAGGCAGAAATAGCTGCAAAAACGGCAACTGCAGAACCTGACAGTACAACCAAACCGTTTCATGATTTTAAAGCTCGTATCTCATCGCATCTGTACAAAAAATGGCAGTTGGAATGGGACAAGCAATTTTTTAATAAACTTCACCATCTCAAACCATGAAATGTGGCAGTCTAGCTACGGGAGTGACAGTCGAAAAGAGGCTGCTGCTCTCTCTCTCTAGACTTTTCTCCTCAGCCATTCCCGCCTTTTCCCAACCTCATCTGTTAAAAGGAGATGATGTCCCGATGTGTGCTACATGCAACGAACCGTTAAATGTTTTGCACGTTTTATCCGTTTGCATAAATTTTAACCAACAACGTTCATTAGCTTTTAACCAAAATAATTTTACCCTTTGTGAAATTTTATTCGATTCTTTTAATCATGAAATCATTTTTAATTTTTTTTATCTAATATTGGTTTTCCTTGTCTCATCTGATTTCAGTACATTATTTCGCTTCAATGTACTTTTATGCATTTTTTTTCCATTATAGTTTTGTTTTCATTTTAAAATCGTACGTATGATCTCACCTTGTGCTGCGCAACATGACCCTTGCTGTCCTTGAGCCGTAATACTCGCAAATAAAACCTTTCAGTTTTGCTATAGCAACTATACTGAAGTGCCAAAAGTCATGGGTAGCAGTATACATTACAAGTGGTGCTCGCATAGCGTTAAAAGGATATAAAGAGTCGGATGGTTGTCAGTGTTGTCTGTTGGACTCTTCAGTGTCTTGTAAAACGTTGAATATGGTGACAATAACTACCGGACGAGAATTAATAACAGTTTGAACGTGGAATGATTGTTGAAGCTTGAGGCATGGGGCATAGCATTTTAGAAGTTATTGCAACCTTTCATATTCCTCGCTCCACATTGTCAAGGGCATATCGAGAGTAACTTCATGGTAGGTATTACCTCTCACAAAGGACAACGCAGTAGCCGTCCACGTCTACTAAATGACCGAGACCAGTGACGTTTGAACAGAAGCGTCCATGCAAACAGACGAACGACACTGTGTGAACTGACCCTCATATTCAATGAGGGGCGCAGTAGAGGCGTGTTTTTGAGATCCATGCAGCGGAATTTGGCGTTGATGGGATATAGCAGTAGAAGACGACTCCAGTGCCATTACTGATAGAAGATATCGGCGTCAGCAACTTTCCTGCGCTTGAGATCACATGCATTGTGCCCCTAGATGACTGGAAAAATGTAGCGTAGTTCGATGAGTCACATTTCTAGTCTCGACGAGCTGATGATCGAGTTCGGGTGTGGTGCAAACCCCATGAGGCTATGGATCCAATTTGTCAACAAGGAATTGTGAAAGCTGGTGGTAGTTCCATAATGGCGTGGTAAGTGTTTTCTTGGCATGAATTGGGTCTTCTGGTCAAAGGGAATCAATCAGTGACATGAAATTTATGTTCGGCTGCTTGGTGACCATTTACAGCCTTTTGTGGACTTCACGTACCCAAATGACGATGGGATATTTCAGAATGATAACAGGCCCATATTGTTAGTGACTGGTTTGAGGAGCATTAACGACAGTTCTAGCACATGATTTGAACACCTACACCCTTGTGCAAATTAATTGAAATAACGAATTTAGTAGTTTAATGTATGCAACTCATATATGTACAAAATTCACTTATGTATATATTAGTAACGGATATGACCTGTATTTTTAAGCAGCATTTAAACAGTTTGGCATGGAGTCTACTGGTTTCAAACAGTCACTGTTGCTTTTCCGATCCCTGTACCACACTTGAATGAGCTTCTCCATAGTCGTACAGTCTACAGTATGGAGGCGACTTTTGCATGTAGCTCACAAATTGTTAATGGGATTTACGCCCGGAGAATTCTCTGGGCATCGAAAGTGGTGAATTTCTTCCCCACTTTCGATGTGTGGCAGGAGGCTAGGTCCTGCTGCAATATCCCAGTGCCGTCAGGATACCTCGCTTCTAGTTCTGGAATAACTCTTCTTTTTGTAGGATCTCAATATATTGTGACGAGCACATCGTTCCTTTTATTGGCTGCAGGCTTCTGACACCATAATAACTTAAACATCCTCAAAAGATCTTCTTTTGTAGGTGCTTGACAGGCTGATCGATGTATTAATGACGAAGCTTCTCTCCCCGTGACCTTCGAACATGCTGACTTCGCTAACCCTCTACAAAGAAATGGTTTTCGTCGTTGAAGAGGACTTTTCGCCACTGGTCTCTCGTCCATTCCTTATACTTTTTTCCCATTTATAACGCTTTTGTTTGATTGTTGTGGTTAAAAGCTGTTCTTTGACAAGTTTTCTGTCTTTTCGTCCAACTAAAATAAGGTGCTTGCGAACTGCAGAGGAACTAATTTCAATTCCTTTCTCTTTCAAATCCGTTTTCAATGTGTCGCTTTTCTTGCGGGGATCCTTTTTGCTTTGTCAAAGCAAGTAAGCGTCATCTCTAGGAGTTATTTTCTTCTTACGATCACACCTTCCTTTATGTATAGGAGATTTTCTGCTTCAAGTTGATGACATGGCTGACAGTTGCTAAACTCACACCAACCACTGATGCGATCTCTCGATACGTTTTATATGTGTGTTTCGTTTCGTAACTCTGCAAAAGCGTTATAAACAGGATACTTAGTAAACGTACAGAGTTTCGTAGGTATCACATCCATCTGGAACAGCAGTCGAATCACATCTGGTCAGGTTTCTAATATCTGATGAAATACCGCAGCTGCTTACTACCGTTTGTTATTGACCTTGGCAACGTATAATGGACGATCCCTTGCTTCTGAAGCAAAACTTCAGGAATTGGAAGAGGAACTTGAAAAGATCAATTGGGACATTATAGGACTCAGTGAAGTCAGAAGAAAAGGTGAAGAATTGGTGGAACTTAAAAGCGGACATTTGTTTTATTATAGAGGAACGGAAACTGGAAGAACAAGTGGTGTTGGCTTCTTAATCAACAAAAGAATTAAAGACTGTCTTCTGGAAGTTGAAAGTACATCAGATCGAGCAGCGAGGCTTGTTGTTCAACTAACCCAGCGATACCAACTTCAAATAGTACAGGTATATGCACCAACATCAAGCCATACCGACGAAGAGGTTGAAGAATTTTATGAAGAAATCAAAGAGTTACACACCAAAGGGAAACAACATATCAAGCTCATCATGGGGGATTTCAATGCAAGAATTGGACAACAGGAACAAGGAGAGACATCGGTTGGTAAATACGGATATGGGGAAAGGAATGAACGTGGCGATCAACTCATCGAATTTGCAGAAGCTGAAAATCTTAGCATCATGAATTCATTTTTTAAGAAGAAACCGCAAAGAAAATGGACATGGAAACACCCAAATGGGGGAACTAGTGAAATTGACTATATCCTGGCAAACAAGAAATCAATTATTGAAGATTGCAGCGTACTGAACAGATTTAATACTGGAAGTGATCATCGAATGGTGAGATGTAAAATGCACTTAAATACTAAACTAGAAAGACAGAAGCTCATTAGGAAAGAGGTGGATTTAATGAAACTGAAAGCAAAATACCGCGGCTTAAGTTGGAACTCTAAAAAAATCGCTTTTCTGCACTGGAAGGATTTATTGAAGAAACTTGATATCTAGAAGCAAAATGAAACATTAAGGACAAAGTTGAAACTGCTGGGAAAATTGGTGGTGTAACCTGTAAAAAGCAGAATAGCAAATTATCTGAGAAGACGAAACAACTCATGAAAAGGCGAAGACTTATGAAGGTGGACAATCAAAATACCAGTTGCAAGATCGAGTATGTAGAACTTTGCAAAACTTTGCGCAAAAACATGAAAGAAGATATAAGAAAATTCAATTGTGAGTTAGTAAGGAAGGCCATTGAAAGCAACAAGAGCCTTAGGGTTGTTAAAGGGAGTTTGTCTATTGGGAAGAAACACATCATTGCATTAAAAGGAGAGGATGGCACCGTAACAAGAAATAGGGAAGAAATACTTAGAAGAGTTGAAGAATTCTACAAAAATCTATACGAAAGTAACAGTGAATTAAACGAAGACACTGAAATAGTCGAAGGAACAGCTCCTAAAATCTTAAAAGAAGAAGTTTCATTTGCAATAAAAAGCATGAAGAAAGGAAGAGCCCCTGGTGATGATGGTATTACATTAGATATCCTAAAAGAAGCTGGAGAATATGTAGAAGACATACTTGCAAAATTCTTTACCAAATGTCTTAACAGCGGTAACATACCAAACAATGGGATTCTGCAACAGTAATTCTTTTGCATAAAAAACGTGATAAAGAGGATTTAAAAAAAAAATTACCGACCAATTAGCTTGTTACCTGCTATTTATAAAATCTTCACAAAAGTGCTAACACATCGCCTGCAGAAAAAATTAGATGCAGCTCAACCAAGAGAACAAGCTGGATTTCGAAGTGGATTCAGTACAGTGGACCATATTCAAGTATTAAGAGAATTAATTGAAAGAACACATGAATATGAACTTCCATTGTGTGTTGCATTTATTGACTATGAGAAGGCCTTTGACTCTATTAAAACATCAGCAGTCATCAACTCTTTAAGATCAACAGACATTGAGGATGTGTACATTGACATGGTGAAACGTGTGTATAAAAATGCAAGTGCAAAATTTCGGTTACATAAAGATACCGAAGCTATCAAAATTGGTAAAGGTGTGAGGCAGGGAGATACCATTTCTCCAAAACTTTTTACTTCAGCTTTACAGATGATTTTTCAGCAGATAAATTGGAATAACAAGGGAATAAAAATAAATGGTGAATATTTAAATCATTTGCGGTTTGCTGATGACATTGTTATTTTTTCAACGAACCCATCAGAACTCCAAGACATGGTACAGGAGCTCTCAACTAGAAGTAAAGAAGTTGGACTCAAGATGAACCTACAAAAAACTAAGATCATGTTCAATAATTTCGTAGAGGAAACAAAAATACAAGTTGACAACACTGAGCTAGAAATTGCTGATTCATATATTTACCTTGGCCAGCTGATTTCAATGGATGGCAACATTATGAAAGAACTCAACAGACGTATTAAACTTGGCTGGAGTGCATTTGGAAGAAACAGTTTTATCCTGAAGGGGAAATTGCCTTTGTGTCTAAAAAGAAAGGTCTTCAACCAGTGTGTATTGCCAGTCCTCTCTTATGGATCAGAGACATGGAGTCTAACAGTTGGAGCAATACGAAAGTTACAGACAACGCAAAGGAGCATGGAGAGGTGCATGCTTGGAATAACTAGGAGAGATCGAAAAAGAAACACTTGGGTGAGAGAGCAAACTAGAGTAGAGGACATCATTGTTAAAGTAAAAGGACTGAAATGGCGATGGGCTGGGCATATTGCAAGAAGAACTGATCAACGATGGACAACAGAAATTCTGAACTGGATTCCAAGAGACCACCGAAGACCTAGAAAACGTCCTCAAACTAGATGGGTGGATGAAATAAGAAAACAGGTTGGGGTGACGTGGAAGCGAATTGCTCAGGATAGACTTGTGTGGAAAGCATTTGGAGAGACCTTCATCCAGCAGTGGATAGATAATGGTTGAATATGATGATATATATATATATATGTATAGTTATGTGGTATATTGTAATTTCTACTTTACAAATGAATAACTAAAACAGTGATTATGGTGGTTATATTTTTGCAAATTATTTGACGTCAGTTATAACTGCGAGATGTTATTTTAGATTGTAGACATTCCATTTAAACTATTCTCAAATTTTGTAAAAATTGTTTATATATATATATATATATATTCTAAACGTATGACGGAGCAGTCAAGTGTGAAGTTAATACCTAGATTTTCTGCGTTTCCATTACGTTTATTTCAAGTTGTTAGTTTCATATCAGTGAACCAAAGTATAACGTATGTGTTTCATTTTACAACACGGATAACAGTTGGAAAACAATTTTTTATATAGGGATCTAATCTTCAATCCGTGATTTGTTCGCGCAAATGCAACGGAACATGTTATTTATAAATCATAGCGTCGGAAAACGAGAATAAAAAAGCCACAGAATAAAAAAACAGCCTGATCCTGTTCATATAGTTCCTGCGAGTTTCTGTTGTGAACAACTATCTTTTACTAGTCAGTTGCGAAATGATGGCTTTTAACGCTTATTTCCTGATATTGATTTTCCCTCTTGAGTGAGCTCTATTTCCACAACGCATACCTTGAATAAAAGACGTCATGCAAGAGTTGATTAAAAACTTATATTGAAAAGTAATAGATCCACTCCTTAGCTAGCGTTTTTTCTCGTAAAGTAATTTAATGCGCATTACTAAACCAACAAAGACTTTACGCTCTGATGAACTCGCTAAATAATGATATTATATTATACAAAGGAGTGTGAAAATTTCCACTCCGATCCCAATACCTTCTATTTACAAATCCGGTTTCTACCGACTTCTGAGATTTCTACCGTAGGTAATCTGACTGGTTTTTTCGCCATTTCGACTATCAAAAAATCATGTAATAGTATTTTTGGCTATTTGTGTTTAGATCGTATCAAAATTCGCATTAGGCATAAGTATAGGCATTTATGTTGTGATCTATTCTACTATCTTCTGCTGGAAGTAAAATTACATTGATGTATCCGTTGAAGAGTTTGAATGAAGGTATATATATATATATATATATATAGGGTAATTCAGGAAAGATGGTCCCATTTTTAAATTTGCTACATTTCATTCTTTATAGCAATATTGGTGAAAAAATGGCACCATAGTATCCTGAAACTATTTTCTAAAAATGTCTATCAGTATAAATTCCAGAGACATATAAATAAATGTATTATTAATTTTCAAAAAAATTGCAAGTCCATCTCTCCAGTACCACTCCACGTTAGATGGACCATGTGCTACGGGAGAGATGGACCTACTTAAAATTGAAACAGGAATGAGACTAAACATTAGTAATAAAAATTGATAATTGAATATTATAATCACAACTTTTTTTAACTTTATTATTTAAAGTCGTTAGTTTCAGATTTTTTTTTACCCACACAGGCAAGGGCGGATTCAGGATATCATGGGGGCGGTTTCGAGAGCCCCCGGGGGGAAAATGCTTAGTTTTGGACTGTTAAATAGTTTAGGTTACTGTCGTTATATTACTAGCCTTCCTTTATACTCACCAAAATATTTAATTTACAACAATGAATTAAAGTTGGGCTTTCCTTTAATTGAATTATATGGTTCAGGGTAGATTATAGTTAAGTATGACAGAAGGATAAGCTAGTAAAGGAGACATATACAATAACCAAAACGATAATTTACAATGTAATTAATAGAACAAGTTTAAATTTAAACTACAAAAACATCGTAATTATTTTACTTTTTTTATAATAAGCGACTTTTTAAAAAACTTGAAGTTTATAGTGCAAAGTCGAGCCATCTTGGTTTCTTTGAAAATTTGTCAATCACTTTATTTACATCAATATGAATGTCTCTGTGGGTGTGTATTAAAAGTCTCTTCTGTCATCCGCGTTCGAAGCCAAGTTTAACGGCGCTTCAAGGATAAAAAACTACGTTCTGCTGAAGCAACACCTACTGAAAACGTAGTTTGAAGGGCGAGAAACTTGTAGATTCGTGGAAAAACGTCTGGATCGCATTTCTCCAAGACTTAGAGACTTTGGACGCCAATGTAATACTTTTGTTTATTACAGTCGTAACAAATAACATAAGATATTCTTCATCAACTTTATTTTTTTCTATTTAACACTGACGGTGGGCAGGCGATCGCCCTCTCCGTCCCTCGCTGGATCTACACAGGTTACATTTATTGGCATATTTGGTGCAGTTCTCATGTAACCAACGGCAACATATAGTACGTCGTATCCAGACTTCACTGCTAGTAGTTGCATTGTAGTCCTCATTACACCCTGCACATTCATTGCCATTCCAGTCGTTGAGGTCACCATCGCTAAGCCTATTCTCGTATACAATATCATTATTCGAGCATTCTTCTGAATCGGTATCTTAGGTTTAGGCAAATTAATCTTTCGACTTGGCCCACTCAGTTTTGCCTTCTTGACTTTTTGGTTATTTATATTCTCTTCAGAATTCAACACTTTTGAAATACTTGCTGCCTTATCCAGCAAAGTAGCTTTTTTTTTTTTTTTCAAAATCGGAATTGAAAAAATAGTGTTCACTAGATTAGTTTATGTTGCTTCATCACCTTTATTTCCTGCGCTAGCCTTTTCGGTACAGATGTAGTATAGGTAATCTTTTGGCGTGGTTTCTTTGGCGGCTGTTTGGCTGTTTCTGACAACCTCCTTTTCTACAGTTGGATCTAGAATGTTCTGTTCTGGTAGCCTGAAAGGCAACGTCCTTGCTTTCGGCTTTTATCCTTTTAATTTCATTCTCCAGACTTCCCATCCTTAAGACTTGCCTTGCATCTCGGTTGTATTGTTTTTTGAATTTTCTTTGGGGATTTTAAAATACATTGCAGCTTCATTGATCCCCATGATATTTGTTATTGCGTCAACAGCCTTCCGCAAATCGTCTCCATTCCTAATTTCTTTAGTAGACTCCACTTTCCTTTTATATGTTGTTAGCATTTCTCTGGAAAAAAATATAGGTTATATCGGCTATTTTATGCGAACAGTGCGTTTTTTCAATTTCAAATATATAGGGGATCATACTATAAACACATACAGAGATTAATAATTTTATATTTATAATAATTACTTATCATTTGTCGAAAAAAATAAAATTTTAACTATATAAAACCTGGTCCATCTCTCTCGTGTCGCCCTGGTCAATCTCTCCCGATTACCAGGGTGAGATAGACCAGGCATCCATCGCGTCCACTTTCGCGTCATTACCACTACGACCCACTACAACTGTTGATTAACATGACTTACACATCATGTAAGATGCTGGTTAAAAATATTATCAGATAACTTATATACACCTTACGGTCTAAATAACACAAAAAACATTTGACTCGCCTGATTTTTACTATGCAGCTTTTTCGCTCAAATACTTGAATGAAGACGATAAAAAGTAAGTTTCACATCCGCCATTACAGGCTGGCACTGCCACCAGTACCATCTAGCCGCCGGTTCCAAAAAATAAATGAGTGGTCCATCTCTCCCGGAATCACCCTATCATATATATGTATATATGACCCTTCCTGGATTTCTTTCTAACAATTACAAAATTTCGTTTTGTTTCCTATAATTTTTTATATTCTTTTGGAAATCAGTGTCTTTACCAAAAATATTACGTAACTTTTCAGGGAATTTTCTGGTATGTTCAGGGAATCTGGTTTAGACTTACAATCACCCTTGTGAATAGTAATGAAGTTTAATGTATCACCATGCCATACATTAACGGATGATGCTTACAAAGGATTATTTAAAAAAAAAAAAAAAATTTTTTTTTTGAATATTTTTTTCACATTATCTAAGTTGAAACTTACGTTGATATTCACATTTTAATTTAATAGTTCAAATTCCGTTACATGCTTGCAGTGTAACCAAAAGTCTTAAGCAATAGAAATTTTGAGGGTTTTTTTCGGCTCTTTGCTACTAGGAATAGCCGTCTGGGATTATATGAATCAAAACGGAAAAAAAAAATTCTCATCACAAACTAGATATATAGAACCGCACAAGACCATCTTGTTCTGGCAATAGTGACTCCTTATTGTGTCTTCGTCTGCCGAATTTTCTTGCAACATTTCAGGATTTATCAGGTATATGAATAAAAGCGTTGCCCGGGTGACGGTTTTGCAAAAGCTTGTAAAATATCTCCTATTTGTAAAAACGCTTCAGCAATCGATCGTGTCAACAGGATGATCATTGCAGATCCTCAACTTCCAAGCTATCAGTCTCAAAGCACTCGACGGAATCTGAATAAAAATAGATTTCTCATGTAGCTACTTAGGTTGGTTTTGATAAAAATAGTTCATGCATAAATTTCATCTAAACGGCCGCTTCACTTATGGGGGGAGGGACCGCTAAGAAATAAGTTACCGTAAAGGAACTGGTCTTAATGTTAGGATTAGCAATAACAATAGTAACTCATGGCCGCTTGGGTTATGTAGTATTGTTATGTAGATTATGTCCTACAGTCTCGGGTTTGTTCTCCAAGCCATGAGGTTGGTGTGCTCGCCGTTGGCAAAAGGTATGATCTTACAGGTGAGCCAAGTCTTTTACTGAACGGATCAATGAACGATTTTGCCCACCTATCATGAACGAAAAGACTGGTCCAGTGAGTCGGTCATCGAACGTTTTGACACACCGCCAATCTACATACCTGAGCCAAGTCCGAACCTTGCGTCATACATATATGATCGTTTCTAAAAACGCGGTGATTATATTTTGTTGTCAGTTTTTTTATTAAAGGCCTCATAAAACACCCGTAAACGACGAACTGTTAATTTAAAACAAGCGCTGTTACGCAAGTTGTTACCTCATGTACAATTGTTGCTGGAGACATACGTTCCGCCTTTATGAGGACAAGGTTCCAGACTGATACGTTGTCTCTTGATTGGAAACATTAGCGTCTCAAAGTAAGGCAGCCAGGGGCCTCTCAAAAGGTGTATACCTTGGATTATCGGAGGGCGCGAGTCCTATAGCCCATGAGGGCGCAAGTCCTATAGCCCATGAGGGGGCACCAGACCTGGGGTCGGTTAGCCGGCGGCACAGTCCGCTCCTGAAGGGTGCGGTCGTGGGTCACACCTTCTGTCGTCAAATGCTTGCAGTATATTAAATTCACAACGTTGTTGAAACACAAATGCCTAAAAATTTCAGAAAATCTAAATAACCTTTCAACCGCATGAAGATTCCGTAAAGCCCCGATTACCCAACTTAGCTCAACCTAAATCCAGGTGCAACCTTCTTTTTAAGATCACACGTCTACTTTACGAGATGAAACTAGTGTAGTCAGTGAATAGATGGCTGTTTCAAAAATGTTTCCTAAATGCGGTGGATTAAACTCACCCTGCATATACGTACAGCTATCGAACTATTCCCAAAGTAGTTGATGCCTTCAATAATATACCCTTTGTGGCGTCTTTTACTATCAGTGTAATAGTTTAATTAAGCGTTTATTTTTTGCATAAATATCGTAGTTTTTTTAAGCTTTACATTAAAAATTGAATTCCCAGATTACCTAAAATTTTGCTTATTTGAAATTGGGTCCGCCCCACCCTTCTTTTCAAATTATTGAAGTTCATCGGGGTTCTAATGTATTTCATATAGAATGTCTGGCGCAGAATGACCCTTGTTGTCCTTGCGCCATAAAAATGCAACCAGCCAACATAATGTCAGCCAGTTATGACCAATGCACTCATAACAGGTATTGCGTATGAAAGGAGGAATGTTTCAAATATCGTCACTTTCAAAAACAGACCAGACCTAAGGTTTTACCAGATATAATAGCGAAAAATAGTACTTTGATGCATTTTATTTTCTTACGAGCTTAGTTGGGAAAAGTTCTTTTTACTAAAAGCGAAAATTTCTTTCGTTTTCTGATCTGTTGTGTGCGCAATTTCTAAGAAATTTGTTGTGTGTTCGGGAATATACCCTGCTGACCAAACACTTTCAGAGATTTAGTCCCTCTCGAGTGTTTCTTCATGACCTTTACGTACTTGGCTTTTATTGAGCATTTCCCAAGACATTTTTCAACATCTTAATCGCTAAAATGTTGACCGGGATCAAATTCCTTTGGATCCCGGATTATTTAGGACTAAATCCTTAGCCTTTTTCCTGTCCAAATGAAAAGTAAAAAGCTATCCTTCATAAACTGAATCAACAACTAAAGTATTTACACGTAATTAAATCCGAGAAATTTTTTATATATTTTTCTTTTTCAGTTCACGAACTTCACCTTTCTGTTAGTTAGTAACGGGTGGTTGTGGAGGAATACAAAGTTTTTTTATTCGTACATGACTCGGGTTGAATTGTACTACATTTGACACAACACAGCCCCCTTTAAATGATGGGAATCCGTTGACATACATGTACATACATACATGTACACATACATACACAAAAAAAACTTAGGCTTGCCCCAGATGCTCTGTGGTCAGAGCGCTACTACGATAATCCGAGAGTAGTTAGTTCGAATCCAACTTGGAAGATAGCCATCATCTTTAGGCTCTTGTGAATCAGCGTCTCAGATTCTACCTGCGTCGCAAATATTTCAAAAACACTTCCTGAAATTTAATACATATATATTATATATACGTAGATTTTATTAAAAGCTTTGAGGATGGTGCAGTTCAGTTGTAACGCGTTTGCCGAACGTGCAGTAATACCGACGCTCCCAATTGTATCCCCCCCCCCCCAAAAAAAAAAAAAAAACCCCCTTACTGTTGTTACAACTGTCCACTGTAGTCTGGGAGTGGGTTTCCTAGGCCTTAAGAGATTCAGATCCTCAGAAAAATTAGGTTTAGGCCCAGCATAACCCTTGTCCTTGCGCCGTAAAACCCCACACAAGTTTTTTTTGCTAAACTTCAAATTTTTTTTATTTAGCTTTATACTTTTTCTCGACCTTAAGTCCCTTTTAAATACCTGCTTAACGTATGTGTTTCTGGTCATAAAATTTAAACTAATCGTGAAGTCTGTAAGATGGTTTATTTCGTTTCTCTGAAGATGATACCAATATTACAGTAATTTTCCGTATACTCGCTTTTCAGTACGTCGTTCAATTCAGATGCGTTAAGTATGACAATTTATTCCAAAGGTGCCAACGTGAAGGAAATGGTGAGAGTGCCCGAAAAGAATAAAAAAAATGGAAGGACCTGTAAGCGAATTAACATAAGACAAGGAAGAACATAAACGGTGACAATATATTTTATGTGTTGTCTTTAATACTCAACGATAATTTTTATTTATTTTCCATCATTTTTGGGAAGACCTTGCCCCACCAATCAGTGGCGTAGAAAAAGGGGGCTCGGGGAATCGGGTCCCCCCTTGAAAACAGTCAAATCAAAAAACATTTTCTCCGACGCGCGTATATATATCTTTTTATTTATTTTTCCTTGGTGGGGGGGGAGGATGAAAGGTATCTGGGCCCCTTAATGTTGGCGCTTCTGACTTATTTTAATGTATTCATGACACAATGCACGACTAGCTTACACGTAATTGGTAGAAGCCCGGGTGTTGATTCCCTAGGCGTTAAGAGGTTCGGATTCCTCGGAAAACTAGGTCCTGGCGCAGCATGATCCTTGCTGTCCTTGCACAGCATGACCCTTGCTGTCCTTGCACAGCATGACCCTTGCTGTCCTTGCACAGCATAACCCTTGCTGTCCTTGCACCGTAAAAACACAAGAAATTATGTGTAATTAGCACGTTAACGGGAAGAAATAACTTTTACGATATTAGTTGCTTCTGTTCAAAAATATGATGCATTGTTTGTCATAATGTTAAAATTAAAAAGTAAAACATATACGAGCATTTCGATAAGAAATCGAACATGCTTTTAGTATTGCCAGTACAGATATAAGTTGACAGGGACTTGATCTTTTTATTTGGCTTTTCCAAAATATTGTCGTCCAAAATAAAAATTGGACGTTCCTCCAAAATATTGATCCGTCGCTTCTAATTTGACATACTTACTTTTTACGTCCAAAATAGAGGGAAAACAAAAACTTGAGAATTAATCAAAAAAACGTAATGAATGTGAACTACGCCGGTTGTGTTATTTTTTGATTATTTCTTAGTATGAACCACACAGTTTCCATTGTTAGAACACAAATACTGTGAAATAATACGAGGTGTGATCAAAAAGTAACAGGACTGGTGCTCAACGCTTAAGGAAAATGCACGCAGAGTGAAGACGCTCGGCAGATATTGACCTTGAACCCTCCCACACATGCGTCGAAAGTCACAACGTCATAGCTCCCACCACTTCTTTACAGCAGCGTTTTGAACAAACGTCATTACTGTGTTGTGGGGCATTCATTATGACAGAAAGTTGAACAGAGAATCTGCATCAAATTTTTCCAAAAGCTTGGCGATACTTGTGCTGAAGCCTATGTGTAAAGTTGAAGAAAGTTTGTGGAGAAGAGAGTATGTGCCGCACAAGAATTTATGAGTGGTTCAAGTGTTTCCAAGTTAGCGGTGAAATTGTCGAAAGTCATGAATGTCTGGGGAGGCCCTCAACCAGTAAAACTGATCAAAACATCCAACATGTGCATTCAGCTGTGCGGGAAAATCGTCGAATCACTATTCGTGAGTTATCTGAAGAGTACAACATTAGCTACAATTCAGTTCAATCTATTCTGACTCAAGATTTGAGTATGAGACGTGTGTTTGCCAAGTTTGTGCCAAAACTGCTATCTGCAGGCAAAAAAGAAGACAGTCTTTCAGTTGAGCTCAATCTCCGTGAATAGCCAAGTATTGAGTTCCCCACGTCCTACATCCACCGTATTCTCCAGATATGGCACCCTGCGACTTTTTGCTCTTTCCAAAAATTAAGTCCCACTTGAAAGGAAGATTTCAAGATGTCGAAGAAATCCAGCAAAATGCGACGAGGGAGCTGCTGGCTATCCCAGAAAATGAGTGCGTCTTGCTTCCAACAATGGAAAAAACATGGGATGAAGTGTGGGACTTTAGACGGGGACTACTTCGAAGGAGATTAAATGCCAAATCTGCAAATACTGTAGTTTTCTTTTTTAGCCCCGGTCCCGATACTTCTTGATCACACCTCGTACTTTATATTCAGTATGCTTTTCAGTTATTTTAGTGTTAATTCTGCACGTTTTGCTGTGTAATTTTCAAAGTACTTGATTTATATAATTACTTTTATAGAGAGGTTAAACTATTGGCACCTTTTAAGAACTTGACAGAGTTACAACTCCCTTAAATACAACAAAGATTTCCCAGACCGTACATTTGATGTCATCGTATGAAATTGCGTTCATAGAAAATTAATTTAATGCTTTAGCTTACATATTATAATACAAAGTACGTTTAAATAATAAACACTGTCGATTTAGATAAATCGTATAATAAAATATACAGAAAATAAAATGTCATTTTTATATAACTGGAAAAATTAGGACTTTATAAAATACTTACTTTTTTTTCTGAATTTCATTTGTCTACCTTTGACTTTTAGAGATAGACAAGACCGTAGCCAGGATTTAATTTCAAGGGGGGGTTCAAAAATTTTTGCAACATTTATGGGTAAAATCGCAGCATGAGCATGAAAAATTCGTAGCTAAGTTCTGTTAAAAGTTAGTTTCGAGAGGGGACCTGTTCCACAGATCCCCCCCTCTGGGTATGGATATGGGTATATGTTTTCATATGTGTTATTTGTATTTACTCCTTTGTCGTTTTCGGGGTTGTCTTTATGAGTATAGCCTATATAATAGTTTGTACGCGCAAGCATTTGCTAATTATATTTTTGCTAATTATATATTGCTCCCAAATATGCGCCACCTTTGAAATGAAGAGTGGCAATAGTGACTCATGTATAACAATACATTTTAATTCTCCATAATTTAATTTAATTTGGTACATTATATCCATTGTATTTTTATATCTAGGATTTGTTTAAAAGAAAATGTTAGGCTCTCCCTTACGTTTTGAAATACTCGTATATATATTTTTTGTCTTCAACTGTAAGGAGACAGCAGTGTTAAAGACCATTATTGTTTTCTAGAATCGCTCCGAAACAAAGAAACACATGCACAATGTTTCTTCACTTTTTTGTATCAACAGTTATATTTAAACGTCTATATTCCCCACTTCCTCAAATCCTTATCACCATCTGTAAATAAAACAGGTTACGCTTGGGAGAAGGACCAAAAAATTGTCTTTACTCATCCTCACCAGTTCTTGTTGCGGCTTCGTTCTTGTATTCCAGAGTCGTTACAAAAAAGATGATGCGATCATTATGAAGTACACTAGCTGTACACTGTCATGAACTATAGTCGTAGTGCGAACTCGCACATACACTATATCTAGATACGCGAGAATATCCTTTATGCGTGACTTTTTGGCGAAGTCACGAAGGAAGAAAAGCTAGGACGCCTACGAGAGGCGATACTAGTGTAACAAGTCATCCCGATTGAGAATCATGCTATTGTTGTTGTTGCCTGGTGAGTCACGCATGTTCCGTTCGTTATTTTTAAAAAGATTAGCGAAGCCAACGGGCGAGTCGTTCTTTCACCTGTCCGCACACCTCCCGGTCACAAAGGTTGGACAATGTTTCCAAATGTTTGTTTTCAGGAAAGGAGGTGGCCTTAATTCTAGCACTGTCATCTACAGTTCCAGAGCTTCCTCTCGTGCAAGGTATGGTAGTCAGAACACTTCTGCTCAGCTCTGAAACAACAATTGGGAGATCTATAATTCGGGTGTGGTTGCGTTTCTGTAACTCATTGTTCAGCTACAGGTAAAAACTAGTCGCCATCACGTAAATTATTATAGATAATGCGAAGCGACTGATGAGCTCATTACGCTGGATTCGCGTTTATAGGAACCTCCAACTTACGAACTGCGCTATTGCGCTGGAAAGTATCCCATAGAACTAACATTAGTTTCAATTTGCGAACTTCTTGAACTTCATACGAGTTAGTAAAATCGAGAGTCTACTCTATTAAACTTGCTAGTTTATAGCTACCAAGTGACGCCATTGTATTGTTTATATATCATAATCATGTTCAACCGTTACCAATCCACTGCTGCATGAAGGTCTTACCAAGTGCTTTCTCTAAACGGATCTTCTGAGCAATCCGTTTCCATGTCATCCCAACCTGTTTCCTTCTTTCAGCCACCCATCTATTCTTCAATGCTCATTTGGAACCCAACTGAGAATTTTGGTATGCTAATGCACATACACAGTAAAACTGGTCTTACCGGACACCTATCAGATACGGTCGCTCCATTTTTACGACCAGATAAGAATTTTTAAAAACACGCGTAGTAATAATACCCTATAATAACTTTAATACGACGAAAAAGATGCATCATTTCTGTCTTGGTTAAGGCACTCCTGATCTAACGGAGGGCCCCTAGTTCGATTCTGGGTCGTGGTGATCTCTCTTTTTCTTCTGTAAAAAGTAGCTCTAGTTTGAGTTCATAACGTGCGTGTCACTATTCAAGAATTTTACGGAAATAATCCCTTTACAATAATAGCCCCCTCTTCCACGGAATTTCTGTGTCCAATGAGTGTCCGTTGATGAGGAGTTTTAATATGTGTGTATACATACATGCGTACGTACATAAATACGCACCCACCCTTCTCTGGAATTGTCAGAAAATTTGAAATCGTCCTTAAAATTCAGGTAAAAACAAGAACAAAGTTTTTGGCCAAGCCTGTGAAAGTCGGTCAAAACCTTAATTTCTGTTTTTGAATAGCTGAATCTCCCACGAACGTGAAATTGTTTTCATCGCAACCGAAGTTTAGTTGAAATTTTTGTTTGTGATTGATGAGGGAATTTTGCTTAAAAAATCTGGGAAGACCAGAGATTTTTTTTCTCCCCAATATGTGTGAGAACCCTATCTATTTAATGGAAGCTTCTTTTTTTTTCCCCCCACCTCGCTGAACTACGAACGTCTACATGTTTAACGAAGCTTATCAGCCGGACCTTGCGACTTTGTTAAATAGAGGTTCAACTGTGTGTGTGTGTGCACACGTCATAGAAAAAACTTCCGAGGGATTTTTTTTTTTTTTTAAATTATATAAAAGTCTTGAATATGTTATTTAGTTTACAGGGGTAGTGGTATATAAATAAAAAAAAAATGGGCATTAACTTTTTATAGGGCACACTACTAAAAAACTTCTAATTATATGATATTGCCTTATATCTAGTCAAACACAAAGAATTTCGTGTTTCTATGTGAATGTTTGCTGAGCTATTGTATATTTAGAATTCTGTATTTGAGCGCGAAAAAAATAGGGACCATCCGTAAATTGAAAAAGTGAGCTGGCACTTTGATTAAATTGTAAGTTTGTGTGCCGTCCAAAACAAGTTCACGCCGGCGCTTTATTTGGCTCCAAAAGTTTTCCCCTAAGGTAGTGTTCCTCAACAGCCGGGCCCTGGCATAAGTTATACCGGACCGCAAGAGATTCTCTCCTAGAATTTATCCTAGGTAATATTTCTCCTGAAATTTTTCATTTTAGTTTTCTAAGCATTTTTCCTGCATAAATATTTTATCGTGGAAATATTCTGAGGAGCATAATAGTGGTGAATGCTACGGAAAACTCAGACCCAGAACGCCTAAATACCTGTTCATCTGTTCCACAACCGCCAGTGACCAAGTCATATATTTTCAAATATGTAAGTATTCATGTACGATCGACAATTTTCAGACATCTAAATCTTTTAGCATTCGAGAAAGTGCACTTCTACTGTTCATTGTAATCTGCTATAAAGTGCCTACGAGCTGATTTTTCTAAATCACTCGGTGTAGTATGATTACATGTACACAGGCCCAGGTTCAAACAAGGAGGATAATTCATAGGTGATTGTGAATGCATAGCAATCGTATGAATTCTGTTTTATAATACAAATTAAGCTGCCAAAGCCGCACTTTTTATCTTTTCTGACGATCTCGCTCATTCGACTTCTGCTACTTTTATTTCCTAGTTATTTTTTCATATTTTAACCCATTTTTCAGTGACCAAACGGATATTTATTGTTGTATACTTATATATATCTATACAAAAATGTACAATAGCATGAATTACTAGTATTATACTGAGCGAGGAAAGCATATATAAGCACAAACAGCATATCGTCAGACATCCATTCAAATACAAAACGCAAACTGTTACCTTTTTATAATTTCCGGTTCATCCATCTGCCACGATTTTAGAAAACGCGTCCTACTTACGATGGGAGACCTTGCATTATGACCGTGCGATTTATCATCCCCCAACTTACGACCGCATTTAACGGTCTTGCCTTGTTTGACACAGAGTGACCCTTGCTGTCTTTGCTCCATAAAAATACAACCTACCAACTGCATTTAAATACTTCCTGTTCCCCTGGACCGTATTGGTATTATAAGACCAAACGTAATTCCGAGAGCGGAACTCTAATATTTATACAACATTAAATTCGGAGATTTACCTTATGTCGTATCTTGTACGTGCAGAGATTTCCCGAAATTTGTAGAAACCACTTGTGTGTTGAAAATGAGCTTAACACTGGTACTGAATATATATGCACTTGATCTTGATGCTCCTGACAATATTTCTTGTTGTGAATTTATGTATATTTAATGTTTCACCCAGAAATCCTTAATAAAAATATCCTTATTAACTAAAAAATACATATTTTCACTTATAAATTTTATGGAAAATAAACGACGACAAAAGCCCCCCCCCCCGCTCTGTGGGGGTTTATCAATACGCCAATGGGTGAAACATTAAATATACATAAATTCACAACAAGACATATTGGAACATCGAGATCAAGTGCATATATTCAGTACCAGTGTTAGGCTCATTTTCAACACACAAATGGTTTCTACAAATTTCGGGAAATCTCTGCACGTACAAGATCTGACATAAGGCAAACCTCCGAATTTAATGGCGTACTGATAAGTGCGCGAAGCGGGGCCTTTTCGTCGTTTATTTTCCATAAAATTTATAAGTAAAAATATGCATTTTTTAGTTAATAAGGATTTTTTTTAATCTTTAGGTAAAATATAAAATAAAATGAACGGTTTCCAACTGTGGCAAACTCATTACGCTTATTTACTTTAGCTGTTTTCATTGCCTTTAAAACTGAAATCAATATCAAAAAATTATAAAATCTGGACGAGTTTTGAATTTACAGTATACGCTTTACGCCAGAACTCCACCTCATTAAACGGTGACTAATAGACACACAGTGAATGCCATAAGTATTCGTACACCTGCAGTGTGTTCTATTTAAGAAACTACTGTATAATAATTATTATATGTAGAGATATGAGACAAATGTCACCACAATTAATATAAATTTTTGTATTTACTTCATAAAAAAGAAAAAAATACACATGCACTGCAAATAACAATAAAAAATGAACAAACTTACGCATAGCTCATGTGTCAAAAATAGTCGTACACTAATTGTTTTTTGGTCAGAAAATTCATTAATAAAATAATAATTCATTCTTAATATTTCGTTGGGTTCCCTTTGGCTTTAATCACAGCTTTCATGCGTTTTGGCAACGAATCCACTAAGTTTTTGGTGACATCCGTTGAAATGGATGCCCATTCCTCGAGAAGCGCAATTTTTATATCATTTTTATTTGATATGCGTCGTTTTCTCATCCGCGAGTCCAGAATGCTCCATAAATGTTCTACAGCGTTAATGTCAATTGATTGTGGAGGGGTATTTAGCTGTTTGGGAGTATTGTAAAGGAGCCACAGCTTTGTATTATACGCAGTATGTTTCGGGTCGTTATCTTGCTGAAAGATAAAGTTATTTTGAAGACCCATTTGAGCAGCACTAGGACCCAAATTTTCCTTCAGAATGTTAATATACATTCTGTGGTCCATGATTCCGTCGATAATGTGCAATTTTCCCACTCCCTCTGCACTCATACAGCCCCAAACTTGCACACTTCCACCTCCATGTTTGACTGTTGGACACAGGTTCGTCGGTTGAAGCTCGGTGTTCTTTTTACGCCATACCATTTGCCTGCTAGCTGATCCAAATATATTAAATTTGCTCTCATCCGAGAATGTAACTCTTCCAAAAGTCAGGACCTTTATCAACATGTTTTTTTGCGAATTGCAAAAGCTTCTTTCTGTTTACCTTTGACATGAAAAACTTTTTACGAGCTACACGTCCATTGTACCCTGCATTTTTGAAAACGCGGCGCACCGTGCTTTCTTAGAGTGATACACCTTGATTCAGCAGCTCTTTTCTTATCTTTGGAGCACTTAATTTTGGATTTTTCTTAATTAATCTAACAATTAAACGTTTGTGCTTTTCAGTCAGTTTTTGTGGATTTCCACTTCGCGGCATATTTTGAATCGTATTTCTTTGACAATGACGGTCAATTATGGACTGGACTATAGAACGAGGTCTGCCGACGAGCTGTGCAATCTCTCGTAAAGATTTACACTGGTTATGGAGCCTCATTACAAGCTTTCATTCCGCCACACTTGTTTATTTCTACGACTCATTTTCGCATACTTTCTGCAGAAATGATAGTAAACGGGTTTATTGTTCATTGGCTTTTAAATGAAATCGGTGCAGTCCCGCAGGCCCCTTCGGGTGCGCAAACAGCATCTCAGTTCTATTATTTTAGGACAGACTTTTGCATGTACGAATGCTTTTGACACGTGAACTATGAATAATTTCATGCTAATTTATTGTAATTTGCAGTATTATATACATAGTTTTAAGTTTTTTGAGTTGAAAATAAATTATATTTTCATGGCAATCATGATGGCGTTTCTCCTGTCTACGTACATCTAATAGTTATTATACAGCGGCTTCTTAAATAGAACACACTGCAGGTGTACGAATACTTATGGCATTCACTGTATGTTCTGTTTAAAATATTGGAATGCGGCTCTGGTTAATTTCTTATAGAAGACAACAATATTGCCTATATATTATATCTGCATATTTTTTTCGTATATACATATACAAATTAATTTTCGTAAAAGGGGGGGGGGGCGCCTCAAAACAATTATTGCGCTACGCCACTGGTTTCACCCCTTTAGGAAAGCCGGATAATATCCCATAACGCTTAATACCATATTGTCAAGCCCCGTTGCTTGGATTTGCATTGATAAAAGATCTGTAAATTTTTCAACATGGCTTATTGCCTGGCGCATTTTAAAATCCCGTTTCATTGCTCACGACTTGTATTCTTTTAAAACTAGAATGATAAATATTTTATTAGATTTTTTGAACAAATAATAATCAGTTGCAAACTTCTAATTTATATTTATAAATTATTTAATAATTTTATTTTATATAAATCGAACACTACGCAGATTAAATTAAACAACAATATAAATCAACGTTTATTGGCGTAGTGATACCAGCGCCGATGTTATGGCGTGATTAGATGGTGAAACGTTCGAAAGAAAATAAATATTTCTGCGTTCGGTGGGACCTGAACCCACGACCTTCCACTTGCCGGGCGGAGGCTCTACCATCTGAGCTACGAACGACAATATCCAATCCCTTACGAACGTATATAAAGACTATTTACTGAAGCCAGTTATTTCGCAGAATGGTGTAGTACATGGACTACTATTTAAACCAAATTACGAAGAGACTGGTATATAAATACATATGCTGCAACGGGCATTTCGATCAATTTAATACCAGTCTCTTTGCAATTTGGTTTAAATAGTAGTCTATGTACTACACCATTCTGCGAAATAACTGGCAACAATATATATACGTTCGTAAAGAGATTATATATTGTCCTTCGTAGCTCAGTGGGTAGAGCCTCCGCCCGGCAAGTGGAAGGTCGTGGGTTCAGGTCCCACCGAAGGCAGAAATATTTATTTTCTTTCGAACGTTTCACCATCTAATCACGCCATACCATCGGCGTTGGTATCACTACGCCAATAAACGTTGATTGATATTGTTGTTTAATTTAAATTAATTTTAATGTTAACGAAAATGACATACCCACCCTCTCCAAGAAAAAAAATCACCCTTCTGTTCCCGTAGACTCTACTTCTGGAATAGGAATCTTTAGTTCGTTAGCTACTAGTGTTTGTAAAATCAGCACTATAAAGCTGAAAATACAGTGAAACGAATTATTTTATTTCTACAGTATAATAGGAAATTTTAGAATATCATGGCAGAACACCAAAACGCAATCAACTCAGTCTTATAAAGTAATTCTTTTTCCCACCCACGTTCATATAGCTCAAACTAGAGCTTTTTTATATTTGGAGAAAAAGAGGAGCCGTCCTCATCTTGGATTCGAACCAGGGTCCCCGCGTTTAGCCCGCGGTGTCTTGACCTACTAGACGAATGAGGATAAGAACAAACGCATTTTCCATCAGACCCACATCCCAGGACCACAAGACTTGTATTTGTTGCGAGTATCTTACTTACCAAAATATTGCGCAAACCGGGCATGCATGTGGACTTTTGAAATTTAAATAAATAAATAAATAAAAATAATAATGCTTGTGTCGCGAGATTTTCGGCCGGAAAAATTTTATCCTTGATGAACAGTAGCTGTAAAACCAAATTCACGATTTGCGTATGAAATAAACGGAAAACGCCCGCGCGTGTTTCAAATGACAAATTTGTCATCGATGTTTATGAATTTAACAACCATTGGTTATGAGTTGGCGACAATTGTCGCTTTGTCGCCATGCTGGCTCGAACCCTACATATTACAGTAATTAATGAATTTTACGTCATAAATATACACATATATATACAAGATATATACAATAAAACAAAAATAACAACAATCAATTCGAGTAAGATGATCAATGTGAAGCGTACAGTAAAGATTAAATTTGCACGAAGTCCAAATTGTGTGTGTATAAAAGCCTGTAAAATACACAATTTCAGTTTACGATGTGTGCGAGAAATTTTAATTGTTGCGTGTTTATAGCATTTTATGTTACGTAAAAGAAGTTCCGTACAAAATGCTTAGAAAGTGTCTAAGATCTATTTCATGCCTTGCGTAAGTCGAACACCCGTTTTCTCTCAGCTTTATTTACTATGAACAATATCCTCTTTCTAATGGAAGTGGTTGCCCAACGATTTTAAGATTACTTTGATTTCAAACTTGCGAAGCATCTGATTCTTGTAAAAATGATCCCTGAGGAACTACGATGTTATAGCTAGTCTATTTTACAGCTTTTCTCTTCCATTTAAAAATTTTTTACATACTTTTTTGTGCATTTATATTTACATACTTTTTTGTACATTTATATTTACATACTTTTTGTAAATTTATATTTACATACTTTTTGTAAATTTATATTTGCATACTTTTTGTAAATTTATATTTGCATACTTTTTGTAAATTTATATTTGCATACTTTATTTCGGTAAAATTAATAAATTCATGAATAATTCGATAAAATGTAATTTTTAAATTGACTTAATAATTCGATAAAATGTAATTTTTAAATTGACTTAATAATGATAAAATGAACTTTTTAAATCGAAAATAAACAATAACAGAAAATCCTTTTAAATAATACTTAAAACTTCTCCAAAGCGGCCGTCATTACAATGCACAGTCAATCAGCCAGTGAGGGCGCTGTAAATCCCCATAAATACCCAGTAGCGTAGCTAGGGGGGGGGTCACCCCGAGCGCCACAATTCGGAGGGCGGCAATTAGCCTTTAAAAAACAAAATTTATTTGTTTTGTTACCCCATTGGGAGGGGGGCGGCAATGACAGTCACTCGCCCCGGGCGGCAAAATATCTAACTACGCCATTGTAAATACCTGTCTAAAATTTTGGTGATATAATGTTATGATTCCACGTTGAGCGTTGATTTATAGGACGCCCCACCCTCAGAGAAACATAACCCCATCGTTAAACGGGGACGGCGTGTGTATATTTTTGAATAGCGAGAGTAAACTTGTAAAGTTTTGAGCTCTTACGTTGACCTTAATCCCGGACCAAAAGTGTATTTACCCCTTTTACAACCCCGCCCAACTCCTACCGGTATACGCCCTGTAATTATTGAGAAAAAGGGCGTTGAGTTTCTTAATTGTCGAGCGTGCTTGAACTTTGTGATCCCGAATCCTTTCCCGAAGGAATTTAAAAATCACTCCAGGACAAAATCATAAAACAGTTACGATATTCTGGATACAAGGCAAGCCTTTTACCTGATTGGTTTTCTATCTCTGCACACATTGGATTAATCTGAATGCAACCTTACTTTGTGTCCGTCTTTCAGAAACTAGATTAATATACTCTAGTTGGTTCGGTTGGTGAATTGTGTATCGCGCAAGAACACATATTTGAGAAGCTACTGGATGTAAACATTGCAACAGGGACCCTTGTTATGACCCTTATGATCAGCTGTATTAAGCAGAGCTCACTCGTGGTTCAGTTGTTACGACCACTGTCTTTAAACATACACGGCTGGGTTTGAATCCCAATATGCTTGATTGGTTGCCTGTAAATGTATCGTAATTCGGAGATCTCATTAAAGCGTCGTGTTCTTCCCGTATGACCCACGGTGTAGTCTTCGCACGTGAAGAAAATCGAGCAGAAATACTTATATCCAGGGGCGCTGAGACCCAACGCGGGCCTTCAGGCCCACTTCGACGGGCCCCACGACCCCTTCCCTGGGCCGGGCCCACACAGCATAGGTCCTTGCCAACTCGAGCTCCTAGATTTCATCTGGGGCCCCCCGGTCTGCAGTCTCTGCTTACATCTATATGTAAAAAATGGGATTTTTGTGTCCTTTGGTAGTATGTGCTTTGACGTAGTTTGCAACCTATTGCAGATAGGACTCTAGATAAACAGGAACCTCTCTGTTTATTTTAATTTTTTTTTCAATCAAAATGTTTGAAAATTTCTTTTGTCCTTATTTTCAAGAACTCTGTCGGTACTGTTGCTGAAATATGTTCTTATCATTCAAGATTCCAAAACGTATTTCGTAACAAAGATTGCATTATATTATGTAATACATGTAGAGATCCTACTTGGCGAACTAGCAAACTCACACCAAACTTCTCAGTTCAGTGACTTGTCAGTGTGTCTATCCTTTAAGGGTCCATGTTAATATTACTTTGCATTTCAAATAAGTAACTCTTTGTATGCATGGTATAATACGTATAACTTGGTGGTTCCCAGAGATTGTGGGCCGGCCTCAAGTCTATTCTTGGTGGATTTTGAAGAGCGTTTGAGACGTGAACTATTGTTTGCTGACTGTTTCAGTGGAGGAAGAGAGAGTGAAAAAGAATCCAAGTACCTTTTCCATACGCGCCTATTATGAGAAATTCGTTTCTATGTTACATCAACATGTTTTCTTATTTCATCTATCTCATTTGAGGATATTTCTGAGCCCTTTGATCATGCTTTAGAATCCCACTGAGAACGTTGGTTGCCGATCGCTTGTCAGTCCTTTTTGCGCTATATGCCCAGACCTTTACCATTTGAGTTTTTATGATAAAAATGCCTTTAACTCTTGCTTGCCCTTTCATCCAAGAGCAATTCTTTTTCGACCTTTCCTAGTCTTTCCAAGTCTGCACCTCTCCATGCTCCTTTGGCTAGTTTGCGATATCTGTATTGCTTTTTCTGTTAGATTCTACGACTCAGATCAATAAGGCAGAGGAAAAAAATGGTAACATACACTGGTTGAAAACCTTTCCCTTTAAAGATAAGGACAACATATCCTTTAGGATAAAACTGCTTCTTTCAAATGCTCTTCGGCTAAGTATAACATGTCTGGGGGGTAGGGGCGTTACTTCAAATGTTACCTTCTATCAGTATTAGTTGACCAAGTTAAATATAGCAATCACGAACTTCTAGCTCAACGATGTTACCTGTATTTTTTGCTTTCTCTACAAAATTGTTGAACGTTGATATCAGTTTCTGATCTCCACACTTGGGCTCAAACTAGGGCCTTTTAATGTGTAGGAGAAAAGGAGACATCGCCCTGGTCTGGAATCGAACTAGGGTCTCTCCATTAGATCTGGAGTGCCTTAACCGCTAGGCCACCAGGGCAAAAGAACGATTCTCCCTTTCTCTGTATATCATCATCACCATATTCAACCGGTATCTATCCATTGCTGGATGAAGGTCTCTCCAAATGCTTTCCACACAAGTCTATCCTGAGCAATTCGCTTCCATGTCACCCCAACCTGTTTTCTTATTTCATCCACCCATCTAGTTTGAGGACGTTTTCTAGGTCTTCGGTGGTCTCTTGGAATCCAGTTGAGAATTTGCGTTGTCCATCGTTGATCAGTTCTTCTTGCGATATGCCCAGCCCATCGCCATTTCAGCCTTTTTACTTTAACAATGATGTCCTCTACTTTAGTTTGCTCTCTCACCCAAGTGTTTATTTTTCAATCTTTCTCCTGGTTATTCCAAGCATGCACCTCTCCATGCTCCTTTGCGTTGTCTGTAACTTTCGTATTGCTCCAACTGTTAGACTCCATGTCTCTGATCCATAAGAGAGGACTGGCAATACACATTGGTTGAAAACTTTTCTTTGGAAGACACAAAGGAAATTTTCTCTTCAGGATAAAACTGTTTCTTCCAAATGCACTCCAGCCAAGTTTAATACGTCTGTTGAGTTCTTTCATAACGTTGCCATCCATTGAAATCAGCTGGCCAAGGTAAATATATGAATCAGCAATTTCTAGCTCAATGTTGTCAACTTGTACTTTTGTTTCCTCTACGAAATTATTGAACATGATCTTAGTTTTTGTAGGTTCATCTTGAGTCCAACTTCTTTACTTCTAGTTGAGAGCTCCTGTACCATGTCTTGGAGTTCTGATGGGTTCGTTGAAAAAATAACAATGTCATCAGCAAACCGCAAATGATTTAAATATTCACCATTTATTTTTATTCCCCTGTTATTCCAATTTATTTGCTGAAAAATCATCTGTAAAGCTGAAGTAAAAAGTTTTGGAGAAATGGTATCTCCCTGCCTCACACCTTTACCAATTTTAATAGTTTTGGTATCTTTATGTAACCGAAATTTTGCACTTGCATTTTTATACACACATTTCACCATGTCAATGTACACATCCTCGATGTCTGCTGATCTTAAAGAGTTGATGACTGCTGATGTTTTAATAGAGTCAAAGGCCTTCTCATAGTCAATAAATGCCACACACAATGGAAGTTCATATTCATGTGTTCTTTCAATTAATTCTCTTAATACTTGAATATGGTCCACTGTACTGAATCCACTTCGAAATCCAGCTTGTTCTCTTGGTTGAGCTGCATCTAATTTTTTCTGCAGGCGATGTGTTAGCACTTTTGTGAAGATTTTATAAATAGCAGGTAACAAGCTAATTGGTCGGTAATTTTTCAAATCCTCTTTATCACCTTTTTTATGCAAAAGAATTACTGTTGCAGAATCCCATTGGTTTGGTATGTTACCGCTGTTAAGACATTTGGTAAAGAATTTTGCAAGTATGTCTTCTACATATTCTCCAGCTTCTTTTAGGATATCTAATGTAATACCATCATCGCCAGGGGCTCTTCCTTTCTTCATACTTTTTATTGCAAATGCTACTTCTTCTTTTAAGATTTTAGGAGCTGTTCCTTCGACTATCTCAGAGTCTTCGTTTAATCCACTGTTTCCTTCATATAGTTTTCTGTAGAATTCTTCAACTCTTCTAAGTATTTCTTCCCTATTTCTTGTTACGGTGCCATCCTCTCCTTTTAATGCAATGATGTGTTTCTTCCCAACAGATAAACTTCCTTTAACAACCCTAAGGCTCTTGTTATTTTCAATGGCTTTCCTTACTAGCTCACAGTTGAATTTTCTTATGTCTTCTTTCATGCTTTTGCGCAGAGTTTTACAAAGTTCTATGTACTCAATCCTGGAACTGGTATTTCGATTGTCCACCTTCATATCTCTTCGCCTTTTCATGAGCTGTTTCGTCTTCTCAGATAATTTGCTATTGTGCTTTTTACAGGTTACACCACCAATTTCCCCAGCAGTTTCAACTATTGTCTTAACAATGTTTTCATTTGCTTCTGAGATATCAATTTCTTCAATAAGTCCTTCCAGTGCAGAAAAGCGATTTTTTAATTCCAACTTGAATGCCTCGGTATTTGCTTTCAGTTTCATTAAATCCACCCTCTTACTTACTTGTTTCC